>BSBN01000703.1:5170000-5807500 GCA_027924645.1 Cunninghamia lanceolata | reverse complement strand
AAATAACCCAAAATTCTCTTTCTTTCTAATTTTTGAGAAATGGGGAAGTGACACTTGTCACCTCCTCACCCTTCCCAAAAATCACTATTCTGTCCAGGTGGCTTATGTCACTCTCCATTCCCAAGGGTACTCCTTATTCCTTTCATGTGACTCCACTTTCTCATAGGAGAAATAAAAAAAAAGAGTTAAATGGGAACAAGACAGGTGACCCATGCCTCTTTCTCCTTTCTTCACATGGGTGTCCCCATAGTACATGGGGGAATCTTACTAAAGAAGAGGTAACTTTTACTAATGGATGGCATCTCTTATCTAGGGAAAAGTAGAGGGGATGGGTTGAGTGTTGGTACAACCCATCATGTCCCCTCCTACCTCCAATTTTCGCCACTTAACTTCAGGGAAAGGTTAAGTTGACTAGATGGAGGTTACTCAAGGGTTACCCATGCCAAATGGGCCCCTGGACCCATGGGGTAGAACCCAGGGTCAATTTTAACCCATACAAGACACCCCAGGTCAAGGTAAAGCACAAGAAAAAGGGCCTCATAATTTAAATAAAAATAGAAATTTCAAATTCAATCTCTTTACAACACTTACTTATAAAAAATAATATTACATGAGGGTAACCTAACCCACTCGACCATACGAAAGACCACATTACATCATGACATCAAACACAAAGAGATCTTGGTTCATCGTGGAACCAGATCGGCTTAACAGGGAATAACAATTAACAAGGTGTGGAATGATCTCCGAAATCTGTGGTTTGATTAGTAGTCCCTGCACACTCAATTACAAGATCAGTAACCACATAAATTCATCATAGCCGAAGCAACTTAAATAACACATGCATTCTCATGCCTTAGTACAATCTAACATAATTAAAAATCATATTACAATTTTCCATCATCTCTAACATCTCTAATTCATTTTTCTGAAAAGTAACTTATCCAAACATCACCCAATTAGTTTTTCCGAAAACATAATAAAGTTAAATAGTCTGACAAATTTCGGGAACTGCTATCCCACAAATATGAAAGTAACAATAACAGCACTGTAAAGAGTCATGACAACAGTAGTAAAAAGGGCGGTCCTCACAGGTCACCCCTTTTGTCAGGTAGGGTCACCTAGGGGAGATCCTGTTTGACAACAGGGTCACCCAGGGGAGATCCTGAAAAACACCTGGGTTGCCCAGGGGAGACCCTGTTGGACTAATTTCTGACTGCATTTGATGTTGTTTAACACTCATTTTTCTTTGATCTAACATGATTTGGTCACTGAATCTGCCTATTTATTGCAATTTTTTAAGGTTTATGTGATTTTTTTATGTAAGGTTTTTTGCAGTTTTTATGATTTTTAGGGATTTTATGAGTTTACGAGATCCAATCTAAAGTTCTCTTTCAATTTTGTAGGACATGTATATCCGATGGAATGCCTGCTGAGAGTAGGGATGGCTCTCAAGGATGTTTGCTTCATTGAGTACCGAGGATTGTGCTATACTGAAGAGGTCAGGTCTTGCTAGAGTTTACCATATACCTCTGATTCATCTTGTATCCTACATATGCTGCGACATCTTGACTTACTGGGATGCAAACAAGAACACATTTAGGTTCCCACAGATTTTTGGAGAGTGGACTATCACTTTATATGATGTATATCACATTCTTGGCATACCTGTGAGGGGATATCTCTTATCTCTTCCTATCAGCGAGTCCTATGAGGACAAGGCTTCTTGGGCTGCATTTATGGGGGTTAATCACCCTGGAGACCAGACAAGAGTTTAGCTCACATCTGTGCCACGTCTCCGCATTCCTCTCTTTAGGAGGTTCCTGATTGGTTTGATTACCGCAAGGTTGTCAAGAGACAAGGCCTCGGCTCATCTGAGATGGTGTTTGGCACCGATCATTCATGAGATTGAGGAGGGCACAGTTTTTGCTTGGGGATCGGACATCTAGGCTATGGTTTACAGAGACTTCTACCAGATTTCACAGCAAGGGGCTTTAGCCTTTAGCCACTCTTGTTTGATCATGGTATGGATTTTTGAGCACATGAAGCCTTACCAGAAGCTTATTCCTCTTCCAAATAGATGGTTACCGAGAGCAGTGAGGTGGGCGTATGTTGGTCATTTTGATGCTACTTTACCTACTATTGTTACGCTTACTGATGAGGATATGAATTTTGATCCTTATCACGACATGGAAGGGGCTTGGGCCTGAGATGGTGAGATTAGAGAGCACTATCATGAGGCTTCAGAGATTATAGATTGTAATAGTCTAGTTGAGGCTCATCGGGTTGATCATGTTTTGTGGCAATTTGGTGAGGATGTCCCTAAGGACTTGCCCCCAGTGTCCACTTGTTACAAGACCATTCAGGAAATGGGTGAACTTGGAAATGTCATTTGGACTCCTTTGACTCTCAGCATCTTCATTACTAAGGTCTCTAGAGGAGGATGAAGGGGAGGGAGAGGGACTCCTTCCCGATATCTGATTGTGATTGTTGATTCAAAGTCCACTGACGAGGACTATGTTCTAGATAGTACTAATTCATAACATGAGGCTGCTCCCAAGGATGAGGACTTTGATGATATTCATGATTTAGATGATATTCCTGATGTCCCCGAGGGTCCTCCTGTTGTTTCTCAACCTCCTCATTTAGATGAGGTGATGCATCAATTTGACCCTGATTGGCATCCTGACAATCCACGTAAGTTTCTTTCATTTACTTTCTTTTTATACTCTTTGTCCTTGTAGACACCTAAAAGTGTCCACCCCACACAAAACCCTAATCACTTCCACATTCTCCTGATTTTCCCTAATTTGCTTTCATGGTTAAATAATTGATTTTAATTAATTAATTATATAATCATCCATTTCCCTAAAGCTCCCTTCATTTGATTTATTCAAGTAAATAAACCAAATCCCATAACCTAATTATCCCCTTTCATATGCATCCCTTTCACATAAATTAAATAAATTGGGCAAATTTATTTAATTTAAATCCCTTTTCCCACCTCACCATTTATCTCAATTTTAAATTCAATTATGTCTTGTAGTGGTGAGGAAACCCTAATCATCCTCCACCCTTGATTTGGCTCCTAAGTCAACATGTAATCTAGGCCCTTCATTCAAATCATCTCTTCTATAAAACCACTTATTCAACTTCATTTGCACCCCTTAGAAGACATTTTTTTATCTCAAATCTGTTGTAATCCTCCAATATCTAGCCCATTCATCAACTTGAGCTTCTCTAGATTATGCATAAATCTAGAAATCTGAGAACAAAATAATGCAAGATAGAGGACAACAATGGAGAGAAGTCATTACTGGCTTAGATTTTAATTTATTTATGTTTACTTGATTGATTTTCTAAGTTAGGATGCACTCCATTGGGAGCTAGGGTTAGCTGTAGTTTGTTTTCTACAGATCAATTAGCTTTTTCCTTGCTTACAATTGTGAACCCGATGTGAAAGGATTAATTTTTGTCAACTTTTGAAAGGAAAAATTTACAGGTGGCTTCCTGGTCTCAAATGGATTTCACCATTGAGTCCTGAAGGCCATTTCTACGAAAAATGATAGTAAATTTGTTGTATTTTGGTGACAGGAAATTTTTTGGATTTTTTTGAAATATTTTTATAATGCCAGTCTATACCATACGGATCTGTACGGTACAAACTGGCTGTATACTATGGTATAGTGTTCTATGCTTGAAGTTTTCAGGGTGCATCTTTGACCTCTTTGTTTGCAGGTTGGATATTCGGGTTGCATGTTTAGGCTTTATTGCAGGATTTATTGACAAAGGACTGTAAAAGAAAAATCCCCTTTTGACCAAACCCTAACTTCTACAATTTTTCCCCCTATTCTCCCTGTCACTGCCATTATTCATTGGTCACCATTTGAAAATCCACAGTCCCATCTTAAAACCCCAATTCCTAGTTGTAAAAACCTAATGTCTGCTCACTCCCGCTCACCACTCTGCCATTTCAAATAACCCTAGTGCCGCTTGCGTAAAACTTTATATCTCCTACAGTCTAGTCACTAATCCTTTACCACTGCTTTGTATGCTATTGATCATGGTCATTTTAAAACCTTAGATCGATGCCTTGTCCTCTATTGACACTCCAAAGACGCTGCTCTCTGCTGCCAGGCTGCAGACACCACCTGTGACAAACACCGCCTTCCACCATGGTCACCACCTGCACGATGGTCTTTCACTGCCTCCCATTCTCTTTGCCCACCGATCAGTCAACTCTTTCCATATCCCCACCACCCTTCTAGAAACCCTAATCTTCCTGTTGTTACCATTAAGATCTCCAACCACCACCACTTCACTCCTCCCGACCACCGCTCCATACACCTCCTCTAGAGTTTTAGCAGACTCGGCTTCTTCTGGCTGTGCACTGTCTTTGCATAAAGGGTATATGGAATGCGAATAAAACCACATGTCAATACAATCAATATGAAAGCAATGCTTGCATTTGGACAAAATTGGCCTTTCTCCTTCTCTACAAATTCAGAAAGACAAACTGTGCATTCTAAGCTGCCTTCTTTGAAATTCTCCACTATGTAAACATAGGAAGAGCTTCCAAAACCACCTTATGAGAAAAATAAAACTAGAGGCGCAGCAGAGAGCTCTACCACCACCTACGAGAAATTCTTACAGAATATCTCTAAAACCACCTTGCATAAAGATGTAACAGAAACATGAACAGAACCACTGCGAACAGAACAATCACTGCTACAATCATAATTTTGTTGTTAATGTCATATTTGCTTTTGCTATGAGAGGGATTTCCATCGCAATCCATAAGTAATCTCATACCACCACTCCATATACCATGTCACCACTCTCACCATCGATGTCCATCTGCCCAAACTTTTTGTCACAGCTAAAAGGGGAACCTAGCCTCAGTCTTCTTTGTCAACGTTTAACCACCGAAATTGCCCCTATTGTAGTTTAAAAAGTTTGTTGCCTCTGTCGATTCTTGCTTTTTACCTTGAACCTCTTGTCGACATTCCCTTGCATCTTTCAAACTCTAGTCAACTACCTAAAATTTTCTGACCACTACTTTTAAGCCTCCATTGATTGGCCTCCAACTCTGGTTGTAGGTTTCAACAATAGTCAACAAATTGTGCAAGGCCAATCCTCCGCAATCGGGACTATTAACCCCTTCACTTGACCGCTAATCAGTTTCAAAACACTAAACCTAACCATCTATTCCACTTCATGCCTTGGCCTCAATTCAAATCACTTCATAGGTTTGTTTTTTGTTTAGGGCATTTTGGAGGGGGGAGTGGTCATATCAGCAACCACAGGGGAGGGGCAGCAAGCCCCCTTTCCTCTTTATATTATTTTTAAATCTGCCCTGCCCCTAGTCATATGGGCAACTAGGGGCTTCGTTTGGGCTTGACCACCAACCTTGAACATTTGCTGCTAACCACCTGACATGTGTGTAGAAGAAATAAACAACTAGCAGTCAATTTTAAACTGCCAGATAGACCCCTCTTTGCCCCCGCATGCCTAAATAGGTAGTTTTTTTCAAATTTTCACAACTTTTGCAAACCATGTTGAAATCGCATGAAACAAGTTGCATTATAGAGAAGACTCATCCAATTTTGCAATGGTTAGATCAATTTTAGGTAATTGTACCATATTATCAGGTAAATTTTTAGTCAAAGTCAACATTGTTTTTAAACTTTGACAGAGCATAACTTTGGCAATATTTATCAGATTTCAGCAAAAAATTTTTCAAATTGCTCATAATTTCCTAAATTTTCTGATTCTGTAATTTATTTTTTATAACTGATTAGTTTTCTAAGATATTTTGCAGATTCTCTTTTTTTGACCTCTTTGACTTCAAGGCTTGCAAAGGGGGCTTTTTACTTGATATTTATTGTTTTTTGCATTATCATGAGGATTTCATGTTACCAATGTCTGATTTGCAGCATGTGGTGTTCACTAGTCAAAGAAATCAAACTGAAACTACTAACACATTTGATGTAGGGATTCGATTTCTTTCATATGCATGTGTGTTGGTTATCATAGGAACACTTCGATTTGGTGTACTAAAATAAACATAATCTTGTTGTTTTCACACATATCTTGGGGCTTAAAATGAACCGATGTCTTCTTTTCTTGGTGATTGTGTTTATGTTGTGAAGTGTGTATGCTCTTCCCTCGTGCTTTATGCAATCTTTAGAATCAAAAACACTTCACAACATTTTCATAATCACACCACACATCTATTTTCTAAGGTCAACGAACCCCCATGTGAGTGTGAGAAAGTTCACGTGTATGCTCTCCCCTTGTGACTTAGTGTGAGCTTGGGGATCAAAAACATGTTGACTTGTCTTGCTTTTGTTTGAGCCTTAGAGTGGGCCTGCTCTTGAGACACATCTACAAGGAGAACTCATTTGCGACCCAAGTGGGACTTTTGCCAACCTGCTATATAAATTGAGGATAAGGCGAAAGTGAAGGCTAACCGGTATGAGCGCTCACCATACAATGTTAGCTTGAAAGGAGGCATACCTTTGTGTATATTAAACTCCTAGTAGGGTTAGTTAGAGCCTTTAGTGGCTTGTTGGATGCTTGTGTGGTGCCGGTCCCCTAAATATTCTACTAGAACCCTTTTGTTTAGTGGCCAAAAAACCCTCTATTTGTTGACGCAAAAGGGTAACCTTTGAAGCCACCCTGATTCTTGTGGTTTTTAGCTCAGATAGCAGGGACAATCATAAGGTTTAGTGGGGGGACAAACCTTGGGAAACCTAGAACTTGGTATGCATGGAAGTGAGTGTCATGGAGAGGAGCCAGTGCTACCAAGATCCTGGAGCTATCTACTTTGAATAAGTGTAGCTAGGAGATTCAACAAATATAGTGCTTTCCTAGCCCTAGGGTTGTGCTTGTTTTCTATGTGCTTTCAAAACTTATCAAAAATGTTGAGTATCTTCAATGACTGATGTATGTGCTTGCATAATCATCATCCCAAACATTCTTGACCACACATTCATTCCATGTCATCATCATATACATCAAGCCAACTCATCCTATCCTATTCACATTTCTACACATATCTTCCATCATTAAACCTTCACATCCTAATCACCATCCTTAGCCATGTCACATCCTAGTCACATCAAAGTAATCATAACCCTATCCTAATCATATTCTTATCATACCCTCACCATTCGACCCCATATCCTAATCATTATTCCTAACCACATCCTCTTTGTCATCTAATCACTCTTATCATTCACATGATCCACATCATCCTTGTTCTATCCTAATCACTACCTAATCTAACCAACATTCCTAATCCAACCAACACCTAACCATCATACCCTAATCACATCCTAAGCACCTGTCCTAATCACATCTCATTCATCCTAATCATCCCATTCCTCATCATTCAACCACATTCCTAATCCCATTATCCTCATGTCATCCTATCAAATCCAAACAACATCGATCCTAATCTATCCTAATCACATTTTTGTAACATCATCTTCATGCCACCTCATCATAATTATACCCCAATCATTCCTAATCATTACATCCATTTCACATCATATTTTATTCATCATTCCAACTCATCCTATCCTAATCGCATCCCACTCATATCTTCATCATTCAACCTTCACATCCTAATCACTCATCTTATCCACTTCATATCCAAGTCATCCCTAATCATATCCTAATCACATTCTTACCATTCCTCATCATTACACCTCATCATAATCCTATTCTACCCTACCATGCCTAATCATTTCACCTCATCCCACTCATATCCTAGTCATCATTCCTAGTCACCATCACTAATAATCAAAACCCTAATCATCCAATATTGTCTTTCCACATCATTCAACCTCATCTTAATCATCCTTACTAATTAATCAAACTCATCATAACCATACCCTAATCATATTCACTTCATCATCTCAAATTATTCCACCACATCCTAATCATGTCCTAACCATCATTCTTGTCATTCCATATCGCCATCGTCATCCAATCAACATCACGCCTAAATCATTCTCCTAATCATATCCTAGCCATCCCAATCACATCAGAATCACATCCTAACCATTCATTCCAATCCAATCAATCACATCTTTCATCATTCCCGATCATAATACACAATAACTATAGGGAAGACTTGGAGTATCTACTCTCCCTATTGAATCTAATTACAACTGTGTCAAAGCCACCCATTACATATCCAATTCCATCCCTTTACAATCAAATTTTATCACAACATATTCAATTTCATTTATCCTTTGACATCTATAGAGGACCCTAAACATAGTCCTCCTAAGGTCGAAACATAGGGAGAAACTATCAAAATTTAACTATATCACAAGTACAAATTTGGGCCAAGAGACCTTAACCTCTTTTCACATCAATCTAAACTGGGGCTTAATACTCCATGGCTAGTTTAAGTCCATCCTTACAAGTGAATTCTGAAACTCATGGGTTCAGTATAATCATCATCTCTTCCATACCTCAAGGTCTCAACAAAACCAATTTGCACTTTGAAAGGTCATTAGTAGACGAGAGTACCCTCATGGAGCTAGACTTTTCGAAGACTAATATCATCAGCCTATATCATAGTCTAGGCCTCATCACATTCCATTTCCATCCCCATAACATCCCACAATCCACAAGTCTCATTTGTTAAAGACATGGTTGTAAGAAGAAGCGAAAGGGAGTAGATTCTCCTAGTCATCCTCATACACACATCATTCCAAACACATCAACATTCCTTCCAACACATCATCCAATAGACATCATCCCTAATCATTCTCCTAATCATTTCCAAGACATCCCAATCACAACCCTAACCATAACCTCATCATCCCTAATCACGCATCTAATCATCTAATCAATCCCACACTCTATCACATCTCATTCATCCTAGTCAAGAACAACATGGTCCAAATCCCACAAGAAGGCATACAACAATATGAAGACATGCATCATTCCATGACAATCAAGTAGAGAACAAGGTTCTAGCACCCCAAACCCATTCGTGAGTCTATCCAAGTCCACCTTGGCAGCAAGACAAAGTACCGTTGCATTCCAATGCTATCTTTGACTAGGGTAACATAAGTCTACCTCATTAATCCTATAAGTACATTCTATCATTGCTCCACCTAATGCTAATCACAAGTCCACATCATCTACCCTCATTGTACATCCACTATATTATCCTCCTACCCATACGCTTGCAAAGGATGTGATCCAATGGCTACTAGCAAGGAACAACTTATCCCTATGTCAAATGCCTAGCAACGAGCCTTCAAATACCATGTCCAATTCTTCCACCCTATCATGTGGTCCTCAATCGATTGAACCTATCCAAGAGTCATCTACTTCCACTCAATGTCAAGAGCATAATCCTAAGCATGAAGAAACATCACCCCCTCATCCACATCAAGATCAAACTCCTTCCATTCCACCCATCCATAACACATTTGCTCCTATCCATGATCAAGCTCCCATCTTTGATCAAGAGCTACTCCATCCATCCATGATCCAACCACTTCCACTCCCCATAATAAGACAAGTGCCTTCCAAATACATATAGAAGATCACACAAATAACTTAGATCTACATGAACATAATAAAGATCCTAACGATCCTTCCATATCCACCATCGATCCCATTTCAAATCCACCATCATATCCACTTGGCCTATCCGCTTTCATACATGAATGTTCCTCCCTAGGAACAAAACAACCTTTGTCCACTTTGCCTTCTCCATCAAATAATCAACTCAAGTCTAGTGCCCAAACTGCACCTAGTCCCATTGTCCATCGCATACTCCAAAAGATGAATTATCATGGTAAAGGCTTAGGCCTTCATGAACAAGGAATTTTGGAGCCCATCCATGTCAAAGTTCCTCCATGCTCATATGACCTTGGATACACACCTCAAGGTCAACAATCTAATAATGTTAGTACTTCCTCCATGCATCCTAAGTCCACCACTTTCCAGCACACATCCTATCATATTCCCAAAACATACGTTGCCATTCCACCTCCATCATCCTACAAATGTCAAACGCATGTGACCATTCACCTTCCACCATCCAATTTGCCTCCACTTCTTCCAACTCCTAATTTCCCTCCATCCACTTTGCCATCATTTCTTCCAATGCCTAACATCCCTATCATCCAACCCACTTATCCATTTATCCAAAAACACATTCCTAATCATGACCAACAAAAGCACACATTGTTTAAACATAAAGCTTCCACTCATTCTACCTACCACATGGGATTCAAAAATTTACATTTGGATGCCTCCTTTGATAAAGTCAAAAATACTAAGGGTCCTAATGCCTTAGGGCATCAATCCAAAAATTCAAAGTAAAATCCATCCAAAAAGCTATCCAAGCCCACACCTCCAAAAGATAAGGTCAAAACTAAAATGGTTTGGGTCCCTAAACAAAGAAGCAAGTCGAATGTAGCATCCACCTTTCAAAAATCCCAACCATCCTCTTCCATACATTCCATTTAAAAATATCAAATTCCTCCACCCCACATGAAAAGTAAAAATCATACAAATACTAAGTACATTTGAGTCCCTAAAATCCTATGTCATCCATCCACTAAACAAACATTGCCATTGCTTCTTACACCTCCATCCAATCACCAGTTTCAATGTCTACTACGGTGTGTGCAACCATTGGTCATGGTTCCTTTCCACATCTCCATCACTCCATCATTCAACTATTATCCTACATATTTCACTCATCACCTTCCTATGGTCCATGCTTTTGCATAAACATTTCATCCATCTTCCTTGCATAAGTCCTACATAATCCACTTTCTTTCCCTCCATAATCTTCTATCTATCTTATCCATCTCACTTTCATGCAATTCCTTACCAACATCGATGAGCACACTTGACATGGTCCATGTGACGACATTCATCTCCAATGGGACTATCACTTTTCATGGCACTAGACACTTGAGTCCCTCACGTCCATACCCATCTATCCAATTCCAAAGTCAAAAAGGTAAAAAACCAAAAAGTCAAAAAAGTTAGAAAAATTAAAAAAAGGTAAAGATAAATCCCTTCGTCCAACAATGAAAACTTGGTAAATAGGCACCTTGGATAAGTACCATGATGAAAACCTGGCAAATAGGTGTCATGTGTAAGTTGATCTTCTATGTCACTTATACTTGGGGGCACAATGTCTCATCTATCCAAACTATCATTTATATCCTATCATACCATTTCCATACCATCCTATCCATTATGCACCCATACACCTATCTTATCAAGTCAATTCATCATCCCTTCCTCTTTGGATCTTGATAAAGATTGGGGGCACAATGTGGACAAATATTTTGGATGTCTCTTGACATACCTTATACCTCCAAACCAAGCAAATCCTTCATTATCCTATCATCATCCTATGGTCATAAGCATTGTCATGATAAATCCTAAGTATACCACCAATAATGGGGCATGTTATTCCTATGCGACATAGTCCTTGGAGATCACATCCTTGCCCTCTTACGCGTACATCCTTTCCACTCCACTATCGCCTATCCATTTATCTATCCATCCTACAATCATCCTTACACCTAGACTTCATTTCCCCTTGTCATTGGTATCTAGCAAAAAGGCTACCCAAATTGTCATCCAATCACATCCCCAAAATATTTCAGAAAATCCAAAAAAATCAAAATATCCTCAAAATCCAAAAAAATAAAAATATCCTCAAAAATCTAAAAAAATTCAAATATTGTCAAAATACAAAAAAAAATCAAACATTCAAAATCCCAAAAAAATCAAAGCATTTCAAAAAACACAAAAAAATCAAATATCCAAAAAAATAAAACATTCCCAAAAATACAAAAAAATCAAATATTTAAAAAAAACACAAAAAAATGAAATATTCCCAAAAACACAAAAAAAAATATTCCCAAAAATACAAAAAAAATAAAACATATCAAAAATCCAAAAAAATCAAAATATTTCCAAAATCCAAAAAAATGAAATATTCCCAAAATCTAAAAAAATCAAAACAACCCCAAAATATAAAAAAATAAAACATGTCAAAAATCTAAAAACATCCAAATATTTTCCAAAATCCCAAAAACATCAAATATTTCAAAAATCCCAAAAAAACAAATATCCTACAAAAATCCAAGCAATAAAATCACTCAACTTAGTAATCCACCAATTAAATTCATCACATCATTCCAACCAAGTCAATTCTTCAAATCACTCCTTCACATCACTCAATCAAATCTCTTGACTGATCCACTCAATCCCATCATCATCCTAGTCAAATCAGTTCTTCCACTCATCCATAGTCCGCATGGTCGAACTACATTTCCTCTGAGCTTTCACGTAGGCAAGGCCATCTTTGATGTTCCCCCGAGGCATTAGGCCAGTCCATTAGGGTCCATCCTATCAACCATCATAATAAGTCATCCTTCGTGAAATGTACACTTTGATCAAACCAAAGTAATCAATCTTTCACAGCAACATGCACTTCAAACCAATCCTAAACATCAACCAAACAAGCTATATCAATCAATCAAACCAATCAATAGCCTCATGACAATCATATGTCACTATCCTCATCAACCATCACATTCTCACATGGAATGGGGCATTGTCGAAACTAGGATTCTATTCCTTATACGACATTCGTCATTTATCAAGCATCATCAATCAAACCCTGGTGTTCATTGTATGACCAACAACACTAGTGTCAATCAATCACATCACTTGCCTTAGACAGGTAGGGACATTGTTGAAACCAAACCAAACATCTTATACGACATGTTTCTATCCTGAAACCAGGCCTCCTTCATCATCAATCAATCAAGCACATATCACTTGGCAAAAGTTCCAACTAGTTGTTGGTCTAGTTTGTCTTATCTTTCATTTGGTTTGTTTTGAAGTCTCGTTCTTTGCTTCTCAAGGCAATCCCTAAGTGATGAAGAGAAGCGAGGATAGAGTGAGACCTTTTTCTTTGATTGTTGCTTGCGGTTTGTCTTGGCAAAATGATTAGGGCAACTTTGTGTCTTACATGTGATCGAGATTCCAATGGGTGTGAATCAAATACATCCTATGCATTAGAAAGAATAACTACTTCCTTGCATCAGGACTTACAAACCTCACAGTTATCTCATCACATGTTCCGACAAGGTATCACAATTCTTAGTCTGAGTCAGGCATTCCTTGTCTGTCACATGCATGTTTCACAAGGGACTACACTTTCCATCTTGGCCATTGACATGCCATGGTGATTTTCATCCTGGTGGTGATCACCTATGTTTAGGGTTCTGGAATTAGGTTGCAGGTATCTATTTTTGTCCCTTTAAGCCCTTGTTGCCTTAGGCTAGATTGTTCCTCAACCCACATGTAGTTTTTTACCGCTTTTTCCTATCGCACTTGAGAAAATGTTAAGTTTTTGTATGTGCAATTGCAAATGTATGTTGGCGGGTTTCTGAAATCTCAGTCAGCTTTTGAAAATTGATAAGAAATTGAATTATATGCATTTTAGATGCATATCAAGTTGCATCAAATGCATATCGGGCTTACAAGGAAAAATATACAAGGATGGAATATACATCATAGATCCCTGGAATATTTGCTATTTGTATATCAGGTTTGCATGTATATTTGGTTTGTATGTTCAGAGATACAATGGTTAGATACATTGCAGGTATATTCTAGGAAAGATTCCTTGTTTGTATGTGAAAGGGTAAATGTATGTTCGGACATACAAAGGTCATATGCAAGGCAAATATGCAAGGCAGCGGGATATACATTTGGTGGGGTCCGCCGCTTGTATATTTGCAGTTGTGTGCTTAAACATAGACCTGAATATACAAAGGATAGGATACAAGCGGGACCTGAAAATCTTTCAAAATTGTTCTATGGGCCCCTAGCGTCTACTACTTGTATGTATGTGAGTGTTGTATGCCACGGATATACAAAGTCTAGATTTGAAAGATTTTCAAATCTAATGGATAAGCGGCAGGGATCTGCGTTGTATGTATCTCACATTTGTATAATGCAACATACAAGAAAATGTACAAAGAAAGGGAGATGCAACCCGGATGCGAAGACAGAATCTAATGCAGCGAATAATCTTCTGGCGTCCGTTGGATGTATAAGATGCTTGTATGTGTGGGTATACAATGAGGATATACAAGGGATTTTCGAAGGTGAACAATGGTGATTGTATATGCATTTGTTTATGCATATACAAGGGTGAAAAGAGGCAAAATGAAGAAGCGAAAAGTCAGCGATAGGAACATGGAGTGTCTACGTGGCATGTAATCATTGGTTCTTAGTTTTTTTGCAGTTTTTAGTGCCATGGATCTCAACGATGGAATCATGATCGACGGCCATGTTTTGAACTTGCGAGGAAGGACTTTCTATGTGTCTACACCAATTTGAGCGGGAAAAGCTTCATAGACAAGCGGAACTGCAATGGCTGCGGGTAGTTGAGCATTAATGGCAGACTTGCAGAGGATGATCGATGGAATTGACAGGTCAACCACCCGATTGAAGATGAAAATCCTTGAGTGGTGGTGCAGATCCCGATTCCACTTGCTCATTCCTCTTTGTCTCTCTATAGCATTGAATATTTCTAGGCACCATTCCTCATGCATTGAATCTAGCAGATTTTTGATTTACCTTGTAATTAATTTTGCTAAGTATACAGTCTTGGTATAAAAGCCAAACTGTGTTACTCATTATTGTTGTTGAAGACTTGGGCAATTTTGGGGGAAAATAACGAAATACAGAGCATTTTATTGTTTGTTTTATCTCTGTGGAGTTTATGTGTTGCATCTGAGTTGTACCTTGCACATATGTTCAGTTTCAGTGTTAATGTTATATGAAAAATTCTTCTTGCATGTGTTTTGTTGTCTGTCTCCATTTGTTGCATGCAATTTCTTCTTTTGAATCTAGTTGCTAAGGGTTTCTCAGATTCTTGGTTATAGATTTTTGTATCACATGCCTAATCTCTAACTTCCATTCAAGGAGTCGATTAAATCATTTTAGGTAAAGTATGGAGAAGATTGTATGTCAACTGGGATATTTGTAAGTAGAGACAGTTGAATACTTATCCTTGGGTGGTATTTGTAAGGCAAACACCAGTCCTAACCCCTTGAAACTTGAATGATAGTTGTAAGCCATTCTTATGTATACGTCTAGTTGACTCCTTGCCCTGAGATAGGCACCGGTCTATTCTTGTGAAGTAGTTATGATCCAAAACCACTGTCTTGCATCCAAACCATAATTTAAAACCATTCCATAATTTTAACCTATTAGTTGTAGGAGTAGGATTAGAAACCCCTTGCATACTCTCATCCATAACCAGACACACATGTCCAAGAGTGTTGCAAAACTTGTGATTTGTCATTCAAATCTTGGTCCATACATGAGAGTATTCTGTCTATCATCACAAAGCCATATCTTCATGTCATTAGGTGAGTCGAAGTGCTAAATCTTTAGCTATAGGGATAACCCCCTTGGTGCGGCAGAACCAGAAGTGAAGGGGAGGTAGCTCACGCGACCTGCTATATTCGTTGGCTGAATCTGCCTGTGCATTGGAACTGGGAAACCCTCTGCTGATTTGGAAATAAATACCAACATGTCCTTTGACATAATAAGTTCTATGATGATAAGTAGAAAAAAATTGTGAGTGAGAAGCTCAAAATCTATCAAAGCAAGATATCATTCCCATTCTTCTAGCCAATCTTTCACTCCTCCACCTTCATTGTAGTTTAACATATCATCCATTTCATCTATCCATTTTGTCAATCCATTCTCCTATCTTTTTTCCTTCACCAATCTCTTTCATTTTGAGAGCCTACCTGTGTTTGTCCAACCTGCCTATCCTCTCGAGGGGGCATCATCATCCTATCTTTCCATCATCATCCTTTTCATCTATCCATTTCCTTAGCTTCTTTGAAATGATGTTACTTGACAAAAATCACACCATCTCAAACATCATCTCAGAGAGGGGCAAAATGTAGACACCTAAAAGTGTCCACCCCGCATAAAACCCTAATCTCTTCCGCATTCTCCTGATTTTTCCTATTTTGCCTCCATTGTTAAATAATTGATTTTAATTAATTAATTATATAATCATCCATTTCCCTAAAGCTCCCTTCATTTGTTTTATTCAAGCAAATAAATCAAATCCCATCACCTAATTATCCCCTTTCATATGCATCCCTTTCACACAAATTAAATAAATTGGGCAAATTTATTTAATTTAAATCCCTTTTCCCACCTCACCATTTATCTCAATTTTAAATTCAATTTTGTATTGTAGTGTTGAGGAAACCCTAATCATCCTCCACCCTTGATTTGGCTCCCAAGTCAACATGTAATCTAGGCCCTTCATTCAAATCATCTCTTCTATAAAACCATTTATTTAGATTCATTTGCACCCCTTAGAAGACATTTTTTATCTCAAATTTGTTGTAATCCTCCAATATCTTGCCCATTCATCAACTTGAGCTTCTCAAGATTGTGCATAAATCTCCAAATCTAAGAATGAAATAATGCAAGATAGAGGACAACAATGGAGAGAAGTCGTTACTAGCTTAGATTTTAATTTATTTCTATTTTCTTGATTGATTTTCTAAGTTAGAATGCACTCCATTAGGAGCTAGGGTTAGCTGTAGTTCATTTTCTGTAGATTAGTTAGCTTTTTCCTTACTTACATTCCTTTCTCTTTTTGTGTGGAGCTGACTAGGTCTTGTTTTGATTCATTATTTTAGGAAATGTCAAGGAGTGGAGGGATTTTGTTCGTGAGGTCAATGTTGGACTAGCTTCTCCCTTCACTAGGATGACTAATGATTGTCTTTTGGATGATCTTGGTGTGCCCCCAGTTGCAGGGCAACACACTGACAATTTTGCTCCTATCTACCATGGGTGTCAGGTAACTACAGAGTTGAAGACCCATGCTGACATGCTCAAGGGTGAGAACCAGGTACTTCAAGAGATGGCCCACCTTAATTTTGGATGTTGTGATGCTAGCATGGCAGGGCCTTCACAGTCACATGCTCACAGTAGAGCACCTCATTCTCATAGATCTCAAGGAGCGACTAGTGGTACTCGTAGATGGAGGAGTCGAAGTCCTGAGGGTTCCGTTGGAGGGAACCGCCCCTGACTTTCTTTTTCTTTGAAATTTGTGCCCCCTTCAATGGGGAGCCTCTACTTTCTCGAGAGTGTTTTGTCTTTAGCTCTTTGATACCCTCATGTATGCAAGCTTTGGATATATCTATGGAAGTCTATATTTTTATGGTTTTCTCCTATCGAAATCTATACTCATCTCTTGTGCATGTTTGGAAGATTTGAGGAACTTTTTGATTATGTTTGACCTTTTCAACTCTTTTAGCAAATGCAAGTATGATAATGATGACATATTTTTGTAGTTTTTTATGACATATATATGATATGTAGTTTACGATATGATAATGCAGGAATACAAGAAATGTTGTAAGTGGGACTATTACTTCTACTGAATGTCATGAGATATGACATTTGACTTTATTTCTTTGAGACTCTTTTTCTGATTTTTGGCATGAATGCAATGTGGAACAAACAATTTGACTGCTCTCTAAATATGATTTTCGACTCAGGGGATTGCGGGTTGTCCTAATATAAGAGACCTATTCAAGGCTGTGAGATAGGATTTAGGAAAACTCAAATGGGGAGTGGGAATGAACATGGAGTGTTTCTGATTTCTAGACTTCGCTAAAGGCTAATCACTAATCCTTATCTAGATAAGGCAAATTGGTAAGCTTTCCACTTAGACAAGAAGCAAATTTTATTAGTGTTCTCTAGACTTAGATCATAGATGGAAAAAGACATGGGGCAAAGGATATCTGGGAAAGAACAAGGGTCCCTAGATAGAAGATGGTCCTAAAAACTACTAGACTCTTGGTTTTTCTCAGCTAGTGCATGTGTGTGCTTAGTACCTCTCTTTGCCTATTAGAATGTCACCCTTAAGCCTTTGAGCTTAGACTGATCTCCACCCAAGAGTATGGAGATTCAACAATCTTCTCTCTTTCACTCTTTTTTTTGTATCTCTCTTTTTTTTTGCTTTTTCACTTTTTTTTGTATTTTTCCTCACTTCATTTTTCTCATTTTTTTGGATTTTTGACTTTTCAAGAAATGAATGCTTTTTGGAACTTTTGCTATGCAATGCTTTGATCTCTCAAGTCTCACTTTTTGACACTCTTATTTTGATCACTCATTTTATTTATTCACTCATATCTTAGATTGCTTCCTTCAGAGTTTTGATCTTCCTGACATTTTTGGCCAAGAAAGATAAGGGGCTGAGCACCACCTAAAGCTTTTGTAATCTGGTTGGACTTCTCTACTATTAGGGAAGAATTGGGAAGCTCTACTTGCAAGCTTCCTTTGAACATTGTAGGTTTGAATACTGATTTTGTTTAGACCTAACATCTTGACTCATTAAGACTAGGATCAGTGTAAAGCTAAGAGCTAGGTTTCGATGAAAATCACTGGGAATGAAGGGGGATAATGTTGATTTGTGAAAAATGGGGATCTCTAGGTCCTGAAAAGATAACGTATATCTAGACAACACTGGACTCCTTACTAAAGGGAAAATAGTACAAGAGCAAGTCACAAATAGTAATGCATGATGAACAGAATGATACATAAATGCAAGAAACAAACTTGTTTTTTGACATTTTTTATTTTTTATAATTTTTTTGTATTTTTATGTTTTATGATTTTTTTGGTTTTTTAGGCATAATATTTCTTGAGGTGAAAGGCATTGACTGTTTCGCCATATTCCTCTCCCTCCATTGTGCACAAGAGATGGGCATTATTTCTAACATCTTCCTTAACCATGTAAGGACCTTTCCAATTAGGTCTGAATTTTCGTCCTTCACTAGCTCTTTTGTCGATTAGATTATCTATCCTAAGCACTAGGTCTCCCACTTGAAAGGGTCTTGGGATAACCTTTTTGTTGCATTGCTTTTTCATTCATGCTAGATAGGAATCGTGTCTTTGAATAGCTCTCAAGCATGTTTAATCCATCATTTCTAATTTAGCTAACCTTACTGCTCTATACTCTTCATTATCCAATAATCCTTGTAACGACACCCTTAGGCTAGGCAATACCGCGTCTGACCCAAAAGTGAGGGCGTATGGGGTAGTTCCAATTGAAGTCTTAACGCTTGTCCTATAGGCCCATAGAGCTGGGTATAGTTGTAAATGCCAATCTCTTTTAGAATCTTTTACGATCTTGACCAATATTGACTTCAAAGTCTTGTTGGTAGCCTCTACTTGTCTATTTCCTTGAGGATAATACACTGAGGGAGAATTGTGATTAATGTGAAATCTTTCACATAGCTCCCTTGTGGATTTTGGAAGGATGAGGCATTATCTATCACTATCACTTGAGGGATTCCGAACTAACAAATGATTTGGTTCAATATAAACTTAGCAATTACAACACCTGATACTATAGTAAGAGGCATGGCCTCCACCCACTTTGTGAAATATTCTGTTATGGTAATGATGAATAGGTGTCCATCCATTGATGGGGGAGATATCTTCCCCACCAGATCTATTCCCCATGTGGAAAAGGGCCAAGGAGTAATGATCGGTTGTAAATCTCTTGTTGGTGTATGGTGAATGTGAGCATAAGCCTAACATTTTGGACATCTCTTTACGAACTTAATCGCATCCCCTTGTAAACAGGGCTAGAAATATCCCATTTTGTGTATTTTTCTTGTTGTGGCATGGCCACCAAAATGTCCTCCACAGATTCCACTGTGACATTCTTCCAATATTGTGTGTGCTTGTTGTCAACGCATCGAAGCAACATTCCATCTAGGGCCCTTTGATAAAGCACGTCATCTATTAAAATATATCTCACAGCGAGGACTTGTAATCATCCTTTTCCCAAAGGGGTCATGTTCTCTGGGTTTGCAAGATAGTTCACAATATCTCTGTACCAATATGAGGTTGCATACTTCTCGAGATTGACCATACAAATCTCTTCATTAGGGAAATCTTCATTTATGGGTTCCTCTTGGGGAACTCGGTTGGATGGTAACCAATCTAGAATTATTTGTCCCTTGACTACTTTTTGGCTGACGCAGGTTAGCTCAAACTCACTCAACAAGGTTATGAATCAGTCGGCTCTTGTTGAGAGCATCGGTTGATTTAAGAAAGTCCTCAATTGCTCGGATCGTATCATCACTTTAGTTTCTTGATTCAACATGTGGTGTCACTATCTTCAGGTGGCGAAGACTATGGAAAGACATTCTTTCTCAGCTTGGGTGTAGTTCTTCTCATATTCCAACAAGGTTCGACATATGAAATAGATGGCTCTTTCTCTTCTACCCTCATCCTCTTGAGCTAGCATGCATGCTACGGAGATGGGTCATCCCACAATAATGGGTTACAGTTTTTGGCCAAACTTGACATTGAGATCAACATTTTGAACTAAATCTTCACTTTCTAACACCTATAGCCGCTAAACCATTAGGAATTTGAAGATGATGTGAAGTAGTGATTTGTGAGATTTGTTTGTAGATTCTAAATATATTTTTTCAAAAAAATTTGGAGTTAAATTGTAAAAAATTTCGCATCTCCTTTGATAACTAGTTTTTAATAGTAAACAACATTTTTTTAAAGTGATGTGTATTTTGTAGCACATAACTTTTTTTCTATAAAGGATAAAATTCTGATTCTTTTGAATTTAGATTGGTAACACCGATATATAGGGCATGCATTTGGTTTCATAATGTTTTGTTGAATTTTTTTTTTTAAAT
Organism: Cunninghamia lanceolata; assembly: GCA_027924645.1. Taxonomy (NCBI): domain Eukaryota; kingdom Viridiplantae; phylum Streptophyta; class Pinopsida; order Cupressales; family Cupressaceae; genus Cunninghamia; species Cunninghamia lanceolata. The sequence continues at coordinate 5,786,699 of BSBN01000703.1, read as the reverse complement.
TAAGTTTTGAAGTCAAACCAATTATAATTTAGACATAGGCATATTTTGGAAAACATGACTTTTTCTGTATGTATCAAAATTCAAATTTTTTTTTTGTTGAAACAAGGACATCAATACCTAGGGCATAGATATTTTTTAGAATTTTTTTTCACTAATTTACTAATTTCCCATGTGTGTAGAATAGAGAACTTGATGTTCGGCGAAAAACTTACATTCACAAGAAATAAAAAATAAACATAATAATCAAATTAAATATATTTAAAATTATACTTTTTGGGAAGCTTATAATAAGGACTACATACTTACAAAACATAAATTTTAAATGAATTCATTTGATCCCGTAAAAGGTAAATCAAAAGTGGTTTTTTATCAGCATTTTGATAGGTGTAAATGAGACTCCATTATAGGTATGGTTTAAAACTAGCAAGGTTCTATCCAAGGGGGTTTGATCAAACCCTCTTCAATTAAAATCCTTTAAATGGAACCTTTAAAGGCTTAAAGCATTATATTTTTTAAAATATGTAATTTCAACAAAAATCAAGATGTCCCAAAAAGTGTAACCCGTTATTGTAGTAGCACCCATATATTAGTTGCTCTGAAGTATAAGATGAAGGGTTTGCCATGTTTAGGAGGCATCAATGTGGGTGGATTTAACAAGAATTTCTTTACTTGCTCAAATGCATTTTGATAGTCCACAGTCCACGTTAGGCCAACTTGTTTTTTTAACAACTGATTGATTGGATGAATTTTGAAAGTCATGTTTGGTATGAATCATCTGATCGCACCCAACTATCCTAAGAAAGATCTTACTGCCCTCTAACTTGTTGGAGAGGTTGCATTCAAGACTACTTTGACCTTGGCTAGGTCGACATCTATACCTCTTCGTGAGATGATGAATCCTAACAACTTTCCTACAGTGACTCCGAAAACACATTTCTCGGGATTTAACCTTACTTTATATTCTCGAAGCCTATTGAAGATTTTGTAGAGGTCCTCCACATGTTTTGATCTTTGTTCTAATTTTTCCAGCATGTCATCAACATAAGTTTTGACTATCTTGTCGATGTAATTGTGGAAGATATGTGTCTTTTCCCTCTGATAGGTATCTCCTGTGTTCCTCAACCCGAATGGCATGACCACGTAGTAGAAGGTCTCCCAGAGGGTAGTAAATGTTGTTTTGTTTTGATCAACTTCTGTAATTTTGATCTGGTTATACCTTGAAAATCCATCCATGAGGGAAAGGGCCTCGTATCCTACCATTGAATCAACAATTTGATCGATGGAGAGAAAAGGAAAATTGTCTTTTGGGCAGGCTTGATTAATGTCTCTAAAGTCAAGGCATATCCAAATTTTTCCATTTTTCTTTAGAACTGGGACAATGTTTGACACCCAATTTGAATAATCCACTGGTTTGATGAAACCAAGATTTAGCAATTTTTTTAGTTCTTCCTTCACCATTTTAGCTACTTGTGGCTTTATGGGCCTTGGTTTTTGTTTCACGGGTTTCACATCCAATTTTGTTACTAAGTTATGTACCAAAACCTTGGGATATAATCCTGACATGTCTAAATATGCCCATGCAAATATGTTCAGACACTCAATGAGGAACTTTGTGTACTCTTCTAACTCCTCGTCGCTTAGTTCTCCTCCTAGTTTCAACATCCTAGGCTTTTCAAGTGTTCCAACATTGACATCAATGGTATATCTAGTTAGGGATGGATGTCCTTCCTCAAACTTTTAAGGTGCAAGTGGTAAATCTAAGTTCGCTTCAATCTGAAGGATTTCTTTCTCACTCCCAAAATAGTCTTCTCGATGAGGGAGGAGCATGTATCCTTTTTTGTCGTGCACTCTTGGAAGTCCATCATAAGCATTTAGATATTCTAGGATGGCTTCATTGTTCTCAGCGTAATCTCAGGTTGGTTTTTCTTTCTGACCCATGGCATAATTTAGGATGTTCAGTAATTCTTCACTCTCCAATAATGGTTCTCCACACACCAAGACAATATATTCTAAATTTTGCAATTGAGCATGTAGTAAAAATAATGTGGCTGAAGTGGCCATTGAGTCGGCCACCTGATTTTCTTCTATGGGTATGGCTTTGATAGAGAAGAAATCGAAGAATTGAACTAACTTCCTAATGGTTTCTTTATAAGGTCGTAACTATTCTGATTTTGATTCATAATTTTTTGCAACCTGGTTGATTATCAACTGAGAATCTCCAAAGGTAGAGATTTTCTTGACTCCCATTCTCATGGCTAGCATGATTCCTAGGGACAGGGCTTCATACTCAATAATGTTGTTGGTGTAAAAGAAGTCCAATCTAAAGGTGAAGGGGAAGACTTTTCCTTTGGGGGATGTTAAGATTATCCCCATTCCTATCCTTGTCTTGCAACTAGCCCTATCGAGATGCAGGGTCCATAAGATTTTGTGATTTTGCGAATGAGATGTTTCTCCAAATTCATAAGTTGAAATTCATTTTTCTTCTTTTTCATCTCCTTCTTCAATGATCTCAATTGTTCCAACCAAGAGGTTTTTGATGTCCCATTCATTGACACATAGGATGGCCGCTAAGCCAAATGGTGCATGGGATTTTGTAGTATGTTGGTCAAAAGGAAATTCCCTAAGATCATCAATTCTTTGATAGGATATGTTGTGAGCACTTGCACTCGTTTGAACGTCCTAAGTTTCATCTTTCTATTTCTCTTGCATTTTCAATTTCTTGCCTTTTCCTTCCTATTCCTTTCTATAAACACTGAAAGGATTAGGGTCTACTTTGACTATGATTACCTTTCCCAATTGATGGAAATGTATTTCTTGGAATAATGTAGAAGAAATGGCCTTCATGGTGTGAATCTAGGGTCTCCTAAGGATCATGTTGTAATTGGTCTCTCGATTAATAACATAAAAATTGGTGGGGATTGTTTTACCCATCAGATTGAGTAGTAGAGTGATTTTTCCAAATGTTTGGATGTCATGACTATCATAAATTCTTAATGTGGCAGTTTGTTGTTTGATCCCTGTTTTGCTGTATCCCATCCTTCATAGAAAGGACATTGGCAAGAGATTGACTGCCGATCCTTCATCCACCACCACCCTTTTCATAGGGACCTCTTCGACTTGAATTTGTATGTATAGGGGGGATCTTTGTTCTTACTTCCTTCACTTTGTGGTAGTTTGGAAACATCAAATGCAAGAGGAGGTGATTCCTCCTGTGAGGAACATCCTACCTCCAATACTTCTAGGAATGTCTTGCGATGTGAGGGAGATGCTCTTAGTAGGTTTATCACTTGTGAGAAGATGTTCTCCATTTGGTCTGTATGTTCCTCTTCATGGATCATGAACACTTCTTGGCCTAGTTCTATGTTATTGGTATGATTCCAGCTAGTCTTTCATATCTCAATTTGAGGCTCTTTCTCCTTTCTCTGGGATTGGAGAAGTTTAGGAAAGTTTTTTTGTTGATCTAGAGTAAGTTTGGAGATGGTTTTATTGTAACCATAACAAGTCTTTGTTTCATGACCCTTTGTTCCATCGAACCAGCAATAGGTATTAGGGTCATATGAAGGTCAGTTTGATCCTTGATTCCTTTTTATCGCCATTTGTCATTACTTGAATTATTCTTTATGATATTGACACCTCTCTCCTGAGACACATTAGCTGTAGTCTTTTTTGCTCCTTTAGATGTTTGAAGCTTTCTATTGGTATCATAGGTCTTCCAACCACTATCGATGGCGGCTTTGTCAATTCTTAAAGCACTTTCTAATGCCTCTTCATAGGACTTATATATGGTAGTTTTTGGACATCTTCTCTCATGTCTTTGTTAAGGGCATGCAAGAAGAGGTTGCATAGTTCTCGATGATCCATGTTCGGGGCACTAGTTGAAGAATAGAGGACTTGCCTCCATCGAGTGACGAAATGCGCTACAAATTCATTAGGCTCTTGTTTCATTATGAGGAATTTGGTGATCCCTATTTTGATGAGTTTGTTCATGTCGAATGCCATGACAAACTCTCTAATGAGTTGTCTTAACGAATGGATCAAATCTTCTAGGAGACAATAATACCAATCTAGAGCGATACCTTCAAGAGTTTTTGAGAAGATCTTTGCTACAACCCCATCCCAAGGGAGGAGTTCTCTTATGGCCGTGGTGTAGGCTTTAATGTGTGAATTTGGATCTCCTTCTCCTTTGAACTTTGAAAGATCTAGCAATGGTCAAGGTAGTTGCACATTCCTTATGTTTTGGTCTAGGGGCTCTTTCAAATATTCAAGATATGTTCCTAGAAAGGTACTTTGAGATTGCGGGGTTGTTAGTAATAACCCTGTGGGTTGATTTTGATAACCTGTTGTCAGATTCGTTGGATTGTTCTAAATAGGAGGGTTCCCATTCAGACAGGTGTCATTACTAGCATGTCGTGAATAATAATTGAGGTAGGGGGATTTTGAGATGCCCCCTGGTCCTATTCATGGGACTTTTTTCTTCTTTCTGGAGAATCTTGTTCTACCTCCAGGTTTCTAATTCTTTTCACTAGAGTTGTGATTAAATATGTAGGAGTTGCAGCTCTAGGGGTTTCTTCATTTCTAGGATGTTCTCTGTGAATATTTTCGTGGTTAAAGGCTTCCTCACATGCAACATTTTCTTTTTGTTCTTCTTGTAAGGCAATCCTCAATGCCTCTTGAGCATCTTTTGTTTCTTGTAGACGTTTTTCCAACCTTTTAACCTCTTCATCAAGGTGGGTATTCGATGTACTTGTGGAAGGTTGTTTTGGTTGATGTATTTCTGACCTCACCCTTCTTGCTTCATGCGGCACATTTGGTATGGCAGGATTGTTCTCCCAAGTTGGGTTGTTGAAAGATAGAGAGCACCTAGATTCTCTTTGATCTTGCTCATAGTTAGAATCCTCATAATCATAATAGTTGGTGATTGACACGTTAGGATGTGGCAGCACATACCTATGAAATGATGGACTTTTTGGTTCCCTTGAGGGAATATTCCCCTAGTTTAAGTTAGGTTCCATCATATTTGGGGGTGCCATAGACACCACAGAATAAATGGAATAGATGATGGCGTAAATGAGAGAAGTTGAAGAGGCAAAAGTGGCTATGAAGAATGGTGTGAAAATGTTGCAAAATTTTTGTTAAACTTGTTTTGAGATGTTTGAAATGGGAATGTAAAATTACTCATCCTAGAAGGATTTATAATTTTACATCGGGTTCACCAAAATATATACACTCAAAATCGTGACTCCAGTTGCCTAGGGCTATCAGGTCAGATTTTGGCACACACACAGACCCTTTCCCTCCTTGCCATGGGGTGATCCACCACGTCACTCTTGCTCGCGTGGAATTATCCAGTTGAGAGGAGGCAAGACACGGTGTGGGTCTGGCTCATTGGAGAGCTGGACATCATGGAGAGGGGTCGACAAGTACTACGAACATTTTTGTTGTGTGTTTTGTTGTATGTTTCATTCAATTGTTGTTGTAGTTGAGATAACCTTATGACCCGAAGGGTCACTAGTTTCTCTTCTCCTGTTTGTATTTCTAAGATTCCACCTCTATGTGGGTATGCGATTGTTCTCGTTGATGTCCTCTTGTCTTTGTATACGTTGTAAGAGGTCTTGTTGTATCTATCATTGTCTAGTTTCTTCTAACAACAAGAGGACAAATGGGTCTCCTGGCGGTAAGACAAATGCTTGTTGTTGAGGTCTTTGATCGATCTCTTGGATCTCATCACAGATAGCCCTCACCCACTCTTCTCTCACTCTTAAGCACATTCGTGAATCAGAAGAGAGGAAGTCATGTGATTACTAACCTTAACCAGATCTAGGTTTTTGACCTAGGGTTTCGTTGACCTAGGGTTTAACTTGTGTTTTGACTTTATTTTTACCTCGTGATGGAATCGAGGGTTTGCAATTTTATCTATTTTATTGTTTCTATATGCATGCAAACTAAATGATATGCAAAATGTTCTTTTTGGTAATTTTTACAGTATTTTGGAAATAAAAGTACTTCTAATCTATGAAAGGGAAATATGTATGCAATTCTATATGACTTTTCCAATGCAATGTTAACCTATGTTTTTTGTGTTTTTGATGTTTTGAATGCAATTTAATCTAAGAAAAGGAAAGGTGCTTCTTCTAATAAATTGGATCTAGAAATATGAAAATGTTTAATCTAACATGCAAGATCGAATGATCAACGAAAAAACAATGTTTTATTGTTCCCAAGAGCAAATTTGATTCTCTAATTACTATGAATTGAAAGAAAACAATGAAGGAACCTGAGAGAAATGAAGATTTGTTGACTCCACTACGCTCAGCAATCCTTGTAATAGACAACCTCGAATCCTTTTGTGGTAGCATGTGATCCCCTTAACAACAAAATGACCCAAAGAAGCAAAAAGAAGCTTTGATGAAGCTTGTATGAGCTCGATGAGAGCTTGGATTGAGCACAATGGCATAGAATAAAGCAATGCGATGCTACTTGGTTGAACAAATAAAGCAAAAGGCACCTTCATCCATTAAGAGCATTTGAATGCTAAGTTGGAGAGCAAAATTTGGCAAGAGCTGTATGCACAATGAATTTGCCTCCCTTTGTGCTTGAGGGAGGGGGTATTTATAGGTTTAGAAGAAAGAATTGATTGGAGAGTTAACTCATTTGATTTGTTAGTTAACAAGAATAGATTGGGGAGTTAACAAGGTTGATTACCCAGTGAACTCAGTTGATTAGAGAGTGTTGAAGTAAAGATAGCTTATCACTGGAGAGGAAATGGAGGAGAGAGAATGCATGAGATTGATTGAAGAGTTAAATTAAGATCATATAGAGCTAATTATGCATGTGTTGGTGTATGAAATAGTTAACTCTATATTAGAGATCAAAAACCATGCAAATAGAGAAAAAAATGGGTAAAACGGAGCAAAAATGAGAGAGAAAGGGTCGCCCCTTTTTCCAGTAGGGTCACCCCTGGGCGACCCTGGGTCGCCTGGGGGAAATCTGGGCTGGACAGGGTTAGATGTAGAAAAATAGGCTGGGAGATGGTAAAAGAGAGGAAAAAGACGGGTTCTGCATCATGAAATAGGTTAGTCATGTGTAAGAATCCAAATCTCCACTTGCGTCAGTAAGATCTCTCGGGAGAGATCTAGAAATAATAGGGGGAGATTTGGATTGGTTCGATGAAACTAAAACTCACCTACAAGACTCTCACAAGGCTTAGGTTCAAGGTCGAAAGCCAGAAAACACAAGTCGACAAGTGTCGCAACAAGTGTCGAAAAGCGTCGCAAACAAGAAGAGAAGGAAATCAACAAGGAAGAAACAACACAAAACAAGAAAAGAGGACATGTCATCAAGAGGCTTGCTGCTTAAAGGACATTATTTCACACTTACATGTACATTACAAGGATTTGAATCATCATAGGGGTCCTCGTGGAGGCAGTGCATGATTTTTGTGCCTACAATGACTTCCTTACAAGCTTTGTTCCTAGCATCATTAATAATATCATCACCCTAAAAAAAACTAAGATTTAAGCTTATAACAAATGCATTCAAGTTGCCTCATTTAAATCATGCATCAATAATCATCAACTAACAAAACATTTTTTTTAAATGTTGAAACCAGCGTACTGTTATAAACTACACTACACCAAATGCAAAATATATAGGTCTGCTTGACAGAAGTACTCTTTCCCTAAATTCCAGACATGCTAAGCCTGTCGTCCCTGATTTTAAGGGTTTGTATTCTTACTGAAATTCCCAAGTTGTAAATTATTTGAATGTTACAACTACAAATAATGCTTAAAACTGCAAAGATTAGACATGGGACCCACAGAATAAACATCCCAAAAGCAGTTGAAATGTATTAGTGGCCAAAGACTCTGTTCCATATGATATGTTCAGCTCATAAAAATGCTAAATAAGATTTAGGTCATAAAAGCTTGTGTACACAACCAGAGTGAGAGAGGTATATTATTGTTCAAACTGCCTATATAATGCTCCATATACTATATTGTGAAGCTTATTTTAAAAAGCCCTCTGAAAGCCTTACTTTCTAGAATGCTTAAACTCTTCGACAAACATCTCCTTCACAAATGACTTCTGCTGCCTTGTCCTCATTTTCAAAATCCTTGAGTTGTGTCTGTTGTTTCTCATTTCCGTCAGAGTGCTTATCCTTCAAAGCACAATCTGGATGAAGATCAAAATCACATTCTTTGCAGTAGAAAGACCAAGGACCTCCATCTTCGCGACACCCATCACACATGTAGAGCTTTCTCTGAGTCAAATTCAGAGAATGTATATGCAGGTCATGCTTTATTTCCTTTGGATATTTCTCCGCTACTTCATCTATATATTTTTGCAGCTCTGCAACGCGAGCATCAGTAAAGGGATAAGCCTTGACCCCATGGAAAGAAACAATGCTTCTGCCATCTGTTGTGACAGTTTTTCCATCAGGCCAACTATGATCAAAGATGGAATTGCCTTAACGGGGAAGTAGTTGCTTAGATCCTTCGTGACTTTGTCTCCGAGTGGAAGAGCTAACCATGGCACGCTTGCATAGTATTCTCCAAAAGCTTCTTGGTTTCTGTCACTAGAGAGGAAAACAATCTCAAAGGCTTCTCCATTTTGCTTGAACTTATTGTATACTTTTATAAGCTTTGGGGTGAATTTTCGGCATGGTGGACACCGAAGAGAAGAAAAATATAAACCAACCGTCTTGCCTGTGAGCTCAGAAACTGGTACCTGCAGCAGAATCATGGTCAAGAATGATCATCTCATTTATGGCTCTACTAACACACATATCAGTGGCCTGCACCCATTATACAATGTAAAGGGTTGTTAATTAAAAGTTAAAGAGCTATAACTCCAGAAGGGCATCGCAACACGCTAAATCCAACAATTACAGCATTAAATGAATTAGTTCTTTTGTAATTCTACTGTTGATGGAGGTGAAACTGCTTGATCACAGAGATGACAAACTGCAGCACCTTAAAATAAATATAAAATTTAATGATTTGAGATTTCCATGTGTAAACATTTCAAGAGTGTATGTGGATACATCTGTGTTAAACTGTTTCCTTCCAATGTTCCAGGTTCCCCACTTCAGACCAGTTCGAAGGAAAAAACAGATTCTCAAAGGAGATTAGAAATGTTGGGAGGGAAAAGTGGAGTATGGAAGTAGACTCAAAATGTTGGAAAGAAAAAGTAGAGCCTAGGAGGAGACTTGAAACATTGGAAGGAAAAAATGAAGTCTAGAAGAAGACACAAATGTTGGAAGGGAAAAGTTTTAAGACAGTTGTATCCAAATACATTCTGAAAATACAAAAGTTGTTGCTATAACAATGGAATTGGTGCCTTTCAGGTCCTAACCATAATATGGTTTCTAAGTTTAGTACAATTTATTGAGGTTATGAAGAACCCTGCATGTGATGGCAATAACATGGGTGGCTAGTTCATCAGGGTGTAAGTCAGGCCAAACTAAATAAGCCCTGGGCTATGTGTAGACTAATCTTAAAGCTACAGCTATTTATGTTTCTTGTATTGTATTTGTCATTGAAGAATCATGTCAAGTTTAAGGATAGTTGTATGCTGAAACCCTGCATTGCCACCTCCTATATGATGCATTTTTTTTATTCTTAGTATTTCGGTGTTTTGGTTTCTTTACATTGATCTAGCTGTTAACGAAATGTGCAGGTGAATTTTTTTTTTTTTTAAAGTTTCTAAACCAAAACTGGTGATTAAGGGTTGAATAGTTCAGGCACTTACCTTTCCACCACTATTTGTGATAACAAAATTGTGCTCACCAGAGACTAACAGAGCTTCCAAGGTCTGTGCAACACGTCTAGCTTCCTCTTGGCCTTTGAGTTCATCCAACTTCTCCTTTGTAGATATGGACTGTGGGAGTGGCGTTGCATGGCACAATCTAATGAATATATATGGATCGACAAATTAAAGTGGTGAGCACTTTGCTGATCTAAAGATCTATTGAAGAAATTGATTTTAGGGATGGAAGTGTAGATCAGTTGTTGATCTTGGTTGGTGTTTAAGTAGGTAAAGTGGCAAATCAAAGCAATGACTGAGCAACAAGTGAAAGTATAAATCAACTGTTTGATCTAGGTTGGTTCTTGTGAATCGAAGGGTGACTGTGTGGAACCTCTATAGGAGTTCATTTCCGGAGCATCAAGCGAGGTAATGCTATGTGGAGTCTAGTGGCAATGTAACTGGTGTGCCCATTATATCTGTGTCACAATCTTGTTAACTGCGGTATATTGGTAGATCAAAGCAGTGTGCTTTTTGGCGATCCATAGATCTACTAAAGCTTTAGATCGTGATGGCAAAAGTTTTGTAACCATCAATTGCAGTTAGGTTTAAGTTAACTAAAGAAATATGGTCAAAGTAATACTTGATGGCCACATGTGATGCAGGTCAAGGTTCAGGGCCTTATCAGGTGGTTAAACCAAGCAGCAAATAACAATCCACAATAATGAAACAACAAACAACAGATTCTTTATTTATATGTAAAAAAGGGATTACAACAGGGGTGCAATGGGCTTCAAACATGCCCTGGCCGAAACCTTACAATCAATTTGATGCGCAGACCAAGCTAACCCTAGCTCTTCTGTAAGAACCCAGAAAATCTTTCAACAGAAGCTCCAAAATGTACTAAGGAACCTTCGAGAAAATCCCACTCTAGAGAATCTACCTTTCGTAGTATGCAATCTGCCTATTTATAGACATTTGAGGCGGCCACCAATTCACACCACGTGATTGGACATGTGTCAAACTTCAATTGGACCTTGGATCGACCGTATAAGTGTTGAAAACTGAATTTGTCATCTTTCTAGCATTTGTGGCAATTTCGAGCCTCACAGGATATCAGATTGCAAAGAAAGTAGGCTTTTGGGCCATTACAGGATAAAACGGGGTTTTCGACTCTCACCGGATATGTCTGGTGTGCAAGTATTTCAATGCAAGGCACTTCAATACAACAAAGTAGGGAAAATGACCTAATCGAACAGGTGGGGGTTTGTGGATTCACTAGATATATCTGGTGCTGAGAGAAATCCATGCAAAAAAAAGGTCCTCGGTTAAGCAAAGTAGAGAAGTGGGGAAAATGCACTTCACAGGATATCTCCGACATCACAAGAAATTAGCACAAAGCAAATCAAACAACTCAGTGAGCGAAATGAAGTTCATAGGATATGTGGAGAATTTGGGGATCAGCGAACATATCTGGTAGAACCTGATTTTAGCACAAATCTAGTGAAGAGTGATTTTAGCTAGAATCTGGTGAAGCCAAATTTTAGTGCAAATCCAATGAAGGATGATTTTAGCGCAATGTCCAGTGGCAGTCCAAAACTCCGTTGAGGCATAACTTCTCCAATTTTTATCAGATTCTTCCAAACTTGAGATGCAAATACCCATTTGGGCCTTCTTCTAGATCAAGTCATCACTTTGGCCAAAATCTCAAGAAAATTCTGTAGAAATTGATTAGCAACTCCTACAGCAAAATAAAGGAAAAACAAACAAGAAAGCAAAGCAAATCTTTTTGGTTCATGAGGATTGCTCATGAACCCAGATGCTCCTGCATCAACATGTCATGATCCAATCAATTATAGTAAATTGGTATATCAAAATGGTGTACATCTTGGTGATCCATAGATCTACCAAAGCCATAGATCTTGAAACGTGATGAATCTTGGTTGTTGGTCAAGAATAGAGTTCAAACTAGCTAGCTGGTAGTGTAGTCTATTGAATTTCAAAAGGGGAAAATAAATGATTTTTAAGAAATTAAGATAGGGTGTCATTTATGCAGAGTTCATATGAAGTTCTAGGCTAGGATACAAAAGATCAAATCAATGTTGTGACTTTTCTCAAAGGTAAATCGTGCCCTAGATTCAGAGGGATCTCCTACGGATCAAATTGCATGCTTGCAGCTATCAAATTGTAAAGACTAACAAGTTTTTGAAATCCATTGAAAAGGGGCACACTTTGGTTAATCTTTTCAAGGGTGTCTAAAAAGAGCAAGTGGCATCCAAATAGAATTGATCAATTTTGAACAAAAAAAAATTGCTTCTAGATTAAAGTTTTCTCTTTGAGAAAGGATCCGGGATCTTTTCTATTTGTAATAACAATTCATGGGGAATTTGTTCCAACAAATTTTGTAACAAGGAGATAACCACGTCCTTAACATATAGTGCAAGTTGGGCAAGTTAATTATCCTATTGTGATGAGCTTTGCCTTATTATTTTTTGAGGGGGTTGTCTCTCTTGTAAATCTTTATCTTTTATTGTCTGAAAGTTATAAATTCCTTTTCAAAGTCAATAGTCAATACATGACATCTTGTTTTACATGTGTACTTCTCCATTATTGGCATAATATTTTTAGGAGATTTGGTACATCTTTGAGTTCACATGTGTTGTTCTAGTGTTGTGATTAATTAGTCTTATGTTGCAAAATATTAAAAAAAAATTAACATGATATATGAGATGTATGTTTTATTCTTGAGTTTTGTTCATTGAAAGTTGTAAATTACATTTCAAAACTTCAATACATGACATCTTGTTTTACATATACTTCTCCATTATTGGCATAATATTTTTAGAAGATTTGGTACATCTTTGAGTTCAGATGTGTTGTTCTAGTGTGATTAATTAGTCTTATGTTGCAATATATAAAAGTTTTTAACATAATATATGAGATGTTGTATGTTTTATTCTTTAGTTTTTTTCATTGAAAGTTGTAAATTCCTTTTCCATGTCAATACATGACATCTTGTTTTACATATAATTCTCCATTATTGGCATAATATTTTTAGGAGAGTTGGTACATCTTTGAGTTCACATGTGTTCTTCTAGTGTTGTGATTAATTAGTCTTATGTTGCAACGTATAAAAGTTTTTTAACATAAAATATGAGATGTTGTATCTTGTATTCTTGAGTTTTGTTCATTGAAAGTTGTAAATTCATTTTCAAAGTCAATACATGACATCTTGTTTTACATATACTTCTCCATTATTTGCATAATATTTTTAGGAGATTTGGTACATCTTTGAGTTCACATGTGTTCTTCTAGTGTTGTGATTAATTAGTCTTATGTTGCAACATATAAAAATTTCTTAACATAATTTATGAGATGTTTTTGGATCAATAATGGATTGTTAAATAATCTATATGGAAAGCATTGGTTGTCTCATTTTGAGGTCATAAACTCTGAAGTAAAATATGATTAAGGATTAAATATTTCATTTTGTATTAACTCTAGAAATTGACCATATCATCCATTGATGAACACAATAGTCTTAAGAAGTAATTGATCATATATTATTTCATGGCATATCTTCTTCATTGTAATTTATAGTTTCCTAACCTACATGTTTTTCTTGATCTAGTATAGAGAATCAATATAGAATCGTCACTCTAAAATTATTTATTGAAAACACTTATAGCTTGTAATTTAAAATATGTTTAAAGGGTCTTTATCAATGATGTTACAAAGACTAAAGTAGAAGGAAGTTAGTGACAATCTATGCCATTTGAGGTTTAGTCTTTGTTTGTTATGTGTTTTTGTCATTTTAACAAATTGTCTTAAATGATTTGAAGGCTTGTAGCACTTGAAGTGTAGAAGAGATTGTACCTACTCCTATCAATTAGCCCAAATTACATATTATTTGATTATAAGGCCCATCTAATCAACATTTTGAGTCAAATTTTTATTTTTTGTCACTTATAGAAATCAAATCATTAAGGATTGAAGAGGATATAAACTAGTAATTTTGAGATTTGGTATATAGATTTTAAATATTTTTTAACTTCAAAAATAATGTCTCATTTTTAATTTTTTTTAATAAATTATTTCTTATACTTTATCTAGTATTTTTAACAATAATACTTTCTCATATCACATAACTTGAGCTTCAAATAAGATCAATTCATTATTTATTAAACATAGATCATTAACATTGATACCTAGGGCATGCATTTTTTTGTCAGTTTTGTTGCATATTTTATTTATTATTATATTTTTAATTTAGACTAATTATAATTTAAACACATATTTTTCCATATCACATAATTAATACAAAGGGTAGTCATATTATTTGAATTTGTTTTCTAGTTTTTTTAAAATTTTCATGTGTGTAGAACAAAGACATTTATGTTTTGATAATAAATTTTGTTCACTAGAAAATAGAAAATAAATATAATAATTAAACAAAAATAGTACAAATTATATGTTTTGGAAAGCTTACTCTAAGGGCTACAATTGTGCAAAATCTCATGTCATGGCGACTTCATTTGATTGTGGAAGGTGTGGCCAAAATCAATTCTATCAAATATAGGGTGACCAAAACAACCGAGGGCCACGTAAGTACCTTTGCATGAAGGACCTTCATCAAAGGTCCTTCATTCAAAGGTGTTTCCCATGTGTGTTTTTGGCTTAAAACATTAAAAATAACCTTTAACCAAAGGTACACATGTGGAAGCATGTAGACCTTCAAATAAAGGTCCTTCTTTTGAAGGTGTTGAATGATTTTTGCCTCCTAAAATTTACTTTTGTGAAATTGTCACAAGTGGGACATGGCTTTATGCTTATACCCCAACATATCCTAGGGTTAATAATTCAATGTGCATCCTTTAGAATCATAAGGAACAACTTGGAGCACCAACATAATGGTGTCATTATGGGGGAGAACCATTGCTGATATTTGAATCCATTGATGTTTTATCTAATTACCCTATTTTTTAGTATTGTGGTTAGTTGTGCCATTTATTTTGGTGTAGTGTTTCCTAGCCAAATTGTACCAACAAAGTGGTGTCATTGTCGAGGAATTAAGAACCTTGATCTTTGATCCTAAACTATTATAGTTATTTTTAATTCTTTTTTTATAATTTTTGGCTTATGTGATTAATTATGGTATTCATTCTAGTGTTTTTGGCATCTCATCAACTAGGACCTACAGAATGACATTGTTGGGTTGACAATCTTGTTTTTGATTGAAGAACTTTTGAGATTGTTGTGGGTAGTATTTCTTTAAAGTTGTGTATTTTATTATGCAATATTGCACTTTAGGTGATTAATACCTTTAAAGGCAATGCAAAACTCTTGAATACATTTATAAGAATGTATGGTTTTGGTTATCATTTGTATAAATATGTGAACCCTTGTGAAGGTTTATTATAAGTCTACTTGGAATAGGTCTATAAATTTAGATTTCTAATTAAGGTGGTGTGAAGTCTACTTGAGTGTCTCTTGTATCCTATAAAGATTATATTGAAAATCTCTTCCTAGTGAAGAGTGCAGACTCTATTATGTTAAAGACCTAATGTAAATAAACCCTTTGATTAAGACTTGAATATGGATGGTAGAAGATCTATACTCAAGAGTGATCCTAACATAAAGTTGGTTCCTAAAATGGAAAATCCAAATATTCCTATGAAAAGACCACCACCTACATGGAAAGTTAAGGACATGGGTAAGTCAAACACTTCTTACTCCCCTAAAATTTTGTTGGTACCTATAGACAATGGGATCATGTTGTAGATATTAAAAAATTGATATTGTTCTAGTGATTTAGTTAGTAAAATCATTAAATTTGGAAATAGAGTGCAACAAGTCCTTTATAAATTTGACAGTTCAATATCTAGAAGAAATAGTGATAGAGCTCAAATTATTCCAAGTAATTCCCAAGATTTATCCTATTTAAACCCTCATAAAATAACATTGAAAGATCTTTCCACCCAAACATGCCTATTCTACCACATGAAGAACCAAAGTAGGCAGTGCATGTCCAAAACACTTTTAAATTTCTTGAGCCACCTCCTAATCATGGTTAAGACAGTGAACCCTCCAAACATGGAAGACCCTATGAAAACTACTCATCACATTGAACACCAATTACATTTGTTGGACCAATTAAGAGCCCAATATGCCCATTAGCAAGCCTTGGATTCTTTTTAACAAGTTTCTAACCAGGTTCCACTAGCTTGAACCAAGTTATCAAGAATGCCACCTTCAAAATAACAAGATGCATCCACCTAGATATAACATCCATCAAGAGTGGTACCAATATCAAAAACCACTCTTGGGAACTGATAAATACTATTAGTTGGACATAACTAGTATTCCAAATTATCCTAATCCAATACCTCATGAGATCATGGGTAAATTGCTAAAATTTTAATGAAACAATGCAATATCTAGGGAAGACCATTTAAGAATCATCACTAGTATTAATAATTATTATGACATAGAAGATGAAGATGTTATAATGAAACTATTTTTCAATCTCCAAAAGATAGTGCAAGGGAATGGTACAAAAGTTTGTAAGATAAAAGGGTAACCACATGGAATGGTTTTAGAAGAGTCTTTAAGTTGTAGTATGGAAATGGGGTGGATCCTAGACTCACTATTAATGAACTAAAAAACATAACAAAAGGATTTTAATGAATTTGTTTCTAAATTGAGCAATAGATTCATGAGAGTAATGATGTGGTTTCCTCAAAACTTGAGGCCCAATGAATCCATGTATTTAGTACTATATTTCAGTATAACAATATATCAAAATGGTGTACATTTTTTTAATCCAATTAATTGTAGTAAATTGTAGTAATTTATAGTTTCCTAACCTACATGTTTTTCTTAATCCAATATAGAGAATCAATATAGAAGCATTACCCTAAATTTCATTACTCAAAACACTTGTATCTTGTAATTTAAAATTTGTGTAAAGGGTCTTCAATAGTGAAATCACAAAGAATAGAGCAGAAGGAATTTATTCACAATCTATGCCATTTGAGGTTTAGTCTTTGTTTGTTGTGTGTTTTTGTCATTTTAATAAATTGTCTTGAAAGATTTGAAGGCTTGCAGTACTTGAAGTGTAGAAGAGATTGTACCTACTCCTATCAATTAGCCCAAATTACTTATGATCTGATTATGAGGTCTGCCTAATCATCATTTTGAGCTAATTTTTTTTTTTTTATCACTTATAGAAAGAAAACCATTAAGATTTTGAAGATGATGTAAACTAGTGTTTTTAAGATTAGAAATAATGTCTCATTTTTAAATATTTGTTAATAAATTGTTTCTTATACTTTATAGTATCTTTAATGAGTAATATTTTCTTATATCACATACTTGAGTTAGAAATAGGATCAATTCATAATTTATTAAACATAGATCATTAACACTGATATTTAGGGCATGCATATTTTCTGTAAACTTTTTGTTGCATATTTTATTTATTATTATATTTTAAATTAGACTAATTATAATTTAGACACATATTTTTCCATATCACATAACTTTTTTTTGTATATATCCATTTTTTATTTTTTAAAACAAGGACATCAATACAAAGGGTAGTCATATTTTTTGAATTTGTTTTGTACTTTTTTCAAATTTTCCATATGTGTCAAACAAAGAGCTTTATGTTTTAGTAAAAAATATATTCACTAGAAAATAGAAAATGAATATAATAATTAAACAAAGATATTATAAAATACAAATTTTGGAAAGCTTAATCTAAGGGCTGCAATTGTTTAAAATCTCATGTCATGGTGACTTCATTTGATTGTGGAAAGTGTGGCCAAGATCAATTTTATCAAATATAGGGTGACCAAAACAACTAAGGGCCATATAAGTACCTTTGAATGAAGGACCTTCATCAAAGGTCCTTCATTCAAAGGTGTTTCCCATGTGTGTTTTTGGCTTGAAACACTAAAAAGAATCTCCAATCAAAGGTACACGTGCAAGCATGTAGACCTTCAAATGAAGGTCCTTTATTCAAAGGTGTTTGATGATTTTTTCCTCGTAAAATTTATTTTTGTGAAATGGTCAGAAGTGGCACAACTAATGACAATACTAAAAGCTTACTTATTTCAATATTGTGGTTAGTTGTACCATTTATTTTGATGTAGTGTTGTCTTTCAAAATTGCACCAACAAAATGTTGCCATTGTTAGGGAATTAAGAACCTTGATCTTTGATTCTAAACCATTGTAGTTATTTTTAATTACTTTATATAATTTTTGGCTTCTATGATTAATTATGGTGTTTAATATATCTTTGTTAGAATCTCATCAAATAGTACTTACATAATGGCATTGTTGAATTGAGAATCATATTCTTTGATTGAAGAATTTTTGAGATTGTTGTGGGTTGTATTTCTTTAAAGTTGTGTAATTTATTACGCAATATTGCACTTTAGGTGATTAATGTTGTGAATTAAGGTGTCTCAACCTTCGTAATTCCTTGTATTTTGACATTGTATTTATTTATTAATTACCTATTGTATTAATTGGATGTAAATCCTATGTTGTCATATTGTGGCAGTGGGCACGGTGATGTGTCATCCTACATGGCATATGACCACATGTATTTTTGTCCTCACATGAGGAGATGGGTGTCCCACTTAGTGGTAGGAATATTTTTCCATGTGTCGGCATCTTGGATGTTGTGTAATTGAATATTGACCATAACGGTCATGACAGATTCCTATCACAAAGTTATGACATGCAAGAGTCAGAAATAGGAGATTCTATGACAGGTGAAGACATGTGTCGAAGAGCATCTTTGAAAAAGGCATCTTTGGGCACCCTAAGGTGGACTATGACATGTTGTAAGAGAATATGCTATTTATAGCCTGTGTATGATAGATTATCTTACAGCTACAAGTTATGACAACTATGACAGATTCTATGATGGTTGTAAGAGTCATAAGAGCATTTGTCATAACCCATTTTAGAAATAGGCAACCTCCTTGGGATGGGGTGATGTGACAAGTGTTAGGAGCATCCTACAAAGTTGGACAAGTGCCCATAGGCATGGGTTTTGGGCCATGAGGCCATGTTGGATGCCCATCCCTATGTGGAGCCATTTCTACCTTGTATATTCTATATAAATAGGTGCTTTGGAGAGGAGATGTATTACAGGTTTGACAGGTACTATTATACTGGCAGTTTGTCTCCAGATATGAGTGTTGAAGACTCTTGAGATCTTGCATTGCAAGTGTAATGTAAACCATTTCAGTTTTGATAATACATTGTGCAAGTTTTGGAGTGTGGGGTTTTTCACCCGATAGGGGTTTTCCCCACGTATATCTTGTTGTCATTTCATGTATGCACCCTTGTTAAGCTTTGTGAAAACTTAACTACTTGTTGAAACATGGAATCATTCTCAGATGTGGGTCTCCTTTCATGAGAACAAATCTCTAGAGTGAGCTGGTTCTCTTATAATCCCTAAATTACTGACTTGAGGGGAAAAAGGATAGAAGGATGTAATTAAAATGCAAACTAATTCTAGAATTTAAACTGGATGAAATTCTATCACTCACAAACAGATCCTCTAACCTGAATCCTCACAATTTCACTAATAGTTTATTCCTTAAGTAATTTTCAACAAGGTTTGGGTCAAACACAAACTGCAACCAGGAAAAAACTAAGTTTTAATGGCATTGAGACATAATAAATGACAGATAATGTCACAATATAACATCAGATCAAGACTGCAAAATATGTGAAATAGAATGATTTGCTATTAGAACTGGAAGGAGTACAATGCATCAAAAATAAAATGTGTGAGCCAACTTCCTGTATACAACTCTACCTGTGAACAAGAGAGAAGAAACTGGTGCTAACTGACTGAGAAAAAACTCTTTTCTCCTATAAATGTCTCCAAATGATCTCCCATGAAGAAAGATAAAAAAAGCTCCTAAAAATAGACCCTAAGTCCATTTTCAAGCTACTCATGAAAGCCAAAAATAAAGCACTAAATCTGCCACCAATCTGTGAAATAAAGATGCAGAATTGCCCTCTCATATGATCCCACCATAAAACTGCTTCTCTCTGCTCATGAAAGCTCCAAAAATTGTCCTATATGGCTCTAAATAAAACAAATCAAAATGGAATATTTGATATGTTTTGTTAGCCTATAAATTTCCTAAAAATAGTTAAACTTTAAAAGCAATTCATAATTTCATTGCTTTAAAGTTAACTTTACAATGATATGGCAATTTTAATAAATATCCTATTCGATATGATTTTTTGCAAAAATAAAATGATATTTGGTTTATAATTTTGTCAAGATATTTACAAGATATCACAAAATGATTTTCTATAAAAATCATAAAAAAAGAGATATTACACATTTGTAAAAAAATAAATGAAAGCCTTTAAAGGCTTGACACCATGGCCTCCATGTGTCAATATTCTACCACCTCATCACTATCCATATGCTTCGGACAACGTCAACTCACTATCCAAATAGTACCACCATGTCACATTTGACCCGTTTGACCATGTCTTCATCTTGCATACTCTTCACATCTCCAAAGGTTATTGTTTGATCTTGTGCATATATTTGAAACATGTGAAAGAAAAATGCATAAATGGGAGGTCAAAGACACTCAACCGCATGCATAAACAAAAGATACTTGGACTCCAATATGAGTCGACCACATATGAGATCAAGACCTTGCAAAGATTCTAAAGGCACAAGCCTTGTTTAATCATGATAATATCCACCTTTGACTTTATAAAATAAGCCATATTCTTCAAGCTGTCAGCCACTTCTCCTTATGATTACTAGGCACCATCAAACACAAGGTGTTGACCCTGATCTCATTTGGATAAAATGATTGTGTTGTTTGCATGGTCAAAATATGGAAAAGATGTCAAAACAAAACCAAATGCAACCCTAAAATCTCAGTCATTTTCATTTTGTTGGCATTGAGTTTGGCTTTGCAATTGTGGCCACCAACGTGGGGCTTCATTCTCTACATTTTCTTCCTCCATCTTTGGTCTTCTATGGCCGCAAACATTACACTTCTTTAGCCAAAACAACTGGCCGCACTTGGTAAGTTTAGATTTGAAGCTTTATAATGGCATTTGACTATATTTTAATGGCTTTTGTTTCTTAAATGACCACGGCCATGTAGCTCTTTCTTCAGTTTCTCAATTTGATATATATCTTGCTTGGTTTCTTTGTGTTGAACTTTGTGAAAATGGAAAAAAGACAAGGTCTTTAGTTGGGCTGCGGCCATAGTTTTCTTCTCTGCTACACCATACTGTAAGTCCTCAATATCATTGCTTCCACTGTGGCTTCTTTCATTTCTGTCTATATGAACTGTGATGAGGGTTTCATTTTTTGTTTGCTGGGTATGTGAAATAGCTTCACACATCACATGACTGTGGTATACAAGGCATTCTGTAGCTGTCTCTTTGTCATTTGATGTAAAAAAATTAAAGTTTTTGTATTTGAAGTAAGGGTTTCTTTTATATTACACAAAATTTCTTCCCTTCGCGGCCATACTACACAGAAACTTCCTTTACTTTGTGGCCATGTTCACAACACTCCACTTTGACTCTGCTCAATTGTGTATTGCAAGAAGAAAAGGGACTCCTTTAAACCTGACAAGGGTTTCATGTTTTCATTGTATAAACAGTCATTTCACCTACAGCCTTGTCTGGACATTTTACTTAACCATTTCTCCTTTTCAACACTGCAAAAATATGTTGGGGTTTTGGAAACTCGACATGGGTATTTGAAAAATGAATATGCATAGCATTATAAGTTATGACCTCACTATAAATGTATCTCTGCACTTCTACTTCACAGTATGAACATAGATTTTTTCAAAAACTGAATGAGGGTTTCTATCTTTTGAGCACAAAGTTGCTCCTGTAGCATACACTAGCATATGATATCTTTTCCTATTTCTTATACTGTCACTGTTGAGTTATAATCACTATCATTGTTTTAAGAAGAGTGATGATTTCATATATTGTTCTCTACTTATGTAGCTCTATTTGCTCTTTCATGGACTATACATATGAAGTTTATACTGTCGGTTTTGAACTTAGAACTCCTCTTCTTTCTGTAGCAGCATATATGTCTTTATTTCTTTAGCTCCACTTGTCCATTCAGTGGACTATAGCAAATATACCTTTCAACCATGATTGATTACCTAGCTGTGTCATGACATTCTGCGTTGTAATAAATGAAGAAGTCACTTACTTGTTCTATATATACTATAGCAAGAAGAATCTTTTGTTGTTCCTCTTTATTGTAACTACATCATATCAAATTCATTATGTAAGATGTCCTGTAGGACATCAATCAGGTCCACTATATCTGATGTCACTAGTTTGACAAATCACTTCTTATAATGAAAATTTTGTTTGAGCTCACTAATGACCAAATGCAACCATGCACTTATACATTTCATTTTGACACAAAATGACATTTTGTAGCATAAAGGATGATGATCATATCAGTTTAACTATTCCTCTATCACATGATAATGATGTTCTATTACAACACATGTAATGAAGTGTTCTTTTGATCCTTTTGAAGTTTGTCAAAGACAAAATGAGCCATTTTGAACTGGTTGTCTGGTATTCTTCTGCTACAGATCTGCAATATTGTCATGTGTCTTTCATAGATATGCATTGAATAGAATATGTGATACACATTGTTCTTATGCTCATCTTATCAGTAGCAAAATGTGAAGCATAATTGAATATATTTCATCATTTAAAAGGCATCTTATGTAATTGAATTCTGAACTTGATTTTGCCACTCCACTTAAATGAGAAAGTATATTGTTTGGTACTCACCTGTCCTTGTAAACTTGCTTACTGGTTTATAATGAATACTTCAATTGGATTATTGATCATGCATGAGTAAGCAATCTCAAATAGTCAATACTTGTGAACACTTATTCTTTTATCAGTTTGATGATTACAAATGCATTGTGTACTCCTGATTATTATCATGCCTGATAATGTCATTTTCATAACAGTTGGAGTAGTACATAAGTTGTTATATGCATTGAATTTTGTCCTCCATCAGTTTAGGTCATGTTCTTGGTTGCATTTCATACTTTGAAGTGAAATCATGGTCATGTCTTGAAATGGGATTGATGCATATGTGAATGTCATCAATGATTTCCTTCTTCTATTTATCCCTTCTAAGATCAAGGGGCAGCAGCATGCTCGGCTCAACCCTTGTGGGAGCACATTTGATACCACATGCTGAAAGTCTTCAATTAGCTTCATGATTTGTCCTATACCTACACATGAAACAAACAGATTAGAATAAAACAATGATGCTCTATGTTTGCTTCTCTTCAATTCCTTTTGCATATGGATGTTCTCATTTGATCAATGCATTATAAATAAAGTATTACGCCTCTCCTAATGGATGAAGAATTTTCATAACAAGAGCTTCTAACGGGACCCTTCCCACAACTTTTCAAGTACAAGCCAAGGTCGGGAGTAGGACTGGAGGCTACTATGAAGATCAACCAAAACAAGGCAATGATGGCTATGTCTTTCCCTCTTCTTTATTAGATGTATAGTAGTTTATTTGTATTTTCATGAATTCAGCTATAACCCACAGCTTGTGTGGGACATCTAATATGTCTTAGTTTCCTTCAATGCAATGTTTATTCTCTTATGTATTCAAACTTGTAAGTGAATAACCATTGTGGTGAATGAATACTTATCTCATTTTACTGTCCTGTAATGCAATGAATGATTTGAAACTTTCTTTTCTTTCCTCAACAAATGAACTACATTTGTCATAATAACTATGCAACTAGCACACAACAGAAATAAATCAAACCTCATTCAAAAATGATAAATGTTAAATCCGCTCAGCGAATTTTTGAGTTGTGCTAAAAAATGGTAACATATCTTGTGTCTCTCTTCTTTTGTCATACTTTCTTATTTATGTGTTTGCTGCAATATCTCTATTAGTGGGTTTAACATTGTTGTAATAGTAAGGATAAAATTGAATTTTAACTCTCCTCCCCTCATCAGATTAGTGTAGGAAGTGATTTCCACACACCTAGCTTCCTTTTAGTTGGTATCAGAGCCTAGCCAGTTTTGGTTTTAGCTGATGGGTAGGGTTTTTTGAGCTAATCTTAGTTGAGTAGGAGTGTTGTGTAGAGTATTCTGTATCTTGTTGCATAAAGGAGATGGCAACCACGTCTAAAAGGTTAGAGGTTCAGAAATTCAATGGCACTAATTTTGAGTTGTGGAAAATCAAGATGGAGGACCTACTTGTTGATCGTGATCTATGGGAAACCGTATCTAGTGTGAAACCTACAGCAATGTCACAAGTTGATTGGGACCTCAAAGATTAGAAGGATAAGGGTCTCATAAGACTCTATTTAGCTGACTCTATCCTATTGAATGTCCATGAGGAGAAGAGCACAAAAGATCTTTGGAAGAAGTTGGGTGATGTTCATCAGGCCAAGTCCTTGGTAAGCAAACTTTTCCTAAAAAAGAAGTTGTTCACTCTAAAGATGGAAGACAGAGGATCTATTGCAGACCACATGAATGCTTTCAACATGATCATTGCACAATTAACATCTATGGGTGTGAAAATGGAGGAGGATCGATGTATGACCGTGCTTTGTTCTTTGCCAAATTAATGGGATCATCTTGTCATGGCTATCAGAAGCACCACTACCACCTTCAAGATGGAAGATGTGGTGTCCTCATTGTTATCTGAAGAAATGCAGAGGAAGTCTTTTGAGGTAGCCAAAGAGGCTCTTGCGGTTCGTGGAAGACCCAAAGAGAAAGGGAAGAAGAAGGACATGAAAGGTGATGAGGGAAAATCCAAATCCTATGGGAGATCCAAATCTTGTGGGAGATCCAATTCCCATGGGAGATCCAAATCTCCTAGAAAGTCCAAGGCTCTCTATTGGAACTATGGTAAAACTGAGCATTTCTGAAAGGAATGCAAAGAGGAGAAGAAAAAGAATAAGAAAGCTCCTGATTCAGATTCTAACAAGTCACAAGATGATGGTGATTCCTTCATCGCAGCCCTAGCCACCCATACATCTGATGATGTGTGGTTGATTGATTCTGGTGCATCATTCCACATGACATCACATTGAGACTGGTTCACGAAATATGAAGAGTTCGATGGTGGAAGAGTGTACCTAGGTGACGACTCTCATCTAAATATTGTTGGTCATGGAAGAGACTCAATCTGATTCCCTGGTGGATGAGTGAAGGGTATCACTGGAGTTATGCACTTCCAGGCCTTGCACGGAACCTACTTTCTGTAAGTATGTTGAATGATGCAGGTGTGCAGGTTTTCTTTTCGAAAGATGGATGCAAGATGACTAGAGGATCTATGGTGCTTGCAAAGGGCACTTAGAGAGGTACTCTATTTCAACTGGAGGCATGCACTTCACAGTGCAATAGTTCTTCTGACTTGAAGAAAAGAACTGCAGTCACTTCATGCACACCATCTAAATGAGCAGTGAAGAAATCTATTGTAACTAGTTCTGATGGTAGTGCACATGCTATGGAAGTAAATCTTCCTGCTAAAAAGACTATGTCATGGCATTTCAGCTATGGCCACATTGTTGAGAAGGGTCTACATACCCTAAAAAATAAAAACCTCATTGAGGGGTTAAATGATTGTAATTTCGAGTTTGACTTTTGCGAACATTGCATTTATGGAATGAAAAACCATGTTCATTTTTACTCTAGTTCTCACAAGTCTTTTGGTGTATTGGATCTTATTCATTCTGATGTGTTTGGTCCTGTTAATGTTCCTTCAAATTCAAAATCTATATATTTTGTATCTTTCATAGATGATTACAGTAGAAGGACATGGGTTTATTTTATCAGAAGCAAGACTAAAGTCTTTAGTCAGTTTAAGGAGTTTAAATCCTTTGCTCAAAATTAGACTAGTAAAAAGATTAAGTGTTTAAGAACTGACAATGGTGGTGAGTTTTGTTCGGCGAAGTTTGATAAGTTTTGAAAAGAGCAAGGGATTGAAAGGCATAAGACAACTCCATATACCCCACAGCAAAATGGAGTTACAGAGAGGATGAATAGGACACTAATGGAGAACGCTAGGAGTATGCTTAGTGGGGCAAGCCTCGAACAAAAGTTTTGGGCTGAAGCTATTGCCACTGCTTGCTATCTGGTAAACAGATCTCCTACATTAGTTCTTGTTGGTAAAACACCTACAGAGGTGTGGTCTGGTAAGAAGCCTTCAGTTAGACATCTTCGTGTTTTTGGTTGTGAGGCATATGCACATGTGCCTAGGGAGAAATGGTCTAAATTGGAGAACAAGGCTGTTAAATGTATTTTCATTGGCTATGGTGTTAGTGTGAAAGGATACAAGCTTTGGCATCCTGTGGATAAAAAAGTGTTGTATAGCAGAAGTGTTATCTTCAGATAGCTAACACCTTCCGTTGTTCTATACCCAGAACAAATAGAAAAGAAAGAAGATGCAGTTCAGTTTCCTTCTACCCCTGAGAAGACTGAACAGACAGACCTTGTGAGACCTGATGATGAGGAGAACTCTAGTAGCTCTGAAAGCTCAGAAGAAGTAGAACCTCAACCTCAGCCATTGAGGAGGTCTACATGAATGAGAAAGCAACCTAATAGGTTTGGTTATTCATTACTTGATTTGAGTTGTGCTTTTGCTTTACTTCCTAACACTGATGAGCCTAGAACTATGAAAGAGGCTATGGGCATGAAAGATGCAGGTTCCTAGAAGGAGACCATGGAGGATGAGATGGCTTCTTTGGAAAAGAATAAAACATGGGACTTCGTGCCTTTTCTTGATGGATGGAAACCCATTGGATGCAAATGGGTGTTCAAGAAGAAATTTGGTGTAGATGGCAGTGTTGAAAAGTACAAGGTTAGATTGGTTGCGAAGGGGTACTCACAAGTGGAGGGAATTGATTATGGTGAAATTTTCTCTCTCGTTGCAAAGCCAACATCCATTTGATTTATGTTATCTCTTGCAGTTTCTTATGACTTAGAGGTAGAACAAATGGATGTGAAGACAACTTTCCTTCATGGTGATTTGGAGGAAGAAATATACATGTCACAGCCAGAACATTACATAGAGAAAGGTAAAGAAAATTTGGTTTGCAAGTTAAAGAAGTCTTTGTATGGTTTGAAGTAGTCTCCGAGGATGTGGTACTTGAAGTTTGATGCCTTTTTGTTGTTGATTGGACATCTAAGATCAAAATTAGATTATTGTGTGTATTTCAAATTTGACAATGATTGCATTCTCATTGTTGCATTGTATGTTGGCGTTATGTTGTTGATTAGGAATGGTAAGAATATGATTCCTAATTTGAAGTCTCAGTTATCAACACAGTTTGAGATGAAAAATCTTGGGGCAGCCAGGTACATTATGGGAATCGAAATCAGAAGAGACAGAGCTAATAGAAAACTTTGGTTAAGCCAGAGTACGTATGTAAAGATTGTGTTAGACAGGTTCAGCATGGCAGATTGTAGACTGTTGTGTGTTCTTGTTTCATTGGGGACAAAGTTTTCTATTAATGATTGTCCAAAATCTCCTAGTGAGGTGGAGGCCATGAGTAGAGTACCTTATGCTAGTGTTGTTGGTAGTTTGATGTATGCTATGGTCTACACAAGACCAGACATTGCCCAAGAAATGGGAGTCCTTAGTTGATTTATGGTTAATCCTGGACGAGTACATTGGGATGCAGTTAAGTGAGTGTTTCGATATTTGAGGGGTACTTCTGAGTATTCCATTTTCTATCATGGCAATTCTATAGGACCTCCACATTCAGTTTGTATTCATGGATTTGTGGATTGTGATTGGGTAGGTGACATTGATAGCAGGAGATCGACCAGTGTCTATGTGTTCACTATGTTTGGTAGTGCAATTAGTTGGATGAGTAAGTGACAACCTGTGGTTGCTTTGTCCACTATAGAAGCTAAGTACATGGCTACAACTCATGCTTGTAAGGAAGCCATTTGGCTTAAATGATTGTGGTCAGATATTGGTATTGATACAGGTTAGATTACGATTAGTTGTGAAAGTCAGAGTGTGATTTGCTTTGTGGAGAATCCAACTTTCCATGCTAGAACAAAGCATGTTGATGTATAGTTTCACTTCGTATGAGACATTATAGAGGATGGGAAGGTAAAATTGGAGAAGGTTGATATGTTAAAGAATGTTGCAGATGCATTGACGAAACCAGTGGGCATAGAGAAGTTTAGATGGTGTTTGGAGTCTATGGGCCTCTCGGCCTATAGTAGTTAAATCCTGTTAATTCTATTGGCTCTTACAAGGTGTTTGAAAAGTGGGAGAATGTTGGGAATTAAGGTGTCTCAACCTTGGTAATTCCTTGTATTTTTACATTGTATTTATTTATTAATTGCCTATTGTATTAATTGGATGCAAATCCTATGTTGTCATATTGTGGTAGTTGGCACAGT
Organism: Cunninghamia lanceolata; assembly: GCA_027924645.1. Classification (NCBI taxonomy): domain Eukaryota; kingdom Viridiplantae; phylum Streptophyta; class Pinopsida; order Cupressales; family Cupressaceae; genus Cunninghamia; species Cunninghamia lanceolata. Next base: position 5,758,483 of record BSBN01000703.1, on the reverse strand, counting down.
GATGTGTCATCCTACATGGCATATGACCACATGTATTTTTGTCCTCACATGAGGAGATAGGCATCCCACTTAGTGGTAGGAATGTTTTTCCATGTGTCAACATCTTGGATGTTGTGTAAGGGAATATTGACTGTAACGGTCATGACAGATTCCTATGATGAAGTTATGACATGTAAGAGTTAGAAATAGGAGATTCTATGATAGATGAAGACATGTGTCAAAGAGCATCTTTGAAAAAGGCATATTTGGGTGCCCCAAGGTAGACTATGACATGTTGTAAGAGAATATGCTATTTATAGCCTGTGTATGATAGATTCTCTTACAACTGTAAGTTATGACAGATTCTATGATAGTTGTAAGAGTCGTAAGAGCATCTGTCATAGCCTGTTTTGGAAATATGCAACCTCCTTGGGATGGGGTCACTTGACAAGTGTCAAAACCATCCTATAGAGTTGGACAAGTGTCCATAGGCGTGGGTTTTGGGCCATGAGGCCATGTTGGACGCCCATCCCTATGTGGAGCCATTTCTGCCTTGTATATTCTATATAAATAAGTTCTTTGGAGAGGAGATGTATTATAGGTTTGATAGGTATTGTTATGCTACTAGTTTATCTCCAAATACAAGTGTCAAAGACTATTGAGATCTTGCATTGCAAGTGTATTATAAACCATTTCATTTTTTATAATACATTGTTTAGGTTTTGGAGTGTGGGGGTTTTCACCCGATAAGGGTTTTCCCCACGTATATCTTGTGTCTCTCTTCTTCTATCATACTTTCTTGTTTATGTGTTTGCTGCAATATCTCTGTTAGTGGGTTTAACATTGCTATAATAGTAAGGATAAAGTTGAATCTGTACTCTCCTCCCCTCATTAGATTAGTGTAGGAAGCGATTTCTACACACCTAGCTTCCTCATGCCTTGTAAATAGACCATACAATCTAGACAAGCCTAAGAAACCTATCATTTAGCACAAAGATGCCTTGATCACAAGTGTCATGGGAAGGAAACCCCAAACACATTAAAGGAAGGGATCTCTCTCTCTCTCTCTACAACTAAATATAGTAAAGGTCTAAAAGCAATGTGGACTAAAGTATACATATAATCCTACAACTAAAAATAGTAAAGATCTGAAGGCAGATGTCAAATTGTTTCAAGTAATAATATTTGTAGTTCCTCCTTGTAGTTGCAATCTTATCCTTGAAGCTAATAATGGCCAATAAAAGGTAATAACCTCTCAATGGTATGGAATTGTTGGTGTAGTATTTTCTTCACATTGGATATGTTCTATCCTAAGTGTGATTTTGCACCTATTTAATAAGTTTACTTAGGATATTAGGAATGATTAATTTTCCTCATCTAAGTAGCTAATAATGACATTTGCACATCTTGACTTGAGGTACACCAGTGCCATCAATACCTCATCAACTTTTGATTGATAGTAGTTAGGTGCCACCTCTATCTTAGTTAGATTGAGTGAACTAATCCACTGATTTAACAATTCAAATCTTGACTTCATAGTTAGACTGAGTTAACTGATCCACTGATTGGCAATTAAATTCATGACCTCACGACATGATCTCCTTGATCCATGCATCCTAGAGGCCTATATATTTGTATACAATTATTTGTATACAATTATTTGTAACCAATTAATCAATTTCATTTTAATCTCTTCATATTCTTGATATTGGATTATAGCTAACATTTTATTTTGCATAATTTGTTGTTTGCATCTAGATTTTTGCAACCTTCTTCATTCACCTATATCTAGGCTTGTTTTTGGATTCTCGTTGAATCCCTCTTGGTAGCAGAGCTTTGATTGTGTTTGTAGGTGCTTTATGTTCTCTGAGGATCAAGGGTTTCAAATTGAAGCTTCAGTGGAGAGATTAGATTTTGATGACTCATGGGTCAAACAAGAACCCACCATTGCATCCAAAGTAGTTGATAAAATAAGGTTTATCTTTTATTTCATCCAAATTGGACACTTAGAGGTCATTCTTTTTAAATTTTTGGTTGCATGTATTTTTTGGTGTCTTTCATGAACAACATGGTTTTTGAGGCACCTTGTCACAAAATGAACCTTACCATTGCATCTGAAAGGAACCAAAACATATGAATCATTATAAAATTTGTCCAATTTGGAAAAATTGTTGAAAAGACAAATTTTCTTTAGCAAGCAAGGTAGTATGACCTGCCTACATAGGTATGTATTTAAAAAATCACTGTACATTATTTTTTAAATGTTTTTATTTTAAAAAAAAAATAAAAATCAAACAAACAAAAAATACATTCAAATTTTGTATTAAGCACCATGCATTGTATGTAAGGGAATGGGGTACAACCCTACCAATGGCAAGGACTATCATGTATTAGTCTTGCCATGTGAAAAATAAAACCTACTGATTTCTTTAACTTTTGACTAGGCAAACAATATTCTAGCATTGCACCAACTACTAGTTCCTCTAGTGGCCTAACGCATCCCAAGCTCTACCAAACTGTGACCTCCACTAGTGGTGCCACCCAAGTGCCATCCACCAGCCACCAGAGCACTACTAAGGGTAGAGACCCTCCTTTAATGCAATTTTTAGAATTAATGTCAAACTTTGGGAGGCCATCTCTTAGCCAACAGGGGTATTTTTTAGCATAATTTTTTTAAATGGGTTGTTTTTCTGGTCTCTTCACAATGATGTAACCCATTTCTACTCATAATGCATAGTTTTTCTAGAAAACTTGGTTTCTTAGAGATGTAACCAACTTTTCCTTATGTTTACAACTTTAAATACCCATATTTTTCACATAAGGACTCCAATCAATGAGCTATTTTTTGAAAGTACAAAATCTTCAATGTACTACATCATGGTGTCATTTATTTGATCTAGTTGTCCTTTGAGATTCTATTTTTAGTTTTCTCTCACATTCCTAAAATTGTAAATCAACTAGAAAACACAAATATGTATTACATTACTAAATAATGGTGTCTATATTGAGCTACTTGGGGGGTTATGTATGCAAATGCATTCAACTTATAAAATTCTAGATTCATATCATGTACTTGTCTTTTGGGGGACTTAGATATGGGCATTTTGTAAATCATGAACAATAAAAAAAGTTCCATCTTGGGGGGCTTCATAAATAGGCTTCCAATGATTCTACATAACAAGACATAATAAGGGATAAGAAATGTAGTGAAATGACATGTACTATGATTCTACCTCCATCATCAATGAAAGCTAATCAACTATTTTGGATCTTCCTATTCTCTCTTTTCCACATGCTGATTCACATGGGTTCACATATTAGATTGAGATCTATATGATAAATTATCACGAATCTTGTGAATCTAATTCACATTAGATCACATCTCAAATTGAGATCCATTTATTATGGTCAATGTCCCCAAATATTCATGATACCAGTACTTGCTCTTATAGATTAGTTTTGGTCATATTTCAACATTAGTAGCAAAGTACACAAATAGCTTCTAGATTGATTCATCATTCTCTCCTTGGGATCAAGTTTTTTCCTACGATTTTTCTCTTTCTCTTCTTTCAACGAGATCATTTTCTACATGGGTATCTGTCGTTTCCTTATTGCTAGGACTCATTTCTCCTTTTTCATTTCTTCTATGTTATACTTATGGAGAAATTTTCATGTAATATCTTCTTCACCTTAGATATTTTCTATCCTAAGTGTGATATTGCACCTATTTAATAGGTTTATTAAATATTAGGAATCAATAATAATGATATGTGTACACCTTGACTTAAGGAACACAAGTTCCACCACTACCTTATAAACTCTTGATTGATGGTAGTAAGGTGTCACCCCTATCTAAGTTAGATTGAGTGAATTAGTTGACTAATTGGCAATTCAACTCTTGACCTCATAATTTGACTAAGTTAACTAATCCATTGATTGACAATTAAACTCATGACCTCTAGATACAATCTCCTTGATCTATGCATCCTAGAGGACTCTATATCTATATGCAATCCTTTATATTCTTGATTAATCAATTTTATTTTAATCTCTCCATATTCTCAATATTGAATTATAGATAATATTTCCATTTTGCACAATTTGTTATTTGTGTCTAGCTTTTTGTAACTTTCTTCATTCACCTATATCTAGGCTTGTGTTTGGTTTCTTATTGAATCCTATAGGCATGATCAAACACTATTGGTTCTAACCAACCCTCAAGCCAAGTGGCCAAACTAGGATAGGTGGGACAACATAGTACACCAAATTTATAGGCTTTTATAATAGTTAGCTAAAAGAAGGCTTAATGTCATACATAATGGTTCCATTTCTAGGAAACCATGAAGAGGGATAGACAAGGGGGATTCCACCCCCTTGGGAATCTATGGGGTTTCTAAAACCCTCTATAAATTACTCAACATGTACAATAATAAAGTTGAGGTGAATTTATTTCCTTAATTTTTCTATAAAAACTAGTAAAGTTTCTATTAAACAATCTTCTTCATTACTCCTTATCCCAACACATTCCCTCTCTTCTTTCTTTCTACAACATATAACACTTAGCTCCACTTCCCACAATAGGATCTCACCCTCTCTCAAACCGACACTAAGTCTACTAAATCATGTAGGAGAGCCTAAACCTGGGTAAATCAACACAATAAAAAAAACTAATCAAGATGGAAAGGAAAGTGAAGATCTACGTTTAGGTCTCCAATTTTCCCAACCCCATACATGTTACAACAAGGTAAGAAAGGTTACATGCAAAGAAGAAAACAATGGAAAAACATTTTGTATTTTACATTCCAAATGCATAATTTTATTACTCCTTTTTTTAAAGAAACCATGACGAATGACCTACCTCAACTTTAGCATAATCCTCTTGAATAATTCTAAAAAATTATTGTAGCTTCTTCCTTTTAAGAAAAATATCTCCTCTAATGTTGTATTAACACTTAATTTCTTAGAATCCCCTTAGTGATTTTTCAATCCACAATACTCAACCCCCAAAAGTATCAAATGAAAGAGAAAAGTACAACTAAAAAGATTTCACAACTTCTTTAGACACATGGCTCATTTTCCTTTTTTGATGTATTCCATTATCATTTGAGAGAGGTGGGTGGGAGATGGGGTATATTTGTCCCCCTCCCCTTTCATTACTTGGTTGATTTAAATCATCACATCCATAATACTAAGAGTCCCAACCCCTAGGTGCCCAATATAAGGGCTCTTTTTGTCCATGTTACAAAAAATGCATTTTATCACCTTTAATTATACCTAATTTAGTAAATCCAAGTTGTATCACTATTTTTGATAATTCCATAAATATTTTGTTAGGACACCATGGACTATAACCATTATAATAATACTTATGTTCAAGATTCAAGGATAAATTAAGCTTGGGGTACAGGAATTGAATCTCCCTCTTGGGTATGGCCAAGGAGAAACTAGTAAACAAAAATCATCCCTCATTACTTTACCTAGTGAAGTAGGTGAGGTGATCAGGATGATGGGGAAGAGGTTTCCTAGTTTGGTCTCGTCTCCTAATAGCAACTTGTATCTCATCTACACATAATATTATGTCTTAAATATATAGCTAAAGCATAGCAAGAACATCAACATGTTCATCCATAATCATAAAATTTGCTAATAACTAACATAATATTAACATATAACTTCAAAATAACAATATTATGATAACTAGCACATCAATTATGAAATCCTATGTAGAGCATGTTGGAACAAGGTGGATAACTGAGAGGTGGGGGGTGAATCAGTTATCTTCCATAATTTAACTCTCTTCTTCTTTAACAATTAGTGTAGTATCAAAACATTTAAGCATAGATGAACATGAGAGAAGAAAAGAAATCAACACACATAACACAAGGATTTTTATGTGGAAAACCCTGTTAAGGGAAAAACCATGGGGTGACTAACCCAAGATTGTATTCTTTGTTAAAAGAATAGAAGTACAAAATGGCACTTGCCAATTAGGGCTCAATGCCTGAGCACAGTGCTCACAAGAGGCTCACTGCCTACAAGAGACTCATTGTCTACAAGGTATATAGAAAGTAACTAGGTGTTTAAACTAATCAGAGGCATCCACATATGTTGGGGTTCAGTTCTGGTTAGGCTCAATATACTGATCTGCTACACTTCATTCTTCCTCTGCTTAGTGTTGTTGTTCTAACACATACCGAATTTGTATAGCTGCTTCCACACTGCTCTCTACTTTTCTTCACACACCCTATTACGTAACACACATGTTCACATTGAAATCCATCTAGTATATATATCTGCTCAAAGGATTTCAACATCTTTCTAGTCAGCATCCAGAATACTCTATTTTTCCAAACTCTGGTCTGTCGACTGAATCCATGCTTACTAAGTGATGTGTATCAAAAAGATAGTTATAGGATTCATCAATCATGTTGGTCAACCATGAATGATCCCTCAAGAAACTTGATCACCATCAATTTCTTATCCAGATTAAGCTCTGATGCTCTGTCGGTCAGTTCTTCCTCAGTCTACTCTGCCAAACAAGAACCCAACACTTAGGTGCTCATATCTTTTCACTCTTTCATCACTAGAGGCTCAATCTTTGGAATGTAGTAGTCATGGTACTCCTCTTGACTTCCCCAAGTCTACACTTTGCTAAGATACTTCCTCTGAGAGCTCCAGACCTGACTATCGGACCTTGTTGCATGCTCTGTTCTTACTCACCGGACCCAAAATACTCTTCAATCTGACTTCCGGTATAGACATACAATGTGGTGCGGATGAGTGGGATGGACTTTGTTGCCATCAATGACAACACTCATGAAGCCACACAATGTCTCTTACCAACAATCTCCCCCTTTGGCATTAATGGAAACACTTAGTGAAAAATGACTAAGTGTCATAGCACACTCCCCCTTGGCTGATGCTCTGTCTTATGTACACTTTTACCAGAGCTCTCCCTTAGCTAGATTCCACATTTTTCACTGCTCCTTAGTCCCCCTTTGACATCAATGGCAAAGGGTGAAATTCAGACACCACAATTTGCAAAGAAAAACAACCTATATATTGTTGGATAAGTATATATACATGCACTTACATATACTTAAGGATATCCGTAAAGGTATTCTTCAACTATACAACTTCTGTCACCCAACTCTACTTCATCTTATCATCCAAAATTGATATGTGGCCACTTAAAAACAATGCAAAGGCTTCTTCCCTCTTTAGGTCTACCGGATCACTGGTCTGGGCTGTAGTCTGAGTATCAGTTAGGGCTTCATGCATTGCCTCTAACTTAGGGATAATTATCCCTCTTAGTTCACTTAGCCTACTTATTCTATTCTTCTTTTTCAAGCCTCTTTATTTCATTTATAGTGGCTGTAGTATGGCATTCTTGATTCATTATGGAAGAGGTGAGAGGATCAAAATTTTGAGATAAAGTTGATAGTTTTCTCTCTTGTTCTTCCACCTTCTTGGCAATGTCTGCTGTCACAGTGGACCAAGATAGACAAAATTTGTATAAGTCTTCGCCATCTTTAAGAGCATTTTCTAATCTCTTTATCCCAATATCCAAATTTCTCCTATCATTTGTTATAAGTCCCTGCACCTCAGAGAATCTCTTTCACAAAACTTCTTTTCAGACTTTTCCTTCTACCTCCTTTTCTAAGGAATCAAACTGAGTATTGACAGAGTTTATCAGAGATTTAAGGTTACAGGATGGAGAGGCTGAAGGATCCTTTTGAAAGGATGGCATGATCTTCTCCAAAATTCTAGAAGCAATCTCTATCATCTCACAATCTTCCATGTGAGACTTCAGAAGTTTCTCTTTTGCCTTTGCTTGGGCAAAGGATGCTATCTTTATTATCTGAACTAGGGTGAGGGAATCAAAATTGAGTGGTACTTAGAACAGTTCCAGTTCATTAATCTCCATTAATTCCTTGTTCAGGAAACTCTTCATTGCTTCTGCAGTGTCTCTTGCTAGAGACTTCTTTCCTTTTGCAACCTCAAAGCTATCAACAGAGATCTTCTATGTTTGTTCTTCTTCTCTTACCTTTTTCTCCTCTTCTTGATTTGCTTTCTCCTCTTTTCTTGCTTCTCCTTCAGTCCCAGAGTCTGCTAGGGGATTCGAAAGAAAAATGTTTACTTCTTCATGGACTTCCTCTTCCAAAATAGAGGAATCCAAGTCCTTAGTCTTCTCCTCACCTATCTCCTTTGACTCTTCTACAATTTTCTTAGTAGAATCTTCCTTTGATGCACTTAATCCTTCGACATCCATGGCAGAAGGTTCATCACTTATGTCCTCTATAATGGGAATATTGAATCTTTTATATGCATTCCAGAGGATGTCTTTAGTCTCTTTTGCCACTTGATCAGTCTCTTCGAGCATAAGCTTGTTCATTTTAGCTTTGCTCCGAAACTCATCCTTGCAATCCTTGAAGATTATGATCATTTGTTTTGGAGTGATGGAAGGATAGAGCTAAATAGCTATCTATTCCTAGATCTCTAGGTCCTTTACCTTATCATTGTTCTTTCTTATTTCAAGTTCCTTCTCTAGGCTTTTGGGAATTAGAGATATGATTTAAATGAATGCTTTATTATAGATGTTTAGATACCTGACTGTAGCATCTTGCAAGATCTTCTGGTCAGCTTCACTACATTCATCATAAAATTTAGTCATTGGTTGCAGGTTCCCATCCACAATGACTGATTTCATGACATCATCAATGCAGAGAGTAGGCCTTTCAACAAATTCTTCTGCCTTTTCTTCCTTGTTTTGACCGATAGAGGATTCACCAGATGTTTTCTTCTTCTTCTTCTTCATTTTCTTGACCTCATCATCTATCTCTATCTCTTCATCATCCTTTTGGCTTATGTATGACCTTGTGGCCTTTGTCTTTGTCTCTTTTCTCCTTTTTTGGATGTCTTTGCTTCCGGTTTTGAGGCTTTTGGGCTCTTAGTAGTGGCAGGTGCTGAGCTCTTTGAGGATCTAGTCCAGGAGGGGGCTTCCACCAGAGCACTTTCTTTCTCTACCCTCTATACCTTTTCTCTATTGGCATCAACTACCTCCTTTGATATCTGATATCTCTTGGCAACTTCTTCGACTTCCCTTCTCACCTTTCTCTTGATCTCAGGCTGTCTTAGTTCAACATGAATTTTTACACTCAACTCTTGGAAGGTGCCAAACCTTTCTGCCTTAGGGTCCTTAGGTTGACTTAGTAGGTGTTGGACATGTAGTTCCAAAATTTTCTCATCCACCACATAACCCATTGGCATAATCCAAACTATTCTAGGCTCTACTGCCTCCGTTAGGCATTGATCAATTTCCACCATAAAACACACTGTATCTTTATATTTTTCAACTAATGTTTGAGGAATTCTTTCTCTGGCCTACATCATACCTTGGAAATTCTTGAAATATCCCCAGAGAACTATGCTTTGAGCCTTGGCATCACCAAGCCCATACATATAATCTCTTATTTGTATGGCAATTGGTCTGTCATTTTTCCATATCCAACCACTGGATCCAAGTAGCTCATTCATGCAGTAAAAGAATAGACATAGTATCAAGCCACCGTACTTAAAAGAATTCTTCTTATCCTTCTTTATTTTCTACAAATTCTCTAACAGTTGGTTCAGGACAAGCTCACAAAGATCATAATCAACATTTTCCCTTAGCATCTGATAAATAGTGTATATTGTTGTTCTAGATACAAAATTTTCCCTGTTGGAGTGATATATTTTGTAGCCAATAATAATAGAGGCAAATTTGATGTCCGAATCTGTAATATCTTCTATTATCATTGCCCTTTTGTCAAACTTTGATCTAGTAGCCTCACTTACTATTTAATTCTTGACCAATTTAAGAGTAGGCAACCCAACGGATGAGTGCAAACTAGTTATTGCCCTAATTATATCCTTTTTTTATTTTGAAGGGCTTCAACAACCATATGAAGTTATCATGTATTCTACTAAGAACATACCAGACCCATTCATCTTCTACAAAACAGGGGAAGTGGATGCAATGTCCAAAATGCTTATCCTGGATGGCCTTGTATTAAGGTTTAAGTTCAAATGTTTCATCTATTAATTGCTTTTGATAGATATCCATCAGTTTGGATTCCCTGAATTCCTCAATATTTACGTGTATGTAAACCCTAACATCTTCTACATGTAGAACTCCATGTGGAATGCTAGAGAAGTGCCTAAAGGATCAACTTCTAGGGATTTGTAAGGATGTTTCTTAAACTTAGGGTGTGGCCTATCAGTGATCATAAAAACATTTAGAGTACCCATCTTCCAAAAGATTCAGAGAGAGCGGAAATACCTTTTTACGCTTCTAGGGTTCACGATAAGAGTCGAAAAGATCACTGGTTGAATTGAATTCTGCGGTTGATCTTTGAGAGGATAGAAGCAATCTTGTTGCAGAGCTCTTTCTTTCTTCTTCTTGAATGCGAATTTGCAAATGATGAACAAAAGAACCCTTATATTTCTGCGCAAACCCTAAATTCATATTGCAATAAATGCACACCTTAAGCCATTCTGGTTCCCTTGTTCTAACCTTGTTCTGAGAGAGATCCTTTTGAATCACTGAGATGTACTCAAAATTAATCTTGGTGATAATTGACAATCTATCTCCCTTTGTCCAGTCATTCCATTTATCTGAAGATCAAGATATTTCAGTTTTGAATCATACTGGATCTAACTGTGAGAATCCTGCTTTTACCGGATGACTGTCAAACCAGATCAATCTTGGATGATTAACCTCTTCAAAGCTCCTTGGTGATCTTTATTATTTTTACCAAGGATTATTTAGATATTTCTCTAAGAACCCTTTAATCCGCAACTTTCCATGTGCCAATTTCTGGCACTAATTGACTAGCTGGGGGAATTTATTTTCCTTTGTGACTCCCCATGAGCCAGAGCTCATCTATTCAATTTCTGGAAGGAATATCAGCAACAGATTCTAGTGCGGATCCATCCCCAACATTTTCTATACTTCTCTTCACCCAAATCTTGTTCATCTCCCTTTGAACTTCATCCGCATTTACTTTTCCTTTTCCTTTGTCTTGATTTTGGTTATGATGCACTGGAGCCCTTTTATCCTGATTCTTACTTCTATAGAATTTGGCAATATGACCGGATCTGTTACAGTTGTAGCAAATAACATTTCTTTGCATATTTGGCTGATATCCTCTTGATCTACATTGATTAGCCATATGTCCCATTCTATTGCATGCAAAGCATCTACCATTGAATGAATTGTTTATTTTCTTATTTCTGCATTCATGAGATTTGTGACCATACCTTTTGTAGTTGAAACATTGTCTAGAGAAGGATGAATTAGTCTAATTCATTCTTCTTCTGCACTGATTTGCTTTATGACCAAAGTTATTGCAATTGTGGCAGTATCCATTGAAGGATGGATATCTTTGAGCATTTGGTTGTCTTACCAAAGGTCTTCTAGGCCTGTACCTTGGATTTCCTGATCCAGAGTTCTTCTGACCAGATCCAGAGCTTTCACCTTTCTCATATCCCAAGCCATGCTTGTCATCTACCCTCTTTTGGCTTTCTAGAAGAACTTCAAGTTGAGCAAAGCTTATCTTGAATTTTTCTTTGTATTCATTTGTTGTTTGAAGATCCCTTTTAAGAGTGTCTATCTGATTTTCAAGTTGTTCTTTAGTATCTCTAGCTTCTTCAAGATCATATTCTAGATGTCTGATTATTCTATCCATTATGTGGTAGTCTTCTGACTTCTCCTTGAGAGATTGTCTTAGATTATCTTCCATTTTTCTTTTCTCTTCAATTTCTTGGGTGAATTTCATAACCCCTAATTCCATTTCATGTCTTACCATAATGACTTCTTTTGATAGCTTCTCACATAGCTTGTTTTTCTCATTCAGATCTTCATTAGTATCATTGGCTTCACTTTGACTTGCTAATTGTTGATGCAGTTCCTTTCTCTTTTTCACAGAGATACTCAGTTTTTCTTTTAGTTCATTTATGAAATCATCATCTTGTTTGAGTCTTTCCCTCAGGTTATTGACTTCAAAGTGAGATTGATCAAGATCATCTAGGGTAGACTGAAGTTGTTCCCTCATGCCATATATATCCATTGAGATTCCCAGATCTTCCTCGAGCTGTTAGGCTCTATTTTGAGGAACTTAGCTCTAATACCAATTGTTGGAACTAGGTGGATAACTGAGAGGGGGGTGAATTAGTTATCTTCCATAATTTAACTTTCTCTTCTTTAACAATTGGTGCAGTATCAAAACATTTAAGCATACATGAACATGAGAGAAGAAAAGAAATCAACACACATAACACAATGATTTTTACATGGAAAACCCTGTTAAGGGAAAAACCACGGGGTGACTAACCCAAGATTGTATTCTCTGTTAAAAGAATAGAAGTACAAAATGGCACTTGCTAATTAGGGCTCACTACCTGAGCACACTGCTCACAAGAGGCTCACTGCCTACAAGAGACTCACTATCTACAAGGTATATAGAAAGTAACCAGGTGTTTAAACTGATTAGAGGCATCCACATATTCTGGGGTTCAGTTCCAGTTAGGCTCAATATACTGATCTGCTGCACTTCATTCTTCCTCTGCTTAGTGTTGTTGTTCTGTCGCATACCAGAGTTGTATAGCTACTTCCACACTACTCTCTGCTTTTCTTCGCACACACTATTACACAACACACACATTCACATCAAAATCCATCTAGTATATATATCCACACAAAGGATTTCAACATCTTTCTAGTTGGCATCTGGAATACTCAAGATTTTCCCAAACTTTGGTCTGTCGGCTAAATCCATGCTTACTAAGTGATGCGTATCAAAAAGATAGTTATAGGAGTCATCAATCATGTCAGCCAACCATGAATGATCTCTCAAGAAACTTGATCACTATCAATTTCTTATCCAGATTAAGGTCTGATGCTCTGCCGGTCAGTTCTTCCTCAGTTTACTCTACCAAACAGGAACCCAACACTTAGGTGTTCATATCTTTTCACTCTTTCATCACCGGAGGCTCAATCTCTGGAATGTAGTAGTCATGGTACTCCTCTTGACTTCTCCAAGTCTACACTTTGCTGAGATACTTCCTCTGAGAGATCCGGACCTGACTGTCGGACCTTGCTGCATGCTTTGTTCTTGGTCACCGGACCAAAATACTCTTCAATCTGACTTCCGGTATAGACATACAATGTGCTACGGATGAGTGGGATGGACTTTGTTGCCATCAATGACAACACTCATGAAACCACACAGTGTCTTTTGCCAACAGAGCATAATTTCATGATTTGCAATTATATTTTCTAAGTAAGAAACAAAATCACAAGTTAGAGTTATTGTCTATGCATACTCATATAACAACAATCCACATAATAATTTATATATGATTTCTTGAATTATCCATTCATTAGATACCATCAATTGATCATACATATATGATAATGCAATCAATGAGTAATAATAAAACTACTATATTATTTTTTATTTTAAAAAACTATTATATCATTAACAACACACATGAAAGCATAATAATCTACAAAATTATGATAACCATATGCAAGTCTACAACATCCACTTAAAATACTAATAAATGTGCATAATAGGATAATTCTCAGGACGAGAATCAATATAAAATTGAAATGGAAGGTTTGCAATATATGTCACGAACTTAACTCCTTTATTCTTTCAGAAGTGTTGGGATTTTATTGGTAGAGAAGTCTGGCTAGCAGTAGAAGAGGCTCGAAGAAATAGAACAATGCTAAAGGAGATTAATTCAACTTTTATTGCTTTGATTCCTAAGACATCAGCTCCAATGACTTTTGCAGAATGTAGAGCAATTTCTCTTTGCAACACCCTATATAAGATTATAACAAAAGCGATGACATTAAGGTTGGTAGTCCTTATCCCTAAATTAATATCAGAAGAGCAAGGAGGTTTTGTTATTAAAGCTAGACATGCTTAAGGTGTGTGATAGGGTCTCTTGGGAATTCCTTTTACAAGTTTTAGGAAAATTTGGCTTTTCTTGCCTATTAGGTGCAACCTTTTCAGTGTTGATTAATGGATCTCCTTTAGAATTTTTCAAATCTTCCCAAGGCATTCGATAGGGGGATCCTCTATTATCCTTTCTCTTTATAATTGTAGTGGAAGGCTTAAGTAAAATGATTAAATTTCAAAATAGCTTGGATAATTGGAAGGGGATTTCAATTCCAAGAGTACCTTTTGCAATTACTCATACTTTATTTTCTGATGATACTCTTTTGTTTGGACAGCCCATAATGGTAGAGTCTAAGAATATCAAGAAAGTGATTGATGCATACTTCCTAGCTTCTGGTCAAAAGGTAAATGTTACTAAATCTAAGATATTTTTCTTCAAATCCACTCCTCTCATTCAGGATAGAATTGTTCAGATGCTGGGCTATGAAGTGGCTTCTCTTCCTTGTAAGTATCTGGGGATTCCTTTATTTACTGGTGCTATTAAGGGAGGTTTGTGGAAAAAACTAATTTCTAATGTTCAAGGGAAAATAACCTCTTGGAAGGGTAAATAGTTGACATTAGCTGGGAAAATTTTGATGATTAAATCAGTTCTCTTAGCTGTTCCAATATATATGTTATCAGTTTTGAAAATTCCAAAAGGTGTCGCATTTGATCTATGCAATATTCTCAGAAAATTTCTTTGGAATGGTCCCAATCGGGAGGGGGGAAAATAATTTCTCTTATATCTTGGGATACAATATGTCAGCCTAAACTTTTTGGGGGGGCTGGTATTCATAATATAGAATATCAAAATAGATCTTTATGTGCAAAATTGGCCTCGTAAATGTATGCAAAAGTAGAATCTAAGTGGTGCAAACTCATGCAAGCGAAATATTTAGACTCTCCTCTTCTAGAAAGAATTTTAACAATAAAAAATCCATCTACAGGCTCTAAAGTGTGGAACTTTATTGTAGAATGTCATGATGTTATCATGCCTTACTTGATGTTGTCATGCCTTACTTTTCTTGGGCAATACATGATGGAAATTCAGCTTTGTTCTGGGAAGATTCTTGGAACAGCTATCCTTCGTTGTCTACTTTTGAAGGTTTAAAAGTGGCAAAGGAGGTGTTGTGCCAAGTATGGGGTAATAAAGTGAAGCATTACATTTCAATGGAATCAAATCCTAACTCTTTTGGCCTCAAATGGAGAGATTTTTCAAATCTCCCTTTTCCCTCAGATCAAAAATCTTTCTTGAGCAAGATCTTGCAAGATACAAAGGCTTCTTTATCTGGGGGTCAGGATAAGTTAATTTGGGTCCTCTCCAAATTTGGAAAATACAGTGTTAAACAAGGCTATAGGAGTATTGTTAATAAAGATTATGAAAATCTACAAAATTGGCCTCATCAACTTTGTTGGAGTGATGCTTGCATGCCAAAAGTAGGTGTATTTTCTTGGCTAGCCTTGAAAAATAGAATTCTTACAAGTGACAGATTATCCAAACTTGGTATTTCATTACCCTTCATGTGTCCACTTTGTTCTCAAGAAGAAGAAAATGTGAATCATTTTTTAATTGGATGTTCTTTCTCCTTTCAAATTTGGATTTGGCATTGCTCTAAATTGGGTTGGTTTGGCCCCCTCCAAAATACAATCTTGCAGGTCTTCCAAAGCTGGCCTCTGATTTATAAAAAGTCCTCTTTCTTTGTGCTCTGGTTGATTTCCCCTAGTATCTTGATCTAGAATATATGGCTTGAAAGAAATAATAGAATCTTCAAAAAAATAAAATGTTCTCTGGAACAAGTTTTGGTCAAAATTGAAAATTCAGTGGTTGAAGTTGCTTCTGCATACCTTCTTTTCAAAGATACTAGTTCTTTACATTTTTCTTCTTGGGATGCTCAAATGCTTAAAGAATGGAAGGGGTTAAGACTCCCTAGTTTTGGTTGCTTTGTCAAGAAGCAGAAGGTGGATAGAGGAAATATCAATTGGAAACCTCCTCCAGATAATTTCATTAAACTAAATTTTGATGGAGCATGTCAAGGAAATCCAGGGATTTCAAGTGCTAGGTGTGTCCTAAGAAATTGCAGAGGTATTGTGGTTAAGGCTTTAGCTATGCATTTGGGAATTTGCACAAATAATGAGGCATAAGTGCTACCTTTGATTGCAGGGATTAAATTGGCATTAAGAAATGGTATAAAAAATCTAATCATTGAAGGTGATTCTTTAAACATCATAAATGCAATTAAAAAAATTTCCTTACCATGTTGGAAAATCGGATATCTTTTGCAAGAGATAGATGATTTACTAAATTCTTTTGACTCATTCCAAACCATGCATACATATAGAGAGGGGAATTCCCTTGCAAATTTCTTGGCTAATCTAGCTTGTGACTATAAACTAGCTTTAAAAGAATGGGATGCCTCTTTGATTTTAAATTTAACTGGAGTAATGGATATTTTGAAAAGGGAATCTTTGTCAGCTAGTGGGAGCTCCATGGTGGCACCTTAATAGTACATTAAGGACACTGGTGGTGGTAGAGATCATTCATTTCTATGTTGATTATAATATTTCATCTATTTTAGAGGAATTTCTTTTTCCGCTAATTTTTTTGTTATTGGCAGGTTTCATTGTCATCATTTAGCATGATGAGGTGTATTTTTTGTGCGTGTGATTTGGATGTGGAAGTCCTAATGGGTACCTTTTGTATTAATGAGAATTAGCTACTTGTGCATTCGAGAGATGGTTATTCATTGCATCTATAGATATTATGAGCTAGTCTATCATGTGATCGGTCTATTTCATCTTGCTTTGAGAGTTATTTGTTCATTCTTTGAATTTTTATCTCCTCTCTACTTTGGTGTGTTTTAAATTCTACAAATTATGGGATCAGTTCAAAGAAACAAGAGGCTCTTTTTACCATTGCAGAAATGGGAGGTTTCGAGCCAGGGTATGTTACATTCTAATCGTTTGGTAGAGATTTTTAAATTCTACAATGGGGATGTATAAAATGCAATTATTGTGCTCTGTGGAAGGAATTTCCTACAATTCCCAAGGACTTTTTACCCCTCTTAGTTGGTTACTCATTTTCTTTCAAATACTATGGACCTTTTGTAAAATTTGGATTTATTGAGGGTGATTGCAGTTAACTTTGTGCAGGATGCTTTATTTTCTGAGAATCAATTTATTGAAGGTGTTGACAACTATGATCTATATACAAGGATTGCGCTAGTGGGGGGTCTATTTGACCATGATCTTTTGAATACACGACCTACAATTCATTGTGTTTATAGTGCACTCTTGCACAGTATTCAAAATGATTGCATTTGTTCTCTTGAAAACTCTCTTCATTGCCATCAAGGAGAAATTGGTGAAGAGTTGGAGGATGCAATTAGAAGCATTTTTCAAGCTCGCCATTCTCTGCTTCATTTCAATCCTCCTCCTCCTCCAGTGGTGGCACCAGCTAACTCTCCTATGCAAAATCTTCATGGCTTTTTGATTGAAGATTTAAATGATCAGGCTTAATTTTGTTTTATGTGCTTAGTTTGATTTTGTAAATAGTTTAGAAGGCTTTTTGTTAAAAGTCTATTAGCAGGGTGTTTTCTCCCCCGCATTTTGTAAACCTTTTGATCTTTTGAGACTTTATGTAATTTTCAGTCTCCTATAGTCTTGAATCTTAAAAGTCATCAGACTATAACTATTGTAAATCATGTTTTGGTTCCCTCTTTGGGACTTTTTTGTAAGAACTCTGCTAAGCTATAACCGAAGGTTTTCTTCTTGGTTCTTTCGTGCTGGTATGCTCTTTGAACTAGGCTTTTCTATAATTATATATATATATATATATATATATATATATATATATATATATATATATATATATTTGTATATCAATGGATCAAATAGTATGTATTTTCAATCATTCACAAATATGTTAAGGATCTTGATCTCAATGGTAGTCAATCTAAACTATCAATTTTAATTGAGCATTAAGTGGTTACATAATGCAACCAAGTGCTTATAGCAACATGTTTGTGGAATATTTTAATTGGTTGATTAGGAATCAGCAATTTGTTCTGTCTATAGATTTGTATCATGGGAGTGGTGCTACATGATATAATCTAATGAATATTTGTAGATTAATAATTTAAAGTGCTGAGAACTTTGACAATGTAGAGATCTACTGAAGATATTCATTTGTTGATCCAATTCAGGGTTTAAATGATTAAAATGGTGGCCCAAACCAATGAATAAGCAAGAAGTGGATATTAGGAATATTTTGGCTAGTTCCTATGGACTGAAGGGTAACTATGTGGAACCTCTACATGGGTTTATTTCTACATTATCAAATGAGATGAATCATGTTGACTCTAGTGGTAATGGAAATGGTGGGCCTATTATATCTATTTGCAATCTTATAAGTATTTTGACGTGGACCACATTTTTTAACAATTGTGTGTCATAATCTTGTTACTTGTAGTATATCAGGAAATCAAAGAAGTGTGTTTTTTGGTAATCCATAGAGTAATTAAAGTTGTAGATGTTTAAAGCAAAAGTTTATTGACCATCAATTATAGTCAAGTTTTAGTGAAGTAAAGGAATTATTGAAGGCTATGTGCCACGATTTGATTAATTGTGGTATATTGGTCTATCAAAATGGTGTACATTTGGGTGATCCATAGATCTATCCAAGCTATAAATCTTGAAAGACAATGAACCTTGGCCATTGGTCAAGGGTGAGTTCAAATTGGTTACTTGACAATGTAGTCTTTTCAATGTAAAAGAGGGAAGCAAATGGTCATTAAGAAATTGGAATAGGGTGTCATTTATGTAGAGTTTGTATGAAGTTTTAGGTTGGGCTACCAAATATCAAAATAATTTGTTGTGTTACTCTTAGAAGTAAACAATTCCCTAGATTCAAATGGAGCTTCTACACAACAAATTACATACTTGCAACTATCAAATTTCAAATACTAACAAGTATTTGAAATCTATTGAAAGGGGGAGGCTTCAACTAATCTTTTTAGCAGTATCTAAATAGAGTAAGTGGCATCCAAATATAATTGATCAATTTGAACAAAAAATTTGCCACTAGTTTAAAGTTTTTTTCTTTCAAAAAGAATCTAGAATCTTTTCTTTTGTAATGGTTTCTAGACAATTTGTTGCAACAAACCTTGTAATAAGGAGATAACCACATTCTTGAGATGTAGTATAAGTTGGGAAAGTATTAATCATCCTATTGAGATGAGCTTTGTCTTGTTGTTATTTAAGGAGGGTTTCTCTCAAGTAAATCTCTATCTTTTATTCTCTTAGGTTTCTCATTGTTGTTCTATCGAGTGTCAACATAGTGTGTCTTGTTCTTGACTTTTGGTCATTGAAAGTTATAAATTCATTTTGAAAGTTAATACATGACAACTTGTTTTACATATAGTTCTCAACTATTTGACACATCTTTGAGTTCAATTTATTGTTTTGGTACATCGGGTTTAATTAATTTATCTCTAGATGTAAAATATTTTTAACGCAATGTATGGGATGTTGTGGATTAGTAGTGGATTGTGAAAGAATCTACATGGAAAGCATTAGTTGTCTCATTTTGAGGTCATAAGATCTTAAGTAAAATAGTGATTTACATTAGGCCTTCAAGGTTATAAGGATTTACATTTTCATTTTGCATTAACTCTAGAAATTGACTCTATTGCTCATTGATGAGCATATTGGTCTTGAGAAGTAACTGATCAAAGATTATTTCAATAAATATTGTCTTTGTCGTAATTTATAGTTTTTTAACCTAAATATTATTCTTAATAGTATAGAGAATCAATATAGAAGCATCATTGTAAAATTCTTTTCTAAATACACCTATAGGTTGTAATTTAAAATTTCTTTGGTAGTAAAATCATAAAAAACTAGCATAGAAGAAAGTTAGTGACAAATAATTGGATTTATTCTATGCAATTTAAGATTTAGTCTTTGTTTACTATATGTTTTTGTCATTTCAATAAATTGTCTTGAAATATTTGAACGGAACACCCTCCCAAGCCTTACAAACCTTGAAGTGTAAAGGACATTGTACCTACTATTATCAATTGGCCCTAATTTGATTACAAGATCTACTTGATCATTTAGCATGAGATATTCCTTGGGGTTAAACTTTCATTGTGTATCCTTTAGAATCATAATGAACAACCTAGAGCACAAATAGGATTCTTTATCTTGGTCATTGGAGATAATCATAATCTCCAAGTCCTCACTTCTACGAGCTTCAAATTATGATATAATTTTATAATCTTTCGATCCTCTATAAGGAGCACACCAATGAGTTGAGAAATAGAGACAAACAATCTTGACTACCAACTTTGATACATGCACCTATTTACATGAAGAAAGAGTTAATTTTGAGTAATTTGCATTGGTTCATAGGGGCTATCATTTGTAAATGTTATATGACTTGTACTACAAAGATATAGCACGCCTATATTAAAAAATAAACAAGAGAATCCTTAATATCATAATCAAAATACAAGTTATCCTAACAAAGTAGAAACCTCAACTCTAATCATGATAACATAAATCTCCCCCACATTTGTTCCTTAATTGCTAATGCCTAAATCTTTGTTAGGAGAGACAAGAAGAGAATTCAAGGACTGTGAAAGCCTAATGGCTTCCTCCTTAGCTTTAAGTTCACCAAGCCTCTCTTTGCTAAATGGATATGCCTTGACACCATAATCTCCAATAATATTTACACCACCAACACTAATAGTTGTGCACTTCTAGTCCAAAAGGATAAGGGTGGGAATGCCTTTGACATCAAAGGCCTAACATAGTTTATCTTTGACTTGTGTATATAACAATGCTAAGGCAAGCCACAACATGGTCTTGTGATACTCTTCAAATGATTTCTCATTTCTCGTCTTCATCTTTAGACACAAAGACGATTTCAAAGTCCCCAATCTCCACTAACTTTGTATACAATTATGAAATAACAAGGGTAAATGCCTTGCATGGAGGACATGAGTGGGAAAAAAAATACCAATGCTATTTTCCCTTCCAGTTTCTCTATTTTAACCTAAATAATTTCAAACACTCAACCATTTATGAATGATGAATTATAACAAATTTAATATAAATGAAAATATTGATATACAAAGATTAGTTTATTTGGAAAACTATGTACTTAGTTGTTAACATTGACCTTTAAAAACATACTTTGTGATCCATCATTAGGATGAAAATAATGTTGTATACTCACTAACAAATATAATCTAACAACAATAATATTGCAATGCAGAATAATAACTATACTCAATACTAAAATTTAATCTAAAACAACATAATATTTAATCTTAAATAACACAATATCAAATACCAGGAAATTTCATGAAATGAACATGGCTTTGTACACCCAATACCAAATAGTAAATCTAATCTAAAAGAACAGATGGTGTCTATCCCATAGCTCTTCTAATCTTTAAGAATATAGTTTTGTATACCCAATAACAAATTTGATCCAGACATAATTTTGTCTACCCACATGTACACAGGAGAAAGGTAACATATTCCAAATTCAAAAAACATAGAGAAGGAAAAAAAAAGTATTAGGAAACTTTGAATCAGAAGAACGGGGTGGATTAGCACATAAAAACAGTGTGCAAAGTCATCAATACTGAAACCCAAAAGGTAAAAATCACAATTGGTCCCGTTGTTTCTGATGAAGAAATCTCTTTCATAGAACTTATAATTTTCTTTCTTCTTAAAATATAAAAAGCAGAACTAGGAGGCTTTGAATCGGAAGAACAGGGTGAATGAGCAAATAAAAACAGTGTGCAAAATCATCAATACTGACACCCAAATGGTAAAAATCACACCTGGTCTCCATTGTTTCTGATCAAGAAATCTCTTTCGTCAGTGCAGAGCAGAGACCTCAGGCTTTGTTGGGTTTCGGGCTCGGCCATTGTATACAACTTAATGCTTCCTGCTTCTCACAAAACAACTTCCTGTTTCTCTAAAAACTTATCGATCATGTTGTGAAGACAATCTTATCCTCCCTTTAATAATGCAGTAGTTAAGAGAGAAGAAAGATGAAGGATGTTTTTTTAATTTATTGAGGACCAAGTTCCCATCGCCTTCCTCTGTCGCCTTTCTATTGTTTTCTTAATTTTTTGTGAGGTCAATGCTTTTGTCCTGTTTGGCCTTCGTTCTCCACGCCATCTTGGAAATGTGGTATTTTTTATATCTGAAATACCACCTTTCCCAACCAAAGAGCACTTTGACAAACCAAAGGTGGTTTAAATCAATTTAGATGTTAAATGTTAATCTACATACAACATACTTTCTCAATGAATAATTGAAGTACATGTTACAATTACATTTTACTTGTTATAATTGAAGTACATGAATAATTGAAGTAAATGTTAATAATTGGAAAAACAGTTTTTATGCTTCTCAAGGTGACATATGGATAGCGATCATCCTCTTTGTTTCGTTAAAAAACTCTCAATATCTTTGTCTAGAATAGAGTGAAATAATTTTAACTTATACGATGTCAAAGGCAGCTTATGGGACAGCAATTATATCCTTTTTCAATGATGATCTTTTGTTATGTAGTTTGATAATAATTTTTTTAATTTTCTCAACTATCTCCTTTCTTTCTCTACCTTAGATGTCATTGCACACATCACAATCCAACATAAAATTTTCTCTGACCTAACTGCTTTAGTTGAGGAAAAGAAATATATCCTCTCATCTTATTCTTGTTTAGGTTGCTCCCATCTACTTGTTTCACATCAAAGATAATGTGACATAGTCCTCAATTAAGCTATGGGTGTCTTTGTTCTCCAAATGATATTTGCTCCTATCTAGGCCTTTTGATGGTAATCACATGTAGAGTTAAATTCATCAATATAATATTTCCTTTTCTTTCCCATTCCACATAACCATCCAGAATTTATCCATAACAAAAGCCTTTATGTCTTTGTTATTATTTAGGCATGCATTCAAGTTGATATTCTATTTACTCATCCACTTATTAGTTTGTTTCATTCGAGACCTCTTTCTTTTGTTCAAGACTTAATTGGTGACAACCTTAGGCCATCTATTTATCTCCATCTATTCAAGTTTTTCAAATATCCTAGAAGGTGAACCATTGGTGTTGCCTCAATAGGGAGGGTGTCTATTTGTGCTAGAAGCACCTCATAAGGAATTGGCACTTTTATTTTGAATTTGTTTCTAATAGCCACTTTTGGATCCTCTCTATTTGTCTCCATTCTATTTCTAAATTGCCCCTAGCCATAAAGCACCTCCGAAATCACTAATAACTAAATAACCCCAAAGAATTTGCAAATCCCATAATTCAACCTCTTTACTTATGTTCTACAATGCTAAAAAGACTCTCTAACTTCCCAAAGCTCTCTTCCTTTTGCAAGTTTCCTAATTAAACTTGTTGTTGAAGTGTATCCCAAGATATCAGTACTCTATTACCTCTTCCATGAAACTCCAAAATAGAAATTGAGTTGATTAAATTTTTTCTTTCAGCTAGAAAAAATAATAAAGATATGAACTTTAAATGGAGAAGTATAATGAGACGATCCACTAAATTATGGGAAATGAAAATTTTATTTCTTCCTTCCTAAAATAATCTCAATTTCAAAAATGAAATCATAACAATGATATTGTTAACAAAGATAACTATAAAATTTACTTTGCAAGGAAAATTTAACATGTACTTTTTATGCAATTTAATAATCTTAAGGACCATTGATTTAAAGAAAATTAAAAGGTATCATAAATCCATTTCAATTAAGAACTAGTTATCTAAAGAATTTTTTTAAAATGTCATAAATTCATTTTAATTAAGTGGTAAAGATGAGGAGTTATTGTAATGAAGATTTGAGTTCAAATTACTTTTAAACCACTAGGCTTGCTCCTATTAATCAAAATCTTACGAATCCCAATGGACAACAATCTAGATTAGAACCTAGATGGAGAAGAATACAAGAACAAGAACAACTATTTTATTAATCTATACAACATGTACATGGCATACTCTCAAGGAAGATGTATGGCTGTGTATTTACTCCTATATATCCTATAGTTGTCTTTGATATAAGATTATTTTATAAAAGTACATTTATATATTGTATTTATGATTACAAAGTTTATTGTGGAAGTTAAATCAATTGAGATTCCATGTGTGAAGCTTCATCTCCTAATAGTTAGAATTCTAGTCACACATTATTCTTCCAAGTGGCATATCATGAAAGTGATCCAAAAGGTGTATAAGATTGAAGTGTGGTGTTGTACAATGTTGCATGATATCCTACACTAAGTTTTGGACTACACACTCTTGTGAACTAACATGCATATTTGTAGATATGGTGTGCAAATTAGACATAGCTATTTGTGGAGCTATGCACAATGGTTCCAAAGGGTTGTGTATGAGCTGTACAATGTATTTAGAGTTTTGTTCATGAGTTGTATGATGTATTTGGAGTTGTGTGAAATGGTTCCAAGAGATGCATGAGTGGAAAATGAAGCAACAAGTTGTGTGTGGGTGTGTGACATGGTTCTTAGGGTTGTGTGCATGGTGCATGGTGCAAGGAGCTACATGTGAGGTTGTACATTGATGTGCAAGTGACTAAGGGTGATGTGCAAACTTGTATGGTTACACAAAAATCATTTTCCCCTTCTTTAAAGAAAATTATCCCCATTATGTTGAAGGATACTTGTGCAATTCATTATTAAGGCTGCACAACATGTTTGATTTATGGAATTGCTGAACTACAATCTAGTATCTCTTACCACTCACTAATAGAATAATGCTTTGAGGATTGGTTTTGTACACACTTTGGTAACAAGGAAAGTAAGGATGCCCAAGGATTATATGATTGGAATCTGTAGACACCTAAAAAAAATTCAAGTATCCAACTGCAGTTCATATCCATCCCCATATCTATACCATATCAAATTGCGTCCCATATCTATATCCATATCCATATCCATACCGTGTCCAATTGCAAGTCTATCCTTAATCCATGCCAATCAAGTCAAGTCAATCTTGTCAAATGATCCAATCACAATCAATTGTCTTGATCCTTGTCTGGTCGTAAACCAACTCAATCCATCCATCAATCAATTGTCTTATACAAGATGTTGCATTGTCGAAATTAGACCAACACATACATCTTACACGACATATTTCATTCCTGGAACCAAACATCATCGATCCATATCATTGGTTTACCACTCGACAGGGGCAATACCTTGGTTGTTCCTGTATCATTTGTGCATACTTGCTTACTTGCTTGTGTGTGTTATCATTTTTATCTTGCATTCCATATCATTCATCCCTTTCTTCTGCATTCAACCATTTCATATCCCGTCAACATATCTCATCATGAGATTTTCCGTCTCACACCTTCCGCCTTCTCCCCGTCCAATCTCCCGAGGGGGCATCCTATCATCATAACCTATACCAGGGGCAAACTGGGGCATGTATCATTATCAGACTATTCTTATTCTTTGAAACAATGTGATAAAACACATTGCTTCAAAGAGGGGCAAAATGTAGACACCTAAAATTGGCTCAGGTTGAATTAAGTAAATATTCTAATATTTATCTTAATTCATATTTTCTTTTGTCAATTAAATAAATATTATAAGTTTATTTGATTGGTTCATTATCCTACAATTAAATAAAATTATTTTATTTAATTAAATTCCCTAAATTCTTCTAAATGTCTCAAGTCCTAAAATCCACCTCACAAAATCCACTTCATCAATCCACCTTATCAATCCACCTCATCTCTTCCACCTCACCATGTTGCACATATAATTAAATATTCTTAATATTTAATTAGCTAATATCCTCTATTATCCAAAATAAATCTTTAATTCAATTGTTCCCCACTATCCTCCACTCATTGAATTCTTAATTCAATTGTCCCCCACTATCCTCCACTAATTGAATTCTTAATTCAATTGTTCCCCACTATCCTCCACCAATTGAATTTAAAATTCAATTGTCATAACCCACTCTTCTCAAAAAAAAGAACTTTTAATTCATCCATTATGAATTAAAGATTCACAAAAAATGAGAGCCATTGATCTCATCTTTTTATCCTCACCCTCCATTCCCTTTTTAGAAAATCTATAAATAAAACTCTTCTCTAAGCAATTGGAGGAACTTGATCTTGCACAATAACTATACCCAAATCTCTTCTTCTCACTATTTCTAGTATCCTCCATTAGTGTGTTGAAGCTCACATTCAACACAAACAAGTATCATAGCCATTTCTCCTTGTCATTTTGAGGAATCGAAGCAAGGAAGCAAGCTCCTTGAGGGCCATCTTCATCATTCAAGATCAAGAAAGAATAGGCGAGCAATGGAAGCCGCAGGGTAACAGGTTTTGTGAGTTTCGTACTTCATTTATTTATAGCTATTATTTGCATATTTCATTGATGTCTGGGTTTAATTATCTCAATTGATCAATCCATTTTCCTCTTAACAGAATTAACTAATTTAATGCTACATATTGGCTCCTCACAAAAAGGATGAATAGAATATGAGAAACTGTAGCATTGATGTATGATATGTAGATCTTCAATGTTGCATTAATTGATCCATCCCAAACTATACCAGTGTGAATAAGGCATGGTTGGTAAATTCAAGTGTGCAATGATGGCTATAGAAATGTGGTTCTTCATGCTACCACCATCGATAAAAAATTCAATGGTTACCCTTGTATCCACATTTGTAAATGGAATAGGTTCTTTGCTTTAACATCTAGCATAGATGTTGTGTTGAGACATGCAACTTTGGGGTTTGTGTTCTCCACTTTTGGCTTCTAGGAAACCTATGCTTTTGTGTGCACAAACATGTTCTACACATGAATCTTAATGTTGGAGTGGCCATTTGATTTGTGTCTATTACACTAGTTACCTATCTTGAATAGTTTGGTCTTGTTCAAAGGTGGCATTCTCTTTGGTGTGGGTGATTTGTCCCATTTCACTTTCTAGTTTTGACTCCACCTTAATAATAGTGAAGTACCAATAGGTTTATCCCATTATATTGATGTAGACACTTAAAATTTGCTTCCACACTTTAACCCAACATTGTCATGCCTGCATCAATTTCCATCATTAATCATGCATCACATCTTCATTAATTAATTAAATAAAATTATTTAATTAATTAGGCCATCTTTCCTCTAATGATTAATTAAATGAATCATATTTACTATCTAGTCAAACTAACCCCCTTCATCAATCATTCAAATCATAACATTCCTCCAACTATTTAATTAGATAACCCATGTTTATCTAGTTAATTAGGATAATTAATTAACCTCTCCCACTTCCTCAAATTAAAAATTCAACCCTCTCCACTGAATTCCAAACAAATTTGTCCTTTAATCCCCACCATTCATTTCAAATCCTAGGAGCAATCTAGGCCCTCCACCTTCACACATGCCTTCTCAAGCCACTTGTCCCCACTTCTTACTCACACATGTGTGAGCATGCAACATGGAATAATTGTGATCCTCCATTACAAAATTCATATTAAATTATTAGATTATTAGACTATTCCTCAATTATTAAATTCAATCATGACCCTAAATTAATAGATTCATATTAGATTATTCCTCCATTATAAAATTCAATCATGACCCTCCATCACAATATCCCTCCAATCATATTAACCTTAATCCATTATCATAAGTACCTCAAAATCCATCAACCCATATCACCCATCCACCATCTAATCCACCATCAAACATTTCAAGTTCTAATCCATCAACCAAAGAATCCTTGAGGGATTTTCTCAATATAACATTATAAAAAAATCAAAAAAGAAAAGCTATGGAATCCCTCGAATTCCCTACCTCTCCAACACCACCATACAATCCCATCACCCACTTACCTGATCCTAATCCTAATCCTACAACATCCACCAACATTATTCATCCACTATATTCTCCTACCAAACCTCTTGAACAATCTCCTACCATAAGTCAAGAACCTATCACATCCATCCAAGTCACTTCCACTTCTATCCAAACACACGAGCCATGTCAAGAGTTAAATCCAAAGCATGTTGAAACATCAAAATCCTATCCTAATCAAGATCGAAGAATCCCATCTAATCCCATTCCTAATCCCCTCCCATCTAGTGATCAACTTATCCACACCAACCCTATCACCCCTATCACAACATCCCCTATTGATCCTCTACCACCATCTACCAATCCCATTACAAATCCATCATCTTATCTACTTGGAAAAAACACCTTCATCCATGGTGGCTCCCTAGTATGAGGTGAACAACTTCCATCCACCACTCATCTTTCTCCAAAAAATAATGGACTCATGTCTTGTTTCCAAAGGACCAAACTTCCCATCACACATTGCATACTCTAAAGCATGAATTATCAAGGTAAAGGTTTAGGCCTTCATGAACAAGTTATTTTGGAACCCATCCATACCACATTCCATCCATCCTCACATGGCCTTAGCTATACATCCCAAGCAAAACAATCCACCCATGTTGGTAACACTCACACACCTCATAAAGCATCTCCTTCTAAACCCAGTGCACCTCATTCTACCTCCAAATCATATGTCGCCATCCCTCCTCCATCATCATATCATTCGCAAAAGCATGTGACCATACATATCCCCCCATCAACTTTACCTCCACTCCTCCTAGCCCTAATATCCCCATTGCCAAATCCTTTTATCCTCCCATCCTCCCAACTCCTAATATCCCTATTCCCAAATCATTTTATCCTCCCATCCTCCCAACTCCTAATATCCCTATCCCCAAATCTTTTTATCCTTCCATCTTCCCAACTCCTAATATCCCTATCCCCAAATACTTTTATCCTTCCATGCTCCCAACTCCTAATATCCCTAGCTACAAATCCCTTTATCCTCCTATCATTCCAACTCCTATCCATAAATCATCATCCCATAATTCCCAATCTCCTAACATCCCCAATCATGACCAACAAAAAAACACATTGATCAAACTTGAAGCTATCACAAACCCCATGGGATTCAAAAGTAAAAATATGGGTGCCTCCACTCATAAAGTGCAAAATCCACAAAAGCATCAAGAACATCATGTCATAAGCCATCGATACAAAACATCCAATAACAATCCATCTATAAGGCTACCAAAACACACACCAACAAAAGAAAAAGAAAAAGAAAAAGGAAAAATGGTGTGGGTCCCTAAACAAAAAGCATTCAATCCAAGTGGAGCATTCACATCCCATTCCTTTTCAAAATCCTAAACATCCCACTCTCCATTAAATCCCATAATTCCTAAGTCTATTTGGGTCCCTAAGTCCCTAAATCAACAATCCCCATTACTCTCCACACCATATCAAAAATATAAGCTTCAATATACATCACGATGTGTGCAACTATTGATCATGGTTCCCCTCCACCCCATGACATTCCCACATACCCCCATTATCCCATCTTACATCTCTATCACGTCTTGTTTCCAAAGGACCAAACTTGCCATCACACATCACATACTCTAAAGCATGAACTATTAAGGCAAAGGTTTAGGCCTTCATGAACAACATATTTTGGAACCCATACATACCACATTCCATCCATCCTCACATGGCCTTGGCTATACATCCCAAGAAAAGCATTCCACCCATGTTGGTAGCACTCACACACCCCATAAAGCATCTCCTTCTAAACCCAATGCACCTCATTGCACCTCCAAATCTTATGTCACCATCCCTCCTCCATCATCATATCATTCACAAAAGCATGTGACCATACATATCCCCCCATCAATTTTACTTCCACTCCTCCCAGCCCTAATATCCCTATCCCCAAATCCTTTTATCCTTCCATCCTCCAAACTCCTAATATTCGTATTCCCATATCCTTTTGTCCTTCCATCCTCCCAACTCCTAATATCCCTATCCCCAAATCCTTTTATCTTTCCATCCTCCCAACTCCTAATATCCCTATCCCTGAATCCTTTTATCCTTCCATGCTCCCAACTCCTAATATCCCTAGCCACAAATCCCTTTATCCTCCCATCATTCTAACTCCTATCCATAAATCCTCATCCCTTAAATCCTGATCTCCCAACATCCCCAATCATAACCAACAAAAGAACACATTGACCAAACTTGAAGCCATCACAAACCCCATTAGATTCAAAACTAAAAATATGGATGCCTTCACTCATAAAGCCCAAAATCCACAAAAGTCTCAAGAACATCTTCTCATAGGGCATCGATACAAAATATCCAATAACAATCCATCTATAATGCTACCAAAACCCACACCATCAAAAGAAAAACCAAAAACAAAAATGGCGTGGGTCCCTAAACAAAAAGTGCTTAATCCAAGTGGAGCATCCACATCCCATTCCATTTCAAAATCCCAAACATCCCACTCCCCATCAAATCCCACAATTCCTAAGTATATTTGGGTCCCTAAGTCTCCAAATCAACAATCCCCATTACTCCCCACTCCACATCCAAAATATAAGCTTCAAAATACATCATGATGTGTGCAAGTATTGGTCATGGTTCCTCTCCACCCCATGATATTCCCACATACCCCCATTATCCCATCTTGCATCCCCTATCCTACATATCTCCCTTATCACATCCCTATGGTCCATGCTTTTGTATTATCCACAACATAATCCAACATCCTCCATCCATCCATAGTCCACATCATAATCCATGTCATAATCTAGCATCCTCCATCCATCCATAATCCATGTCATAATCCACTATCCATTCCATCTTCTCCTATCTACCAACATCCATCCGCATAATTCTCTTTCACCTTCCATGCATCACAACTATCCAACATGGGACAACATTCCCCTTGCTGGAAACATATGCTAGTGTCCCCATTGCATCAAAAAAGTAAAAAATCAAAACAAATCAAGAAAAAAGGAAAAAAGTAAAAAGAAAAAAATCTGTCCAATGGTGAAAACCACTCCTTGTGGTGCCTTGGACAAGTACCATGATGGAAACCCCTTGAGGGCTTCATGCATAATCTTTTCTCCATTCATTTGTATCCCATACTTAGGGGCAAAATTACATCCTTCATCCACATTCATAATATCCTTTTGCATATCTTATCCATCATATATCCTTATCCTATCATATTCCTATCGGCCATCTTCTATCCTATCATCTCCCATCCATGCTATCTACTATATCGTCCTCCTTAGATCTTGATTAAGACTGGAGAAAAATATCAAACACATGCTTTAGACACCTCTCAACATACGTCCCTTTCCAAGCATACCATCCATTCATCCATCTACTACAAAGTCCATCCATCCCTTTCAAGCATGAACCCATCATATAAAATACTAAGCATCATACCTAGAGTGGGGCATATGATTCCTATGCAACTTTGGAGATCACCCTAAACCCCTCCATCTATCTATCTTCCATCCTCTTTCCTACCACCTATCCATCATCCTTCGTCGCTGATCCCCCCATCCAATCCTATAACCTTATTCATCCTCACCTCTAGACTTGGTGTTCCCTTGTCATTTGTAACCATCACATAATAAAACTATACTCTATCTAAAACATCCAAAAATCTAAATATGTTCAAAAAATCTACAAAATCCCAAAAACATAAAAAAATCTACAAAATCCCAAAAACATTAAAAATCCTACAAAATCCCAAAAACATTGGAAAATACAAAAATCCCAAAAATGATCATTCCAACACCATCAAAACATCCCATCCTACATCTAACCCATCCTGAACTATCCTACATCATCATCGCAAATCAGAACTACATATCATCACCACCCGCATCTTATTGTGCCTTGATCCTGTGGATATAGGGTATGTAGGCAGTCCAGAATACAAAGGAAGTATCCAGTATGCAAGCACATAAGATGCACCCATCCAACCCCACTTGGATAGCCTCTATTCCCCGAGCTTGTTAACTATACTTGCACAATACACTCTCTATGCATACTATCAAAGCATCATCCTTCACGCAAAAATCATTTACTATCAAATCAACATCAACCACAACTTATAGCCTATATCTTGAGCCCATCCTTTCAATTATCCTAATCATCCATTGATTCCTACCTTAACAGATATGTCATTCCTACAATAGGCAAAATCCATCATCAAATCATCACCCATCTTGACAAGAGATACAATGGTTGTTTGTTTGGTTCATTGGTCTTTTGGTTCTTGATTTTTATCTTTTGTCCTATTTGAAGATCATTTCAAAACTAACTTTATCTCACTATATCATGGTATGTGAAAAAATATCTAGAATGGGGTGTAGTCATTGCTTTTGTATGCAATACTTGTGGGTTGTTCTCATTACTCCAAATTAGTATTCATATCTTGTGAATCATAGGGTCAGTTCTAGCATACTGATCTCCTTTTGCATCTAAGGTTCCTCATACCTTTGGTGTATTAAGGGCTTATGCTATGAATCCCCCTCATTCATCTTGGCAAGGTTGTACTATCTTGGGCATGCATGGGATCACCCTCTTGTCTACATGTCTAGTCCATGCAAATGATGGATATACATCATCACCCTTGTTTTCTATACCTTGGTGAAAATATCCTCTTTGCTATAACAAACCTAGGATTGCTCTAAATCATATCAGCACAATAATCATTCATCTCCAATCTATCCAATATCCAAAATCAAATTATCATCACCTACCCACATCCTTTATCATCACACCCCCTTATCATCCATTTCGAGAGTGCACTCATGTTCTCACAACCCATTTGCCTTCTCGACGGGGCATCACCCTAACCATCATCCCTAAACCCAATCATATTCTTCTAAATCAAAATCTTTTTCTATCCAATCCAACACTATATCTTAAACTTTATCGAATAATGTTCCTTAGTTGCAACATCATTTCAAAGAGGGGCAAAATGTAGACACCTAAAACTAACTTGACCATTTAATCCACTTTCCCACATCCTCACTTCACTTATTTAGCCTTTACCAATAAATTAAATAAAATCAATTTATTTAATTAATTCATCCCTGACCATTCATCTTATTCATCCCTTGTAATGAATTAATTCAATTAATTTGTTATTATACCTTAGAACATCATCCTCCAATTCATTAAATAAATATCCTAATATTTATTTGATTAATTTCCCTCATCCCTTAATCTAGATTAATTAGATAAATCATGCTTATTTAATTAATCTACCCTAGCACATAGCCTAACCCTAGCCTAATTGAATAAATATCAATTATTTAATTAGCTACCCTAGCCTACATAACCCGTAGACCAAAATTAATTAAATAAATCATTATTTAATTAGTTTTAACCTTTGATTAGCCCACTCACTAATTTCTAATAGCCATATTAATTAATTTAAACACTTAATTAATATGGTCAAACCATCATTAACCCTTATCCCGACACACTTTGAATAAAAATTTACTTTTAATTCAAAGAGGTCACATGACCCTTCCAACTCATCTTTCACTTTTCATGTTAGAGATCTTTTTTATGCAAAAAGCTCACACATGTGTTTTCCAAAAAGACATGTGTCACATGTCCTCACACTCACCAATAAACCTTAATTTTTTATTCACACCATCCCCCACAAAAATGAATTTTTAAATCATTGACAATTCCTAATCATCCTCACACTCTCCCATGGAAATGAATTTTTTATTAATTCCTCATCCTTCCCAATATGAAGTTAAAATTCTCAAATAATGGGAGCCATCCATTATTGTTGAATACATCTCCACCCTTGATCTCATCTCTTCATCTCCACTATTGATCTTAAATTTGAATCTCCACCATTGGATTCAAATCCCTCCAAAAATGCCTATAAATACAACCCTCACCTAAGCCATTTTCATATCTCATTCTATAGCAACACCACTATGCCAAAATCTCTACCAATAATCCTCTATAACACCCTTATCATGCCAAAATCTCAAATCATTCATCCTTAGTCATCTCTCTCACCTCAAGCATCCTTATCCATAGCCAAATCTCTCTCAAATTTATCACTAGTTGTAGTTGCACTAAAGTTAGAGTAGTGGGAAATTTATCTTGTTTGCTTTGTCTTGTTTTCTTGTAGGCATATGTTGTCCTCTCACACCTTAGGTTGATCTTGGGGATCAAAAGTCTACTCGCAATCTTTTCTTGCTTTTAAGTGTATCCCAAAGGGGTTACCTTTTTTTGTGTATGCTCTCCCCTCACACCTAGTACAATCTTGGGTGATCAAAAGTAAGGGGTAATTTATTATTAGGAGGCATGCTTGGGGATTTCATCACCCGAAGGGATGACCTCAACCACGTGTACCAGAACTGTATATCAAAGGGGGGAGAAGGAAACTTGTACCCCAATCTAGTTGCATTGTCATTAGGACAACCTTGGGGCCCTAGGTAATTCTAGACGCAAGGTGAAGTGGAACTTTCTTAACCACTTGATGCCACATCCCTTCAATGGACTAGTGTTCATGGTTTGGGCCTCACATACCTTGTGTATATCGAGGACTCCTTAGCAAGATTGTTCAATCCTAGATTATGATCCTTCAACTATTTTCTAGAGTGGTACAAGGGACATGAATCGCCCTCTAAAGTTACTCACCAATGTGCCTCCTTGATGTCGAGATAGAAGTCTTCTTTGGGTAGGACTTGAAAGCCTCCAAAGAAAGGGGCAATGGGTGCAATGCCCTTATCCCTATCTATCGGCACTTGGTGAAGTTTTCTTAGTTAGGTAAGAACATAGATACGTATTCAATCATTTGGGCCCACACTAGGAATCACTCCCACTTGAATAATCTCTAGGATGTTCATGTGAATGGTGTGTCTTCTTTGTCGAAGCCTGTATAAGCCAACAATCCAGGTCCACCTTTTGAAGTCAATCCATTGTTTCTTCTTTCTTGTTTGATTTCTTGCCAAGAAGCTTTGAAGCCAAAAAAATTCAAAATTTATGTCAAAACCATCAATTTTACAAGCCTGTTTATCAAATCCCATCATTTCAGCTTAATTAATCCCCATCTTTGAGCTTAACCCAATATTTTCATCATAATCACTTTCTAATCCAATATTCATTATCTTCCCAATCCATATCCTAATCCATTTATCCAATCTTAATGACCTTGTAATCCTCTTAATTTAATCCCCTTATCTTCCTAATCACTCATCTAATTATCCAATTTCATCCTAATCATTATCCTAGTCATCCAAATCATTCTCCTAATCCATCATCATTAGACTCTAATCCCAATCAATTTACTAAGTCAAGGAAAGGTCCTAATCCTAACCACCTATCCTATTCATTTCCCAATCATCCAACTTATCCAAATCATATCTCACCCATCATATCCTATTCATCCCAATCATCCTTAATCCAATTCATTATAATCATCTTAATCCAATTCCCTTATCCACTTGATCATATTTCATCCAATCTTAATCTAATCCTTTTATCCATCATTCAACATCAATCACCCATCATCCATCATCCATTCCAATCAAACATATCAACCCCCAATCCTTAATCAACAAACCATCCTTTACAAATCAAATTTTGATTAAGGACTTAATCTCTTTTATACTCCATCAATATTTCATCCAAAGTCCCAATCACAATTACCCACATCATTATCAAAATCCCTCAACAACATTATCCAATCAAAAATCAAGACCCTAGTTGATCATTATCAACATTTATCCAAACTTGCTTGAGATCATTAGTCTATCTTAAGTAAGTCATCCCATCAAATCTCATCAATATCTAATCCAATTAACTCTCTTTCTTAAGCTCATTAGACTAACTTAAGTATAGATAATCATTCATCCTTCAAATCAAATCAAATCATTCTAAGGTCTTGAAATTTGATCCCTAACCTACATCACAGTCATCCATTATCCTACATCATCTCATATCCTCCCAACAATATGGATCCTTATGTAGAAATACAACAATTACAAAGACTTAGATATATCTATGAAAATATGGATCCTAATGCTAAGGAAAAATACAAAATTATCATTAGTGATATACCCTTAGCACACCCCATCATGGGAGATTCCCAAACTCCTATTCCATCCACATCTTTATCCTACATGCCATCTCCATCAACCTCATATCAACCTTCTTCCTATATGCCAACCCCATCAACCTTATATCAACCTTCATCCCCTTATTTGGCCATGCCATCGTACCAATCCAACCTATCAATACCTCTAAGCTACCCATCCCGCAACCATTATTATACTACCTTAGACCAAGGGAACATCAACTTAGCACACAAGCACCTAGTATGGCTGAAATTGAAAGCTTGCATGCACAACCATGGCCCTATATGAATCCCCCATCTTCCAATCCATCAATCTCTCCAATCATTCCATCACAATATTCGTCCAATCCTATTAACCTTAATCCATTATCCTAAGTACCTCACAATCCATCAATCCCTATCACCCATCCACCATCAAACCTTCCAAGTTCTAATCCATCAACTAAAGAATCCTTGAGGTATTTTCTCCAAAGAAAACTAGCAAAAATATAAAAAAAGCAAAGCTATGGAATCCCCTAAATCCCCTACCCCTCCAACATGACCATGCAATCCCATCACCCACCTGCCCAATCCTAATCCTAATCCTACAACATTCGCCATCATTATCCATAAACTATATTATCCTACCAAACCTCTTGAACAATCTCCTACCATAAGTCAAGCACCTATCACATCCATCCAAGTCACTTTCACTTCTATCCAAACACATGAGCCATGTCAAGAGTCAAATCCAAAGCATGTTGAAACATCAACCTCCTATCCTAATCAAGATCTAAGCATCCCATCTAATCCCATCCCTAATCCCCTCCCATCTAGTGATCAACTTATCCACACCAACCCTATCACCCCTACCACAACATCCCTCATTGATCCTCTAACACCATCTACCAATCCCATTACAAATCCATCATCTTATCTACTTGGAAAAAACACCTTAATTAGTAGTGGCTCCCTATAGGAGGAAAACAACTTCCATCCACCACCCATCTTTCTCCAACAAATAATGGACTCGTGTCTTGTTTCCAAAGCACAAAACATACCATTGCACGTCACAAACTCCAAAGCACGAACTATCAAGACAAATGTTTAGGCCTTCATGAATAAGGTATTTTGGAACCCATCGATACCACATTTCATCCATCCTCGCATGGCCTTGGCTATACATCCCAAGCAAAACAATCCAACCGTGTTGGTAGCACTCTCACACCTCATAAAGCATCTCCTTCTAAACCCAGTGTACCTCATCTCACCTCCAAATCATATGTCGCCATCCCTCCTCCATTGTAATATCATTTGCAAAAGCATATGACCATGCATATCCTAGCATCAACTTTACCTCCACTCCTCCCAACCCTAATATCCCTATCCCCAAATCCTTTTATCCTTCCATCCTCCCAACTCCTACTATCCCTAACCCCAAATCCTTTTATCCTTCCATCCTCTCTACTCCTAATATCCCTATCCCCAAATACTTTTATACTTCCATCCTCCCAACTTCTAATATCCTTATCCCCAAATCCTTTTATCCTTCCATCCTCCCAACTCCTAATATCCCTAGCCACAAATCCTTTTATCCTCCCATCCTTCAAACTCCCATCCATAATTCATCATCCCATAAAATCCCAATATCCTAACATCCCCAATCATGACCAACAAAAGCACACATCAACCAAATTTGAAGCTATCACAAACTCCATAGGATTCAAAAGTAAAAATCTGGATGCCTCCACTCATAAAGTACAAAATCCACAAAAGCCTCAAGAATATCATGCCATAGGGCATTGATACAAAACATCTAAGAACAATTCATCTATAAGGCTACCAAACCCACACCATCAAAATAAAAAGCAAAGAAAAAATGGTGTGGGTCCCTAAACAAAAAGCACTCAATCCAAGTGGAGCATCCATGTCCCATTCCATCTCAAAATCCCAAACATCCTACTCCTCATCAAATCCCATAGTTCCTAAGTCTATTTAGGTCCCTAAGTCCTCAAATCAACAATCCCCATTACTCCCCACTCCACATCAAAAATATAAGCTTCAAAACACATAAAGATGTGTGCTACTGTTGGTTGTGGTTCCCCTCCACCCCATGACATTCCCACATACCCCCATTATCCCATCTTACATCTCCTATCCTACAATATTCCTCATCACATCCCTATGGTCCATTCTTTTGCATAATCCACATCATAATCCAGCATCCTCCATCCATCCATAGAACACCTTATAATCCACATTATAATCTAGCATCCTCCATCCATCCATAATCCATGTCATAATCCACTATCCACTATCCACTATCCACTATCCATTCCATCTTCTCCTATATACCAACATCCATACGCATAATGGTCTTTCACCTTCCATGTGCAACACTTATCCAACATGGGACAACATTGGCCTTTCTATGGAAATAGACACTAGAGTCCCCATTCCATTAAAAAAGAAAAAAGCAAAATATCAAAACAAATTAAAAAAAAAAGCAAAAAAGTAAAAAGAAAAAATCTGTCCAATGGTGAAAACCACTCCTTGTGGTGCCTTGGACAATTACCATGATGAAACCCCTTATGGGAATCATGCATAATCCCTTCTCCATTCAGTTGTATCCCTTACCTAGGGGCAAAATCACATCCTTCATCCATATCCATAAGATTGTTTTGCATATCATGTCCATCATATATCCTTATCCTATCATATTCCTATCTGCCATCTTCTACCCTATCATCTCCCATCCATCCTATCTACTATATCTTCCTCCTTAGATCTTGATAAATACTGGGACAACATATCAAATACATTCTTTGGATACCTCTCGGCATATGTCCCTTTCCAAGCATACCATCCATTCATCCATCTACTACAAAGTCCATCCATCCCTTTCAAGCATGCGCCCATCATATAAAATCATAAGCATCATACCTTGAGTGGGGCATATGATTCCTATTAAACTTTGTAGATCACTCTAAACCCCTCCATCTATCTAGCTTACATCCTCTTTCCTATTGCCTATGCATCATCCTTCATCACCAATCTCCCCATCTAATATTATCACCTTATTCATCCTCACCTCTAGACTTGGTGTTCCCTTGTCATTTCCAACCATCCCGTGATAAAACCATACCCTATCTAAAGCATCAAAAAATCCAAAAATGTTCAAAAAATCTACAAAATCCCAAAAACATCAAAAAATCTATAAAATTCCAAAAACTTCAAAAACTCTACAAAATCCTAAAAACATTCAAAAATACAAAAATACCAAAAACAATCATTCCAACACCATAAAACATCCTGTCCTAAATCCAACCCATCCCGAACTATCCCACATCATCATCACAAATCTAAACTACATATCATCACCACCGACATCTTAATGTGCCTTTATCATGTTGATACATGATATATAGGTAGTCTGGAATACAGAGGAAGTATCCAATATGTAGGTACATAAGATGTACCCATCCAACCCCATTTGGATGGCCCCTATTCCCTGAGCATGTT
Source organism: Cunninghamia lanceolata (assembly GCA_027924645.1). Classification (NCBI taxonomy): domain Eukaryota; kingdom Viridiplantae; phylum Streptophyta; class Pinopsida; order Cupressales; family Cupressaceae; genus Cunninghamia; species Cunninghamia lanceolata. The sequence continues at coordinate 5,718,962 of BSBN01000703.1, read as the reverse complement.
CACAATACTTGTACAATACACTGACTATGCATACTATCAAAGCATCATGCTTCAAGCAAAAATCATCAACTATCAAGTCAACATTAACCACAACTTATAGCTTATATCTTGAGCCCATCCTTTGAATTATCCTAATCATCCATTGATTCCTACCTTAAGAGATATATCATTCCTAGAATAGGTAGAATCCATCATCAAATCATCACCCATCTTGGCAAGAGATACAATGGCTATTTTTTTTTTGGTTCGTTGGTCTTTTGGTTCTTGATTTTTATCTTTTGTCCTATTCAACGATCATTTCAAAACTATCTTGATCTCACTATATCATGCTATGTTGAAAAATATCTAGAATGGGGCATAGTCATTGCTTTTGTATGTTTTGCTTGTGGGCTATTCTCATTACTCCAAGTTAGTATTCATATCTTGTGAATCGTAGGGTCATTTCTAGCATATTGATCTCCTTTTGCATCCAAGGTTCCTCATACCTTTTGTGTATTAAGGGCTTATTCTATGAATCCCCCTCATTCAATATTAGAGAGTGTTCTTAGAGGTTGTTCGAGGGTTTCTCTACAAACCCTGATGTGCTTCCTGATTGGGGATATCTCCCTATGTTGGAACCTTTTTCAAATTTCATAGTAATAATTCAGATTTCTTTGGCAGATTTAGAGTGTCTTTTAGTGTTTCTGGTCATATTTTCTTGTTTTCTTTGGCTTGTCTATTCTTTGTCATTCGTAATAGTTATTTTTTGTATTTTTAAAAGTTGTTTCCTTTTCCTTCCCTGTCTGTGGTGTCATCCTAGTGTCACCCATGCAAGTTGATGGAAGAGTGCCGGTGGAGAATGTATTGGCTGGCCTTAGAATTTATTGCTTGAAGTAACTGCAAGATGGAAAATATCTTAGATGGAGGTGGTGATAACCAAAAGGGTCATTCCAAATCATATAGGGAAATTGTAAATGTAGAAAATGTCGAAACTCTGCCCGAAAATGCAGGCTTCTTGATTGATTATATTCTCAAAAGAAATGGTGGAATCCCCAAGGAGGTGACTACTAGAAATGAGCATGTGGAGTAAGGAAAAGGTGAGTCGTCATCCCTACCAAGAAAATTTTCTTTATGTCCAAATGAAGATATGGTTAAAGTAGTGAAAAATGAAGAAGCTAGATTAAGAAATATAGCAATTTTTTTTACTTGCATAAATCTTGAAAAATTTCCTTCGAGGAAATTCTTCGACAATTGGCTAATCTTGGTATGGGGAAAAAATTTTGGTATTCACTACTCCTTCTGTAGGATGATTTAACTGGGCATATTTTTTATATTCTTCAAAAATCATAACATGCAGAAGAGGGTAACAGAAAAAAATTTTGGAATATTGGGTTGGCTTTATTTAAAGCCTTTGCTGGGTCCCACGACACTACCCACAAGGAAATTCAATTTTGCTCAATACCCAGATGTGTATTGATTAGAAATGTTTCAGTTTAGTTTTGAAACTTCCTACCCAAATTATAAAACCTTTTGGGAAAATTCTAAAGATTGACGAGACCAAATCTACTCTCCCCCATTTAGATGCAAGATTGCTAGTTGCCTTTAACACAAAGACTCAAATACCAGACATTGTCAAAATAAACTAGGAAAATAAAGTGGTTCAATGTGAAATTGTGGGGCTAGGAGGGTTAAACTCTTGTTTCCTATGCAAAATAGATGGTCATCAAAGGAGGGACAACCCTGTCTTAAAAAAGCAAGTCAAAAAAGATAACTTTGGTTTTTAACCCAAAGATAAGAACTCCCCCAATCTTGTTCATATAGGGGTTCTGAGGGACAAAGATAGAGGTCCCAATAATTTCCCCCTTGAATCTTTGATAAACACACCTGGAAAAACTATTAATCTTGAACAAGAGAAAGGCAAGGGACAAATTCTTAAACCTAATGGTCTCCCTAGTAATGGGGTTTTAGACTCTATGGTGCTGGGCAGTGGTACCCAAGATGATGGGGATTCTGATAGCACTCAAGATGGTAGTCTTAGTATATTCTCTTTAGAAGGAATTGATAATGAAAGCTTGATGGAAGAGGATCCATCTTTCATTTCTCAAATTGAAGAAACTTAGCCTCATGCCTTCTTTGAGATGGGAGAGGGGGTTGCTAATGAGGAGCAACCTAAAGAGCCAAACAATAACATTCAATGCTATAACTCTGATAATGGATTAATTAATGTGAGAAGGAAGAAAAACACCCAACAGTTGACCCTTGACAAGATTAGAGAAGTAGCTAAACAAAAGAACAAATTAGATAAGCTAAAGGAAGAATTCCTTAAGAATAGGAAGGAAGTAGATCCCCAAGGAGTAGACTTTGTAATTCCTAAGCAAGGTAACTTGAAAGTGGATTTTTCCCCTAATGGTGACAAGAGTGCCTCTCAAGGTAGACTAGATAGAAGGAACCAACTTCAAGAAGAAGATAAATTAGAAGAGGAAGGGAAAAAAAGGAAAAATATGAGTAGAACTAATAGCTCAGTGAAACCAGGAAAGAAGAGAAAGGATGAGTGTATCCCTAAGTACTTTGACAGCTTTAGGAGAGGGGAGAACCCTAAAATCACCTAAATAGAAAATCATATGGAAAGCATTCATTATTTCAGTTGGAATGTAAGAGGTCTTGGGTCTCCTGATAGAAAATATGATGTTAGAGACTTTTGCAATAAAAATAAAGATATGGACATATTAATGATTCAAGAAGTAAAATTTGTAGGGTTTATGATGGAAAATACATTAAGATTTGTGTGGAAAGATGCTTTGTCTTTTGCCACCAAGCATGAAAAGGGAAAGGGTGGTAATGCCATCCTATTGAATAGAAAATGGGAATATCTTCTCAAAGACTCTAGACATTCACCATGCAATAGGTGTATCTGGCTAACACTAGATGTGGGGGGCTTGGTTGTGGGTATTTGCTTTGTCTATGCCCCTAATGAATATCTCAAGAGGGTTGAACTCTGGAATTGGATGGCAGGGGAACTTCCTAAGGCACCTTGGATATTGGGAGGATTTTAACATGATAGAGTAGATGGAAGATAAAAAAGGTGGCATCCCCATGGAGTGGAAAGGAAATGAAAAAAAATTCTGGGAAAGGTTAAAAAAATCCTTAAATTTGATAGACCCTCTAGAGGGAGATAAGAAAAATAACAAGGGAATTTGGTATTCTTGGTCAAACTTCCAAAAGGTCAACAGGAGGATATACTACAAATTAGATAGATTTTATGTGGAGAAGGAATCCTTCTTAATTTAGAATGTGAAGGATAAAAACAAAGTCCAAGTAATCCCCAATGCTTTATCAGAGCATCACCCGATTAAGATAATAGTTCTAATAAAAAACCAAGAGCATATGGCTAGGTCAAATAAAAGAAACTTTTTAAAGCTCAACTATGATCTGCTAAAAGATCAGGACAGTATGAATGGCATTAAAACCTTGAAAAACATTTGTAAGTCCCTATACATAAATGAAGAAATGATCCTATACTGGAATAGATTGACAGAATCATGTAAATTAGTCTTCCAAGTAGTCGGAAAAAAGTATGCTCTAGATAGGAAAAGAGAAGAAACCTTGTTGCAAGAAAATTTTCTCCATGTTGAAGCAAAACTTCAGGACAATCAAAAGGATAACAACTAATTGGGGAATTGGTAAAGATCAAACATAGATTTAAAAAATGCCAAGTTAGAAGAGCTCAAGGGGCCAAAATCAGAGAAAAATTGAATTGGATTGAAGATGAAGATAAGGGTTCTAAATACTTCTTCAACCTGCTCAGCTATAAAAATATTAAAGAAAACATTGAAGTGGTTGTGTTCAATGGAGAATGTCTGAAAAAACAAGAGGAAATTCTAGATGTGTTTAGGAGGTTCTATGAAAAGTTGTTTGTTGCTGAGGATTGCAACCCTAAATGTTGGGACACCCAAGAATTTTGTAGAAAAATCTATAAGAAAAAAATAAATAATGAGATGAAGAAAAACTTAGAAAAAGAAATCTCAAAAGAGGAAATTGAAGAGGCAATCAGATCCATGAGCAATGGGAAATCCCCTAGGGTGGATGGCCTTCCTATTGAGTTTTATAAGGCCAACTTAGATTGGATAGTGGATGATCTGTTGGAACTTTACAAGGAGGCTATAGATAAAGGTAATCTAGGTAAGAAAATAAATAGAGGAATCATCAAACTCTTACCCAAGGGTGGAGATAAAACTAAAATTAGGAACTGGAGACCCATTACATTATTGAATGTGTCCTACAAAGTTATAGCCAAGGTGTTGGCACTAAGAGTAAGAGACATTTTCCCAGAGATTGTTAACTCAACTCAGACTAGGTTCATAAAAGGTAGATACATTTTGGAAAATAATATCACAAGATGGGAAGCTCTTCATTGGGAAAATGAGACTAAGAAAAATGTTGGCTTACTCCTTATTGATTTTGAAAATGTCTATGACCAGGTGGAATGGTCTTTATCTTTAAAATTCTAGGAGCTATTGGTTTTCCTAGAGTCTTTGCAAGATGGTAGAAATGTTATTCCAAGATGCCTTTGCTCAGGTTGAAGTCAATGGTGAGGTTTCTGCTCCCTTTAGCATGGGTAGATCCATTAGACAAGGATGCCCCCTTTTCCCTTCCTTATTTGTAATTTCTTTAGAAGCCCTCTTCTATATCTTGAGAATAGATCTTATTGAAGGAAGAATTGAAGGAAACTCCTTGCCTAACGGGGAAAGATTCTTAAATGTGCAATTTACAGATGATACTACTCTTTTTCCTAGAGTTAACAAGTTGGAACTAGAAATATTGGATAAGAGGCTTGATATTTTTGCTTAGCCTCTGGTGCTAAAATCTCCTCTGCCAAATCTATTCTTCTAACCTGGGCTCAATCCCCTAGATTGGCTTGATTCTGGAAAATGGTAGTTGGGGGGGGCAATGATATAAGTTAGGTTTCTTGGGATCCTTTTTGCCATTTTCCCATGTTTGAAACATATGTGGGATTGGACTTTTTCTAAAATTGAAACAAAACTCTTAAGTTGGGATAGAATGCATCTTTCTCTAGCAGGTAGAGTACAAGTTTGTCAAAAGATCCTTTCTGCATATTCTATTTTTTATTCTTCAATGTGGCTTTTTGCCAACTATTAGTTTGAGGTCATTCATAAACTGATTAGAAGGTTTTTGTGGTCAAATGGAAAGGGGAAAAGAGAAAAGCATTTGGTAAAATGGGAGTGGTTCTATCTTAGTAAAGGCTTAGGTGGACTTGGACTCAAGGACTTGAAGATGTAGGGTGTTGCTTTGGCAACAAAATGGGTAGTCAATTCCCTTTTGGGTGATTATCCCTGGAAGATGTTAGTTAGAAACAATATTGAAAGGTCTTCTCCATGGAACAAAAAGAATCAGGGGAAACTTCATTTCCAAGATGATTTAGTAGGGGATTTTAGGTCTAAGCCTGGGGGATCTGCAGTGTTTGGGAGTATTTGGAAAGCATGGGAATATGCTAAGGTTCTTATTGAAGACAAAGAAGCTGTTAACATGAGAGATGGTAAAGTTTGGGGTCAAAGATCAATTTGGTGGAATGTGGAAAAAAAGGGTAAATATCTTGCCTTATTGCAAGGATGCTCTACTAGATTGTATAGTGAAAAAGGCTTCATTAACCCTAAAGATATTTTTGCTGAAGGCAATCCTAAAACCTGGCAAGAAATTAAGGAAGAGTTTCATCTCAATAATAATCAATTTAGAACATAGTCCACACTAAATAAAGTTCTGTTAAGCAAATTTCAGTCAAAGGTAACCATACTTGGAGAAGAGAGCATTTAAAAATTAAAATGGGTGGATGGGACCAGATTTCTAAATGTGAAACCTAAATTGATATATAATATGCTCTCCAACTCCCAAGGCATTTTCCAGCAAATACTTGCATCTTAGGGGGACACCATGGGGCACCATGTTTCCTCCAAAGTTTTTAAGTTTCTATGGTCAAAAATTTTAGAGCCAAAGAAAGCCTCTTTCAGATGGTTGTTAGTCTTAAACAAGTTGTGTTTTGAAGTAGACAATATTTTGTGTCCAATATGCAATGTCTTAGAGTTTTGTTGGCCTCTTTTTCAAAACACCCAATTTTAAACTTTTTGCATATTAAATCCCTGTGCCAAGTCATCTTTTTGGTTGCAATTTGTCGGTGTCATGCTTCTTGTGTCAAATGATGTCGATAGCTCATTATCATAGCATCATTCTTTGTCTTATTTCTCTCCATTAAAGCTTTAATAGCAATATTATGCCAAGGCAAAAATTCATGGCTTAGTAATACTTTATTTTGCATCCATTTTCATTTCAAACTAAGCTTGTGTCAACTTTTGCTTTTTGCAAAGTTCACGTCAGTTTTCCCGTAAACCATGTGTCGAATTTCATTTTCTGCCAAACTTGCATCAATTCTGGTCTTCCGCTAAGTTGAACATTTTTGAGAAATAGGAGTCTACTTTCACTTTTTGATAACTTGATACAAGTTAGAGGTTGTGAAAAGTTATAACTTGCAAATTGGTGGTTATTTCATGAAGGTTTGTCAAAAGCACAACCCATAAGTTGTTTATTAGTTGTGAAGAACCTTCAAAAGGTTGATAACTAGGTAGTTATTATAACTACCAAGACTATTATAACCACCAAGACTTTCAATGCAAACAGTTGGTGTTGATCCCTGTTCTACACATCCTTCTCACCTATGTCTAATGGAAGTTGCTCCTCCATGGTTACTGGAAATAGTTGCAGCTCAGTAATGACTTCACATGGCATCTCTTATTGGTGGTCAATACAAACATTTTTTTTTATTTTTATTTTTTGGCTTCTTCAAGAAGAAATGTTTTCTGTCAGGGTGATGCAGAAAGTTTCTCTGAATATTGAAAAGGTTAATGCAAAATGTAGAGGCATTGGACAATGCACACGAACTATGGAAAGTCGCCTCAAACAAATATGGTCTCGTGGACTCCCCGGGCTGCATCTGTTACGAAGGCTTCTGAAACTTTCAACAAAATGCAAGAGGTATAAAACTAGACTCCATTACCTTTGTCAACATATTCGCATCTCGGTCTCCACCAAAACTGAAGCTCCAAAACAGGGTATAGACATTCCACAAAGCATAGTCAAGAGTGGATTTTTGTCAGATATAGTGGTTGTGAATATATGTAAAATGTGGAACTAGAGGCAACGTGAATGTACAACATGACAAAATGCCTCAAGGATTTTCCATCTCACGTTACACCATGGTTGCAATATTCTCACAAGATGGATTCATTGAAAAGGCCCACCGAAAGTTTCTAGCAAATGCAACTAGCAGGTGCAAATCCAAACCCCACAGTCTTTATAGGAAAGGTACACAAATTGTTTGACAGAATACTTTAATGTAGATGCAATTCACAAATGTAAAGCTAATCTTCACCAGTGTCCTCACAGCCTATGGAGATCCATCAAAGCATGAAAGGATAGAGGATTCTTGTCAGCTATTATAAAATTTGATATACTATGACAGACATGAATGAAAAATGCAGAATCGTGGCTAAGGCACCGGATGCGATGATTGCAGGACTTGCACAAAGCAGATTTGTTAAACAAAGTTTCCTTTAAACTTTCAAGAAGAAAATGCAAGTGGCTGGTGCAAGCCGAATTCTCTCAAACTGTGGGTTTGGACGTCCATTAAAGCATAATGTGGAAACATAGCTGAAGTCTATGAACTGTTTGATATAATGCCTCAAAGAAATGTTGTATCATGGAATTCAATGACTGAAGGATATGCACAAAATGGTTTTAATGGAAAATACATTGGAAACTCTCATAACCGTTGCTATCATCCTTGCGGCCCACGCCCATAGGAGAACTTCTAAAATAGGGAGGCATGTATGTAAAATGAAGAAGGATAAACAAGGTGCACAAATGTTGGAAACTAATTATTATGGGCTATGCATAAAATGTGTTTGTTTTAATGGCTTAGAAACTTTTAAGCAAACACAGTTCACAGATGTGAGGCCGAGCCCCACTCAACTTTTGCCAACGTCCTCATCATGTAACATATACAAGGAAAATGAAGTGCTCAACAAATTTGGTCTCATGGAGTCCAACGATCGCAGCATATACACAAATGAATGTGTTGAAAAGGTCACACAACTCTAGTCTTTTGTGTACAGTGGTGTCTAGACAAAGCATCTATATTTGGAAGTGCTGCAGAAAATGGTTACTTGAATGTGTGGGATTACGAGAAAGTTGGAAATAAATAAAATGCAATGATAGCAGGAAATTCGCCAAATGGACGTGTTGAAAATGCTTTAATAACAATTACAAAGAGAAAGTGTAAAAGTTTTTCACCACCCCTCCCAACATCCTCCTTGTGCAGTATAGCATAAACTGATGAATCATCTAACCAAAATGCCTGAAAGAAAATGTGATATTGTGGATTGTTATGGTGACAACTTTTGCTCAGAATGGCAAAATCAAAAAGCACAGTTATTGCTTGACAAAATGCCAGTAAACGAAATGGAGATCCTTTCCAAAATACTATGGTTTGAAATGATCTGGTAGACTTGTCTGCAAAATGTGGAAGACTACACATACAAACTATTTGACAGAATGCACAAAGGAGATGTAATCTCGTTGAATCTGATAGGCATGCATGCACAATGAAGAGGCATAGATAGAAGGCATGTGAATTGTTTGATGAAATGCTTCAAAGAAATGTAGTCTTATGAAACCCAAATGGTTCGTTGAAAAGGCATTAAAATCTTTTAAAGAAAATGTAATTGGCAGATGCAAAGCCATGTTCCACAAACTGTATCCAACTTCCTCTTGACATTTGCAGAAATTGGAGTTTTAGAGAAGATATGGACGTCAATCAAAACACAAAGAGTTGAATTTTTGTTAGAAGTTAATGTCTCAACTGTCACGAAAGATATGCAGTGGATCATATTCATGCAAAACATTGAAGCATAAACATGGCCCTAGAAGAAACGTATGCAAAATGTGGGAGCGTAGAACAAGAAATATATGAAAAACTAGCAAAACTATATATCGAGATTAAAATGACAGGGTTTATTCCCAATACAAATTTCGTATTGTGTGATGTTGAGGAGGAGCAAAAAGAAGAGTTTCTTTACTACCATAGTGAGGAGTGGGTATTTTCCCCGTCAAATTCTACCACCTCTGCCTACAAATCATGGAAACATAGATGAAGACAAATGAACTTTGTGACAACAGTGTCCATAAATTGCGGTCTTAAGGAATGGAATGACTGCAAAGTATATGGGCATCGATTTATTGAAAGGGTCTTAAACATTCAAGTGAATGCACAGGAAAATGTAGATCAAGACTCCAATACCTTTGCCAGTATACTCAAGATGTGAACATCATTTCAAGGTTATCAAAGATGAAGTCGATGGATTAACCCCTTCATTGTTGCTCTCAATGCCTAAGAATAACCCCCATACTTACTCAATGTGCCCTAGAGCTTTCCCAGGCTCGTCCTCAAGCACAAGATGAAGCCTTCTACTTGTTTAGTAGTGCCTGTGGACTATTCATACACATATACTCAGACAGGATTATGTGATTCAAGAAACAAGATTATTCTATATCCGTGGAGTTATGATGGTGCAGAAGAGAAGCAATTTGCTACAAAAGAAACCCTATCTATGGTTCTCATTAAGATGAAAGAAATTGTCAAGGCATTTCTTGAAAGTATAGTCAAGAATGTTGTTGTCACAGTCCCTGCTTATTTTAATGATTCTCAAAGGTAGGCGACAAAGGATGCTAGTGTCATTGCTGGGTTAAATGTAATGAGAATAGTCAATGAACCAATTGTTGCTTCCATTGCCTATGGTCTAGACAAGAAGGCTACTTCTGTTGGTGAGAAGAATGTTTTGATTTTTGATCTTGGTGGTGGAACATTTGGTGTGTCTCTTTGACTATTAAAGCCATTACAGGAGATACCCTTTTCAAAAATATGTCAACATTCGATGAGGCTGGATCACCACAATGGAGCAAACCAAAGATGGAAAGGACTTAGCAAAATGCACAACTTGAAAGATACAAGTTCTAATTACCTTTTTGTAAAAGTGACTTATGTCACTTGTTGTAACTAAAAATAAAGGTTATTATTTTTCCAAAAAGGTAGTTATGAAGTAGTTGTCAGGTAGTTACAAAGTGGTTACTAGGTGGTTATGGAAAAAAGCCTATAAATATGAGGCTATTTCAAATGTAAAGGGGGGGGGGGGGACTCTTTTGAGAGAACTCTGGGAAAGGGGAAACTCTAGAGAAATTTTCAGAGATATCTCAAAAATCTTTTGTGTTTACGCTATGTACAAAAAGGATTTTGGAATTGTATAATTTCAAAGATAATGAAAAATGCAGTTTAGTTCGTATGCTCTAAATGTGTTCTTATGTTATCATTACTAATTTCTCGTATGTTGAATTGGTAATCCTTTATGCACATGTGTAATACATTGATTATATGTGTGATTGAAGTGATGAAACACACCCATCTCCTGGTATCTTGATTTGGATGTGCTTGTATGACCTATCTCTTCTTATGTTGAGGTTTATTGCACTCCTTTCATCATCGTTGCACGTTTCAACCCATTTGGTAATAACCCCTTTTTAGTTGTGGAATCTCAATTGGTTTTCATATGTCTACTGTTGGGGTTTCTGTTAGTCATCTGTTCCCAGTTTTGTGTTTTATCCTTTATGTACTTTCAGGTTAAAAGTACACAAAAACCCACAAATAACCCTATCATATGAGGGAGCTGCCCCTCTCAAATGCAGAGGAAAGCTGATAGCAAAACTACAGCTTATCCAACTGTTGGGACTATTTAGTCACCGCTCTAAGGGCAATGAGTCATTTTCAAAGGTTATTTCACGGTGACAAATCTATTTACCAACAGATTTTTGGTGACTCTACTGGGGAAAACGAGCTGAAGCATTGGTGCCTTTTTATTCCTCAAGTCCCCAGAAAAGAAGATCAGCGACTCTATCTGAAAGAAGAATCCTAAAAGATGGTTTGGTATCAAAGAACCTGGAAGTATAACTTGCAGTTTCCCGAATCAGATAGCGACGGTGATGATGAAGATTATTCTTTTTCTGCATCCTCTGCTCAACAAAATCAAGTTCTTGATGATCCTAAGCAAGTAGAGTTTTTGAAGAATTTCTATGGTGACATGCAACTCGCTTCTAACGAGGTTCATCCTTCCTTGCTTCAAACATTGTAGAAGATCAAACAAAATGATGGGAAGAAGACTCATTTCTTTTCTTGTGATCCTAAGCCCCTACCGGAGGAGATTCATGCACCAGAAGATAAAAAGGATTGTGCTAAGATATATCAATCACATGATAAGGACAACAATGAAGGAGCAAAAGTGTTTCCTACAAATGAACCTATATTTAATGCAACATCTTCTGATCAAAGGGTTGAAAGAGGCTCATCGGAACATGCATGTGCTAGAGAAGAAAAAGTTATTACATTTTCTCATAATAGGACATCTCCACTGAAGAAAGAAGAACAAAAAAGAAGTGATAGAGATGGAAAAAGAAGATTATACGGAAGCATGCAATGATGAAGAAGAAGTCTTTCTAGATGATGGCACATTCTCAATTTCTTTGGAGAATGTCACTCCTCTTGTGACAGTTTGCTCTAGTTCCACGACTATATCTTGTGAGAAAGATTTCCATGACATGGTTAATATTCAAGGGAACCAAGAAAAAAATTTGGATCAAAGTGTGAACAAAGAACATGGAGATGAGTCACAAAGCATTGTCCTGACATGCATGCAACGTAAACAAGAGGACAATGATGTTGTTATTTCTCCTTTATCATTTATTGAAGAAGAATACTCAGCGATTGAAACCAAAGGTACCAATCAAGACAAAGCATTGAGTATTTCCACTCCAAATGTGCAAGAAGATCATAAGGATACTGGGTGTGAATCTATACAAAAAGAGTTCAGAAGTGAGTTGGTTCCTAAATATTCTAGTTTGAGTGATTTCATTCTATACCGTAATCCTTTACCTATTGATAATAATGTTGAAGAGAGCAGTAAGATTAATGTTTATGGTAGTGATAAAGGAGGACAAAATGTTCATGAAACTACTGGTATTCAAAACACTAACGAAGAGATGCATGTTTTACCTTCTCCTTCTCTACTTCCAAGGGAGGAAAATATTACTCCTTCATCAATTATAGAAGAGGATTTTCAAGAACATAAAGTGCAACCCTCTGATAAAGTAGATCCTGACTTAGTCATGGTAAAGAAAGAAGAATCATCTTTTGCAGGCAATGATTCAATTTTAAAAGAGGACATTACTCATGAGAAGGATCAGTCGCAGAATATCAAGTTTTCTTTACTTATTGGTTCACACGAAAGATGCTTGATTCCTGATTCAGTTTTCTTTGGTTCAAACTATGAAAAGAATCCTTAGATAGAGAAAATTGGTATGCTTGACATGATGCCAAAAGATATGATCAACACTATACAGGGCAATACCAATATGAATCAAAAGAACTCAGAGATTTATGATGAAAATTGGTTGTTCGGGGCACTATTCAAGGAGTCCTCACATTTCATGTATTTTATTTTTCTCATAATCTTGAAATGGCCACTAAGTTCGCAGGTGCCTCATCTGTGCACATCTCTTTTCTGCACAGGTGCCTATCAATGGGTTCACTTGATCTTTCCCAGGCAGTTTGAGGTAGGAGTCCCCTACCATGTACATAGTTTAACTAGGTTTTTTGGTTGTGTCTATCTTGTTTCAGTTCCAATTGGTTTTTGTCTTTTGCTTCGTCTTTGTGTGTCTTTGTCATTTGTCCCTTTGTCTCCTTGTTCTCCTTGAACATCATGTTATCTCCTGACTCTATTTGCCCAATGGATAAGGCACTGGTCATTTTCAGAAGTCTGGGTTCTTCCTACGTCCTTCACAGTCCTTTTCCCCAGTTAGAGCCAGCTATTGGCCTCTTTTTCAAAATGCCCAATTTTAAACTTTTTGCATACTAAATCCCTGTGCCAAGTCATCTTTTTGGTTGCAATTCATCGGTGTCATGCTTCTTGTGTCAAATCATGTCGATAGCTCATTATCATAGTGTCATTCTTTGTCTTATTTCTCTCCATTAAAGCTTTAATAGCAATATTATGCCAAGGCAAAAATTCACGGCTTAGTAATACTTTATTTTGCATCCATTTTCATTTCAAACTAAGCTCGCGTCAACTTTTGCTTTTTGCAAAGTTCACGTCAGTTTTCCCGTAAACCATGTGTCAGCTTTCATTTTTTGCCAAACTTGCATCAATTCTAGTCTTTTGCTAAGTTGAACATTTTCGAGAAATAGGAGTCTACTTTCACTTTTTGATAACTTGATACAAGTTAGAGGTTGTGAAAAGTTATAACTTGCAAATTGGTGGTTATGTCATGAAGGTTTGTCAAAAGCACAACCCATAAGTTATTTATTAGTTGTGAAGAACCTTCAAAAGGTTGATAACTAGGTAGTTAATATAACTACCAAGACTATTATAACCACCAAGACTTTCAATGCAAACAGTTGGTGGTGATCCCTGTTCTACACATCCTTCTCGCCTATGTCTAATGGAAGTTGCTCCTCCATGGTTACTGGAAATAGTTGCATCTTAGCAATGACTTCACATGGCATCTCTTATTGGTGGTCAATATAAACATTTTTTTTTTTTTTTTTTGGCAGAAATGTTTTCTATCAGGGTGATGCAGAAAGTTTCTCTGAATATTGAAAAGGTTAATGCAAAATGTAGAGGCATTGGACAATGCACACGAACTATGGAAAGTCGCCTCAAACAAATATGGTCTCATGGACTCCCCAGGCTGGCTGCATCTGTTACGAAGGCTTCTGAAACTTTCAAGCAAATGCAAGAGGTATAAAACCAGACTCCATTACCTTTGCCAGCATATTCGTAGCCCAGTCTACACCAAAACTGAAGCTCCAAAATAGGGTATAGACATTCAACAAATCATAGTCAAGAGTGGATTTTTTTCAGATATAGTGGTTGTGAATATATGTAAAATGTGGAACCAAAGGCAACCTAAATGTGCAGCGTGACAAAATACCTCAAGGATTTTCCATCTCATGTTACAACATGGTTGCAAGATTCTCACAAGATGGATTCATTGAAAAGGGTCACCGAAAGTTTCTAGCAAATGCAACTAGCAGGTGCAAATCCAAACCCCACAGTCTTCGCAGGAAAGGCACACAAACTATTTGACAAAATACTTTAATGTAGATGCAATTTACAGATGTAAAGCTAATCTTTGCCAGCGTCCTTACAGCCTATGGAGATCCGTCAAAGCATGAAATGATAGAGGATTCTTGTCAGATATTATAAAATTTGATATATTATGATAGACATGAATGAAAAATGCAGAATCATGGCTAAGGCACCGGACGCGATGATTGCAGGACTAGCACAAAGCGGATTTGTTAAACAAAGTTTCCTTTAAACTTTCAAGAAGAAAATGCAAGCGGCTAGTGCAAGCCAAATTCTCTCAAACTATGGGTTTGGACGACCATTAAAGCATAATGTGGAAACATAGCCGAAGTCTATGAACTGTTTGATATAATGCCTCAAAGAAATGTTGTATCATGGAATTCAATGACTGAAGGATATGCACAAAATGGTTTTAATGGAAAATACATTAGAAACTCTCATAACCGTTGCTATCATCCTCATGGCCCATGCCCATATGAGAACTTCTAAAATAGGGAGGCATGTATGTAAAATGAAGAAGGATAAACAAGGCGCACGAATGTTGGAAACTAATTATTATGGGCTATGCATAAAATGTGTTTGTTTTAATGGCTTAGAAACTTTTAACAAACACAGCTCACAGATGTGAGGCCGAGCCCCACTCAACTTTTGCCAACATCCTCATCATGTAACATATACAAGGAAAATGAAGTGCTCAACAAATTTGGTCTCATGGAGTCCAATGATCGTAGCATATACACAAAATGAATGTGTTGAAAAGGTCACACAACTCTGGTCTTTTGTGTATAGTGGTGTCCAGACAAAGCATCTATATTTGGAAGTGCTACAGAAGATGGTTACTTGAATGTGTGGGATTACAAGAAAGTTGGAAATAAATAAAATGCAATGATAGCAGGAAATTTGCCAAATGGACATGTTGAAAAGAGAAAGTGTAAAAGTGTTTCACCACCCCTCCCAACATCCTCCTTGTGTAGTATAGCATAAACTGATGAATCATCTAACCAAAATGCCTGAAAGCAAATGTGATATCATGGACTGTTATGGTGACAGCTTTTGCTCAGAATGGCAGAATCGAAAAGCACGGTTATTCCTTGACAAAATGCCAGTAAATGTAATGGAGATCCTTTCCAAAATACTATGGTTCGAAATTATTTGGTAGACTTGTATGCAAAATGTGGAAGACTACACATACAAACTATTTGACAGAATGCACAAAGGAGATGTAATCTCGTTGAATCTGATAAGCATGCATGCACAATGAAGAGGCATAGATAGAAGGCATGTGAATTGTTTGACAAAATGCTTCGAAGAAATGTAGTCTTATGAAACCCAAATGGTTCATTGAAAAGGCATTAAAATCTTTTAAAGCAAATGTAATTGGCAGATGCAAAGCCATGTTCCACAAACTGTATCCAGCTTCCTCTTGACATTTACAGAAATTGGAGTTTTAGAGAAGATATGGACGTTAATCAAAACACAAAGAGTTGATTTTTTGTTAGAAGTTAATGTCTCAACTGTCACGGAAGATAAATAGTGGATCATATGCATGCAGAACATTGAAGCATAAACATTGTCCTGGAAGAAACGTATGCAAAACGTGGGAGCATAGAACAAGAAATATATGAAAAACTAGCAAAACTGTATATCGAGATTAAAATGACAGGGTTTATTCCCAATACAAATTTTGTATTGTGTGATGTTGAGGAGGAGCAAAAAGAAGAGTTTCTTTACTACCATAGTGAGGAGTGGGTATTTTCCCCATCAAATTCTACCACCTCTACCTAGAAATCATGGAAACATAGATGAAGACAAATGAACTTTGTGAAATAGTGTCCATAAATTGCGGTCTTAAGGAATGTAATGACTACAAAGTATATGGGCATCGATTTATTGAAAGGGTCTTAAATATTCAAGTGAATGCATAGGCAAATGTAAGTCAAGACTCCAATACCTTTGCCAGTATACTCAAGATGTGAACATCATTTCAAGGTTATCAAAGATGAAGTCGATGGATTAACCCCTTCATTGTTGGTGTCAATGCCTAAGAATAACCCCCATACTTACTCAATGTGCCCTAGAACTTTCCCAGGCTCATCCTCAAGCACAAGATGAAGCCTTCTACCTATTTAGTAGCACCTATGGACTTATCATACACATATACTCAGACAGGATTATGTGATTCAAGAAACAAGATTATTCTATATCCGTGGAGTTATGATGGTGCAGAAGAGAAGCAATTTTCTATAGAAGAAACCCTATCTATGGTTCTCATTAAGATGAAAGAAATTACCGAGGCATTTCTTGGAAGTATAGTCAAGAATGTTGTTGTCACAGTCCCTACTTATTTCAATGATTCTCAGAGGCAGGCGACGAAGGATGTTGGTGTCATTGTTGGGTTAAATGTAATGAGAATAATCAATGAACCAATTGTTGCTTCCATTGCCTGTGGTCTTGACAAGAAGGCTACTTCTGTTGGTGAGAAGAATGTTTTGATTTTTGATCTTGGTGGTGGAACATTTGGTGTGTCTCTTTGACTATTAAATCCATTACAAGAGATACCCTTTTCAAAAAGATGTCAACATTCAGCGAGGCTGGATCACCACAATGGAGCAAAACAAAGATGGAAAGGACTTAGCAAAATGCACAACTTGAAAGTTACAAGTTCTAATTACCTTTTTGTAAAAGTGACTTATGTCACTTGTTGTAACTAAAAATAAAGGTTATTATTTTTCCAAAAAGGTAGTTATGAAGTCGTTGTTAGGTAGTTACAAAGTGGTTACTAGGTGGTTATGCAAAAAAGCCTATAAATATGAGGCTATTTCAAATGTAAAGGGGGGGGGGGCTCTTTTGAGAGAACTCTAGGAAAGGGGAAACTCTAGAGAAATTTTTAGAGATATCTCAAAAAGCTTTTGTGTTTACGCTATGTACAAAAAGGATTTTGGAATTGTATAATTTCAAAGATAATGAAAAATGCAGTTTAGTTCATATGCTCTAAATATGTTCTTATGTTATCATTACTAATTTCTCATATGTTGAATTGGTAATCATTTATGCACATGTGTAATACATTGATTATCTGTGTGATTGAAGTGATGAAACACACCCATCTCCTAGTATCTTGATTTGGATGTGCTTGTATGACCTATCTCTTCTTATGTTGAGGTTTATTGTACTCGTTTCATCATCGTTGCACATTTCAACCCATTTGGTAATAACCCTTTTAGTTGTGGAATCTCAATTGGTTTTCGTATGTCTACTATTGGGGTTTCTGTTAGTCATCTGTTCCCAGTTTTGTGTTTTATCCTTTATGTACTTTCAGGTTAAAAGTACTCAAAAACCCACAAATAACACTATCATAAGAGGGAGCTGCCCCTCTCAAACGCAGAGGAAAGCTGATAGCAAAACTACAACTTCTCCAACTGTTGGGACTATTTAGTCACCTTTCTAAGGGCAACGAGTCATTTTCAAAGGTTATTTCGCGGTGACAAATCTGTTTACCAACAAGTTTGTGCCTCATATTTTCTTTAATTGTTTGTATGCTAAAAGGATTTAGTCATTCTTTATGGGGAATATTCAGATGTGGAACCTGACTGAAGTGTCAATTAGGAAAGAAATTTTATGTGGTTTCATTGATGGTCTTAAACCTAATGCTAATATATTTTGTCTTGTCTTATCAACTAAAATCTTGTGGTTCATTTGGAAAAAAAATAAATGAAGAAAGGTTCTAGGATAGGGAGAGATCACTCACCGGGACATTCTTTTGTCTCACATATTAGAATTTCTTTAAAATAGGTAACAATTGCTATGGAGTTTTCAATAGATAAGTTCAAGGAGCTGATGGAGACTCGTACCATGGTTTACAAAGAAGATATTAAAGAGGCATATTTCTATACTAAAGGCATGAGGAAATTTGTCCCAAAGTTTTATGATGAGTATACAAATTTTTAGGCACTATATGCTAAGCATAAATAGATAGAGTTAGAAATTAGTGAACTACAGAAATAATGGGAGAATATAGATCATAACTTTAGCCTAAGTACTGAACAATTGAGGAATTCTTCAGGCTTTGGAGATTTTCCATGCATGGAATCTGGCAGTGATAATAGGCAACATATTTGGGATCATGAAATTGACTTCTTTGAAGATGCAAGGTGGGAATTTAGAAAGGTAAGGAAAGAAGAAGAAAGATGTGGAACAAAGCTAGATGATAAACAAGAATTTTATTACCAATATGCAGAAATTGAAAAAGGACTAGCAGCTGAAATGAAAAGAGACAAAGATGAAGACAAGGTAACATAATAGAGTAGGGCCACAGGAAATGACATCAGTGAGAAAGAAATAGAAAGAGACAATAAAAAAGATGACCTGATCGCAGAAGCAAAGGACAAAATGAGCTAGTGAAAACTACCAAGGAGTTCAAAAATATACTTGTTTATATAAATTTCTAATGTCAAATAGGATATGTATGCATGGACTCTCTAGTATATACTTTAGTCTTGAAATATGGCAAAATTGTTCATATATATTAGTCAATTATTGTCTTTTTTGGATTGATTGAAATGGCAACATAATTTTGAAGTGGTTCTCTTAACCACAATGATGTAACCAAACTTTTATTTTGAATATAATTTGTGCTAGATTCTCAATCCAAAAAAAAATCCCCCTCATTCGTCTTGGAAAGGTTATACTATCTTGGGCATGCATGGGATCACCCTCTTTTCTACGTATCTAGTCCATGCAAATGATGGATAAACATCATCACCCTGGTTTTCTATACCTTGGTGAAAATATCCTCTTTGTTATAACAAACCTAAATTGCTCCAAATCATATCTGTACAATAATCATCCATCTCCAATCTATCCAATATCCAAAATCAAATTATCATCACCTAACCACATCCTTTATCATCACACCCCCTTACCCTCCATTCCCTTTATCAACATGTTCATCAATTTCAAGAGTACACATGTGTTCTCACAACCTACTTGCCCTCTCAAGGGGGCATCACCCTTACCATCATCCCCAAACCCAATCCTATTCTTCTAAAACAAAATCTTTTTCTATCCAATCCAACACTATATCTTAAACTTCTTTGAAATAATGTTAGTTAATCACAACATCATTTCAAAGAGGGGCAAAATGTAGACACCTAAAACTGACTTGACCATGCAAGCCACTTTCCTGCATCCTCACATCACTAACTTGCCCTTTACAAATAAAATCAATTTATTTATTTAATTCATCCCTGACCATTGATCTTATTCATACCTTGTAATAAATTAATTCAATTTATTTGGTACCATACCTTAGAACATCATCCTCCAATTGATTAAATAAATATCCTAATATTTATTTGATTAATTTCCCTCATCCCCTAATCTATATTAATTTGATAAATCTTGCTTATTTAATTAATCTACCCTAGCCTATAGCCTAGACCTAGCCTAATTGAATAAATATCAATTATTTAATTAGCTACCCTAGCCTACATAACCCCTAGACCAAAATTAATTAAATATATCATTATTTAATTAATTTTAACCCTTGATTATCCCTCTCACTAATTTCCAACAGCCATATTGATTAAGTTAAACACTTAATTAATATGGTCAAACCATCATTAACCCTTATTCCCACACACTTTGAATAAAAAATTACTTTTTATTCAAAGAGGTCACATGACCATTCCAAATCATCTTTTTATTTTCATGTTAGAGCTCTTTTTTATGCAAAAAGTTCACACGTGTTTTCAAAAAAGACACATGTGTCATGTGTCCTCACACTCACCAATAAACCTTAATCTTTAATTCACACCATCCCCCACAAAAATGAAATTTTAATTCATTAACAAGTCCTAATTATCCTCACACTCTCCCATGGAAATGAATTTTTTATTTACTCCTCATCCTTCCCAATGAATTTAAAATTCTCGAATAATAGGATCCATCCATTATTGTTGATCACATCTCCACCCTTGATCTCATCTCTTCATCTCCATCATTGATCTCAAGATTGAATCTCCATTGTTAGATTCAAATCCCTCCAAAAAGGCCTATAAATACAACCCTCACCTAGGCTATTTTCATATCTCATTCTATGGAATCACCACTATGCCAAAATCTCTCACAATAATCCTCTATAACACCCTTATCATGCGAAAATCTCAACCTATTCATCCATATCCAAATTTTTCTCAAATCAATAGCCATGTCCTATTGAATACAAGGAATACTAAGAGGGGGGTGAATTAGTATTCCACAAAACCACTTCTTTACATGTCCATTAATCCAATTACCAAATTCAATAACATGAAAGCAAAATAAACATAAGAACATCAACCATAAAGACATAACACATAGACACCAAGATTTTATGTGGAAAATCCAAAATAGGAAAAACCACGGTGAGTGTTAGCTCATAATATATTATGATATAAAAACTAAATTACATGAAGGCTCACTACCTTAGAGCTCGCTACCCAAGGACTTTCTATCTAAAGAAGTGCTCACTACATCAGGCTCACTACCAAAAAGAGATGAGAAGATAGAAGAAGGATTGTCGCACTACCAAGAGATGACTGCTCCAAGTGCATCTATAGAATGTTGAAGTGTAGCTTCATTGATAGCTCAGTATATAGATTCAAATGTCTTCATTATATCTACACTACTTTTTCTACTCCGCTTCACATATACTCTATTCTTCTATTCTTACTGTCCTTATCTAATCATAAAACTGCCTTAGATTGCACACACATTGAATTTGCATTCTATTTGCATACTTTCTTATTTCCAATGCCAAGATCTATCGAATATATATATCCACATCATGAACTTTCTCAAACTAGGTCGGCATGCAAAAGATAAAGCTTGCATATTCAAGTTATACCTTTTCGACCTGTTATTGTGCCAAATAACAATGTGGACCCAAATAAACAAGAAAGAGTCTTCATATAGGTCAAGACCTATCATAGAACCACTTAGAATAATGATTCCAATCATATACCTACACCACATATCGAGCTAACATGACTGTCGGCTTATCCCTTAAGTGCACACTTGACTAGTTCAATTGTCATACCATAACCTTCAATGCAGGCCATATGAGACTCTAAAAAATATAGCCAACATCCATTATAGATCTCCTGTCATACCTTTAGAACTCCAGGTCATGATAATCTTCTTTTGCAAAATGTGGATCTCAGAACTATTGTTCTATCATAGTGAAATATGTCAGACTAGAAGATGATATTGGAGAACTTGTAGAATATGATCTGATGATCTTAAAGATCTATAAATCTAGAATTAGATACTCAAGACATGTATCTACATTGCCTCAAAACTACAAATCAAAATATTCATCAGTGGAGGAATGCGGACCAAATTACTCAAGTACTCTGCATTGTTTCTGACTTAACTCTATTCACCCAGACTTAGACATTTTACCATATGACTTCTAGAGGAAGTCAAGACTTGAACACTGGAACATAACATCATCAAATAGCTGTGAATAACATACCAGAAACATATAATGTGATCTTCAAGTGCAGAGGAGTACCAATAGATATACATACAACTTCAATACCATATGGGAAGATATTAACAATGCATATAAAGAAGTTGAAGCAAATAAGACATCAACTATGAATGTGCATAGTAAACAAATTGATGATAACAATAATATTGACACATATGACCTACATACCGATTTGCATGGTTACAAGAAATACAAAAAAAAAACAAAAAAGGATATGGTTTTCAAATTGTACCTAATCGAACTCTACTTGAAAACTTAGAATACTATAAGCTAAGAAGAATGTTAAACAAAGAGTAGAAGGAAATTCTAGAAGACATTGCAATGAAAAAAATAAATATATGCAAACCATTGTACCTTTTCTTAACTGGGGGTGTGGAACCAAAAAAACATTTATAGCAAAAGCAATTTTCCAAATGTTGTTACATATTTATAATTCAAATGAATGGTCAAATCCACTGAAACAAAAAGGCCTGATAATGGCATACACAGGAAAAGCAACATACAATGCAGGTGGAACAATAATTCATTCTACATTGCTAATGCCATTTACTAAGTCTACTTTAATTCCACTTAGCAATGAAACACTAGATTCATTGAAAAAACATTATGAACAATTACAAGTGTTGCTAATAGACAAATTTTCTTTGATAGGAAGTTGTTTCTTATATTCTATTGACAAATGAATAAGAGACATAAAATGTATCCCAACAAAATTCTTTGGCAATATTGACATGGTCTTTTATGGTGACTTTTACCAAGCATAACCAATACAAGACAATCTTATCTTTGAACACCCTATTATTAACAAAGAACAAGTTCCATACACTTTTTGGAGTGATAACATACAATGTTATGAATTGCAAACTACTATGCGTCAGAGAAACGAAACATTTATCACTATACTGAACAAAATCCAAACTAATTCACAATCTAATAGTGGTATAGGATATCTCAACACCAAATGCTTTCGACCTGCCCTAATTGACCCTACATTTCCATATCTTTTCCATTCAAACAAGGTAGTGGCTTCACACAATACAAAGATGCTAGCATCTATTCCAGGATAGCCAATTATCATTGATGCAATTGACAATATAGAAGAAAACTATGGCAATATAACAAGTTATCCAAATACAACACTACCAAAACAAATTGTACTAAAAATAGACATGTTGGTTGAATTATATGCTGGCAACTATAGCATAGAAGATGGATTGGTAAATGATGCGGATGGAATATTCAAAGCATATACAAGTAATAACAAAATAGATGTCATATGGATTCAATTCAGTGACTCAAAAATTGGCAGACAACAGTCTAAAAAACTTGCACAACTATATATAGATACAATTTCAAAAGAATGCTTACCTATACTATGGATAACAAAGTCTCTATCAAGAGGCAAACATCCATCACAATTACAAATCTGTAAGCAATTTCCAGTATAACTTGCATGTGCACGAACAATACATAGATCGCAAGGACATACATTGGAAGGACTTGCATTTGATCTGTTAGGAATAAAATCACATAGATTGGTGTATATAGCACTTTAATGTGTACGAGATATAGAATTGTTGTACTTGTTGAATCCACTGAGTGCACAGAACTTCAGGGTGAAAGAAAAAGTTACAAATGAAATGCAAAGATTACAAACAAAAGCAAAATAGGAGGTTCAATATTGTGAAAAGAAAAGTATGGGAAGTGCATCCGTATCTATTTTATCCTTGAACACACAAAGTCTAAAAAATCATATTGATGATATTGTCAATGACTATGACTTCCTTGAATTAGACATAATATGTTTACAAGAAACACATGTATCACATTTACCTCAATACAGTCAACTACAAAATTTCTAATCTCTTTCCATGCAAAATAACTATGGAGTTGCAATGTGGGTAAATAACAAAATGCACATTGTATAGTCCAATCTTTACAAAACTAATAGAATAGAAGCTATTTTAGCAACTATTCTTATTAACAACTTCAAAATTCCAATAATAAATTTATATGCATGACCCACTACAACGGTGTCTACAATTATCAATATAAGTGACTAGGCAATTTTTGAAATGCACCTTACAAACAATATAATTATACTTCTTGGTGATTTCAATATCAGTATGGAACAAAAAAAATGCTGAAACAAATAGATTAGAAACATATATAAACAACAAGGATATACATTTCCTACTTGACAAAAACAATCCTTTACAAACATCACTCATTGACCATGTCTAGTCAAATATTAACAAACAAAAATACAAGATTACCAAAATCGACACATATTGGAGTGATCATGACACTATTTGCCTTCTTGATATTTGACAAAAGAAAACATTAAAGAAAAACAAGTAGCCATTATAAATTATTTTTATGAGAACATTATTGTCTGAACTATGAAAAATTATTTTAGTATACGATTTGGAATGACAAAAAGTATACAACTTGTTGAATTTTATCTATTTACTAAATTATATTTACAAAATTGTTATATATTTGGAAATCATGCAACCACTTCTACAAATTATCAACTACATTCATTTCCTAGTTATATAGTAAAATTACAAAATTTCCCCACAAGTTTTTTACTCTAATTTTTTGTTTTATAATATTTATTTCAAACCTACTCTCTCATTAACATGGTTTGTTAATTGTTTTGCAGTACTAATGACAAATAACAAAAGCGTAGAAAAGGATAGAGCCATTGTACACCAGGAACACGTCAAGATGTGAGTATTGATTTATAACAAAACTTTTACAACATATGTATTTATTATTTAAAATTTATTATGCTTCATTGGTTTATAGGTCCAAGAAAGAGCCTCCAAAAGTACTTTCCATAGAAGATATAAATGCACATAAATTTGGAGATGTTTTTGAAGATGAAGTCATTGTGACCTATCGAACTCATTTAGACAAATCAAAAAACACACTTGAAGTCTTTCATGCTAATTTGACTGACAAAAAAGAAGAAATGACAATAACTATGAATTTGACTAGAAATCTTTTCTAGATATTTGAAAATAAGATTTATCCATGTGCAAGTATCTGTATCACTAGTTTCATAATTGCACCTAAAACAGAATATAATCATGGTGACTATGAATCTATTATGTTATTGACCCAATCAAGTGTTATAGAAACCATCCCTCATATTTGTGATGAATACTCATTTATACCAAGCACAACTATCAAAATGATGTTGGAAAGTATTGATAATTATAGAGTTGGAACTCTTGGCTCAATTGTACTATCTTCCAAATGAACAACATTTTAATTCTTATTAGACATTAAATATGGAGATATAGAATATGACAAGGCATAGGTATTAAACAAGTTTTTTCCCCATACATCTAATCAAAATTTGTTTTTCTTACTAATTACATTCTCAATATTCTCTGACAAATTAAGTATTCTATATTGTAATAGATACAATTACACCCAAGCTTGCAAGAAAAATTTTCCTTTATTGAAAAGCATGTCTTAGGAAAAGAATTTCCTTTCATACTATTCAAAAATATTATTAAGCAGTTTGATGTAAAAGAATGCATTCTTCACAGTTGTCAATCCACTTATATTGCTCCTCTAGCAAATCAGCCAACACTGACTCATCTTCAAAATCTCCTCCAAACAACATACTTAGTAATTTATCCTCTCTTACCTTCTTTAATCTATCACTTTATAATTATATTCATTATTTTGGAGGTTATAAGTTCAAATGTTTACCTCAGTTTTTTATAAATTACAGACATTACGAAATTTTATTTACTTACAATTTCACTATATCATCTCCTATTTTCTATGGAACTACAAATGTATGATGCCTTCATGCTTTTTTTTCCTATTTCCAAGTATACAGAAATTGAAATCTGAAAATGCTTTTTCCATTCCCTTCTAGCCAACTTATCCACTGTGCAATTACACATTTTTCAACTTTGGGGAACTAAAAAATGAAACTACTCACTACAACAAATGCAACAAGAACATTGTCTACACATATATGCATAATCTCAAATCCATAATAATAACAGATAAGAATATGATTTTGTAGTGAAATCTTAAAAAGGACATGTGTTGGAGTACTTGACAACACTGAGAGGGGGGTGAATCAGTGTTGTAGACAAAACACTTTATTTACTTTTATTTTAAACTTTCAAAAATACAAGAAAGATTAAAGATTAAATCCTTATTAATGCAAGTTATAGTGAACTAAGGAATTGAACATACAAGTGTAATGAATAAATGAGCCATGCAATAAAGAGACCATAAGACAATGATTTTAGGAGTGGAAAACCCTCATGGGGTAGAAAAACCACTCATTAAATGCCTCACTAGCTTAATCAAAATGTGCTTCACTAGCAAATATAGATGCCTCACTGGCTATGTTTGCCTCACTGGCTTTGTGTGCCTCATTGGCCATTTGTGCCTGACTAGCTATTTGTGCCTCACTAGCTATTTGTACAATCTCATGAATACAATACAGAATTTGAATCAATACATAGGGTTACTCTATTTCCTTATAAACTAGTTCTTGACTATCTCATTTCATTTGAGACTCAAGAATCCATGACCATAATTGTGCACATACGACTCAATAGATCAAGAAATTTTTTTCAATGATACACAGTGTTGCTATCTTAATGATATTGCAAGAATATATAACATTTATCAACATCTCAACAAGGTGTTTTTATAAGTCCTATTTTCTTTTTAGTTTTTCATCAAACAATTTATAAATGTAACTACCTTTTCCAAACTACCTACAATAGTTTACAACTTCTTCAACAACTGCCATGGTAAAGAGATTAGAATGCCTATTAAAACCATTAAGTCCTTGTAACCTTTTTCATATGGATGTATGAAAAACTTCTCAAACAACCGTTAACAAATAACTACATATGGGTTAAAGAAAATATCTTTATGTCATTCACATTTACCAAACCCTAACCCATATTATCAAATGGAGGATAACACGTGTAATCTTCACAAACATGTTTACCATAACAAAATTGCTTCTTAAACATGGTCGGCAGATTATGCAAAGACACAAATGAGTATGTCATGAAACCCCAGCTCCAAGTCAAACATAATATCTTCTAGTCACAACATATAAATCATGTTTTAAAAACTAATCCCATGCCCCATAATAAGCTTTGCAAATAAACAATAAAGCTTCGACTATCAAAGAACCCACATTAAGATCTCTGCATTTTTATGGAATAGTATTAAAAGAAAACAAACCCATTTCAAAACCAAAATCTTAACAAGAAAATCATTAACCCAGCGAGGAAAGATAACACCTGTCAAATGCCACAAGTCAACAAAATATTTGTTGTGCCTATGAGCTTCAAATAACTGTCTAGCTCCCCTTAGACTAGCTGAAGCTCACTTACAGTTTGAGCTCTGTCAAATCTCTAAGATCCTTCTTCATGATAACCAAATCTTTGCAACAAACTTCATACAAAAGAAACCCTAGGTCGAGAGACTTCATGTCTCTAAGTTTGACCTTGCAAAATAAAATTACAAACAATCTTTTTTGCCCAATGTATATTCTGACCACAGAGAGATCCAG
The DNA here is from genome assembly GCA_027924645.1 of Cunninghamia lanceolata. Classification (NCBI taxonomy): domain Eukaryota; kingdom Viridiplantae; phylum Streptophyta; class Pinopsida; order Cupressales; family Cupressaceae; genus Cunninghamia; species Cunninghamia lanceolata. The sequence goes on along the minus strand of BSBN01000703.1, from coordinate 5,691,613 downwards.
TTTGCCCTAGAAAGGGCTGGTCACTAAGACTATTCTTACCTTCTTTTTACCTGTTGAAAAAATGCTCGACACCTACTAGGTAGGTTATAACTTAAGTGCCCAAAAAAATGTCTTTTCTCATTTGATTTGTGTAGCAAAAACAAATCAATAACCTGTAACCTCTCATAAAATAAATAATGCCCATCATAAAAAATGATCATGATAACTTTAACCCACAACATGTCTTCACTCTTTGTCAATGTCAAAGTCAACAATAAGTCATTATTTTTGTGCATCAAAAACAAGCAATGGTAACCATTTTACGCAAATAGAATGACCCCCAAGTTTTGTCAAGCTACCTTTACAAATAGAAAACTACATCAGATGTAATAAAGTGCTATCCCACTTCCTTTTGTGTTAGTCTAAGACATAATTGCACCAAAAGCTGAGTAAGAACCAAGACTTTAGTGAATATTGTTGTCCCATGCTTATACCAATGATGATCAATAAACACCAACTAACACCCAAAGAAATAACCGTTATGCCTTTAAAATGAATGCCCATATACATTTTGAATAGTAAACATCATAATGATTAAAGCTCTTTGCCAATGCTTTGTGTTGGTTTACATCCTCTAGTGCAACAAATGTTAAGACAAGACCATGTTACACATGTGTAAGTGCTGCCACAAGGGAGATCATGTGTAAATGCTATCACAATATCAAAATAGTGTTGTCACCAAACAATATAATAGTAGCATAAAATATCAAATGCCAAGAGTGCAGACACAAAATTAACCAGGTGCCAAATAATGTCACTGTAAACCACATTATGCAATTTTGAGCCCAATGTAATGCCAAGAACCTCAATACCACTGCAATGAGATGCCTTTATATCACTTCACAAAAATTGTGCCAACCATGATCTTCAAGGTAATTAAAAATAAGTCTTTCAATAGAGTCCACCTAAGAACTTTATGATCTTATGATGAAATAAACTTAAGACCAATTAAGATCCTAATAGAGTCAATGCTAGAAACTATGGAGAACAATATAAGGACCAAAGTATGATATTGACTATTGCTTCTTCAATGATAAAACACTTACCAATACCACTGTCAAAATGAACAAGGCCAATAACATATCGACCTGTGTATGCCAAGGTGAATCTTTGACATCAATGATGACCTTGATAACCAATGCCTTTGTTTGCATATTAAATCAAGAGAAAAACAATCAAGTGCCCTATTCAACCACTTAACACATAACACAACAAATACCAAATGTAACAGTCATATCTGCCATCACTGTAGCATAGACCAAGAGTGCAATCTGACCACATTATGCAAAGAATGGAAACCAAATGTCCAAGTTCATTGTCATATAAAACCAAATACCTCTGCCATGCCAACTATCATGATGCAACTATCATTGTACCATAAACCTGAGAGTTTGTGTATTTGACATCAAGGACAACAACTGAGAGGGCAACAACATATTCAATCACTTCCTTCTAGAGCTTCAATAGATCAGTTATGAAAATTAATTTATGATAAGTCAACAGTCATCTTCATTCTTCATTCCTTTCAACTACAGGGACACTTTACGCTGGATCACACTAATGACATTCTTGAGATACAAGAAAATCAACAATAAATAGGTATGGACATACCAATTATACAATTTCTTTAAAAGTTACAATTTTTAGACTTATTATTTCTTTTGATAGAAAGTTATAAAAAACTAATCAACATCCACAATCTCTTTACAAATTTGTATGCCTTAGTTTCATACCCATTGAAACTCCTACAACAGCAAGCTTCTGTCATCTGAAATTACAAAAAAGACTTGGAATTTAAACATTTAGTTCTTTTTTATTACAATATTTTAGTCAACAAAATACTTTTACTAAACTCTTTAAGTTTGTTCTTCCACTCTTTAGATCTAACTGATAAGTTTAAATAGTTTTCTGGTTTTGACTACTTTTATAAACCATAGTTGTACAGTTTATAGATACAAGTTTTCTGATCTGGACTACTTTTATATACCATAGTAGTATAGTTTATATATACCAAAACTTTTTATTGCTAACAATTTCAGTTTTCTGATATGTTCTATTTTGCTTCCTTCCTTATGTTATTTAACTTGTGTTTGAAGATAACTTCATTATTTGGTAGTATAAAATAATTTGTGTTTACCAAGTATAACAGAAATCAAACAAGCTTAACAGTAAATCTTTGTTTCATCTAATTCTCCTATACACATTTGATTGATAAAATAGATTTCAATATTGTTTACTTTTTCAGTGATAGTAACTAAAAATTAAATATGAATTGCTCATGCTCTCAAACTATCAGCAATAGAGTTTGTCCAAGTACCATTTTGTACTAGTTTCTATCACATAAATGGCTTGGACTAGTTTGTGCTTCCTACTGATTGTCTAGGTAATATATGTAAAGCAATTTCTATTCAAACCATTTAAATGCAATGATTAATGATACTAGTACACAAATAAAGATCAATTCAATTTGTGAGTGTACCATTTATTTAGTTTTTTGTAATATATAGATAGAGTGGCACTAGTTTTTGCCTTTTATGCATTCTGTTAGGCATGTTCTTTTTTAATAAAAATGTCAAACAACTTCATTTGGTTTCTAAAGTAATATGATAATCCATAAGAGTCTCACATTAGCAGAGCATGACCCAAGTTTAAATATTGTACATGATAATTCCACCACACATGTAAGAAGGTTATAGTACATCACTTCTGCATTTCCACATTTGCAAGTCTTAAGAAGGTAATCGATATTAAGATTAAACTATTTTGTGTTTCTCAAATGGAATCAACAACTTATTAAAGAAATAAGAAGCCCTGATCCATTTTCTAATGATCTAATTTTTGTGAAACGAGTACGCACACTCTTTTTGACTTCAGTCCATTGCATACCTTCTGAAACAGTATTGCTAATGCATGCATACCTTCTAAAATAGTATATCTAATGCATCGACTATGCAACCTCTTATTGATATGCAACAGACTCTTTTCTATACAAAAAGACCTACTAGAATGTATTTAGTGTTCATTTATGCATTTCAGTAGGTACTAGATAATTTCTCTTCCTGTTGTTGGAATTAGTCCGGACAACTGAGAGGGGTGGTGAATTAGTTGTTCCACAAATTTTAACCTTTTCTACTTTTAATCTTCTTTAACAACTTTCAATCAGATAAACATTAAAGAATGAATCAATAACATAAGAGCAAAAATAAATTGAGCACACATAGCACCAGAATTTTTTACATGGAAACTTGGTTATGGGAAAACCACGGTGGGAGTTAACCCACAAGATTCATACCCTGTTAAAAGTACTTAGAAGAAAAGTGAAGGCACATGTCTTTGGGCTCACTGACCAGACCTCACTGCTCAAGAGAGGCTCACTGCCTATAGAATTTAGGTTTAATATAGAAAAAATTAACTATGAAATAGCATCTACTTTATGCCTAGTTTAGTTCCTTTGAAAGCTCACAAAACTTCCGCTTTCCTCCAAATACTTCTTCTCTAGCTCTTCATCTAAACATCTCTTGTTCTTTTGTTTCTCCTCTGCTCTACTCTACCTTTGATCCTTTCTTTGGATTTTATTATTTTCACACAAGGATAATTTTCCACAACTCATCAACAAGTCTTTATACACTTCATCAACCTTGGAATGAACATCAAGGTCGGCACTACACACATCTAACTTAATGTGAATCACTAGGTTGTTGGTCAAACATAACTAAGACTCAAATCTTCCTTGATCAACACACCACACTTCATAGAATTTCTCTTAGATCATCTACAACATGCATGAATCATTTGATCAGCCAAGACTGGGAAGAACAGCAACACCAAGAAGGAAATCTTCTTTGACAAGCTCAAACTTCAATGCGGACCTCCAACATAGAAGTCACACGATCGAGAGACCTCCACAAGCACATTAAATTCAACAAAAGCATCCGTACTCCTCTAAATCATCATAATCATTTGCATCTTCCTCCAAAACATCAAGAAAATTGTCTGCCATGACTATCACATTAGAAAGATTGCTTGTGGACCTCTAAATCATGAACCACTTGAATGGATGATAGACATTGACTTCCAAAACATGCCTCTAGATCTGTAGATCATTAGTTGACATATCTAGTACAATCTGGACCTCTTTCCTATTACTCTGTCTCTTCTAAACACTGCAAAACTAGTTCTACTCAGATGGACATAGCTTCTTCAAATCTTCATGCAAACCCTTTAAAACGTATCTGGATCTTCTTAAGACAATCCTTTACTCAGCCATATGGTCTGCATACATTGATCTTTATTAATTTTCTCAATATCTTCACCAATCTGGTCTTCTATACAAGCAACAAAATAGGATACAATTGACACCAATGGCAACAAGGGTATGTTGACATCAATGACAACACTGATTAGGCACATATTTGAAACAATCTCCCCCTTTGTCATTGATGGAAACATATGATGTGAAAAAATGATTTGATCATCAAGACAAGACCTTCTCTCCCTTTCTCTTATCACTTCTACAATCATTTTCTTCACTACTCCCCCTTTCATCAGTAACTAGTTTTTCACAAGAACTTCTCTCCCCCTTTGACATCAATGGAAAAGGGCACATATTTGCAATCTTTTCTCCTTTTTTGTTTCAGACTAATCCCAAAATTTTCATATTGACTACTTCCCCTGAGTGGTATCTCCTTAACATCAATCTGGATCACAAGATATGACTATGAATTCCACCAGACTAATGCACCTTAGTGCATCTTAGTTCTAATCAGGAGGGGTAATAACCCATAACTTCTCTCTAATATACTCAAAAGTATCCTTGGGAAGAGGCTAAGTGAAAATATCTACAATCTGATCCTTTGAAGACATAAAATTCAACTTGACTTCATTCTCATTTACCTTCTCTCTCAAGAAATGAAACTTAATGGATATATTCTTTGTCTTTGAATGTAACACCAGATTCTTTGAGATACTTATTGCACTTGAATTATCACAGAAGATTGTGACAGGCTCCTCAAACATGATTCTGATGTCCTTCAATATTTGCTTCATCCACAAAACCTGAGTGCAATTGCTTGTTTCCGCTATATATTCTTCCTTTGTTGTAGATAGGGATATTGCCTCTTACTTTTTATTCAACCAAGAAACCAATCTTCTTCCCAAGAAGAATGCACCACCACTAGTACTTTTCCTGTCATCCACATCTCCTACCCAATCAACATCTATATTGTTGGATTTAAGGCATACAACTGAGAGGGGGGGGGTGAATCAGTTGTATAAAACTTCTTGTTCTTTCAAACACTTGATTCTTCGTTGTTAGTTAACAGCATATCAATTAATCATCCATGAAAGCATAATACATAAACACAAGAGCAGATAAACATCAACACATTGAACACCAAGATTTTGATGTGGAAAACCCAGTTAAGGGAAAAACCACGGGGTGATTAACCCAAGGATTATTCTCTGTTAGAAGAATAAGAAAAAGAATGGCACTTGCCAATTAGGGCTCACTGCCTGAGCACGCTGCTCACAAAGAGGCCCACTACCTACAAGGAGACACACTGTCTACAAAGTGATAAGAATCACAATCTTGAACTGGAGAATGACATCTCTACCATGTCCGGATCAGTTCCATTTAAGCCCAAAAAAAAACCTCTGCTCTGCCTTTCGCACTTCTCTTCGCTATGCCACACTCATCCACACAATCCACACTTTGAAATGAACTCACAAACCATTATTTATACAAGACATCGACTTAGGAACAAACATCTAAGTCGGCAAATAACCATAAGAGTATCTGCAAGATGAATAACACATCCAGCCGGCCACCACAAGATCATTCGCAGGATGAACAACTCATCCGGTCTGCTAAACAGAGCAAGAACTTCATCCGGAAGAATAACTTCAATTCCGGGCTCTACTATCAATGCGGACCAACAACACAACCTCAACATGATCCAAGAACCTTCACAAGCCTGCCTGAATGACCAGGTACATCCGTACTTTCTTTACTTACTGGAATCTCTTCTCTTCCTTATCCGGAACTTCAAGAACACTGTCTGTCGCCACTGTCATAATGCAGGAGGTAATTTTGGACCTCCAAATTATACACAACTCGAGATGGCACATCACAAGGACATCCCAAAGACTCCTTCCAATCCACAGATTAGGATTATACAGTTCCAGACGTCACCAGACCTTTTTGTGATCCTCTGTCACCTCTGAATGCTTGCCGGAACCGGTTCTACACCGACAGCCACAACTCCTTCAGATCTTCATGCGGACCTATGAAATCTTAACTGAAGCATCTCAAGACTCATATCTACAAACCCTTTAATCCGCATCCTCCGGTTCGCATCCTATATAGTACATTTGCCTTCTTCTCATCACTGTTCTTTACTGTTCCTAACTGAGACTAATTTTCTCAATATCCTTAGCACACAACTCATCCAATCCTTCTTGTCAATGCAATATGAGTATGTTGACATCAATGACAACACTGGTTCACCTCATACTTGCAACAATCTCCCCCTTTATCATTGATGGCAACATATGATGTGAAAAACCATCAAGACAAGAACTTCTCCTTTTTGTCACAGCTCCCCCTATCAACAACAACTTTTCACATGTCTTCTCTTCCTTTACTGTTCCCCCTTTGATCATCAACCACTTGTTTTTCACATGTCTTCTCTCCCCCTTTGACATCAATGGCAAAGGGCTCATACTTGCAATTCTCATACATCAGAATCATACCAGCTGCTCCCCCTTAGTTGCAGCTCCCCATCATCAATCCGGATCACAAGATATGACTGTGATATCCACCAGACTGATGCACATCAGTGCATCCTAGTTCATCACCGGAGGGGCCATGACCCCTAACTTCTCCCGGAGATATTCAAAAGAGTCCTTGGGAAGAGGTTTAGTAAAGATATCTGCAATCTGATCCTTTGAGGGAACATACTCCAATCTGACTTCTTCCTTGTTCACTTGTTCTCTCAAAAAGTGAAACTTGATAGATATGTGCTTAGTCTTAGAATGCAATACCGGATTCTTAGAAATATTAATTGCACTTGAATTATCACAGAAAATTGTGATAGGCTCCTCATATTCAACTTTAATGTCTCTTAGCATCTGCTTCATCCATAAGATTTGAGTGCAACTACCTGCTGCTGCAATGTATTCTACTTCAGTTGTAGACAGAGATATTGCATCTTGTTTCTTGCTTAGCCAAGAAACCAATCTCTTCCCCAAAAAGAATGCTCCACCACTAGTGCTCTTCCGGTCATCCACATCTCCTGCCCAATCTGCATCTATGTAAGCATGAAGAGAGAAATCCGGATCTCTAGGGTACCATAGACCATACTCAACTGTTCCTTTCAGGTACCTAAAAATTCTTTTGATTGCCATAACATGAGATGCTCTAGGATCAGCCTGGAATCTTGCCACAAGACCAACAGCCTGCATTATATCTGGTCTAGTCTGAGTGAGATACAACAATCCACCAATCATTGATCTATACTTTGTCTGATCTGCCTTTGGGGAGTCATCATCTTTGCTCAACTTACATCCGGTTGCCATGGGAGTGTTCATTGGTTTTGAATCTTCCATACCATATTTCCTTAACAATTCTTTCACATATTTGGTCTGAGAAATGAAGATTCCTTTCTTTGTTTGAGTAATTTGCAGACCCAAGAAGAAATTCATTTCACCAAGCATAGACATTTCAAACTCACTTTTCATCTGATTTGCAAAAGTTTTGCACATACTATCTCTTCCTCCAAAAATGATATCATCCACAAACACTTCAACAATCAAAATGTTTTCATGAACAATTTTGAAATATAAGTTACTGTCAGCAGTACCTTTGTTGAATCCAATCTGCACAAGATGCTTATCCAACCTTTCATACCATGCTCTTGGGGCTTGCTTTAGTCCATATAATGCTTTCTTCAACTTGCAGACCATATCATCATTATTAGACAATTGAAATCCATCCGGTTGTTCAATGTAAACTTCTTCTTCCAGATCACCATTTAGGAAAGCAGACTTGACATCCATCTGATATACCTTGAAGTCTTGAAGGCAGCAAATGTAAGAAATAATCTGACTGCTTCAATTCTTGCCACCGGAGCAAAGGTCTCTTCAAAGTCAATTCCTTCTATTTGAGAGTAGCCTTTGCAGACCAATCTAGCTTTGTTTCTGATAACTTCACCAGCTTCATTTAGTTTGTTCCGGAAGACCCATTTGGTTCCAATCACATTCTTGTCTCTAGGTCTGGGAACAAGATCCCAAGTATGATTTTTCTCAATTTGCATTAATTCATCTTTCATTGCTTTAGTCCAGTTTTCATCATTGCAGGCTTCATTTACTGTTTTAGGTTCAATCTTTGAAATCAGACAACATTCATCCTGATCTTGAGCAACATTCCTTCTAGTTTGCACACCTTTGCTTCTGTCACCTATGATCTGATCTTTAGAGTGGTTTAGTCTTACATACCTTGGAATTTTGGGAATATCCTGCACTGTTGCTCCTTGATCAAGTTCATTCTGACCTATTTCTTCTTCCTGATTTACTGGATCAAGTTGATTCTGACTTACCAGAGGGGATTGAGTCCCTTGAACCTGAACACCATCTTGATCATCTTCATCAAACTCATAAAATCTTGAAGGCTTCTCAATTCCTTCATCAACTTTCACATTGGTGCTTTCTATCATCTTCCTCAATCTCTTATTGTAACACCGGTATGCTTTGCTTTGAGTGGAGTAGCCCAAGAAAATTCCTTCATCACTTCTAGCATCAAACTTTCCTAGATCTTCATCTCTTTTAATATAACACTTGCTACCAAATACTCTGAAATATTTCACAGTAGGAGTCAGGCCAAACCAGAGTTCATAGGGGGTCTTACCGGTGTTGTTTCTGATTTGAACTCGATTGAGAGTGTAGACTGCAGTGCTGATAGCTTCTTTCCAAAACATCTGAGGAACATTTTCTTCCAACATCATTGTCCTGGCAGCTTCCTGGATGGTCTGGTTCTTTCTTTCAACTACTCCATTCTGCTGTGGAGTCCTAGGAGCAGACAATTGTCTCCTTATACCCTGCTTCTCACAAAAGTCAATGAACTCACCAGATGTAAATTCACCACCTCTATCAGACCTTAGACACTTTAGTTTCAATCCGGTTTGATTCTCTACCATAGCTTTGAAGATTTTAAACTTCTCAAATGCTTCTGATTTTTCTTTTAGAAAGGTAACCCACATCATCCGGGAATGATCATCAATTAACAACATGAAATATCTATCACCTTGCAGACTCTTGATTTTTGTCGGACCACAGAGATCAGTATGTACTAATTCCAACAATCCGGTAGAAGACTGATCTTTGCTTTTGAAAAAGACTCTGCTCTGTTTACCTAGCTGACATTCTTTGCACAAACTATTTGTAGGTTTCACCAATTTCGGAAGGTCTCTTACAGCCTGAATATTGCTTATCTTGATGATGTTATCAAAATTCACATGACACATTCTTCTATGCCATAACCAACTCTGATCAACTTGAGCAAACAGACAACTTTTGTTTGAACCAACCAGATGAAAGATATTACCTTTTGTTTGAGCACCGGATGCAATTTCAATTCCGGAGCTTGTAAAGATTCTGCATTTTCCATTCTTGAATCGGAGATCATAGCCTTTGTCCACTAACTAACCAACACTGAGAAGATTGTGCTTCAATCCTTCAACATATAGTACATTACCTATTTTGCTCTTTCCATCAAAGGAAATAGTTCCCCTACCTCTGATTCTGCCAGCAGAATTGTCACCAAACTTTACCATTCCTCCTTCATACCTTTCCAAATCTAAGAACTTATTCTTGTCACCAGTCATATGGTGAGAACATCCACTATCAATAACCCAATCATCCTTTTCTTCCACTTGAGCAGCTAAAGCTCTTTCCACAACCTTGTGATTGACAGATTCAGAGGATATTGAATCTTCTTCCTTGATGGCAATAAACACCCATTCATTTCCGGATTTGCTTTCTAGTTCTGATTCATCATCTGTTACTCCTTCATTGTCATCTTCTTCATGAACATAATAGCAGTTCTTTTGAAACCTTTGTCTGTTAGTATTAGACCTTGCAGATCTTTCCGGACATCTTGAAGCAAAATGACCAATCTTATTGCAGTTGAAACACTTAAAGGGTAGTTTTCCTTCATACTTACCGGATCCTCTGGGAAGTCTCTTTGCAATGAGGGCTTCAAGTTGAGCTGTTTCTGCTTCTTCTTCTTCCATGTCTCTTCTTGCTTGATCATACCATGACATCTTCCTTGATGAGTTTTCTCCCAGATCAAATCTCTGTTTGCCTTTCACATAGGTACTGGCTTTGAAAGCAGATTCAGTCTTGGGAGGATCATCTCCAAACTCAGTCATTTCAAATGCAGCTAGTTTGCCAGCCAGTTGTTCTCTTGTGACAGTTGTGTGGGCTCTGAATTCATCAATGGCAGCAACCTTGATTTTGTAGGCAGCAGGAAGGGATCTTAGGATTTTGCAGACAATCTCATTTTCATCTAGAGTTCCACCAGCATTTCTAATTCCACATACCAGCTCATTCACTCTTGGCATAAAGGTAGTGATGTTTTCATCATCTCTCATCTTCAATCTTTCAAATTTCCCTTTCAGACTTTGCAACCTTGCACTTTTGACAAACTCATCTCCTTCATACAGAAGTTCCAGTTTAGTCAGGATCTCATATGCAGTTGGTAGGTCAATAACATTTGAGAGATCTGAATCATTCAATGCGCTTAGTAGGGCTTCCTTGATCCGCAGATTATTTTCAGCATCTATGATTTCATTCAGAGTTGTCGGACCACCTTGTGGAGGTACATATGGTTTTGAGACCATAGCCAAGTATGATTTTCCCATACATTCCAAGTGACACTTCATGTGACCTTTCCAGAGAGTGAAGTTGGTTCCATCGAACTTCAGACTATCCTTCTTGTATGATGACATCCTGGATCTCCTCAAGCGGTTAAGCTCCTTTCAGAGGAACTTGGCTCTGATACCAATTGTTGGATTTAAGGCATACAACTGAGAGGGGGGGTGAATCAGTTGTATAAAACTTCTTGTTCTTTCAAACACTTGATTCTTCGTTGTTAGTTAACAGCATATCAATTAATCATCCATGAAAGCATAATACATAAACACAAGAGCAGATAAACATCAACACATTGAACACCAAGATTTTGACGTGGAAAACCCGGTTAAGGGAAAAACCATGGGGTGATTAACCCAAGGATTATTCTCTGTTAGAAGAATAAGAAAAAGAATGGCACTTGCCAATTAGGGCTCACTGCCCGAGCACACTGCTCACAAAGAGGCCCACTGCCTACAAGGAGACACACTGTCTACAAAGTGATAAGAATCACAATCTTGAACTGGAGAATGACATCTCTACCATGTCTGAATCAGTTCCATTTAAGCCCAAAAAAAAACCTCTGCTCTGCCTTTTGCACTTCTCTTCGCTATGCCACACTCATCCACACAATCCACACTTTGAAATGAACTCACAAACCGTTATTTATACAAGACATCGACTTAGGAACAAACATCTAAGTCGGCAAACAACCATAAGAGTATCCGCAAGATGAATAACACATCCGGTCGGCCACCACAAGATCATTCGCAGGATGAACAACTCATCCGGTCAGCTAAACAGAGGAAGAACTTCATCCAGAAGAATAACTTCAATTTCGGGCTCTACTATCAATGCGGACCAACAACACAACCTCAACATGATCCAAGAACCTTCACAAGCCTGCCTGAATGACCAGGTACATCCGTACTTTCTTTACTTACTGGAATCTCTTCTCTTCCTTATCCGGAACTTCAAGAACACTGTCTGTCGCCACTGTCATAATGCAGGAGGTAATTCCGGACCTCCAAATTATACACAACTCGAGATGGCACATCACAAGGACATCCCAAAGATTCCTTCCAATCCGCAGATTAGGATTATACAGTTCCGGACCTCACCGGACCTTTTTATGATCCTCTGTCACCTCTGAATGCTTGCCGGAACCGGTTCTACACCGACAGCCACAACTCCTTCAGATCTTCATGCGGACCTATGAAATCTTAACTGAAGCATCTCAAGACTCATATCTACAAACCCTTTAATCTGCATCCTCTGGTTCGCATCCTATTCAGTACATTTGCCTTCTTCTCATCACTGTTCTTTACTGTTCCTGACTGAGACTAATTTTCTCAATATCCTCAGCACACAGCTCATCCAATCCTTCTTGTCAATGCAATATGAGTATGTTGACATCAATGACAACACTGGTTCACCTCATACTTGCAACATATATATGCATGAAGAGTGAATTCATTGTCTTTTGGATACCACAATCCATAATCAAGTGTTCCTCTGAGATATCTAAAGATTCTTTTGACTGCTACAACATGGGATTGTTTAGGATCAGCTTGAAATCTAGCAACAAGCCCAACTACATTCATGATATCAAGTCTAGACTGAGTCAGATAGAGTAGTCCTCCAATCATTGATCTATACCTTTTCTAATTTGCCTTAGGGGAGTCATCATCTTTATTCAACTTACATCTAGTTATCATAGGCATACCTACTGTCTTTAAATCTTCCATTCCAAACTTCTTCAACAATTCTTTCTCATACTTAGACTGAGATATAATGATACCTTTATCTGACTAAGTGATTTGTAGACCTAAGAAGAAATTCATCTCACCAAACATGGACATTTCTAATTCACTTTGCCTCTGATCAGCAAATGTTTTGCACATGCTCTCATTTCCACCAAAAAAGATATCATCAACAAATACCTCAATAATCAAAATATTCTCATGATCAATCTTGAAGTAAAGATTACTATCAGCATTGCCTTTGTCATATCCTAGCTTTAGTAGATACTTATCGAATTTTGCATACCAAGCTCTTGGGGCTTTTTTGAGTCCATATAATGCTTTCCTTAATCTACAGACCATGTCTTTCTGATCAATCAACTAAAATCCTTCCAGTTGCTCAATGTAGACTTCTTCTAACTATCCGTTTAGAAATGTTAACTTCACATCCATCTGATAGACTTTGAAATCATTATAAGCAGAAAAAGCAAGAAACAATCTAACTACCTCTATTCTTGCTACTGGAACAAAAGTTTCTTCAAAATCAATTCCTTCCACTTGCGAATATCCTTTGCATACCAACCTTGTTTTATTTCTTACAACTTCACCATCTTCATTTAGTTTATTCCAAAAGACCCATTTAGTTCCAATCACATTTTTGTCCTCAGGTCTAGAAACAAGATCCCAAGTGTGATTCTTTTCAATTTGTATTAGTTCTTCCTCCATTTCCTTTAACTAGCTTTCATCATTGCAAGCTTCACTTACTAAATTTGGTTCAATCTTTGAAATCAAACAAATCTTTTCTAGATCTTCAGCAATTCTTCTCCTAGTTTGAACACCTTTGTTTCTATCTCCTATGATTTGATCTTTACAATGCTTCATCCTTACATACCTGGGAGTTTTGGGAATTTCTCGAGCTTCTGTTTCTTGAGCTTGTTCCTCAACTTCTACACTATCTTCTTGAATTACTAGATTTTCTGAATCAATCTGGATCTGAATCTGAGTCTACACTTTCCTTTCTTGCCTTGGATTTTCATCTTGATCATCTGAATCATATCCGCATGACCTGGAATGTCCTTCTTTGCTCTCATCAACTCTGACATTACCATTTTCAACAATCTTTTTCAACCTCTTGTTAAAGCACTGGTATGCTTTTCTTTGAGTAGAGTAACCCAGAAAAATTCCTTCATCACTTCTTGCTTCAAACTTTCCTAGATCCTCATCTCTTTTGATATAGAATTTACTACCAAAAACTTTGAAATATCTTACATTAAGAGGATGACCAAACCAAAGTTCATAAGAAGTCTTACCAAAATTGCTTTTGATCTGCACCTAGTTGAGAGTGTAGATAGTAGTACTTACAACTTCTCTCTAATAAACTTGTGGAACATTTGTTTCCATCATCATGGTCTTGGAAACTTCTTGAATGGTCCGGTTCTTTCTTTCCACAACTCCATTTTGCTGAGGAGTCCTAGGAATAGATAACTATCTTTTTATTCCATACTTTTCACAGAATGTATCAAACTCACTAGAGGTAAACTCTCCACCTTTATCAGATCTCAAACACTTTATCTTCACACCAATCTCATTTTCCACCCTTGAACACTTTAAATTTTTCAAGAGCTTCTAATTTTTCTTTTAAGAAAGTTACCCACTATTGATAACTGAGAGGGGGGGTGAATCAATTATCCTAATTATTTCTTCTTCCTGAACTTTCTTATTTAATCAATGCAGCATTAATTCAAACAAGCAAATATTACCATGAAATGAAAAACACATGACACAGTATTTTTGACGTGGAAACCCTGTTAAGGGAGAAAACCACGGAGTGATTAACCCAAAGATTATTCTCTGTTAGAAGAATAAGGAATTACAAAATGGCACTTGCCAATTAGGACTCACTGCCCGAGCACACTGCTCACAAAGGAGGCACACTACCTACAAGGAGACACATTGTCTACAAAAGAATGTTATACAATACTTGAACTGATTGGAAGCATCCACATATGCTAGAGTTCAGTTCCGGTTAGGCTCAGTACACTGATCTGCTGCACTTCATCTTTCTCTTCTCTTTATTCTGATTTACTTTCACATACCGGATCTTTCTTACAGCTTCTCTTCTACTCTTCTCTTATTCGCATATCACATCACACAACTACACTTCTCATAACTAAATCCATCCTATATATATATATATATATCCGCACAAGTGATTTCATTATCTTTCTAGTTGGCACCCGGAACAGTCTATCTTCTCACAAACTCTGTTCTGTCGGCCGAATCCTTGCACATCAAGTAATGCGGATCAAGCATATACTTGTAGATATCATTGATCATGTCGGCCAAACATGATTCATGCCTTCACAACCTTTACCATCATCAGTAACACATCCAGAAAATAGTCTGATGTTATGTCAGTCAGTTCTTCCTCTGTTCACATTGTCACTCAGGAATCCAGTACTCAACTATTCATATCTTTTTCCTTGTCCATCATCAGAGGCTAAATCCTTGGAATATACCACTCAAGGTAGTCCTATTGACTTCCCCATATCCATACTTCACCAAGATACTTCCTCTAAGAGATCCGGACCTGTCTGTCAGACCTTGCCACATGCTCTGTTCTTGTTCACCGGACCACAATAACCTTTATTCTGACTTCCAGTAGAGACACACCATGACTTGCGGATATGTGGGATGACCTTTGTTGCCATCAATGACAACAACAATGAATCCATATAGTGTCTTTTGCCAACAATCTCCCCCTTTGGCATTGATGGCAACACTTAGTGAAAAATGACTAAGTGTTTACACTATGCTCCCCCTTGGCTAATGCTCTTTCTTTATATACATTTTCCGGAGCTCCCCCTTAGTTGGATTCCTCATTTTTCACTGCTCCTCACTCCCCCTTTAACATCAATGGCAAAGGGTAGGGTCCGCACACCAAAATTTTCAAAAATTTTACTATACTTGGCTGTATATTACATATTCACATAAACTGAAGAATATTTGCAAAGGATGTCTTCAACTGGATGAGTTCTATAGCCCAACTTTGCTTCATTCTATCCAAAATTGAAATGTGACCACTCAACAAAAACACAAAAGCTTCTGCCCTCTTAAGATCTGTCGGATCATTTGTGTGGGCGGTAGTCTTAGCATCACTTATGGCCTCATGCATGGTCTCTAACTTAGGGATAATAATCCTTCTAAGTTCTCCCATCCAGTTAATTATATTCTTCCTTTCCTTTTCAAAGTTCTTGATTGCATTTGTGATTGCAATAGTTTGACATTCTTGATTTACTATGGAGGAAGAGAAAGGATCAAAACTTTGAGACAAACTCAGTAGTTTGTCCTGTTCCTCTTTTATTTTCTTCTCAATTTCTACTGTTGCTTTTGACCAGGAGATACAAAATTTGTAAATGTCACCGCCATCCTTAAGAGCATTTTCTAAGCTCTTTATTCCAATACTCATATTTCTCCTATCATTAGAGATTAATCCTAGTACCTCTGAGAATCTCTTATCCAAAAACTCCTTCCAGACCTTTTCTTTAGCTGATTTTTCTAAGGATTCAAAATGTGTACCAACACTGCTAACTAAGGTTTTGAGATTACCGGAAGAGGAGGCTGTGGGATCTTTTTGGACCGATGGCTTAATCTTCTCAAGCACTCCGGAAGCAGCTTCTATCAACTCATAGTCTTCCATATGAGACTTTAGGAGTTTTTCATTTGCCTTAGCATTTGCAAATGAAGCTATCTTCATTGTCTGTACCGGAGAGAGGGAATCAAAATTGAAAGGACCTTGTAGAAGCTCCGGTTCGTCAATCTCTATTGTTTCTTTGTTTAGAAATTTTTGGAGAGTTTGTGCAGTGTCTCTTGCTGGAGACAGATGTTTCTTCTCTTCTGCAGTCTTGGCGCTGTCCTTTGGATTTTTCTCTCCTTCCACATTCTTACCACTATCAGTTGTGGTTTTCTCTATTAGAGTCTTCTCTTTCTCTGCACCCTTGGTACTGTCAACTTCTTTTTCTTTTACCGCTGCTTCTTTCTCCTGTAATTTCTCTTCTTTGGATCTGGAGACTGTAGGGGAAACCGGAGGAGAAATGTTGGTTTGTTCAGGGCCCATCTCTTCTGTTGCTTCTCAGAAGTTTCTTCTGCAGTACTTGTGGATGAGGGATCAGTACCCAAGTCCTCTACAATAGGAAGATTAAACCTTTTGAAGGCCTTCCAGAGGATCTCTTCTGTATCCATGGCCACCTTGTCAGTCTCACCAAGCATGAGTTGATTCATCCTTGCTTTACTCCTGAACTCATCTTTGCAGTCTTTGAATATTATATTCATTGTCTTGGGATCAATTTGAGGATATAGCTGAATAGCTATTTGCTCCTGGATCTCAAGATCTTTTGCCTGTGCATTGTTCTTTCTTATTTCTAACTCCTTTTCTAGGCTTTTAGGAATTAGAGATATAATCTCAATGAAAGCCTTATTGTATATTTTCAGATACCTGATTGTGGCTTCCTGTAGGATCTTTTGGTCAGCCTCATTGTAGTCATCATAGAATTCGGCCATTGGTTGAAGGTTTCCATCCACAGTGACGGATTTGATTACACACTCTAGAGACAGGGTGGGCTTTTCAACAAATTCCTTTGCCATTTCTTCCTTGTCTTGGCCTGTGGAGAGTTTATCGGATCCTTTCTTCTTCTGCTTCTTTATTTCTTTTACCTCTTCATCTTTCTGACTTGTATAAGCCCTTGTGGCTTTTATTTTAGACCTTTTCTCTCCTTTACCGAATGTCTGACCTTCCAGTTTTGATATTTTTGAGCTTTTGGTTGTGACAGGTGTAGATCCCTTTGATGATCTGGTCCGAGTTGAGGTTTCCACCAGAGTACTTTTCTTGCTTTTCTTTTCTGCCTCTTTCTTCTCTTCCTTAGCCTTTCACCTCTTTTCTCGGTTGGCATCAAGTGCCTCCTTTGGGATGCCTAGGCCTTGAGCAATATGCTCTACTTCTTTTCTCACCTTCCTCTTTATCTCAGGTTCTCTGAGTTCCACATGGATTTTCACACTCGGCTCCTCAAAGGTTCCAAACCTTTCTGCCTTTGGATCTTTGGGCTGACTAAGCATGTGTTGAACATGCAGTTCCACAATCTGTTCATCAACCTCATACCCCATGGGCATGATCCAGACTGTCCTTGGCTCTACTGCCTCCATTAGGCACTAATCAGTATCAACCATAAAGCAGACTGAGTCTTTGTATTTTTCAACAATAGACTGGGGAATTCTTTCTCTTGCTTGCATCATGCTTTGGAAGTTTTTGAAGTATCCCCATAGGGTTGTATTTCTTGCTTTGGCATCCCCAAGCCCATGTAAATAATCTCTAATCTGGACTACTACAGGTTTGTCATTCTGCCATACCCATCCACTTGATCTGGGTAGCTCATTCATGAAGTAGAAAAATAGACATAATATAAGTGTACCATACTTGAAAGAATTCTTTTTGTCCTTTTTGATCTTCTATATATTTTCCATTAATTGGCTTAAAAGAAGTTCACAGAAATCATAATCTACATTCTTCCTCAGCATCTCATAGGCAGTATATACTGCAGTTCCGGATACAGAATTCTCCCTACTGGAGTGATAAATCTTGTATCCTATTATCATAGATGCAAACTTGAAATCCGGATCAGAAATATCTTCAATGGTCATTGCCCTCTTATCAAAATTTGATCTGGTGGCCTCAGTTACAATGTTATTTTTGACGGATTTCAGGATAGGTATCCCTCCGGAAGAGTATAGACCAGTTACTACCCTAATTGCCTCTTTTGTGATCTTGTAGGGTCTATTCAGCCATAGGAAGTTGTCATGCATTCTACTCAATACTTACCGGACCCATTCATCTTCTTCAAAGCAGGGGAAATGAATGAATTGATCAAAATGTTTCTTCTGGATACCCTTATACTCTGGTTTAAGCTCAAAAGCATTGTCTATCAGTTGTTTGTGATAGAAATCTCTCAATTTGAATTCCCCAAATTCCTCAATACTTGCATGTATGTAAACCCTAATGTCTTCTATGTGTAAAACACCATGAGGAACACTAGAGAATGCTCCTAGGGGATCTACCTCCAATGACTTGTATGGGTGTTTCTTAAATTCAGGTCGGGGTGTTTCTTAAATTCAGGTCGGGGCGGGGCCTATCTGAGATCTTTACTATATTCAGAGTAGCCATTTTTCAAAAGATTTGTAGTGAGATATCGAAAACAGAAAATACCTTATGCGCCTTCGGTTACACGGAGTGGTTGGATTGATTTCTGTATGTAATGACTTCTGCAAGAGATCTTCGGTGAACTTGATGAAGTTTGTTGTAGGGCTCCACTTTTTGCTTCTTCTTGAGTGCAGAATGAACAAGTGATTTATGAGAAATCTCTTATATTGCTCTGCAAACCCTAATAGATGATTGCAATAAATGCTTGACCTACATTATTCCAGTTTGCCTTATTCGAATGACTTGAAGAACTAGATCAGTCCTAATTTATGAACGTCATGCGGATCTTCCAACCATGAACAAATCAAGATGACACATCACAAGGACATCCCAAATACTCTGTCTAATCCGTAGAATAAGACAATGCACTTCCGGATCTCTCCAGACCTTTTTGTAATCCTCTGTCATTTCGGAGCATCTCCCAGAACATGTTCTACATGATCGATCACAACTTCTTCACATCTTCATACAGACCTCTGAAATCTTAGCTGGATCATCTCAAGACTCATATCTACAAACCCTTTACTCCGCATCTTGTGCCTAATCCGGCACCACTTGATTGGCAAGGGGAACAGGGTTTTCTTTGTGTCTCCCCCTGAGCCAGAGCTCATTTCTTAATTTTCAGAAGGAATATGAGCACCAGAGTCTTGTGCGGATCCAACCTCTACCTTCTCTAAACTTTTCTTCACCCAAATCTTGTTCATCTCATTCCTAATTTCATCTGCATTCATCTTTTGTTTACCTTTGTCTTGATTCTGACTATATACCGGATCTCTTTTGTCTTGATTCTTACTTCTGTAGACTTTTGCATTATGACCGGACCTATTACAGATTTGGCAAACAACATTTCTTTGCATATTTGATTGATAATCTCTTGATCTGCATTGATTAGCCATATGACCTACTCTATTGCATGTAAAGCATCTACCATTGAATGATTTGTTCATTTGCATATTTCTGCATTCATGAGACTTATGTCCATACCTTTTGTAGTTAAAGCATTGTCCGGAGAAGGATAAATTAGTCTGATTCATTCTCTTTCTGCACTGATTAGCTTTGTGACCAAAGTGATTACAGCTGTGGCAGTATCCATTGAAGGATGGATATCTTTGAGCATTGGGCTATCTTACCGGAGGTCTTCTAGGCCTATTCCTTGGATTTTCTGATCCAAAATTCTTCTGACCGGATCCAGAGTTTTCTCCTTTCTCATATCCTAAACCACACTTGTCATCTGTCCTCTTTTGACTTCCAAGAAGAACTTCAAGTTGAGTAGAACTTATCTTGAATTTCTCTTTATATTCATTTGCTGTTTGAAGATCCCTTTTGAGAGAGACAATTTGATCCTCAAGTTTTTCTTCATTATCTTTAGCATCTTCAAGATCAGATTCAAGATGTCTGATAATCCTATCCATCTGGTGGCAATCTTCTGATTTCTCTTTGAGAGATTGTCTTAAATTGTCTTCAGTTTTTCTTTTCTCTTCAATCTCTTGAGTAAACTTTATAACTCCTGATTCCATTTCATGTCTTACCATAATGACTTCTTTTGATAACTTTTCACATAACTTGGTTTTTTTAGTCAGCTCTTCATTTGCATTACTTTCTTCACTTTGTCTTGCCAATTGCTGGAGCAGCTCCTTTCTCTTTTTCATAGATAGACTTAATTTGTCTTTTAGTTCTCTCATGAATTCATCAACCTGTTTGAGTCTTTCCTTTAATTCATTGACTTCAGAGTTTGACTTTTCAAGATCCTCAAGGGCAGTTTTGAGTTGTTCCCTTAAACCATATGCATCCATTTGAACTCCTAGATCTTCCTCAAGCTGTTAGGCTCTATTAGGAGGAACTTAGCTCTAATACCAATTGTTGATAACTAAGAGGGGGGGTGAATCAATTATCCTAATTATTTCTTCTTCCTAAATTTTCTTATTTAATCAATGCAGCATTAATTCAAACAAGCAAATATTGCCATGAAATGAAAAACACATGACACAGTATTTTTGACATGGAAACCTTGTTAAGGGAGAAAACCACGGGGTGATTAACCCAAAGATTATTCTCTGTTAGAAGAATAAGGAATTACAAAATGGCACTTGCCAATTAGGGCTCACTGCCCGAGCACACTGCTCACAAAGGAGGCACACTGCCTACAAGGAGACACACTGTCTACAAAAGAATGTTATACAATACTTGAACTGATTGGAAGCATCCACATATGTTGGAGTTCAGTTCCGATTAGGCTCAGTACACTGATCTGCTGCACTTCATCTTTCTCTTCTCTTTATTCTGCTTTACTTTCACATACTGTATCTTTCTTACAGCTTCTCTTCTACTCTACTCTTATTCGCATATCACATCACACAACTACACTTCTCATAACTAAATCCATCCTATATATATCTGCATAAGTGATTTCATTATCTTTCTAGTCGGCACCCAGAACAGTCTATCTTCTCACAAACTCTGTTCTATCGGCTGAATCCTTGCACATCAAGTAATGCAGATCAAGCATATACTTGTAGATATCATTGATCATGTCGGCCAAACATGATTCATGCCTTCACAACCTTTGCCATCATCAGTAACACATCCAGAAAATAGTCTGATGTTTTGTCAGTCAGTTCTTCCTCTATTTACACTGTCACTGAGGAATCCAGTACTCAACTATTCATATCTTTTTCCTTGTCCATCACCGGAGGATAAATCCTTGGAATATACCACTCAAGGTAGTCCTCTTGACTTCCCCAGATCTGCACTACACGAAGATACTTCCTCTGAGAGATCCAAACCTGTCTATCAGACCTTGCCACATGCTCTGTTATTGTTCACTGGACCACAATAACCTTTATTCTGACTTCCGGTAGAGACACACCATGACTTGCGGATATGTGGGATGACATTTGTTGCCATCAATGACAACAACCATGAATCCATATAGTGTCTCTTGCCAACACCCACATCATCCGAGAATAATCATCAATCAGCAACATAAAATATATGTCTCCTTGCACACTCTAATTCTAGCAGGACCACATAGATTAGTATGCACAAGTTCCAATCACCCACTTGAAAATTGTTCTTTACTTTTAAATGATTTTTTGTTTTGTTTATGCAATTGACATTCTCTACACATGCTATTAGGTTTCACAAGTCTTGGAAGATCTCTCACAACCTGAGTAGAACTTATCTTGACAATGTTATCAACATTCACATGACACATTCTCCTATGCCACAACCAACTCTGATCTATTTGTGCAATCAAACAACTTTTACCAGAACTACTTAATTGAAAGATGTTACCTCTAGTTTGTGTAGCAGATGCAATTTCAATTCTGGAGCTTTCCAAGATTCTGCATTTGCCATCCTTGAATCAGAGATCATAACCTTTGTCAACCAATTGTCCAACACTAAGAAGATTATGCTTCAACCCTTCCACATACAAAACATCATTTGTGTTATTCTTACCATCAAAAGAGATGGATCCTCTGCCATAGAGTCTACCAGCTAAGTTGTCTCCAAACTTCACAATTCCACCTTCATATTCTTCAAATTTTATAAACTTACTTTTATCACCAGTCATATGATGAGAACATCCACTAGCAATCACCCATTCATCCTTTTCAATAACCTGAGTAGCCAAGGCACTTTCTATATTTGTACAACTAGCAGATTAAGTAGACACTGGATCTTCTTCTTTGATAGCAATGAACACCCAATCATCTTTAGTGGCATCTCCATGATTGGATTTATCATTTGTGACTCCTTCTCCAGCTTCTTGAACATAGTAACATTTCTTCTAACCTTTATATCTGTTAGGGTTTGGCTTTGAAAATTTCTCCAGACATCTTGAGGCAAAATGATCAAACTTATTACAAGAAAAACATTTGAATGACAACTTTCCTTCATACTTACCAGATCCTCTTGGCATTCTTTTGGCAATAAGAGCTTCAAGTTAGGTAGACTCAATTTCATCAATTTCAAGATCCTTCCTTGCCTTAGCAAATCTGTTTGATCTTGTAGAAGAGATGTCACCTAGATCATATCTTTGTTTTCTATATACACTAGCCTTAAAAAGATATTCAAACTTAGGAAGAGAATCACCAAACTCACTTAATTCAAAAGATGAAATTTTTCCAACCAGCTGATCTCTTGTAACTTTTGAGACAATCTTGATCTCCTCTATAGCAGCAACCTTATGTTTGTATGAATCAAGTAAACATCTAAGCACTTTTTCTACAATCTCTAATTCTTCCAAAGTTCCACCAACACACCTGATACCACACATAAGTTCATTTATCTTTTGCATGTAGATTGTAATGTTTTCATCTTCATTCATCCTCAGATTTTTAAATTTTCCTCTCAAACTTTGTAGCTTGGCACATTTCATATGTTCATCACCTTCATTCAGATTCTCCAACTTCTTCTAGATTTCATGAGTAGTTTTTAGTCCAAAGACATTTGTCATTTCTAAATCAGTCAGGACACTCAACAAGGCTTCTTTAGCTCGAAGTTTATTTTTAGCATCTTTGATTTGATCTAGAGTTGAAGGACCTTTCTCTGGAGCTTTATACTCATCATTGGTTATCTCCCAATAAGCATCACCCATGCATTGTAAATGGTACTCCATGCAGCTCTTCCAAACAGAGTAATTTGTTCCATCAAATCTCAGACTATCCTTCTTGTAAGTCGACATCCTAGATCTCTTCAAGCAGTTAAGCTTCTTTTAGAGAAACTTGGCTCTGATACCAATTGTTGGAATTAGTCCAAACAACTGAGAGGAGGGGGGTGAATCAGTTGTCCCATAAATTTTAACCTTTTTTACTTTTAATCTTCTTTAACAACTTTCAATCAGATAAACATTAAAGCATGAATCAATAACACAAGAGCATAAATAAATTGAGCACACATAACACCAAAATTTTTTACATGGAAACCCGGTTAAGGGAAAACCATGGTGGGGGTTAACCCACAAGATTCATACATGTTAAAAGTACTTAGAAGAAAAGGGAAAGCACATGCCTTCGGGCTCACTACCCAGAGCTCATTGCTCAAGAGAGGATCACTGCCAATAGAATTTATGTTTAATATAGAAAGAATGAACTATGAAATAGCATCTACTTTATGCCTCTAAGTTTAGTTCCTTTGAAAGCTCACAAAACTTTTGCTCTGCTCCAAATACTTCTTCTCTAGCTCTTCATCTAAACATCTCTTGTTCTTTTAGTTTTCCTCTACTCTACTCTTCCTTTGATCCATTCTTTGGATTTTATTATTTTTACACAAGGATAATTTTCCACAACTCATCAACAAGTCTTTATATGCTTCATCAACATTGGAATGAACATCAAGGTTAGCACTACACTCATCTGACTTAATGTGAATCACTAGGCTATCGTTCAAACATAACTGGGACTCAAATCTTCCTTGATCAACACACCACACTTCATAGAATTGCTCTTAGATCGTCTGCAACACACTTGAATCATTCGGTCGGCCAAGACTGGGAAGAACAGCAATACCAAGAAGGAAATATTCTTTGACAAGATCAAACTTCAATGTGGACCTCCAATATAGTAGTCACATGATCCAGAGACCTCCACAAGCACATTGAATTCAACAAAAGCATTCATACTCCTCCAAATCATTAGAATCACTTGCATATTCCTCTAGAACCTCAAGAACACTATCTTCCATGACTATCACATTAGAAAGATTGCTTGCAGACCTCCAAATCACGAACCACTTGAATGGATGATACACACTAACTTCTAAAACATGCCTCTAGATCCATAGATCATTATTTGACATATTCGGCACAATCCAAACCTCTTTCCTATTACTCTGTCTCTTCTAAACACTGCAAAACAGGTTCTACTCATATGATCATAGCTTCTTCAAATCTTCATGCAAACCCTTCAAAACTTATCTGGAGCTTCTTCAGACAATCCTCTACTCAGTCATATGGTCCACATACATTGATCCTTATTAATTTTCTTAATATCCTCACCAATCTAGTCTTCTATACAGACAACAAAATAGGATACAATTGACACCAATGGCAACAAGGGTATTATTGATGATTGTTTTTACACATTCATAAAAAAAGTTAAAATGAATCTAAATTTTCTTGAAAGATATGAAGAAATCACTTAAGAGTTCTTAATCCCAAGTTTTTGTATGGTCAGGTCTTGACCTTGTGGACAATTCAGCAGGTTGATGTGAAACTGTAATATTCAAGGGGCCTTACTTGATTTAAGATAATCTATGACGTACTAGACTCAAATCATGCAAATTGTTACAAACATAGACAAATTATTCATTCCTTTGCATGAAATTACTACTATATTAGAAAGCCTTGTATGATTTATAGTGAAACAAGCTTTGCCTTTCAAATTAATATGAAAATTGTTAGATATTATCACGATTTTTATGCTTCTTTCAAATGTAAGACAATTTCCTCAAGATTTCTGCATTTAAGTTAATTATTTCAAATGTTTGGGGAAAAGTTAGAAAAAATCATGTTAAGAATCATTTCCTATAGGATCTAAATGTTCTGTTACTCACGTCTTTAAGAGATATAGCAAATTAATCAAATCCACATACTAAATCTTCAAATGCAGAGTCCTAAGTATTTTCATGAACACACATCATAGATCGCAAGCTTTCAAAGGATAATACTTCAAATACCAGTAAGAGTCAAAAACACTCTGTAATAGATGTAGAATTCCAAGTTTACTTGTATTTAAAGCACATGGTCATATAGAATTTACAATGTATGAATGACCTTTTGTTTCATTAATCAAATTACCAAAGAACTTACAGATGTTTTTACAAATACAGTATGAAAACTAGATATTCTGCGCATTCCTTAGTGTAGACACAGGTGACCTCTTCTAAACTAAAGAAATACATCTCTACTCAAATGTTCAAACAAATTACAAGTGAAAGCTACAACTCAAAATCCATGTGTAAGTAATATACAAGTAGCAGAGCTTCTTATATAGAATTTGAAGCTTCATACTGCTACGGCTACAAAACCCAATCTACGATCAGTATTCATATTTTCTTGATCATGTACATTCATTCCTAACCGTTTCTCAAAATATCTTTGTGGTATCTTTTCTTCCTCAAAGGATGCCATTGGAATCTTTTCAAAACAGGATTCCCCTCCTTTGACTTCTTCTTTCTTGTTGACCTTGCCCGCAAATACCCTTCAATTAACTCTTTCATTAGTATTGTTTGCCCCTTTTAATACTTTCCTACTCCTTCAAATATGCCTTGAAATTATGTGTTACACCTTCTATGAAGGTACGATTTCCCCCTGGACTTCTTGTCCATACATATTCTTGCATTGTGACCCCTTCTTTCAGTTTCTTTTCTTCTTTACCTGAACCTTCACTCTTCTCCTTATATTTCTTCATCTTGGTATTTGCCTCCATTATTGAATCAATCATTTGTTTACTTAAATATGCCTCTAGATTCTCCATACATGGTGTAACGATGGCCCTGAATTCTTTTAATGCCCTTTGGAGTTCATATGCTGGTACATCCATACACTCATGATCTATGAGCCTTTCAATTATCCTCTTATGCAGCCTGATCATGTTGTCTTCTTTCTCCTCTAAACTCTGAGTAGCTATGATGCATCTTCTGAGATTATCATCTTCAAATCTTAACTCCAACCTGGCTTGTGGCACTTGATTTGTCATTGAAGGAGTAATGACTCCTTCATTTATTAATTCATTTGCTCTCTCTTCAATTTCTTCCAATTGTTCTTGTTGCCATGGAGGAGGTTGCTGTTGAGGGACTGGTTCCTGTACCATTGGATCATTTTTCTATTTAGATTCACCCTCATTATCCTCTTCTTCAATTTCTATATCTCCTTCACCCTCATCTTCTTCCTCTAGACCTTCTTTTCCTGGTGAATCTTTTTCTTGATCTTCTTCTTTATTCTCTTGTTCTATATTTGTCATGTCCTTATCCTCTGTTTGCTTTTTAGATTTAAATTTATCTTCATTAGTATTCTCTATGTCTTCTTTGCTTTTAGGTTTATTTGTTATTTCCTTTGCTATTTCCCCTTCCTTTTGTACCTTTCTAGGCATGTCAACTTGCTCTGCATGTGAATGTGAACCTGCCATCTTATCAAATTCTTTTGTCTCTTTTCCTTGTTCATCTTTGTTTTCTACATTCCTTTCTTCTTCACTTTGTTCCCCATACATGTTCAAAATATTCAACACATCAATAGTAGAAGTACCAGCTCCTATTTCTTGTCTAGTTTGAGCAGGTATTTCCTTCACTGCTTCTTCAAGTGTATCCTCTTTTTTAGATTCTTCAATTTGATGTGCTACATCTTGCACATCCCTTATTATTTCTAGAGATACCAATGTACCAAACAGATCTACTGTTGCAAGTATGGGCCTAACCGGTGTTGTCATTGATGTCAACATACTTCTGTTGCATCAGTGATAAGGATTGGATGAGTTATATGTTGAGGATACTGAGAGAATTAGTCTCAGTCAGGAACAGTGAAGAATAGTGATGACAGCAAGGCAAAAGCTCAAGACAGGTTGAGGATCAGAAGATGCGGATTAAAGGGTTTGTGGATATGAGTCTTAAGATGTTCCAGTTAAGATTTTAGAGGTCCACATGAAGATATGAAGAAGTTGTGATCGATCAAGTAGAACTGGTTCCGGGAGATGTTTAGAAGTGACAGAGCGTTACAGAAAGGTCCGGTGGGATCTAGAAATATATTATCCTATTCTACGGATCAGGAGTGTTGGGGAAGTCCTTATGATGTGTAATCTCTATTTGATCATGGTTTGAAGGTCTGGAAGCATCCACTCCTTTGTAACAGTAATGGCAGACCATGTTCTTGAGGTTCTGGAAGCAAGAGAGAGAGATTTCAGTAAGTAGAGGAAGTGTGGATGTTCCTGGTGATTTAGGAAAGCTTGTGGAGATCCTTGGATCATGTTTAGTTCATGTTGTTAGTCCGTATTAGAGTTAGAGCCCAGAATTGAAGAAATACTTCCAGATGAAGGTGTTCTTACTTAGGCTGGCCGACCGGATGAGTTATTCATCTTACGGATGTTCTTGTGGATGTGTGCCGACTTAGATGTTTGTTCCTAAGTTGATGTCATGTATAAATAAGGGATTACGAAGTCATTTCAAAGTAGGGCTTGTGGAGATGAGTTTGTGGTAGCAAGGAGAAGAGCAAAAAATAGAGCAGAAGGTTTGGGCTTAAATGGAACTGACTCAAGCATGGTGAAGATGCTATAGTCTAGTTCAAGTATGTGATAATCATTCTTTTGTAGACAGTGTGTCTCTTGTAGGTAGTGAGCCTCTTGTGAACAGTGTGCTCAGGTAGTGAGCCCTAACTGGCATGTGCCATTTTGTCCCTTTTATTCTTCTAACAGAGAATACAATCTTGGGTTAATCACCCCGTGTTTTTTCCCTTAATCGGGTTTTCCACGTCAAAATCTTGGTGTCTCTTGTGTTAATGTGTTATCTGCTCTTGATTAAATACATTAAGTTTCATGTTTGATTTGTTGTTATACTGCTAAGTGAATTTAAGTGTTGAAAATAAAGAAAGTTTAGGATAACTGATTCACCCCCCCTCTCAGTTATCAACAATTGGTATCAGATCTGATTTCCTCTAAAAAGAGCTTAACCACTTGAGGAGATCCGAGATGTCGTCCTACAAGAAGAATAGTCTGAAGTTTGATGGAACTAACTTTGCTCTTTGGAAAGGTCGCATGGAATGTCACTTGCAGTGTATGGGATTTGCATACTGGTCTATGGTTAAAAAGGCCTATTTACCTCCACAGGGTGGTCCAACAACCCTAAATAAAATCATGGATGCTGAAAATAATTTGTGGACCAAAGAGGCTCTGTTAAGCGTGCTATCTGATTCAGAACTCTCAAATGTTATTGATCTACCAACTGCTTTTGAGATCTGGAATAAACTGGAACTTTTACATGAAGGAGATCAGTTTGTCAAATGTGCAAGGTTACAAAGTCTAAAAGGAAAATTTGAAAAATTGAAGATGAGAGATGATGAAAATATTACCACCTTCATGCCAAGAGTAAATGAGTTGGTTTGTGGAATCAGAAATGCAGGTGGAACCCTGAGTGAAGATGAGATTGTTGGCAAAGTTCTCAAATCCCTTCCCGATTCTTATAAAATGAAGGCTTTTGCAATTGAAGAATTTAGAGCTCACACAACAGTCACAAGAGATCAATTGATTGGTAAGTTGGCTACTTTTAAAATGGCAGATTTTGGAGATGATCCCCCAAAGACTAAATCTGCATTCAAAGCCAGTACCTCTGTAAAAGGGAAACAAAGATTTGATTCAGGAGAAAACTCTTCAAGGAACTTATCATGGTATGAAAAAGAAAGAAAAGATTTGGAAGAAGAAGAAGCTGAAACTTCTCATCTTGAAGCTCTTATTGCTAAGAGACTGCCAAGAGGATCCGGTAAGTATGAAGGAAAATTACCTTTTAAGTGTTTTAACTGCAATAAAATTGGTCATTTTGCCTCAAGATGTCTTGAAAGATTTTCAAGACCAAATCCTAACAGACCAAGGTTTCAAAAGAATTGTTACTATGTTCATGAAGAAGATGATAATGAAGGAGCAACAGATGATGAATCAGAGACAGGAAACAAATCTGGTATTGAATGGGTGTTTATTGCCATCAAAGAAGAGGAACCTATATTCTCTATACCTATCAATCATAAAGTTGAAGAAAGAGCTCTGGCTGCCCAAGTTGAAACAAAGGATGATTGGGTCATTGATAGTGGATGCTCTCACCATATGACAGCTGACAAGAATAAGTTCTTAAAGTTGGAAAAGTATGAAGGAGTAATTGTAAAGTTTGGAGACAATTATGTTGGCAGAATCAGAGGTAGAGGAACTATTTCTCTTGATGGAAAGAACAAAACTGGTAAAGTACTGTATGTTGAAGGATTAAAGCATAATCTTCTCAGTGTTGGACAACTAATGGACAAAGGCTATGATCTTAGATTCAAAAATGAAAAATGCAAGATATTTGAAAGCTCCGGAACAGAGATTGCATCCGGAACTCAAACTAAAGAAGCACTTGAGAAATTCAAAATATTCAAGGCCATGGTGGAGAATGAAACCAGATTAAAACTGAAATGTCTAAGGTCTGATAGAGGTGGAGAATTCACATTCGGTGAGTTCATAGACTTCTGTGAGATACATGGAATAAAGAGATAGTTGTCTGCCGCTAGAACTCCACAGCAGAATGGAGTAGTTGAGAGAAAGAACTAGACCATCCAAGAAGCATCCAGGACCATGATGATGGAAGCAAATGTTCCTCAGATCTATTGGAGAGAAGTTGTCAGCACTACAGTCTACACTCTCAATCGAGTTCAAATTAGAAACAATACCAGTAAGACTCCTTATGAGCTTTGGTTTGGCATTTCTCCCACTGTGAGATATTTTAGAGTTTTTGGTAATAGATGTTACATTAAGAGGGATGAAGATCTAGGAAAGTTTGATGCTAGAAGTGATGAAGGAATATTCTTGGGTTACTCTACTCAAAGCAAAGCATACCGGTGTTACAAGAAGAGACTGAGAAAGATTGTAGAAAGTGTAAATGTGAAGGTTGATGAAGAGATTAAAAGACCCTCAAGAATTCATGAGTATGATGAAGATGATTAGAATGGTGTCCAAATTCAAAGTGTTCAAGCCTCTCCTGAGAAATCAAGTCAAGCTGATCTGGTAAGACAGGAAGAAGAGTTATGTCTCAATGAGACTGATCAAGAGTTAGAGGTGCAAGAAACTCCCAAAGTTCCCAGGTATGTAACTCTAAACCACTCTGAAGATCAGATCATAGGTGACAAAAGCAAAGGAGTGCAAACAAGAAGGAGAATTGCTCAAAATTCAAATGAATATTGTCTGATTTCAAAGATTGAACCTAAGACAGTGAATGAAGCTTGCAATGATGAAAATTGGTCAAAAGTAATGGAGGAAGAACTAATGCAAATTGAGAAAAATCATACTTGGGATCTTGTTCCTAGACCTAGAAACAAGAATGTGATTGGAACCAAATGGGTCTTCCGGAACAAACTGAATGAAGCTGGTGAAGTAATCGGAAATAAAGCTAAATTGGTCTACAAGGGTTACTCTCAGATTGAAGGAGTTGGTTTTGAAGAGACTTTTGCTCCGATGGCAAGAATTGAAGCAGTCAGATTATTTCTTGCATTTGCTGCCTTCAAGGATTTCAAGGTGTATCAGACGGATGTCAAATCTGCTTTCCTAAATGGTAACTTGGAAGAAGAGGTGTACATTGAGCAACCAAATGGATTTCAATTATCTGATCATGATGACATGGTCTGCAAATTGAAAAAGGCATTGTATGGACTGAAGCAAGCTCTAAGAGCCTGGTATGAAAGATTGGATAAGCATCTCTTGAAGATTGGTTTCAACAAAGGTACTGCTGACAGTAACTTATATCTTAAAATTGATCATGAGAACATCCTAGGTGTTGAAGTGTTTGTCGATGATATCATTTTTGGAGGAAAAGATAGTTTGTGTAAAACTTTTGCAAATCAAATGAAAAGTGAGTTTGAGATGTCCATGCTTGGTGAAATGAATTTCTTCTTGGGTCTGCAAATCACTCAAACAAAGAAAGGTACCTTCATTTCTCAGACCAAATATGCAAAAGAATTGTTGAAGAAGTTTGGGATGGAAGATTCAAAGCCAATGAACACTCCCATGGTGACCAGATGCAAGCTAAGGAAAAATGATGACTCTCCTAAAGCTGATCAGACTAAGTATAGATCAATGATTATAGGACTGTTATATCTCACTCAAACTAGACCAAATATTATGCAGGCTATTGGTCTTGTTGCTAGATTTCAAGCTGATCCTAGAGAATCTCATGTTATGGCAATCAAGAGGATTTTTAGATATCTAAAGGGGATAGTTGAGTATGGGTTGTGGTATCCCAGAGACCATGATTTCTCTCTTCATGCATATACAGATGTAGATTGGGCAGGAGATGTGGATGACCGGAAGAGCACCAGTGGTGGAGCATTCTTTTTGGGAAAGAGATTGGTTTCTTGGTTGAGCAAGAAATAAGAGGCAATATCCCTATCTACAACTGAAGCAGAATATATTGCAGCAACAAGTGGTTGCACTCAAGTATTATGGATGAAGCAGATGTTAAGGGATATCTAAGTGGAGTATGAGGAGCCTATCACAATATTCTGTGATAATTCAAGTGCAATGAACATATCCAAGAATCTAGTGCTGCATTCAAAGACTAAACACATATCCATCAAGTTTCACTTCCTGAGAGAGCAAGTGAACAAGAATGAAGTCAGATTGGAGTTTGTGCCATCCAAGGATCAGATTGCAGACATCTTCACAAAACCTCTACCTAAGGACTCTTTTGAGTATCTAAGGGAGAAGCTAGGGGTTATTGCCCCTCTGGTGATGGACTAGGATGCACTAAGATGCATCAGTCTGGTGCATATCACAGTCACATTTTGTGGTTTGGACTGATGATGGGGAGCTACTACTCAGGGGGAGTAGCAGATATGATTATGAAGTGGTAAAGTTGCAAGTATGAGCCCTTTGCCATTGATGTCAAAGGGGGAGAAAAGACATGTGAAAAACAAGTGGTTGCTGATCAAAGGGGGAACAGTAGTGAGAGACAAGAAATGTAAAGAATGGTGATTGCTGATGGGGGAGTTGTGATAGTAGAGAAGAAGTTCTTGTCTTGATGGTCAAAATAGTTTTTCACATCATATGTTGCCATCAATGACAAAGGGAGAGATTTTTGCAAGTATGGGCCTAACCGGTGTTGTCATTGATGTCAACATACTTTTGTTGCATCAGTGATAAGGATTGGATGAGTTATATGTTGAGGATACTGAGAGAATTAGTCTCAGTCAGGAACAGTGATGACAGCAAGGTAAAAGCTCAAGACAGGTTGAGGATCAGAAGATGTGGATTAAAGGGTTTGTGGATATGAGTCTTAAGATGTTCCAATTAAGATTTCAGAGGTCCGCATGAAGATATGAAGAAGTTGTGATTGATCAAGTAGAACTAGTTCTGGGAGATGTTTAGAAGTGACAGAGCATTACAGAAAGGTCCAGTGGGATCTAGAAATACATTATCCTATTCTACAGATCGGAAGGAGTGTTGGGGAAGTCCTTATGATGTGTAATCTCTATTTGATCATGGTTTGAAGGTCTAGAAGCATCCACTCCTTTGTAACAGTAATGGCAGACCATGTTCTTGAGGTTTTGGAAGTAGGAGAGAGAGATTTTAGTAAGTAGAGGAAGTGCAGATGTTCCTAGTGATTTAGGAAAGCTTGTGGAGATCCTTGGATCATGTTTAGTTCATTTTGTCGGTCTGTATTAGAGTTGGAGCCTAGAACTGAAGAAATAATTCCAGATGAAGGTGTTCTTACTTAGGCTGGCCGACTGGATGAGTTATTCATCTTGCAGATGTGTTGGGTGAATATTTTGTCGTTAACTTGCTAATGGCAAAATGGGTATATCAGCCACAGTTATGATGAGACAAAGTCTCTCCTCTCAGCAAGGGGAGGTTCCCTCTAATTGCTTAACTTTTGCGAATCAAACAACTTATCAAATTTATGTACACTAAAAACTAAGTTGGTGGTGGTTCCATCTCATCTCATTCTCTTTTTTCAGAATAGATGTTTATACTTCAAACTCTTGATATAAAACTTACAAATTATCACAATATCACAGAAACACAAAGTTTTCCGTTACCTCACTCACTACTTGTAACCAGAACTCTTTGAAGCAGAATGCAGCCCAAAGTCTTCACTCCTCTTCAATATCATAAAAATAATTCAAATATAACAACTTGCAGCACAAAGTCCCCAAACTGTTGTATTTTCGCAAGCATGAACATATAACCCACAACCGATTTGATAATACAAAGTTTATCAGAATCAAATTAAGGGCGCTCTTTTAATCACTTGAAACAAACTCCACAGTTCAATTATTACCAATTAAGATTATGATAGCAAGACATAAGAACAAAACTATCACAACACAAATAATCCCAAGACAAAGATTGGAATTGAACTTGCTTTCTTGTATTGATGAATATTTGAATATTGATTTTCACAATAAGCACAAAGTCTTGATTTGCTTTTCAATTCGCCAGAGTTTTCTTGCAATAAAAAAAAGATAATATTTACAAAAGAGGTCCCCTTTATTTATAGGGAAAGACCTTGAGAAAATCTAGGAAATCTACAACTACTTTGACTTATTCAAAAATAGGAGTCCTTATTGACTTGGGACTTCCTATTTTTTACATGTAATTGCATATCAAAAATGTACATGTAAAAATGTCCAAAACTGTTTTGAAAGTACATATGGAAATCAGAAAATAAACTAAGGGAAAAACTAGCTGCTTCAATTTGTGTCACCACCTTTTCTCACGTGGTCATCATACATAGTGAAGGTCGCCCGCATTTCAATGCTATCTGGGTTGAATGTGTTTTTGAAGATCATCCTGGCCCTCACTATGGCATCCCTTACTGGAGTGATTGACTTGGCATGATTGGTTAACCTGGTTTTCAAGTTGTCCAAGGTTAACTAGTTGTCTAATATGCTGTCCACAGAAGTTATTGAAAATACCTTGTCTTCAAATTCCTTCTGAAACATGTCCTTAAATTCCTTAACCATTTCTTCTGCAGAAAGAAATTGGTTATCCTATGATACCAATTTACAAGGCAACTCCTCCAGCTTATGCAAAATGTTAACATCATTTTCTTCACTGGTTTCCTTTGCAGCTTCGAGATCCTTGAACAAATTTCTTAGCACATTGCTCCTGTACATTAGAGCTTCCTTTGTTTCTATATATGAATCCCTGTTGGAAATGGCACCAATGGATATTAAAGTGCTTATTTTCAGCTTCCTTTGTTTCTATATCATGAGTATCCTCTATGCGCTCAATATCATGAGAGATGGCATCAATGAGATCGTTGAGTTCTGCCCTTACTTTCCTCATCTTATCTGTTTTCTCAAATACCTCCGTGAGCAAAGAGATTCCCTGGGCTCGCATCCTGTCCAAGTACTCTTCAAGTACTTTCCCTCGGAGGTGAGTCTTTTCCGCTTTCAGGATGACAGGGTCTTCTACAGATACGGCCTCTGGAGTAACTGCTTCTGAATTCAAAGTGATCTTTCTTACCACTGCAGTCAGCTGTTCTACCTTTGCCTTATAGTAATCTTTCATTTCTTTTTCCCTGTCAAACTTCTGGATCAGGATGTCCATGGCTGACTGCATATCCTTTTTAGCGCTTTCATGTGTGATTTTGCCCAATTCAACCCTAGAAATTGAGTAGTCATTCATGTCAAAATTTTCAACAGTTGCATCCTGTGGGGGTTTTGCTATCTCCAAAACTTTCTGCCCCTTTTCTTCAAGTACCCTTGAAAGGATCTTTGGTTTCTTCGGAGCCTTAGGTTTTGCAGGTGCCAGCTTAGTGAAATCAAAATCATCTGGAGAGATGACTTGCTTTTTCCTCTTTGGCATGTAAGCTGACAACCAAGGTGGTAGCAGAGAAGTATTCACATTGGAGTCCATTCCTACCACTGGTGTTACTGGAACTGTACTTGTGCTGGTGGTAGAAACAATAGGTGGGGTGTTGGTAAAAACTGCACCTGTTACATTGGCACTTGAAACTTGCTCAGTATTCATCACAAAATGATCAAACATAGAAGTATCTCCTATATCAAATGACGAAGAAGACAAACTAGGAATTGAATCGGAAGAATGGAGAACATTTTCAAAAGTGCCTTGGGGATTATCAAAAATTATTTTAAGAGGAGAGGGGGATTCAGAGGAAGGAATGATAATGGCGGAAGCAGGCACAGGGGGTACAACAGGTGTATTGTCTTGTGGAGACAAGGCCTCTTTATCTTGTTGCTCTGAATCCTTGTCTTCAACATCCATCTCTTCTGTAACTGGCTCTTCAGTTGTTGGATCCTCGGCCGCTGGCTCCTCAACTTCCATATCTTTCGCTTCAGGTTCCTCCTCAACAACTTTTGCTTTCTTTGTTACAAATCTGATTTTAGGTTTATGTGTTTTAGAGGATGATGGAGCATCACTCTTATTCTTCGTTCTGTTTTCAACCCTCTTACCAGTCTGCTCTTGTACTTCAGTTTCTGAACCAGTGAGGAATTCCTTCAGCGTAATTCCTTTATCTTCCAGCCACTTATTGGTGTTAGCCAATATGGGTTCAAATCTCTTCCTTAGCGAAGTCAGCTCCTTTTGGGACCATTGAATTGGAGGTAGAGGAGTACCAGCTATCTGTTCTGCTTCATACTTGGCATCAACCAATTCGCCATCATCCACAAGGTCTTCTGGAATATCAGCAAGTCCCAGATATTCAATTTGATCTAGAGACAGCCTGCTATAGTCCAGTTTCCTGATGTCTTCTTCTGTCCTCACATCTATCCAGACATCTTCCACCATGGGTTCATGGAACTGTGTTTTCCTCTTGATTTTATCCTTTACGCCCCGATAATCAAACTTTGGTCTCCTCTTGAATTGCTTCATGGTGACCAACTGCATTTCCGTCTCCATAGCTCTTGCCTTTGCGCAGTCAATACTGAGTATCTACCGATTTCTACAGGAAATCTGAATCTGGGCTTCTTGAGTTCCATCTGTTTGTTATGCACGACAATCATTTGCCTGCACAACTCCATCAAGACCAATCTATCTGAAGGAAACCTTGGAAGCATATAAGGGTAGCCTTGGAAAAAGCCAACCCTTAAGTAGGAGAAAGATGGAAATTGCAAAAACATACAACGAAAACCATTAACCACTGTCCATGCCTCATCTGAAATTCTTCTCTGCTCCAGTTGGGGATTAAAAAGACACAAGAATACAGCAAAGAATGCATCATTCACTCTCCTGAAATGGTGAATTGAACCTTTCAACGTTAGTTGAGAATAATACTGGTATACTGGAACTACTCTCCTATCCCCTTCTGATGATAATCCCAGAAAAATCCTCATGGAGGCTGCAATGTATACCAGGTAGGAAGTCATGAAGAACTTGGAGGTAGTGGATACCTTCGTCAGCTGATCATGCAAAGCGTTACTGATTTTCTCTCCCTAGAAAATAACCTGCTTGCCTTGGAGTATGACCTTAATGAAGGGATACATCCATTCATGAAATTGTGAAGAGGATGACAAACCTCTTATCCTGCTGAGGAGGGTAATCAAATCACCAACTTCTTCCACAAAATCACTT
Source organism: Cunninghamia lanceolata (assembly GCA_027924645.1). NCBI lineage: Eukaryota > Viridiplantae > Streptophyta > Pinopsida > Cupressales > Cupressaceae > Cunninghamia > Cunninghamia lanceolata. The sequence goes on along the minus strand of BSBN01000703.1, from coordinate 5,654,417 downwards.
CGAGGAAAGCTACATGGCCATCTAGACAAACTTCACCTCGCAATCTTCAACCATTTGTTGTTGATTACTTTCTTTGCCTTCTCTGGATTCTTGTCATATTCCTTTTGAGCTTCGATGAAATCAAGCTTCAACACCTCTGTTGTAGGAGGACACATGAACACCTTGTCAATGAACTCAGGATCCAACCTGATTATTACATTACCACTGGTGTCCACCACAGCTCTGATATCTTTGTTGTAGAAATGGGCACACTAAAGGACAAATTCTGTATTGTGAGCTGCCACCGGGAAGGAGGAAACCAGATGAATATTACTTTCTACTATCTTCCTCATCATAGCACTGGGGTTGTTTGACTTGGTTCTCTCTACAAACTCAGCCATATCAACATGGCCAATCTCTGTATCTCTAATATCCTCAACATTAGAGTGGACTGAGGTGATTGGGAAAACACCTTGATATTTGTACTTCATAGCTTTTGCCTTCTTCGGGGACAAGTCAGTCATTTGGACGAACTTTTACCGTGAAAAAGTTTGACGTCGAACGGAGCTCCGCAGAAGAAACTGCAACAGAAATCATGATCATGCAATCAAGGAAAATATGGGCAATCTGGGAAAATTGCATGTTGACGATCACGACTATGGGAGTGCACTTGAAAAAGGGCTATAGTGTGAGCTGGCCAAGAATCAGAGGAGAAGCGGGCTCAGGAAAATGAAATTAGAAATTTTCCAGTGTTAGGAAAATTTGAGATATTTTTTGCACGGGCGGCAAAATTCGCCGCCCTTGCATATGAGGGTTTTGGTATATATTTGCATCGGCGGCGAATTTTGCCGCCTTTGCATGTGTTGTGGAAAATTTGGTACGAGCGGTGGATTTTACCGCTATTACATGCAAAGGAATGAAAGGTTGTATGAGCGGCAAATTTCGCCGACACTACATATTGATAACCAGTTGTAAGTTCATTGCTTTTCGATGTTCCGTCGGTGAATTTTACCGACACCACATGGGGGAAAGTTCTATATATGCCCGAGCGGCGAATTTCGCCGACAATGCACATCGAAAAGTGGATTGAGGTTCTAGCAGTGAACTCGGGCACTGTTGCATTTGATTAACACCTGCGAGTCTATGTGCGGGGGTCGGGATGTTCACCGTTTTATCACGTGGCAAGGGTTACATGGTCTCCGAGTAGGCTCGGCGAAATCTGCCGTCAATGGGATGTGTGCGAGGGTTCAGAGTATCAATACAATACAAGCCCTAGGGTTTTCGGGAGTAAAACCTAGGGTTTTCACAGGGTCGACAACACAAAATGAAAACAACAGACTCTAAACAAAAATGAAAACGTAAATAAAAACTAAAAAAAAACATCAAACGCAAAATACCTATGATAAACTTTAAAGAAAAGGTAGAACGACGAATGAAAGGTAAAACTTACCCGTGCTTGAAGTGGAAACCCTAAGGATAGATCCGTCGGTGAATCGGAATGGTGTGATCAAGCAAGCGTCGAGAGCATTGGTAAATGAAACAAAGACCTTTGTTATAAGGAAATGACAAGTGAAAACGGGAGTCATAACGCTTTTAAAAGGTTAAAACCAGAGTTTAGACACCTGGCACGAGTGGCCATTAATGGCACTTGACGGCAGAATCCCGAAGATCTCGTTCGGGCGGCAATTTCGGCTGCTATGACATCCTTGTTGACAAACGTGCGACGTCGGCGAAAAAGGCCGCCCTTACATGGGCCAGGTGACTCCAATGAAAGATATACGATGGCGGTGAATTTTACCGCTCTCACATATTTGAACTCAAAGCGATGTAATTTCGGCAAATTTTGCCGACATTACATCGCAAAACAAAAAACAAGCTTAAGTAATATGTAAGAGCGGCAAATTTTGCCGCTCTTGCATATCAAGAGTCAAAAAATTTACAAACTTAAAAAAAGACGACTAAAATTAACATCCTAACCAATTTACGACTTGGATTTTCCTCGCAAATATCAAGAAATTAATTCAAGGAAACGTCGCAAACGAGTTTTAAAATGTCAACTGACCTCACACGAGAACAAGAAAATCTTTTCTCAATTTGCGATCTTAGAGTGTAGATTCACGAAACGGACAAGTTTCGTGGGGTTGTCTACAAAAACGAGCGTAGCTGATTTTGAGAACAACAGCTGGCTCTAACTGGGGAACTTCCTTCAATCAAACTTTGAAATGATTGAGGGGAGTAGAATCCAGTCTCTAAGTGCCTTCATCCATGCCATTGGGCTATAGAGTCAAGCTAAAAAGAAAAAGACACAAAGACTAAACGAAAACACACAAAAATAAAACATAAAACTATACGAATGTACAATTTAACTTATCTGAAACTTCAAGGATTGAAATGCTTTAGATGTTGTCCACTGTGAGGCAACAAGAATGGTGTCCCATCTTGATACTCCAGCAAGAAACTGTTTTCACCACAGAACTTATGAATGGTGAATGGACCTCTCCACAAGGAATCAAACTTTCCGTGCATTCCTTTTGGTTCTCTCCTCTTGTCCCACAACAAGACTTGATCTCCAACCTGAAACTCACGAGCCTTTGCCTTTTTGTCGAAGAGTCTCTTTACTTGATTTTGGTGCTCAGCAATACGGTCCACCACAATAGTGCGCTGCTCCTCAAGTTTGGTCAAATACATGATCCTTTTATCAATAGAACTATCAAAAGTTCTATCTTCCAATGCCTTTACCAACTTCAATGCTGGCAATTCCAAGGTGATCGGTATCTCCGCATTCAGACCATATAGAAGCTGAAATGGCGACATGCCTATTGCTCTTTTGGGTGTAATTCTATCTGCCCATAAAGCATCAAACAATGCCTTATGCCAAGTTCTCTGATTCTCATCAACCAGTTTCCTAATGATAGTGACCAGATTCTTATTGCTTGATTCTGCCTGACCATTCCCTTGCGGATAATAGTCTGAAGAATGGGAAAGAGTGATCCCATGCTCGTAGCAAAACTCAGTGATCTCATAAGAGGAAAAACAAGTAGCATTGTCTACTACAATCTTGTTTGGGATTCCAAACCTGGAAATAATGTTCTCTTTAAGAAAACTGCATACCACCTCTGAAGTGGCGTGTTTGACTGGAATAGCTTCCACCCATTTGGTAAAATAATCTGTTGCTGTGAGAAATAGTTATGTCCGGCACTTGATGATGGATTCACTGCGCCAATGAAGTCAATACCCCATTGCTGAAAAGGCTCCTCAATCACCACTAGTTTTAGAGGTAAGGCTGCCAATTTTGGTTTCCCAACAAACTGCTGGCATAACTCACACCTGCGTACCCAATTGTACGCATCTTGGAATAGTGTGGGCCAATAGTATCGGGCTTGCAAAATCTTGTGAGCCGTTACAGGTGCTGAAAAATGTCCACCACAAGCCAAATTGTGGAAAGACTCCAAAAGTCTACCTTGTTGCGCTTTATCCACGCAACGTAGAAATACACCGTCAAGACTTCTCTTGTACAAACCATTGTCCCAAAGGACGTAGTTAGCAGCTTTTAACTTGACAGTTCTCCTTTCCTTATAAGACAAGTGAGAAGGGCACTCACCATAGGTAAGGAAATGAGTGATATTGGAATACCACTCGTCAGTTGTAGTAACAAAAAGAACAGTTGGCGTGTCCACAACTTCTTCTTCTTCGTCCCCTGTCTCTTTTGGAACATTGTCTGCGATCAATTGACACAAACCTTTACCCCGCACAAGCTTGGTAGGCTTGATATCCAGATCAAATTCTTGAATTTTAGCGATCCAGTTACCTCTCTTTGTTCCGAACTCTTGTTGAGTTAGGATGGATTTGACTGTTGTATCAGGCACCATAACAACAGTGTGTGAGTTTAGAATATAGAACCTGAAATGCTTAACCGCTTTGACTACGGCGTAGGCATGCTTCTCCATATTCGAATACTTCAATTCATGAGCTTTGAGAGGACAACTCATAAATGATATGGGGGATTCAACACCTTCCTCATTCTGCTGAACCAGAATAGCTGAAAGTGTGTGTTCTAAAGCGTAGCTATAGACTAGGAAATCCTTAGTGTAGTCAGGACAAACAAGAACTGGAGCATGAGCAATAGCTCTCTTGATATCCTCGAACGCTTCCTTACCTTCCGCAGTCCAACGGAAAGTGGCCTTACCCTTCATCATATTAACAATGTGACGGGTTTTTTCTGCAAACTCAGGAATGAACCTTCGCAGAAAATTCACCTTTCCAAAGAAAGAGTGAACAGCAGTCTTACTTGCTGGTAGAGTGAGACTTTGAATAGATTTAACCCTCTCCGGGTCGATCTTAGTACCTTCTCGGGATACAATGTGTCTGAGAAGCTTGCCTTTCGTTACCCCAAAAACTGACTTCTTGGGATTGAGTGAAATACCATTTTGCCGACAGCGCTCCAGCACTTGTCGTAGATGATGTGCATGATCATGACGGTTTTTGGAGAACACAGTCAAGTCATTGAGATACACCACGATGAACTTACCCATTTCATCTCTGAAAGCAAGATCCATCGCTCTCTAAAATGTTGCGCCAGCGTTGATCAGACCAAAAGGCATTCTACGATATGCAAATGTGCCCCGCGGTGTGGTGAAGGCGGTCTTGAACTAATCAGCTTCATTTACCTCCACTTGATTGTACCCTGAAAAACCATCTAACATAGATAGCATTTCTGAACCTGTCACTGTTTGCAATACTTGGTCCATGATGGGCAAAGGGTAGTTATCTTTCAAAGAAGACTGGTTGAGATTTCTGAAATCAACACAGATACGGATTTCTCTGTTCTTCTTCCTTACAGGTACTATGTTTGAAATCCATGTGGAATGATGAATTGGAAAGATAATCCTTGCATTCAGCATCTTCTGAATTTCAGAAAGAATCGTACCTGATATCTTTGGGTTGTATTGCCTCTGCTTCTGTTTGTAAGGCAACGATCCAGCTTTGAGGGGAATTTCGTGTCGAACCTCCTTAGGCCTGAAAGACTTCAGATCATCATAGGAGTAAGCCAAAACATCAATATAATGGTGGAGGAGGGTAATGAATTTGAATCTTTCATCAGTAGTGCAGCATTTTCTGATGTTGACCATCTTAGGATCTGTTTCTGTACCCAAATTGACCTGTTCAAATTCCATGGAGGAATTCAAATCCTGTTGTTGTTGCTGCTGCTTGATATACCTGTCGTGTTTATCAAAGAGTCTCTCAAGGGAAACCAATCCTTTTGGGATTTTATTTCCTTTCAACTGTAGAAATTCTTCTCCAATCTGCGAATCTACCTCAGAAACATATTCACGAGGTGGTGATTCACTTCCTTCAAAGTAAAGCTCATCAAAACTATCCATCTTTTCCAGGAAAGCAATGATCTGATTGTCACCATTGAACACCTGCCAATGGTCAGCGTTATCAGGTACACTTGGTCAGAAGACCAGTTCAATAGTGTACTTATTTCCTTTGAAATCTTTGTGAGGTACCATGAGAGTGGCGGAAACAGCCAATGAATCTACACGGTCATTGAACTCTCTTGGCACAACTGAAATATTGAAAGCATCGAAATCTTCAATGCAATCCCATACGCGATTGCGATAGTGTCTCAACCTTTCATTTTTTGTTTGGTACAAATTTCTTACTTGACAAACCACCAATTCGGTGTCCCCTTGAGCATGAAGGATCTTAACACCTCTGGCACGCGCCGCTTCCAATCCGAGCAACAAGGACTCGTATTCGGCGGTGTTATTGGTATTGTCAAATTGTAGCTTGTATGAAAAAGGCAAAATATCACCTTGTGGCGATATCAAAACCACTCCGGCTCCAGAACCAGTAGAAGAACAGCTGCCATCAAATTCTAAAATCCAGACTCCATCAGAATTTGATTTCTTGGACTTCCTCTGATCAGAAGACTCCTCTTCATCGGTGAGGGAAGAATCTGGAATTGCTATATCTTTACCTGAACTTTCGTCTGAAAACTCCTCTGAGTTTCCATCTGACATATCGGAGCTATCACCCGATGTAGCCTCATCTGATGAATCGGAACAATCTTCAGTAGATAGAAAATAGTTACCCATTCCCGAGGATTCAAACAAAATTTGAGCTTTGGGGTTTGATGTTTGAGTAACAATATATTTCGCTTCCTTCTCAGGAAGTAATTTCTGCATGACACCTTTAACGGGTATCCTAGCCTCAGACAAATCCATGTTCAACTCACCACCCACATCTTTGCAGAAATTACGTCCAAGAAGAATGCCATATGAAGCTGGAACATCAGCTACCAAGACTGTCATCTTGATTCTCTTATCCGGAAAAGTTGCAAATGCAAATTGGGCGTCTTTGATTTGACCCAAAAGTGGAACTTGCTTATTCTCCATAGAGAAACACCTCCCAAAAGTTTTGGTTAAGGTGAGGCCAAGGGCATCTGCTACCTTAGCAGGCATCACATTGTCTGAGGCTCCAGAATCTATTACGCAATTGCTCAATTTATGGCCATTTACTAATAGGGAAACATAGAAGGGTTCAATTTTTCCAGAAACCTCAGGGGGAGTAGTAACAAGATTGTTTTGGGTAGGTTTACTTTTAGAGGAGTCATGAGTAGCTTTGGGAAACTCTTGTCCTGCAGGGACGGTCTTATTTTTGACATATTTGGCTAATCTATCAAATTGTTTAGGATTAGCCTGTAAATATTCAACTTTAGACATTTGTATCTTAGTTCTCCTAGCATGGTCTATTATATCAAACTGCTGAAAAGAATTAGATATGGAGGAAGAAAAACCATCATTTTTATTTTTGGTTGAAACAGCACTAGTCTGAGGATTAGAAGTGGAAGGTGCAAATTCATTAGAAGCACTTACCTATTTATTAACCACCGGGTCTTTTGACTGGAAAGGTAGTGGAGTCCCCCGTTTAGCGATTGAAATCACCGGTTGAGATTCTTCTCTCGCCTTCCCTTTATCAGCTTGAGGAGCTGACTGATTTTGAGACCTAGTGAAAATAGCATATGCTGCTTCACTCACTTCTCCCTTTTCAGCTTCGTCCTGGTAGTTCAGAAAGCTGATGGTAGAGTCGCCAGCTAACTCTTCTTCTCCTTCTGTGAAGAGATTAGCACCGTTTTCATATTCCAACTCAGGTTGGAAAGAGAGTTCATTCTCAGCTTCATAGTAGCCAACAGCAGAGTTGACCGGCACTACCTCAATAGCAAGCTTCCCCTGAGTAGGAGGAAGACGGTTTTGCTGTCCTTGATTCCTAGCAGCATTGCCTTGATATGAATTGTTTGGGAATGTCCTCCTGGGTATATCTCGGTAAGAAGGAGGTGCAGATATACTTTGGGACATTTGTCTCTTGAGAGCTAGCAATTCATTTGCTAGCTTTTGCACCATGGGATCCGTGGTGCTTGTGGAATGATTTTCAGTAGAAGAGGAGCTTTTGTTTCTATTAGCATCCCTTCTTATCTTACCTGCCAGGATAAGATCATCTTCTACTTCTGTTGCCAGAATCTGAGCCGCAGTAAGATCAGTAGGAGCAGCTCAGCTCAATAGGAAACTCACCTCCGGAAGCTGTGTATTAATAAAGAAACATTTGAGATTCTCCGCTGTGGGCTCAGCGGTAGCGGGAATCCTATTCCTCAATTTGTTGAACTTAGCGATGAAATCTCGCATTGGTTCCTGAGGCTCCTTTTTCATCTGTGTCAACTGTGCCAACAACGCATGAGCATCTTCCGTAGGTTTGAACCTGGCCTCAAACTTAGTTTTGAGAGTAGCCCAGTTGGTTATGGTTTGGGCTTGAAGGTGGTAGAACCAGTCTGCAGCAGCGCCTTGTAGTGTTTCTACAAAGAGTCGCACAGCCACGTCTTCGTGTTCGACACCTATTACACCGCAGGCTATACAGAAAGCCGCAATGTGCTCATCAGGATGAACTTTTCCGTCACCATAGAATTTGGGGAAATTCTTTCTTGAACTACGAGGTAGTTCATGTAATGGTGGGGTCAAGTTTAGAGGACCAAAGGTATTACCCCAAGGGCCTTGGGCTGCCATGATGCGCCGATTGAAAGGTGGTATAGCAAACCTTGGTGGTGTATGAACAGCCAAAACTCTATTAGCACTGGCAATAGAAACTTCACCTGGTATTGGAGACCTGGTGTTTGTAGGGGGAAAACTCCTGGTGCACTGAAGACGAGGTCGTGGAGTTAAGAATCCAAAATTATTCTGCCGCATTAATTCAAATGCAGGATCAATAATACCCTGAGCCCTCTTACTTCTGGTGTACCGAGAATCTGCCAAACTGTATTATACTAAACACAATATTTGCAAGAAAATGGAAAAGAACTGAAAAATGCTTCAACTCAAAGCGTGAGGCTTCAAGTTGCGCGTTCCTTCCCCAGTAGAGTCGCCAAAAAACTGTTGGGTGAATATTTTGTCGTTAACTTGCTAACGGCAAAATGGGTATATCAGCCACAGCTATGATGAGACAAAGTCTCTCCTCTCAGCAAGGGGAGGTTCCCTCTAATTGCTTAACTTTTGCGAATCAAACAACTTATCAAATTTATGTACACTAAAAACTAAGTTGGTGGTGGTTCCATCTCATCTCATTCTCTTTTTTCAGAATAGATGTTTATACTTCAAACTCTTGATATAAAACTTACAAATTATCACAATATCACAGAAACACAAAGTTTTCCGTTACCTCACTCACTACTTGTAACCAGAACTCTTTGAAGCAGAATGCAGCCCAAAGTCTTCACTCCTCTTCAATATCATAAAAATAATTCAAATATAACAACTTGCAGCACAAAGTCCCCAAACTGTTGTATTTTCGCAAACATGAACATATAACCCACAACCGATTTGATAATACAAAGTTTATCAGAATCAAATTAAGGGCGCTCTTTTAATCACTTGAAACAAACTCCACAGTTCAATTATTACCAATTAAGATTATGATAGCAAGACATAAGAACAAAACTATCACAACACAAATAATCCCAAGACAAAGATTGGAATTGAACTTGCTTTCTTGTATTGATGAATATTTGAATATTGATTTTCACAATAAGCACAAAGTCTTGATTTGCTTTTCAATTCGCCAGAGTTTTCTTGCAATAAAAAAAAGATAATATTTACAAAAGAGGTCCCCTTTATTTATAGGGAAAGACCTTGAGAAAATCTAGGAAATCTACAACTACTTTGACTTATTCAAAAATAGGAGTCCTTATTGACTTGGGACTTCCTATTTTTTACATGTAATTGCGTATCAAAAATGTACATGTAAAAATGTCCAAAACTATTTTGAAAGTACATATGGAAATCAGAAAATAAACTAAGGGAAAAACCAGCTACTTCAATTTGTGTCACCACCTTTTCTCACGTGGTCATCATACATAGTGAAGGTTGCCTGCATTTCAATGCTATCTGGGTTGAATGTGTTTTTGAAGATCATCCTGGCCCTCACTATGGCATCCCTTACTATAATGATTGACTTGGCATGATTGGTTAACCTGGTTTTCAAGTTGTCCAAGGTTAACTGGTTGTCTAATATGTTGTCCACAGAAGTTATTGAAAATACCTTGTCTTCAAATTCCTTCTGAAACATGTCCTCAAATTCCTTAACCATTTCTTCTGCAGAAAGAAACTGGTTATCCTGTGATACCAATTTACAAGGCAACTCCTCCAGCTTATGCAAAATGTTAACATCATTTTCTTCACTGGTTTCCTTTGCAGCTTCGAGATCCTTGATCAAATTTCTTAGCACATTGCTCCTGTACATTAGAGCTTCCTTTGTTTCTATATATGAATCCCTGTTGGAAATGGCGCCAATGGATATTAAAGTGCTTATTTTCAGCTTCCTCATTTCCACCCACTTATCATGAGTATCCTCTATGTGCTCAATATCATGAGAGATGGCATCAATGAGATCGTTGAGTTCTGCCCTTACTTTCCTCATCTTATCCGTTTTCTCAAATACCTTCGTGAGCAAAGAGATTCCTTGGGCTCGCATCCTATACAGGTACTCTTCAAGTACTTTCCCTCGGAGGTGAGTCTTTTCCGCTTTCAGGATGACAGGGTCTTCTACAGATACAGCCTCTAGAGTAACTGCTTCTGAATTCAAAGTGATCTTTCTTACCACTGCAGTCAGCTGTTCTGCCTTTGCCTTATAGTAATCTTTCATTTCTTTTTCCCTGTCAAACTTCTAGATCAGGATGTCCATGGCTGACTGCATATCATTTTTAGCGCTTTCATGTGTGATTTTGCCCAATTCAACCCTAGAAATTGAGTAGTCATTCATGTCAAAATTTTCAACAGTTGCATCCTGTGGGGGTTTTGCTATCTCCAAAACTTTCTGCCCCTTTTCTTCAAGTACCCTTGAAAGGATCTTTGGTTTCTTCGGAGCCTTAGGTTTTGCAAGTGCCAGCTTAGTGAAATCAAAATCATCTAGAGAGATGACTTGCTTTTTCCTCTTTGGCGTGTAAGCTGACAACCAAGGTGGCAGTAGAGAAGTATTCACATTGGAGTCCATTCCTACCACTGGTGTTACTGGAACTGTACTTGTGCTGGTGGTAGAAACAATAGGCGGGGTGTTGGTAAAAACCGTACCTGTTACATTGGCACTTGAAACTTGCTCAGTATTCATCACAAAATGATCAAACATAGAAGTATCTCCTATATCAAATGACGAAGAAGACAAACTAGGAATTGAATCGGAAGAATGGAGAACATTTTCAAAAGTGCCTTGGGGATTATCAAAAATTATTTTAGGAGGAGAGGGGGATTCAGAGGAAGGAATGATAATGGGGGAAGCAGGCACAGGGGGTACAACAGGTGTATTGTCTTGTGGAGACAAGGCCTCTTTATCTTGTTGCTCTGAATCCTTGTCTTCAACATCCATCTCTTCTATAACTGGCTCTTCAGTTGTTGGATCCTCGGCCGCTGGCTCCTCAACTTCCATATCTTTCACTTCAGGTTCCTCCTCAACAACTTTTGCTTTCTTTGTTACAAATCTGATTTTAGGTTTATGTGTTTTAGAGGATGATGGAGCATCACTCTTATTCTTCGTTCTATTTTCAACCCTCTTACCAGTCTGCTCTTGTACTTCAGTTTCTGAACCAGTGAGGAATTCCTTCAGCGTAATTCCTTTATCTTCCAGCCACTTATTGGTGTTAGCCAATATGGGTTCAAATCTCTTCCTTAGCGAAGTCAGCTCCTTTTGGGACCATTGAATTGGAGGTAGAGGAGTACCAGCTATCTGTTCTGCTTCATACTTGGCATCAACCAATTCGCCATCATCCACAAGGTCTTCTGGAATATCAGCAAGTCCCAGATATTCAATTTGATCTAGAGACAGCCTGCTATAGTCCAGTTTCCTGATGTCTTCTTCTGTCCTCACATCTATCCAGACATCTTCCACCATGGGTTCATGGAACTGTGTTTTCCTCTTGATTTTATCCTTTATGCCCCGGTAATCAAACTTTGGTCTCCTCTTGAATTACTTCATGGTGACCAACTGCATTTCCGTCTCCATAGCTCTTGCCTTTGCGCAGTCAATACTGAGTATCTACCGATTTCTACAGGAAATCTGAATCCAGGCTTCTTGAGTTCCATCTGTTTGTTATGCACGACAATCATTTGCCTGCACAACTCCATCAAGACCAATCTATCTGAAGGAAACCTTGGAAGCATATAAGGGTAGCCTTGGAAAAAGCCAACCCTTAAGTAGGAGAAAGATGGAAATTGCAAAAACATACAACCAAAACCATTAACCACTGTCCATGCCTCATCTGAAATTCTTCTCTGCTCCAGTTGGGGATTAAAAAGACACAAGAATACAGCAAAGAATGCATCATTCACTCTCCTGAAATGGTGAATTGAACCTTTCAACGTTAGTTGAGAATAATAATGGTATACTGGAACTACTCTCCTATCCCCTTCTGATGATAATCCTGAAAAAATCCTCATGGAGGCTGCAATGTATACCAGGTAGGAAGTCATGAAGAACTTGGAGGTAGTGGATACCTTCGTCAGCTGATCATGCAAAGCGTTACTGATTTGCTCTCCCCAGAAAATAACCTGCTTGCCTTGGAGTATGACCTTAATGAAGGGATACATCCATTCATGAAATTGTGAAGAGGATGACAAACCTCTTATCCTGCTGAGGAGGGTAATCAAATCACCAACTTCTTCCACAAAATCGCTTCAAGAAAAGCTACGTGGCCATCTAGACAAACTTGACCTCGCAATCTTCAACCATTTGTTTTTGATTACTTTCTTTGCCTTCTCTGGATTCTTGTCATATTCCTTTTGAGCTTCGATGAAATCAAGCTTCAACACCTCTGTTGTAGGAGGACACATGAACACCTTGTCAATGAACTCAGGATCCAACCTGATTATTACATTACCACTGGCGTCCACCACAGCTCTGATATCTTTGTTGTAGAAATGGGCACACTGAAGGACAAATTCTGTATTGTGAGCCGCCACCGGGAAGGAGGAAACCAGATGAATATTACTTTCCACTATCTTCCTCATCATAGCACTGGGGTTGTTTGACTTGGTTCTCTCTACAAACTCAGCCATATCAACATGGCCAATCTCTGTATCTCTAATATCCTCAACATTAGAGTGGACTGAGGTGATTGGGAAAACACCTTGATATTTGTACTTCATAGCTTTTGCCTTCTTCGGGGACAAGTCAGTCATTTGGATGAACTTTTACCGTGAAGAAGTTTGACGTCGAACGGAGCTCCGCAGAAGAAACTGCAACAGAAATCATGATCATGCAATCAGGGAAAATATGGGCAATCTGGGAAAATTGCATGTTGATGATCACGACTATGGGAGTGCGCTTGAAAAAGGGCTATAGTGCGAGCTGGCCAAGAATCAGAGGAGAAGCAGGCACGGGAAAATGAAATTAGAAATTTTCCAGTGTTAGGAAAATTTGAGATATTTTTTGCACGGGCGGCAAAATTCACCACCCTTGCATATGAGGGTTTTGGTATATATTTGCATCGACGGCGAATTTTGCCACCTTTGCATGTGTTGTGGAAAATTTGGTACGAGCGGCGGATTTTACCGCTATTACATGCAAAGGAATGAAAGGTTGTATGAGCGGCAAATTTTGCCGACACTGCATATTGATAACCAGTTATAAGTTCATTGCTTTTCGATGTTCCGTCGGTGAATTTTGCCGACACCACATGGGGGAAAGTTCTATATATGCCCGAGCGGCGAATTTCACCGATAATGCACATCGAAAAGTGGATTGAGGTTCTAGTGGTGAACTCGGGCACTGTTGCATTTGATTAACACCTGCGAGTCTATGTGCGGGGGTCGGGATGTTCGCCGTTTTATCACTTGGCAAGGGTTACATGGTCTCCGAGCAGGCTCGGCGAAATCCGCCGTCAATGGGATGTGTGCGAGGGTTCGGAGTATCAATACAATACAAGCCCTAGGGTTTTCGGGAGTAAAACCTAGGGTTTTCACAGGGTCGACAACACAAAATGAAAACAACAGACTCTAAACAAAAACAAAAACGTAAATAAAAACTAAAAACAAACATCAAACTCAAAATACCTATAATAAACTTTAAAGAAAAGGTAGAACGACGAATGAAAGGTAAAACTTACCCGTGCTTGAAGTGGAAACCCTAAGGATAGATCCGTCGGTGAATCGGAATGGTGTGATCAAGCAAGCGTCGAGAGCATTGGTAAATGAAACAAAGACCTTTGTTATAAGGAAATGACAAGTGAAAATGGGAGTCATAACGCTTTTAAAAGGTTAAAACCGGAGTTTAGACGCCTGGCACGAGTGGCCATTAATGGCACTCGACGGCAGAATCCTGAAGATCTCGTTCGGGCGGCAATTTCGGCCGCTATGACATCCTTGTTGACAAACGTGCGACGTCGGCGAAAAAGGCCGCCCTTACATGGGTCAGGTGACTCCAATGAAAGATATGCGATGGCGGTGAATTTTACCGCTCTCACATATTTGAACTCAAAGCGATGTAATTTCGGCAAATTTTGCCGACATTACATCGCAAAACAAAAAACAAGCTTAAGTAATATGTAAGAGCGGCAAATTTTGTCGCTCTTGCATATCAAGAGTCAAAAAATTTACAAACTTAAAAAAAGAAGACTAAAATTATCATCCTAACCAATTTACGACTTGGATTTTCCTCGCAAATATCGAGAAATTAATTCAAGGAAACATTGCAAACGAGTTTTAAAATGTCAACTGACCTCGCACGAGAACAAGGAAATCTTTTCTTGATTTGCGATCTTAGAGTGTAGATTCACGAAACGGACAAGTTTCGTGGGGTTGTCTACAAAAACGAGCGTAGCTGATTTTGAGAACAACAAGATGTTCTTGTGGATGTGTGCCGACTTAGATGTTTGTTCCTAAGTTGATGTCATGTATAAATAAGGGATTACGAAGTCATTTCAAAGTAGGACTTGTGGAGATGAGTGCATGGTAGCAAGGAGAAGAGCAAAAAATAGAGCAGAAGGTTTGGGCTTAAATGGAACTGACTCAAGCATGGTGAAGATGCTATATTCCAGTTCAAGTATGTGATAATCATTCTTTTGTAGATAGTGTGTCTCTTGTAGGCAGTGAGTCTCTTGTGAGCAATGTGCTCAGGCAGTGAGCCCTAACTGGCATGTGCCATTTTGTTCCTTTTATTCTTCTAACAGAGAATACAATCTTGGGTTAATCACCCCATGGTTTTTCCCTTAACCGGGTTTTCCACGTCAAAATCTTGGTGTCTCTTGTGTTAATGTGTTATCTGCTCTTGATTAAATACATTAAGTTTCATGTTTGATTTGTTGTTATACTGCTAAGTGAATTTAAGTGTTGAAAATAAAGAAAGTTTAGGATAACTAATTCACCCCCCCTCTCAGTTATCAACATCTACTGCCCCTAATTCTTCTTGTACATTTTCTTGTTTAGACATTGGACCTTGTTCAAATTACATATCAACTTGAGTGTCTTGCTCCTCTTCTTCACTTGAATATCCACTGGATTCTTCTTTTTCCATGCTAACTTCTTTTCATGTCCCTGAATCCATTTCTCTGACTTCACTTCCACTACTGTCATCGTCAATGTTGACAGTCTCAGTAACTTATTTGGCTTCATGCATTTTTTACCCATGTAGCATTTCTTCATCCAATTCTATTTTTACCTTAGCATATGCTTGTCTTTTCTCTGCTAAGGTAGATGCACCAGGTATGTTACTTAATATACCTACCTGCTATGCTCCTATAACTTCACTCTGTTTTGAAGTTTCCCCTTTGGATATGTCTATTGGTATTGCCTTCATAACCTTCTACCCTATTAACTCTTTAGTAACCTATGCTTGCTCTGTACTGGTATCATGACTCAATGACTTTTCTTCTACAGATGTGCCTGATGATACCACTATGGTCACCCCTATTGCATAGGGATCCATTAATGTAGCAGTTTTGTCTTTCTCAACAATGTTTGCTTCTACAATCTTCCTTTTCTTTTCATAGAAGCATTGGAGATCATCTTGATGCTCTCTCTCTCTCTCTTTTCCTTTCTTTGGATATGCAGGCTCAATTCCCTTAGCCTTAAGCTCCTTAATTATGTCCTTCAACCATGTCTTGGAGAATAAAATAATAGGTGTGGACAATGTGTCCAAAGATGTATTCCATGGTTGAGACCAATCAGGCTCTCCAATAGGAGCAAGCCTGGCACTTTCATAACTATGATGTAACAATTTTCCATCATCTTCAACTTCTAGGAGGACATAAATGTCTCCCATGGGCTTCATTTGCTCCACTACCAGCCTTTTGTGAGCTCTCTTTCTTACTTCTCTATCATTCTCACAATCTAACCAGAAATCTTCAATGTGTACTTGATGTTTAAATTTAGAATCAATAGTATTTTGGATCCTGTGAAAAGGATCAAATCTTCTTGCTAACTCAAATTCTTAAAACCCATAAAACCTTAATTCCCTCTCTGTGTAACCAGCCACTTCTTTGCTGGAACAGGTATATCTACCAATTGCCCAAGGGAGCTTAAGATTTACCCTGTTATACTTCTTTTTGTACATTCTGAAGGCATTCAAGTTCTGTCTTGAGAACTCTAGGATAATCAACTTGTTAGAAGGATACCTAGGTAGAATGAAAGGTTTTCCTTCAAAGCCCTCAGTTTTGATATAAGTAAAGTTCTAGAATTGAATGTACCATGAACTGTGTAAACCAATTGTATCCTCTGCATCTTTAGACAATCTCTTATCCTATTCTTCTCTCAAAACTCTGACCATGTATGTATAAAATACATCATTCACTAAAGCATACTTTCTCAATGCATTCTCCTCCTGTAAATTAGGATAATGTTCATATACAAGATTTTGATTTGGGCCATTCCCTAGAGCTCCAACTCTATCAATCCCATGTATGTATGGTTGAACCATTGCTGCACATGAATATAATACATACGAGGACAAATAGAAAGGCATCATTTTTTCATTTCTTGACATTGCCTACCTCCATATGGTTGTGCTAATAGCCTTAGCCCAGTGAATTTGTCCTTGTTCCTTCTTTGCTTCCCTCATGAATTGTATAATAGTGAACATCCAAGGCTCACACTTAGTGGCATCCCTCAATCCCACTAGTCTTCTTAACATTGTAATCATCAAATGTATCTCTTCCTTAAAGTATATTCTTTGTAGAATCTTATGTACTCTTGCCACAGCCTTGGGATTATTTTCTATACTATACCAACTGTAGAAGATCTTGCTTCTACAATCCTTCTCATTATCAATGAAATCCTCATTGTACTGGTCAATATCAATGTCTACCATTTTTTCATGTATCTCTAGACCAAATGTTCTTACAATCCCCTCTATAGATAAGTCTACAATGACCCTATCATGGAACATTATTCTTCTAGTAATTGGTTCATATAAGTATATGCAATCCAGACATAGGTCCTTAGCTTCCATAGCTAATGGGAAACCTACAACTCTATATAATCCACTTTCCCATATACACCTCATGTCAGGTGTATCATTGGCTGCTATGATCTTCTATAAAACATCATCCGCATCATAATTCCCTATGTTAGTGTTTGTCCCCACTCCACTTGTACCAAGAAACGAAGGGTACCCTCTATATATTGGCAACTCCTCCTTCTTGGTTTCATTACGAGGCTTTCTTTCCTTTTTGATCTTTTCTTCACCCCCTGTATCCACCTTTTTCTGCTTTGGGGCCATCCTGTAAAAAATGCATTTTTTAACTTGTCATTTTACCTTCTTACCTAGGGTTTTACTATGAATTTTCTATTTTTTTACATTTTACCCTAACCCCCCGTTTGTCTTTTCTAGTTATGACTTTCACATTGTTTAACCCAAACCAGCTAATTAACAATCAAACACAATAATTTAACGCTTGCTTACATTTTAAAATGAAATTACTGAAATTCACTTTGCATTTTAATTAACTAAACTGTAATGACGTCTAAGATAAATACCTGTATTTTTTGATAGCTCAACCTTACAACGTTGACTTACTTTACCATTTTCTACTATGTTCCCACTTCTGGAATTCCGTCCTGCGATGATTTTTTGTTCAATTTCTGCAACAACTCCTCTTTCTACAATTTTAATCTTAACAATACAAATCTGAAAGAAAAATAGCTTTTAACTTACCCTAACCCGTTAAATTTTACCATTTTCAGTGTTAGTTCAGCATTAATTACAGTAATTAATGCACCTACGGCTTCGGCTTCTTATTTCAATGTTTTATTTTAAACCTTCTATCTGTTAGTTTCCTTTCTACATACATCACATTTTCTTGTATCTCTCCTTGTATATTATTTCTCGTATGTCCATTTGCATCTTTTCAATATACAAGCCTTATATCCAACGTGTTATAAACAATGTTATCCCTTTTCCTTTATATCTTCCCTTGAATCTTCTGTTTGTATATTGTAATGTATGTAAAATAGATACAAGCGCACATACATGCAACCCATACAACCCCTTTTTACCTTCTATCTCTCTGGTGATGTCCTTCATTTCTTTGTATATCAGGATTGTATATCGTTAACATACAATCACCCAAACATACAAATCCTTACATTTATTTAACTTCTTTTTGAAATCCATCTTGTACCGCAGCTCCTTGCATCTCTGCTTGTATGTCAGCTTGTATATGCTCTTGTATATCTATCTGTTTGTGCAATATACAACCTCAAGATACAACCTGTGGGACCCACTTTACCTTCCCACTTGTATCTCGATGAAATAATAACACTTGTATCTCGACGAAATATTAACACTTGTATCTACTCTTAGATACAAACCTCCATACATGCAAAATCTTTTGTACAATCATCCTAGAATCCTCATCTTTTCTTAACTATATTGCATAACCCTTCAGATCCACACATGTATATAAAGTGAATGCATATTTTCAATATACATTAAGGTACGATGCATCACTTACATCCAATTTAATTACCTTTTGACATCCGTACTGTATATATACAGAAAGGTGCAAACCCGAAGTATGCAACATACAAACAACAACACATACCCTTTTTCTTCCTCTTAATAAAACTGAATTTCATATTCTCTTCAGGTCCAAGATATGTATATCACGTTGTATATTGCCTTGTATCTTTCTTTTCTACAAGCATACAACTCAAGATACCATGAGAACTAAACCAATTATCCACTCTACTTTCACAACACATTGGGTCTGACTTGTATGCAAAGAATAAAACATTAACCTCATGCATACAAAATACCACAATAAATAAACCCAACCACTCCTTGTGATTAATACAATGACTCCACATACAAACGACCTTGTACATGCAACATACAAAACCTTCCTATAATGCATTTTACCAAAAAACATGCATATCTTGCAGAATATTGGGAATTTTAAAATGGTTCAAAAAGCAACCCTTATTCATTTTTGACAAAGAATTCACCTCTATTCTACTATGGTACTTAATACTAATTTTTTCTAATTTTCAACATGGTTGTAACTTTTACCTCTTTTCCCTTTACCACCAAGCAGACCCGCGCACAAGCAAAAATCCACAGCCACAGTAGGGGTCCTCATTTTGCTAAGAAGTAAAATGGGGCATGTTGTGAGCATCACAACAGGTATGTTAACATCAATGACGACACTGATTAGGCACATATTTTTAACAACTATCACCTTCTCAAATCATGTTCAACCATCCAAGCTTATATTAATGAGATGATGCCCTTCTTATTTATTTATGCAGATGTCAATAAAAGTTTCTTATATAAGTTCAACTCTATTAATAGCTTCCTATTATTTGTAATCCTATCATGATAAAGTTAACACTCTCTATGTCCTATTAAACAAATTTAGAGAAGCAATAAATTCTATAATTAGTCCCTGTAACATCATAAAATATCCCCTTGGGGGCTTTTCCCTCATAAGGTTTAGCTCTCGGGTCTTTAGCATGCATTTAGGACATTTTAGTTCATATTTTGGCATCATGATGGAATGAGGCCTAGGTGGAAAATGGGACCTAGGAGGACCCCTTGAGTTGTACCCTACCCAAAATAGGGGGGAGGAATTGGGCACCCACACCCTAGTCCTGCCCTATTTTTGGAAAACCCTAATTTCTGGGTGTTTGTTTGTGACCGTTATTAGGTCCCTTTGCCGACAAGGTACGTTTGAATTATGAAAATTTTGGTGGGAGTGTTTGTAGTTGTATATATAAATATGTTTAGGCATTCATTTGTAAACTAGATGACCATTAGATGGCAATTGTTATGTTCAAGTGTTATCAAGGTGATTCAAGTCTTCTATTGTGTTACAAGAGAAGACTTGTGTGTTTTGTGTGTTGATATTTGCATATTGAGCATCAATTTCCTCATGGCATGAAGAGCATCTTCCTCCATGAGAGCTTCACTACAAGGTGACATAATATTGTGTTTTCATCATTGATTCATTTGGTTTTTGCCTCTGCCTCACAAGGGAATGCACTCTTTATCTAAAAATGATATTTGGAGACTTAAATGTCCTCTGGGGCTTGATTGAGGCAAGCCTCTAAACACCACAACCCCCAAACCAAGTCTTGTGATTACAGGTTACAAGTGTCATATTTAGGAAAATTGGAGTTGCAGGAAGGATTGGCAAGCATCAAGGATTTAGGATCTAAAGAAAAGTAGGACACAGGAGCACTTCTAGGACTTGGGCACTCTCTCTAGTGTCCTCCGCATTTGAATCTCAGGAAACAGAAGTTACAAGGTTGATCAGTGTCAGAAGGAGGTCCAAATCCCATAAAGAAATTGGCACCTTGGACTTGGGTGCCTGCTCCAATGTCCCTGACTATTTTGCTTCAGAATCCCAAAAATAGGTATTCTATGATTTGGTATTTTACTCCTGTCTGCAAGAGCTTTTTCCATCATTCATCAATTTGTTGTCGTATTTGCATAATTAGGATTTTAATGGTTAATTGGGCATAAGAGAAGGAAAATTAATAATTAAATTCCCTAATCCAATCTTTTGTACATTTGTAGGTGACCTAGGGTATGATAGTACTCACCACTCGACCCTAGATCCTTGAATGCTAAGTGGAAAGGCAGATATAAACATCTAAGCATTATAACATTAACAAATTATCTAATTTTCCCATAAACATTTTGGTGAACCTATGTTTTTGAACTTAAATTGCAACTTGTTGAGTGTTTGTCTTTAGATTTGGATTGATTTCATTTATTCATATAGTCATTCATATTATTGCATTGAGAAAAATTCAAAAAAATTAAAAATTTTGAAAAAATAAAAAAATTTACATTGTTGGGCTTACTAAATTGTATCAATTCTTTCTAAATTTTCCTAATTCATGATTTTTGCATCAGATCTGATATAAACCACAGAAAAATACAAAAATTTAAAATTTTGCATTGCATTTTCATCATTTAATTGCTAGGGTTTTGTGGAAATTTTCACAATTTTATATAACCTAGTAATTCCAAAATCTAGGGTTAGTAGAAAAATTCTTTTCTCATATTTTTCTACTAATTTTAGAGGCTCATTCAAATTTGAATTTTCTATAGTCTTTCATTTTAGTGTAAATTTGCATTTAGATTTAAAATATTTGCATTTTTGCATAGAAAATTTCAACAAAAACTAGCAATTTTGATGCATTTTTATTAAATTTGTATTGGCATTTTACATGATCAAAATTGAAAATCATTTTCAGATCCAAGATTATTTAATTTCCATCAAAAATTAGACTTCAAAACATTCACATAGCATTTTTTCCCAAGATCTCAAACCTAGGGCTTCGAAAACAAAGTTTTTCACTAAATTTAGCCTTATCAACTTTATAAACTTGCACCAAAGATGTGTTGTGAAAGGTATTTTGGAATTATTTTTCTATTATTAAGATAATAATTTTCTTCCCCTCATAAAAATCTTCACAACCCCCTTTTAACGGGCTCTTGTAGTGAAAATTTGGTGAAAAACTACACATTTTGGCTATTCTTGCCCTAGGGTTTGGCCTAGTTTGCACTCCAAGCATGTTGTGGTCAATTTTATGGATTGAGGTGACTTATATTATTAATATTATTTTTTGTACCTCCTAAAATTCATTACAACACCCCTTTTTCTAGGTCTTGGAGTTGAAAAACCATGAAAAATAGCCTATTTTTGCTATATTTTCACTAGGGTTTTACCTTAAGTGGCACTAAAAGCATATTGTATTGGGTATTTTGGCACAAAGTGTCTATTATTACTGATATTAGTTTCTTTCCATCATTATTTTCCTCACAACACCCTTTGTTATGCTCTTTTGCATTGAGTTTTGGTGAAAAAAGTGTCTATTTTGACATATTTTCACTATAATTCAACTTGGAATTATCTTGGATTTGCATCAAGAGTGTGTTGAGAGTGATCTTATTGTTGTTTTGTACTATTATCAGAGATATAATTTTCTTCCCTTAACTAAAATCCTTACAACATCCTTTGGTTCATTCAGTTGCATTGAAAAAGTACAAAATATCAAGCATTTTAAGGTCATTTTTGCATACAGTTTTGTACTTGTCTTTGACATACTTTTGGAAAACTTATAAAATCTGATTTTTCATCTCATTATGGCATCTTCATGTTATTCATCTCTAAGATCATTGCATGAGTATATCCTAGATTTTGAAAATTTCTCTGATTTCACTAATGAGAATCTTCATGTTCTAGAACACATAGCTTCTGCAAGTGGTATTGATGCTTATATATGTCCCACATACAAGCTACAATTACTTTGGTATACGCATGATTTCAATAGATTCACACTATTCATAAGAGTATATCCTTTGATATTAGAATATTTAACTAAATTTATCAATAAGAATACTCATGAGAAAGATAGTTTTAGTAATTCCACTATTCTCCTTGGCCAAGATGAAGCATTAGTGAATGAAGAGCTCCCTTTAACAAAGGACATTCCAGGGGTTGATAATGAGCATTCATTTAACAATAATCAAAATCCTATCCTAGTATGTGAAACCTCTATGGATCATCTTATCAACCTTCTTCCTTTAGGTGATTGTTCACACACCTTGGATTTCACTAAGGAAGAGAAGACCTTTAATGTCCCTCCTTTGTTTGAGTATTCATGTCACTTGGAAATCACTAAGGATGTAGCACTAGTGGATGAGGAGAAGTCTCTCACATTAAATCCCTCAAGGATGGATGATGAGATCATTCAAAATAATTTGCTTCTCCCACCACCTAAGAGGATAGTGAATAAGTATACCAATGAACTCCAAGAAGAGGGTATTCCACCTAACATTGAGTCAAACCAAGAAGCATTTAAGAATGAACAAAAGAATAATCACAATGAATTGGAAATGGTACCTTATGTTTGCAATTAGAAAGAAAATGATTTAATTGTTGATGACTTCTAGCACGAAGACCCTAAAGGTAAGTATCTCTAACCCTTTATTTCTCTCATGATGTGCTTCCCCCATGATGTGTTATATGTTGTTTAGGCCTCCAAGGATGACCTTGGATTCTCCCATAAGGTTTGGGATACTAGGAGACCACCTCTGTTGTGACCTTCTTCTATTTGTATGATCATTCTTTTAAATTGCCTCTCTCTAATTTCATTGTTGTGTGTTGTGTCTTGTGAACATAACGTTGTGGTTGGTGACTTAGGGGCACCATCCTACGTGACTATCTCTAAGACACTTGTTCTCCTCTCTTATTTATTGTTTCCCTTCCTCTAGTGTTTCCATCTAGTGGGCGGATGACAACAAACATTTATACTAAAGCAGACCTAGTGTCCCTTTCGAGAGCAATCAAAAATTGGACTTAGTTCCTAATATGATGATGGGATTGTAAATTTTATCCGACACTTGGCTAGTAGAAGCACTCATGCTTTCCGCATAGTGAATTTCATGATGTTTCTACCACATTTAAAAACCTTAACAATACTGTTGCTCTATGAACCTTTGTTTGTCTTTGAATCTAGCCTTGGTGGTACTCAGTTCAAAGAGCTTCATGATATAGTCCTATGGTTATCCTCAAACTCTGAATTCATAGTATAACCTTGGCTCTTTGTGTGGTTAATCATATGCATTGATGTTGTTGTTTATCATGATGTTGTAGACACTAACATGTTTCTTGCAAGGATGTGTTTGTGGGAACATTTGGCGATCGTAAAATGCATGTCACCTCTGGGGGGCATGAGCTTTGCAAAAGTCGATGTTCCCTTGTGTGTTTTCTTCCTACCTTAATGTGCTTGATATCGATGCATGATATCAACCACCTTAAGGTGGAGGCATATAAGGTAAGTTGTCTGTTGTAGATGTTAGCAATGTGCTTGTCCTTAGGTGTAGGCTAGCATGATGAGTACTTCGTGCATCCTGAGTTTGTTTGTAATCAATCAATCTATATATTGCATATACCTCCTTTTCACCGTAAGGCATCTCCATGATACGGCTAGTGTTGTATACTTTTGAGCTCATACTTCCTTTTCACTATAAGGCATCTCTGTGATGCAGGTGGGGTTGCATTTTCAAAAGTCCTCTATGGAGGCAGGGAGTGGTTCTATGACTAACTCAACCCTTAAGCGTGTCTTCAGTGATTGTTGTGGTGAAGCCTAATCATCAGTGTATGCCTATAATGTGCCTGGGATGGTGTTGGACATAGAAATAGGTACACTCCATCGCTTGTCTGTCATGTTTTCTCCATGTCTTCAAGTGTGTGTGTTTGGCGTGCTTGCTTTGTTTGGCATGTTTGTTGCCCCATATGCAGTCTAAAGACCTACTTGATGAGTGCATCATGCATTTTGGGAGGTTTTGCATGTCTTGCGTGTGTGTTTCCCCATACATACAATCTAAAGACTTACTCGATGAGTACATCCTCTATTATGGGAGGTTTGTTTACTTTCTAGAATTTGCATCTACATTTCATATATATGAGAAAAAGAAAAGAAAAAATATCATTTATGTCTTCCATGCATTAATGTGTCTTCTATGCATTGATTGTATTCCCAGTGTTCTACATCACTATAATTGTCTTCTCTATATTTTGCATGCTTTTTATTATCTTCTATGTGATTGGTGTGTCTTCTCTATGCTTGATATGTTTATTGTGTTTGTGACCTTACTTTAATGCATTTATTGGCCTCACGTTTATACTTACATTAAAGTGGGGGCTAAATGTAACATCAGAAAATGCCCCCCTTGGGAGCTTTTCCCTCATAAGGTTTAGGTCCCAGGTCTTTAGCATGCATTTAGGACATTTTAGTTCATATTTTAGCATTTCGATGGAATGACGCCTAGGTTTCATGGCAAATGGAACCTAGGAGGACCCCTTGAGTTGTACCTTACCCAAAATAGGGGAGGAGGATTTGGGCACCCGCACCCTAGTCCTACCCTATTTTGGGGCAGCCCTAATTTCTAGGTGTCGGTTTGTGACCGTTATTAGGTCCCTTTGTTGACACAGTAAGTTTGAATTATGAAAATCTTGGCAGGATTGTTTGTAGTTGCATATATAAACATGTTTAGGCATTCATTTGTAAACTAGATGATTAGTAGATGGCAATTGTGATGTTTAAGTGTTCTCAAGGTGATTCAAGGCTTCTATTGTGTTGCAAGAGTAGACTTGTGTGTTTTGTGTGTTGATATTTGTAGATTTGAGCATCAATTTCCTCATGGCATGAAGAGCACCTTCCTCCATGAGAGCTTGACTACAAAGTGACATAATATTGTTTTTTCATCATTGATTCCTTTGGTTTTTGCCTCTACCTCACAAGGGCATGCACTCTTTATCTGACAACAGTGTTCGGAGACTTAAGTGTCCTCCGGGGCTTGACTAAGGCAAGCCTCTAAACATCTCAACCACCAAATCAAGTCTTGTGATTACAGGTTATAGGTGTCAGATTTGGGAAAAGTGGAGTTGCAGGAAGGATTGGCAAGCATCAAGGATTCAAGATCTGAAGAAAAGGACACAAGAGCACTTCCAGGACTTGGGCACTTGCTCTAGTGTCCTCTGCATCTGAATCTTGGGAAACATAAGTTACAGGTCTGATCAGTGTTGGAAGAAGGTCCAGATCCCACAAAGAAATCAGCACCTTGGACTTGGGCACCCACTCTAGTGTCCCCAATTGTTCCACTTCAGAACCCTAAAAACAGGTATTCTGTGATTTGGTATTTTACTCTTGTCTACAAGAGCTTTTTCTGTCATTCATCAATTAATGTCGTATTTGTATAATTAGGGTTTTAATGGTTGATTAGGCATAGGAGAAGGAAAATTAATAATTAAATTCCCTAATCCAAACTTCCCTACATTTGTAAGTGACCTAGGGTATGATAGTGCTCTCCATTGGACCCTAGATCCTTGAAAGTTAAGCAGAAAGGTGGATTTAAACATCTAAGCATTAGAACATTAACAAATCCAATTTTCCCCTAAGCACTCCCCATTTGAAACATTCTCATTTAATGCACATTGCAATGGTGGTGATCCGATGTAATATACTTGACCTTTCTACTATTAAAATGTGTGATATTTACTAATGTGTTTTGTGCTTTAATAGGTTGCAGTTGTTTTGATGGGTTTGAACTTCTCTATTTTTCATGTTCAAGCCCATCAACTCCAAATACTCCAAAGCAAGTGGATAAATTCCAAAAGGCACGAATATCTTGTGAAGACATTAACAAAATGGCTTCATATCTATTGTTCTGTTGACACTTGAACCAGGTATGCTGATACAACCTCGCCAAAGTAGAATCATTTCTTGACATGATGACACAGTATTAGAAATAGAGTTTTGTTTGTTGAGGATGTAATATTCTTCACCATTCAACTATGAAAATATGTCATATTTTGTTATGTACATTATGCTTGAATTGGTTGCAGATGTTTTGACGAGTTCAATATTTTCTATTTTTCATGTTGAAGCCCACCAACAGCTAATGCACCAGAAGAAGTTCACAATTTCTAAAAGACACGAATATCTTTCAATGACATTAAAGAAATGGTTTAATTTCTATTTTCCATGGACACTTGAGCCAAGTATGGTGATGTAACATTTCCAAATCAAAATCATTTCTTAAGATCAGGACACAACATTACAAACAGAGTTTTGTTTGTTGAGAATGAACTTTGCAATGCAATGACCCAAAAGACATCATTCTTTTCTTGTTTATGGAGTTTGGTTTCTCAGATTTCTCTCACAAGAAACCATATTCATAAACCAAATTGTAGGGCCACTAATTCTATTTCAATGGCTAGTTGTAACATAACAATCTTAAATTGTTTAGCAGATCAACTGCTTACTCAAGAATTGTTTAAACACATACTAAAGCGTTTCAAAGTAAATGTTCTCAAGTTTGAACCACTTGTAATATATAGTATCATTCTATACCTTTCAAGAGCTGGAATTGTTTTATAATACTCTCCTTCAGTTGGTGTAATATGTATAAAGCATCCACTAAGTATTTACATTGTAAACTTTGTAACGATTTTTACCTTTATGCTCCAAACAGTAAATTTTGTAATTATTCCCCATTTAAACATTTTCATTTAATTTACATTGTGATGGTCACGATGACATGTAATATTCCTGACCATTCAGGAATAAACATTAAAGACTCTACTTTTTTCAATATTCTTTTTATAGATCCTAAAGCGTTTCGAAATAACTCTTTTCAAGTTTGAACTATTTTTAATATACAATACCTTCATGTACCCATCAAAGATCTGCAATTGTTTTGTAATTCTTTTCTTAATTTGGTCTAATATCTATAAATCATCCACTTAGAAGAGCTATGAATTGACAAATTATGCATCTCTTACTCTCTACTACTGGAAATCCTTTTTCTGATATATAATACATGCAACAACTTACCTATCATATATATATATATATATAACTTAGCAGATAAGTTGAATAGACCAGAGAATATTCCTATGAGTCTCAACATCCTTGTATATTGCACGAGTTCATATTACTGACACAAGACCACTACACTCATGCATATGCCAATAGATGGTTGTGCTATGAAAACAATAGTCATAATGGTGCCAGTTGCAACCACAACACCATCCTTATTTTCACCTAAACTTGAACTACATGACCAGGTACACTTCCAATTGGCACCAAGACCAAAGAACCATTTACATACTTGAAAAAAAACTATAACACTCATAAATACAAAGACTAAAACTAAATTTTGTTGACGACTACTTGATGTCTTCTTCGTTGGTGTTGCTACTTTTTCCAGTCTTAGCCGACCGAATGATTCAAGTGTGTTGCGGATGATCTTACAACAATTCTATGAAGTGTAGAGTGTTGATTGAAGAAGATTCAAGTCCCAGAAAATGTTTGGCTAACACTATAAGGATTCACATGTAATACTTTGTATCAAAACAAGTCTTGTCATTGTAATAGTTTGTTAGGTTGACCTTGAAGAACAGTTGTAATAAGATGTTTCTAAAGCTGACTTTGATGATCATTCCAAAGTTGATATCATATATAAATAAGTGAAGTGAGGTCATCAAAAGTGTGGATGGTAGTGAATATGTGGTAGAGCAGAGCAGAGTGTAAGAGCAAAGTAGAGGAGTTGTGTGCTTCAATGGGACTGAACCAGGCATGAAGAAGATGCTATTTCCTAGTTCATTCTTTCTATATTAAAATCTTGTAGGCAGTGAACCTCTTTGAGCAGTGAGCTCTAGGCAGCGTACCCAAAGGAAAGTGCCTTCCTCTTTCTTTTAAAGTACTTTTAACAGGGTACAAATCTTGTGGGTTAACCCCCACCGTGGTTTTTCCCTTAACCAGGTTTCCACGTAAAAATTCTGGTGTTATGTGTGTTGATTTTGTTTTTTCTCATATGTTGTTGATTTATACTTTTATGATTATATCATTCATCTATTAATAAGTGGTAAAGAAGTTTAATTGCAACAAAGGTTAAAAGTTTTTGAGACAACTGATTCACCCCCCTCTTAGTTGTCTACCTTTATTTCAACAATTGGTATCAGATCTGGTTCCTCTAAAAGAAGCTTGACCTCTTGAGGAGATCAAGGATGTCGACTTACAAGAAGGATAGTCTGAGATTTGATGGAACATATTACTCTCTCTGGAAGAGTCACATGGAGTGCCATTTGTAATGCATGGGTGATGCTTATTGGTTGATAACTAAGGATGAGTATAAGCCTCCAGAGAAAGGTCCTTTAACTCTAAATGAACTCAAAGATGCTAAAAATAACATTTGAGCTAAAGAAGCCTTGTTGAGCGCCCTAACTGATACAAAAATGACAAATGTCTTGGAACTAAAAAATGCTCATGAAATCTAGAAAAAATTGGAAAATTTGTATGAAGGTGATGAATATGTCAAATGTGCTAAGTTATAAAGTCTGAGAGGCACATATGAAAGTTTAAAGATTAGTGAAGATAAAAATATCACTTCCCACATGCAGAAGGTAAATGAACTCATGTGTGGTATCAGATGTGCTAGTGGAAAATTGGAAGAATCAGAGATTGTTGCAAAAGTGCTCAGATCCTTACCTAATTCATACAAACATATAGTCGCTACTATTGAGGAGATCAGGACTCTTACAAAAGTTACAAGAGATCAGTTGGTTGGCAAGATTTCAACATTTCAATTGAGTGAGTTCGGTGATTCTCTTCCTAAATTAGATACTGTATTCAAGGCCAATGTCTTTGGAAAACAAAGATTTGATCTAGGTGAAAGCTCTTCAAGAAGATCAACCAGATATGAAAAGACAAGAAAACAACTTGATGAAGATGAATCTAGGCTTGAACAACTTGAAGCCCTTATTGCCAAACGATTACCAAGAGGATCTAGTAAGTATGAAGGAATGTTGCCTTTCAAATGTTTTTCTTGCAATAAGATTGGTCATTTTTCTTCAAGATGTCCAAAGAGGGTTTCAAAGCCAAACCCTAACAAACCTAGGGGTCAGAAGAAATGCTACTATGTCCAAGAAGCTGAAGGAGTCACAGATGATGAATCTGATAAAGGAAGTACCTCTGAAAATGACTGGGTGTTCATTGCTATCAAGGAAGAAGATCTGGTATCTACTGAATCTACTGGTTGTGTGAATGTGGAAAGTGTTTTAGCTGCTCAAATTGAAGAAAATGATGAATGGGTGATTGACAATGGATGTTCTCATCATATGACTGGTGATAAAAGTAAGTTTGTAAGTTTGGAAAGATATGAAGGTGGAATTGTGAAGTTTGGAGACAACTCAGCTGGTAGAATCCATGGAAGAGGATCCATCTCTTTTGATGGTAAGAATAACACTAATGATGTTCTATATGTGGAAAGATTGAAGTATAATATTCTTAGTGTTGGACAGTTGGTCGACAAGGGTTATGATCTTTGATTCAAGGATGGAAAATACAGAATTTTGGAAAGTTCTAAAACTAAAATTGCATATGTTACTCAAACTAGAGGTAACATATTTCATATAAGTAGTTCTGGTAAGAGTTGCTTAATTGCTCAGATTGATCAGAGTTGGTTATGGCATAGGAAAATGTGTCGTGAATTTTGATAACATTGTCAAGATAAGTTTTACTCAGGCTATGAGAGATCTTCCAAAACTTATGAAACCTACTGATAGCATGTGTAGAGAATGTCAGTTGGGTAAAATGAGCAGAAATACATTCAAGAGCAAATAAAAAAATTCAAGTGGATTGTTGGAACTTGTGCATACTGATCTATGTGGTCTTGCTAGAATTAGGAGTGTGCAAGGAGACAAATATTTTATGTTGTTGATTCATGATTACTCCCGGATGATGTGGGTAACCTTCTTGAAAGCAAAAATAGAAGATCTTGACAAATTTAAGGTGTTCAAGGTTATGGTAGAGAATGAGATTGGTATCAAGATAAAGTGTCTGAGATCTGACAGAGGTGGAGAATTTATCTCAGGTGAGTTTGATACATTCTGTGAAAAGTATGGAATTAAAAGACAGTTGTCTGCTCCTAGGACTCCTCAATAGAAACGATTTGTGGAAAGAAAGAACCAGACCATTCAAGAAGCTGCTAGGACCATGATGATGGAAGCAAATGTTCCACAAGTCTATTGGAGAGAAGTTGTTAGTACTTCTATCTACACTCTTAAGCGGGTGCAGACCAAAGGCAATTTTGGTAAGACACCTTATCAACTATGGTTTGATCATTCTCCTACAATAAAATATTTTAGAGTTTTTGGTAGTAAATGCTATATCAAAAGAGATGAGGATCTAGGAAAGTTTGATGCAAGAAGTGATGAAGGAATATTTCTAGGTTACTCTACTCAAAGCAAAGCATACTGGTGCTTTAACAATAGTTTGAGAAAGATTATTGAAAGTGCTAATGTCAAGGTTGATGAAAGAAAAGAAGGACCTTCTAGGTTCAATGGATATGAATTAGATATTGAGAGTCTAAATAATGGAAAAAAAGTTTAGACTCGAACTCAGATTGCTCAAGAAAATCTAGAAATTCAAGAAGCTAGTGCAGATGATGAGGAACAAGATCAAGAATCAAAAGTTCAAGAAAATCCCAAAACTCCTAGGTATGTAAGGCTGAATCATTCTAAAGATCAAATCATAGGAGATAGAAATAAAGGTGTCCAAACTAGAAGAAGAATTGTTGAAGAATAAGAGGAAATTTGTTTGATTTCAAAGATTGAACCAAAATCAGTAAATGAAGCTTGCAAAGATGAAAATTAGGTTGTAGCAATGGAAGAAGAATTAATGCAAATTGAAAAGAATCACACTTGGGATCTTGTTTCTAGACATGAAAACAAAAATCTGATTGGAACTAAATGGGTTTTTTGAAATAAACTGAATGAGGATGGTGAAGTTGTGAGAAACAAAGCAAGATTGGTATGCAAAGGATATTCTCAAGTGGAAGGAATTGATTTTGAAGAAGCTTTTGTTCTGGTGGCAAGAATAGAAGTAGTCAAATTATTTCTTGCATTTACTTATAAAGATTTCAAGGTTTATCAGATGGATGTCAAGTCAGCATTCCTAAATGGTGAGTTAGAAGAACTCTACATTAAGCAACTAGAAGGATTCCAGTTGTTTGACAAGGGAGATATGGTCTGCAAACTAAGGAAAGCCTTGTATGGACTTAAACAAGCCCCAAGAGCCTGGTATGCAAGACTAGATAAGTATTTGATAAAGCTAGGTTTTAGCAAAGGCATAGCTGACAGTAATCTTTATTTCAAAATTGATCATGAACACATTTTGATTGTTGAGATAGTTGTTGATGATATCATCTTTGGTGGAAATGGGAGCATGTGTAAGAAATTTTCTGATCAGATGCAAAATGAATTTGAGATGTCCATGTTTGGTGAAATAATTTCTTTTTAGGTCTACAAATCACTTAATCAAATAAAGGCATTTTCATATCTCAATCTAAGTATGTGAAAGAGTTTTTGAAAAAGTTTGGAATGGAGGATTCAAAACCAGTGAGTACTCCTATGGTAACTGAATGCAAGTTGAGTACAAATGGTGATTCTCCTAAGGTAGATCAGAAGAGGTAAAGATCAATGATTGGAGGACTACTTTATCTGACTCACACAAGACCGGATATTATGAATGCAGTTGGCCTTGTTGCTAGATTTCAAGCTGATCCTAGAGAATCTCATGTTGTAGCAGTCAAAAGAATTTTTAGATACCTAAAGGGAACATCTGACTATGGCATATGGTATCCTAAGGGTGACAATTTCACTCTTCATACATATACAGATGCTGATTGGGCAGGAGATGTGGATGACAGGAAGAGTACTAGTGGAGGTGCATTTTTATTGGAAAAGAGATTGGTTTCTTGGTTGAGAAAAAAGTAGGAGGCAATATCTATGTCTACTATAGAGGAAGAGTACATAGTAGTAGCAAGTAATTGTACTCAAGTTTTGTGGATGAAGCAAATGTTGAAGGATATTAGAGTTGTGTTTGAAGAACCTGTTACAGTCTTCTATGATAACTCAAAGACAAATCACATATCCATCAAATTTCACTTCTCGAGAGAGAAAATAAATGAGAATGAAGTCAGATTGGAGTTTGTTTCTTCAAAGGATCATATTGTAGATATCTTCACCAAGCCTCTGCTTAAGGATACTTTTGAGTATCTCAGAGGGAAGATAGGGGTTATTACCCCTCCTTTTTAGAACTAAGGTGCACTTGTGTTCATCAGTTTGGAGGAATTCACAGTAATATCTTGTGATCTAGATTGATGATAAGGAGGTACTACTCAGGGGGAGTAGTCAGTATGCAAATTTTGGTGATCAGTTTGAAACAAAAAGGAGGAGAAAAGACTACAAATATGTGCCCTTTGCCATTGATGTCAAAGGGGGAGAGAAGTCATGTGAAAAACTAGTTGCTGATGTAAAGGGGAGTAGTGAAGAAAGTGGTTGTAGAAGTGATAAGAGAAAGGAAGATAAATCCTTGTCTTGATGGTTGAATCAGTTTTTCACATCATATGTTGCCATCAATGACAAAGGGGGAGATTGTTGCAAATATATGCCTGATCGGTGTTGTCATTGTTATCAACATATTCTTCTTGTTATTGGTGTCAACTGTATCCTAATCTATTGCCTGTTTAGAAGACTAGAATATTGAGGATATTGAGAAAATTAGCCTCTCTAGAAGGAACAAGTAAGTCATATATCTCTTTGTCAGAAATAGTGAAGATAATGTAGTTCAGTGAAGTAGATTGCTCCGCATTATCAATAAGATGAAGATCAGAGTCTGTGGATTAAAGGGTTTGTAGAGGATTTTTTGAAGTAGATCCAGTCAAGATTTGAGAGGTCTGCATGGAGAATTGGTGAATTAATGACCATCTAAGTAAAACCAAGTTTTGCAGTTGTTTAGAGATGACAAAGTGACAGTAATCTAGTCTGGATCAATCTACATTGGAATATTATGATCTTTAGATCTAGAGGTGTGTTTGGGCTATTGATGTGTATCCTCAACTCAAGTGGTTTGTGGTTTGGAGGTCCGTAACCAACCTTTCTATTGTGATAGTCATGGCAATTAGTGTTCTTGGGTTTTGGTATTAAGATGCAAGTGATTTTGGTGATCTGAAGTGGTGCAGTTGTTCCTGATGATTTCATTATGCTTGTGGTGGTCTCTAGATTGTGTGCCTACTATTTTGGAGGTCCGCATTAAAGATCAAGCTCATTGTTGAAGATTTCTTCATTGGTGTTGCTACTTTTTCCAGTCTTGGCCGACCAGATGATTCAAGCATGTTACGGATGATCTAAGAGAAGTTCTCTGAAGCATAGAGTGTTGATCAAAGAATATTCAAGTCCCAGAAAATGTTTAGCTAACACTATAAGGATTTGCATCTAATACTTTGTATCAAAGCAAGTCTTGTCATTGTAATAGTTTGTTAGGCCAACCTTGAAGAACAATTGTAATAAGATGTTTGTAAAGCCCACTTTGATGATCATTCCAAAGTTGATGTCATATATAAATAAGTGAAGTGAGGTCATCAAATGTGTGGGTGGTAGCAAAGATGTGATTGAGTAGAGAAGAGTGTAAGAGCAGAACAAAGGAGTTGTGTGTTTTAATGGGACTGAACTAGGCATGAAGAAGATGTTATTTCTTAGTTCATTCTTTCTGTATTAAAATCTTGTAGGTAGTGAGCCTCCTATAAGCAATGAGCCTCTTTGAGCAGTGAGCTTTGGGCAAAGCACCCGAAGGCAAGTGCCTTCCCCTTTCTTTTAAAGTACTTTTAATAGGGTACGAATCTTGTGGGTTAACCCCCACCGTGGTTTTTCCCTTAACCAGGTTTCTACATAAAAATTCTGGTGTTATGTGTGTTGATTTTGTTTCTACTCATGTGTTGTTGATTTATATGCTTTCATGATTATATCATTCATCTATTAGTAAGTGGTAAAGAAGTTTAATTGCAACAAAGGATAAAAACTTTTGAGACAACTGATTCACCCCCCCTCTCAGTTGTCTTCCTTTATTTCAATAATTTATCCTCTACCATAACATAGCCAAAAATCTATATTATAGATGTATGAATGAAAGAAAAATAATTTACAATTTTTAAAACTTTATGACTACACCATCAAATCTCAGCATACTAATATTCGCACTTCAGCTCATTATAGTTGAACCAAAAAACAAGTTATGAATACTAAATGCAACTTTCAAAGGATCTCATGATTCACAAAAAACCACTTGACATACAAAGAACAAATATTTCATACTAAAGCAATAAAGAAATAGCCAATACTCAACCAGAAAATAATTTCATTTCACCACAAAATATGATCAAAGTATCCCCTCTTTTCATAACTGAGACAAACATAATTTAGTCCACTTCAATGAAATTTCCTTCCAGCCAAAGAGTAAATATGCTTTTCCCCCATACATTTCAAATATTTAGACAAATACATTGCAATTGTTTTGCTTCTATGCAGGTAGAATAACTGACAAATCATTGCAGAATAGACATTACATAGACAAACAATAAAGTAGTTCAACAAGCATCTAATACATAAGAAAGCAATTATGAAATTGTATTCTCAATGTCCTCTTCTATCGCATCTAACTTTATAGGGGTATCATGTGTTTCCTTGTCTAGTCCATCTCCCTTTTTCTTAGTATTCAATTTTGTCTGCATTGCTTTAAACCTTCCCGCAATAGCAAGCACTCCTTTTGTATTCAAAACTACACTAATGCCAAGTCTTATCCTCCACTTTTGCAACACATGGCCTACTTCATTGAGTTTGGTTTCCATTTTAGGAAGGTCTTTCCTAAAATTGAATAGGCAACCTAACACGTTACTAAGTCTTTCCATCATATCTCCTTTCATATCTTCCTTAATGTTTAGTTCTCCATTCATCCTTTCATTGAAACTTTGCTTTAAGCTATCCAAATCTACCAAACTAGTTTTAGTCGCATCCAACAAGTCTACCCCAAGGGAAACAAAAGCACTATGGATATTAGACACATAAGACTTATTATTCTTAGCTAGACTTTTCAAGTCATTGGTACATTGTACTTGCATGTAAATTTTCCAATCAGCAACCACTGCCCAACTGGTTGACTCATTTTCATCTAACTTGTCTATAACCTTTTTTGACAACAAAGTACTAGAATACATCTTGGCCATGGCTTCAAAATTATTCTTTGTAACACCAAGCATAGTTTGTTCTATCCTAATGGCATTAATATAATTTAAAATTTCTATTTACTTTTTAGAAAACTTACCATAAAGAGTATAAGCATCATGTAGAAAACATGTACCATTAAAGATCATTTTGCTTACCCATTCTTCCATTGCACTTCCCAAATATTTGTATCTATTCATTTGGTCTAAAACCTCAACACCGAGGCCTTTATGGGGTCCAAACATAACACTTAAAGTTGAGAGTCTATATCTACAATAGACTTCACATATGAAGTAAGAATTTGTACTTGGTCTTCTAGCACCTCGATCTCTCTTTCTTTTTCTTCAACCCTGATAGACAATATTTCAACAGATAGTTTGGCATTATGAATATCACCTTGAACTGATGGAGGTCCTAGGTCCACAATACTAACTTGGAAGTCATCCACTAATATATCCTTTATTTCCTTATCCACCATTGGTTCAACAATTTCGTCATATTGATGTTTGGAAATTGGGTCGATCATCAGTCTTGACATTTTCTTTACCTTTTTGGTGGCTGAGTCCAATTTCAATAATCTTGCCACTACATTGAACTCTATGTCTATAACCTATGAATACCTCCTTTTGTTACTCACCACTGTCTTCAACTAGGAAGGTGTACTAGTCACAAAAAAATCATTTTAACATTTCCATCAGGTACTTCATCTATTTTTTGGGTATCATTTCCTGACTGCACCTTGGACCGACTTGGTGTTCCCAAAGAATCTAATGGAGGAGATGGAGGAGGAGTTTTCGTAGGCCTAGTATCAAAAGTTGTATCATTGCTCCTGTCTTCCTATAGATCTTTCTGAGAAGACTTAGCATCTTTGCCACTTTGCACAGAGTTGTTTAGATTACGATTGGTTGTAGCATCTCTAGAGGCATCCATGTCTTTCTCCTAACGTACAGAACAACCTACATCATTGTTACCAATCTTAGAATTCAACCAAGCCAAACTCCTATCTAAGATAGAGCAAGATCTAGTTTTAAGATCACCAATTTCACCCAAATCCCAATTGATGTCAGGTAAAGGTTTATCATATTCTGTTGCAAAAGCAGGATCAAAAATATCGACATAGTCATCAACAATGTCAGGTATTTTCCATCCAATTTTATACATTTTCATCTGATCCACAGTTAATCTAGACCATTCTCTCATTATTCATATTCATCAATACAATCAGCCCATAAATCCTTAAGATGGGATACATGTGCTCTTAACCTAGGCGCATACAAATTATTTTTAACAATTCTTTGCTATCAAAAAGATTCTAGATCCAAATGTTTCAAAATGAAAATGATTCAGTATCCTATCAACATTCTTTGTATCTTCAGGTTTACTACAAGTCTAATGTGTCAATTTTAGGGGAAATGGGTACCCCTTCTTCTTTGCAGTATAATAGCTTTGTCTTGCCAAATAAGCTTGTCTGCATATTTATAAAAACACTACATAGTCTTGAGCATATCTTGGTAGTTTCAGTGGAGGATACTCAAAACCTCCAATTCTAATGTATGTAAACTTATCATATTGTATAAAATAATTGTCGTAAGTCATCACACAATTGGCAACTTCTATGGAAATTCTGACCTCAAGGTTTTCCCATATTCTTCTAACCATCAGCATTAAAAATGCATCATTCACTCTTTTGTATATTATGTTCCCATCTTCTTCCCTTATTTGAGAAAAATAGTCATAGACCTTTGTTTCAATTGTCAAAGGACCTAACACCTGTAACATGGCCATCTGGGCTGAATTGTGGCCAATAAATAAATAAGATAAGAACACATGAAATTTCCTCTTATTATGAAAATTTGTCAATTGTTCATGTAATTGATCACTTATTAGTCCTCACTAGTCAACAAATTGTGTTCCTGTACAAATAATCATAATGTACTTTTTGATAGGTGTAAAGGAGACTCGATTATAGGTATGGTTTAAAACTAGCGGGGTTCTATCCAAGGGGGTTTGAATCTAAGGAGGTTTTATCAAACCCCCTTCAATTAAAATACTTTAAATGGAACCTTAAGGCTTAAATCGTTATATTTTCTAAAAATATGTGATTTTAGCAAAAATCAAGATGTCCCAGAAAGTGTATGGCAACACCCATGTACTAGCACATATAGTATTCAAAACTATCACACTCTTGACTCCCACTAACTCTATGTAAAAGAGTTATAATATCAGAAATTTCATCCATGAAATGCCCTCTAACCAAATTCTGAGGTAACTTAGACTCTCTCTTCTTAGGATTCTTCAGCCATGTCATTGCTATCATGTCTTTACATTTCTTTTTGACATCAATAAAAAAATTTGTGGCTTTCGCTATGGATACTTTTGCATAAACCTGATGAGTGGATAACCCCAATTCATTGTTTAGTGGCAGGATGGTTTGCCTGCTAACAGTTCTAATTTCTTAGCTTTTGGCATGATAGTTTTGTATATAGGCCATTATTAAGTTGGGGCAATTTATAGCTAGCAAGAAGCCTCCAGCATGCGCCAATCCACTATCAAATACTTTCTGTGTGATTGGTGGTCTACGTTTGCTATTCATTCTCTACCAGAATTCACACTGATTTATGTGACCAAAATTTGTGTCTCGCAAACTTGATAATTCATTGCTAATTATGAAAGTTATATCCAATGGCTTGTATTTATACTTCATTTTGATAGCTTTCATGGGACCACTCGAAAGAAATTGGGACCTCAGTTTTAAATAACAATTTCAAATACCAAGATGTCAGACAATAAGTCCCTATAATTTAAACTAGGACGTCCATTATGGATTTCACTTTCAAACTAAAAGATGACACACAATGGGTTTCAGTGATAGAAATTAGGGCCTTAACGCCTACAAATTCAATTTTTGCCCCCACCCCACACTATTTGACAACCTTGCAATAATGTTCAAACTCAAAGCAAGTGTTGGGCTTACCTGGATGGTGACACTTCAATGAGATGATGAAGATAAATAGCTCCATTAAGCTTCAAAATTTCTTCTTCTTGTAAACTTTACAAAATGATTTTACAATTTGAATAATAGCTTTATAAAGAAAAGAAGTTACCTAAGCTCATTTAACATTCCTTTCATTTAATATAGATATTTCAACTTAGCTAAACACCCTTATAATGTACATATTCCATTTCAAGAGAAAACCCTCTTTATTTTGAACAACTTTAAATAATGTTCATAGTCCGTTTGAAACAGACACTTATCAGCAAAGCCTTCTCAAGAAAACTCCCATTGAAAGAACATGACATTTTTGAACAACTTCGTTCATTCCCAAATCTTCTAACTTGTTGATAACAAAGTATACTCCATTTCAACTCGAAGCTTAGGGTAAAGCCTTATCACAAAATTCATATCAAAAGAAACTCATGCTTGTCAACTATTTTGTTAGTTCCAAAATTTGCTAGCTTGTCAATAACAAAGCATTGTCCATTTAACGAAAGCCTTCAAGGAACACCTTATCAGGAAAACTACAATTGGTAGGACCTACAATTTTGGAACAACTTTGTTCCATCCCTAATCACAAAGTATCCTATGCCTAAGCCTTATTGGCAAAACTTCCATCAGAAGAACTGGAGTTTTTAGAACAACTTCCTATGTGCCCAAATCTTTCATCTTGCTGATAACAAGGCTTAATCTATTTGAAACAAAAGCTTAAGTTTTCCTATAAAGCAAAGCCTTATCAACAAAAACTCCCATCAAAAGAACCAAGTATTTTAGAACTATTCTCTCCATTCCCCAATCTTAAGCTTTCCTAAAGCAAATCCTTATCGTAAAAACCTCCATCGGAAGAACCAAATGTTTTAGAACTATTTCCTGTGTCCTCACATCTCCTAACTTGCCAATAACAAACCATAGTCCATTTCAAACAAAAGATAAAAGTTTGCTATGGCAAAGTCTTATTGGCAAAACTTCCATCAAAAGAGCCAGACATTTTTGAACTACTTCCTTAGTTCCAAAATCTCCCGACTCACTAATAACAAGGCCTTATCAAACAAATAATTTAGAACTACTTTTTTCATTCCCAAATCTCAACATTTCCTAACACAAAGCCTTATCGGCAAAAATTCCATTAGAAGAACCGAACATTTTTGAACTACTTCCTTAGTTCCGAAATCACTTGACTTGCCAATAATAAGCCTTTATCCATTTGAAACAAAAGCTTGATTTTTCCTAAAGCAAAGTCTTATTGGTAAAACTCCCATTGGAAGAACCCGAGATATTCGAACTACTTCTGCAATTCCCAAATCTTCCGACTTGCCGATAACAAGGCTTAATCCATTTGCAATAAAAGCTTAAGCTTTCATATAAAGCAAAGCCTTATCAGCAAAACTCCCATCACAAGAACCGAGTACATTTCAGTTCATGTGTCCTCACATCTCCCAACTTGCCAATAACAAGGCATAGTCCATTTCAAACAAAAGATAAAATTTTTCCATGGCAAAGTCTTATCAACAACACTTTATTTTAAGAACCGAACATTTTAGAACTACTTCCTGTGTGCCCAAATCTCTTGACTTGCTGATAACAAGCCTTTATCCATTTGAAACAAAAGCTTACATTTTCCTAAAGCAAAGCCTTATCAGCAAAACTCCTATCGAAAGAACTCGAGATTTTTGAACTACTTCCTTAGTTCCCAAATCTCCCAACTTGCTGATAACAAGGCATACTTATTTTGAAACAAAAGCTTCATGTTTTCCTAAAGGAATGTCTTATCAGAGAAACTCTCATTAGAATAACCGAAGATTTTAGAACTACTTTTTTCATTCCTAAATCTTAAAGTTTCCTAACGCTAACCCTTATCGGCAAAACTTCTATCGGAAGAACCGAATGTTCTAGAATTGTTTCCTAGGTTCTCAAATCTCTCGAATCATCAATAACAAGGCATAGTCCATGTCAAACCAAAGCTTAAAGTATCTAAAGACAAAGCCTTATTGGCAAAACTTCCATCAAAAGAACCAAACATTTTCGAACTACTTCCTACGTTCTTAAATCTCCCGACTGGCCAATAATAAGGCTAGTCCATCTCAAAAAAATTAAAACTTTCCTAAGACAAAGCATTATTAGAAAAATTACCATTGGAAGAACCAAACATTTTAGTAGTACTTCCTGTGTTCCGATATCCTCTGACTCCACAATAACAAGGCATATTTTATTTTTAAAAAAGCTTGTAGTTTCTTAATACAAAGTCTTATCGGCAAAACTTTCATTGAAGGAAGAATGAGTTAGAACTACTACCTAAGTTCCCAAATCTTTCGACTTTCCAATAACATGGTGATTTTAAAAAATGATAAACATATCCTAAGGAAAAGCCTCATCAACAAAACTTCCATCGCAAGAAATGAATGTTTTAGAACTACTTCCTCAGTTCCCAAATCTCCTGACTTGCTGACAGGAATTTGGTTATGAAACAATTAATTTTTGGTTATTAAATGATTATATAATAATAATAATATTATTATTATTATTAATATTATTGTTATGATCAATATCAGTATATCAATAATAATCCAATAACTCAATAGAATTGAAATAAACAAGATCAAACACAAAGAACACAATACCTTGCAAACCTTTCTATTCTGTGACTTCCACTGGTCACCTATCTCGAATTGATCTCGTGTATGAATAGAGCCCTCAGAAGGTGTAATTCCTTGTTTTTTCCAAGATGACAATGGAGAATGGTTGTTGATAGGTTTTGAAATGAAGAGGATCTTCATAATACAATGATAATGGTGATAATGGTGTGACAATTGATCTCACGCTATGAAGTGATTTGTGCCAAAGGCACGCTATGATTCTTGCAGAGTAAGTTTATAAAAAGCTTGGACCCTTTAAATGGAGGAATAGAGGTTGCATTTATAGATTTGTGAGAGAGAAGATCAATGGTGTAGAATGAATAAGAAGATCAACAGTTGAGGAAATTTGAGAGGATGTGCATGAAAAGGGAGAGGACAAGTGTCCTGCTCTATGAGAGTTAACAGAATAGATTGAGGAGTTAACTGAGATGATTGAAGAGTTAATTGATTTGACTAGGGAGATAACATAATAGATTAATTAGTTAACAGATTTGATTGAAGAGTTAACTAATTTTGACTGGAGGATAAATAGGACATGTGGATGAGGGGATTTTAAATAATTAAATATCAAAATATTTAATTACACGTCCACATGGATCAATTAAATTATTTTTGGTATTTATTCAATTTTGGAGGAAATAGACATTTTAAATAAATATTTGGATTTATTTAAATATAGAGAATGATTTGATATTGAAGACTTTGGGATTTAGAAGAACTAATTAAATAATTTGATATTATTTAATTTAGAATGACTTTAGAAGAATTTGGATGATTTAATTAAATAAATGATTTTATTTAATTTTTTGGAGGAATGGTTTTTTTTTTTTTAAATGCCCCTGGTAAACTTTTTAACGTGACCGGCAACGCTGGTGCGACACGCCCTCCGGCTCCATGCGAATGCTTTTGCCCGGAGCAATGAACCAGTGAGGCCACAACTGGGGGACCTCATCCCCTAGGAAGAACACTTCAAACCCGCGAGCTCATTGGCCCAGCGAAGGTGTAAAGCCTTGCGAGCTCGTTGGCCTAGTGGGTGTTTGAACTCTGGTGGCCGCCACTACATCCTGAGCGACTTAACCACCGAACCATGCCATCATCGGCATTTTTTGGAGGAATGTAAATCAAATAAATAAATTGATTTATTTATTTATTGATAGAGGAAATTAAATGAAATAAATATTTTAAAATATTTATTTAGAAAGAGATGTCATTTTTAGGTGTATACATTTTGCCCCTCTTTGATGCAATGTGTTTTAACGCATTATTTCAAAGAAATAAAAGTTTTATGATAATGATACATGCCCGAGTTTACCTCTTGTATAGGTTTATGATGATAGGATGCCCCCTCGAGAGATTGGGTGGGAAGAATGTGATGACCGGATGACTGACAATCTCACAATGAGATAGGTTGATAGGATAGACTAGAGAAGAAATTGGTGAACACGAAAAAAAATGGGATGAAGAAAGAGCTAAATGACACATGATGCAAGATAAA
This sequence comes from Cunninghamia lanceolata, assembly GCA_027924645.1. Lineage (NCBI taxonomy): Eukaryota > Viridiplantae > Streptophyta > Pinopsida > Cupressales > Cupressaceae > Cunninghamia > Cunninghamia lanceolata. Next base: position 5,611,704 of record BSBN01000703.1, on the reverse strand, counting down.
ATGATAACACACACAAGCAAGAAAGCAAGTATTCACAAATCATACAAGAACAAATGAGGTATTGCCCCTATCCAGCCAGAAACTAATGATTAATTGATAACAATTGACGATAGTATTTTTTATTGCGGGGAATGATATAACACAAAGACATGGGAAAGATATGTCCCACTAATAATTATGATTGATTGATTTGGTTTATGACAAGATTAGGATCAAGACACTTGATTGTGATTGGATAATTTGATAAGATTGATTTTACTCAATTGGTATGGATTAAGGATGGACTTGCATTTGGATCATTGCTTGGATCGATTGCACAACGATGAATGGCTTATATGGATAACTAGAAGTACAATTGGATAAACTACCAGAAAGGACTTAGATCTTTGGACACTTGGAAAAAGGTTTATTATGGAATGAAATGTAATTGAATATGTATGGACATGGAGGTTGTTACCTTGATATTACAAGTATTTTGAAGTGCCTGATTCATCATTGGGCTTTTATTATGTTGTAAGAAAATACAAGCATCTAGTTATAATTAAACCAAGATGACCTGAGTATTGCTTACATAGATTTTGATTTAGAAAGTTAATACAAGCATCTAAGTATAATTGAACCAAGATGACCTGAGTATTTCTTACATGGATTTTGATTTAGCAAGTTAATACAAGTATCTAAGTATAATTGAACCAAGATGACCTAAGTATTTCTTGTGTATCAAAAGACAAGGATTACACATGTTTCATGTTTAGAATTTTGATGTCCTCGATGATCATTATGTTGATCATGTCTTTAGACAAGGCTTCACATTACTAAAGATAAACCCACAAGCATCAAACAAATAAAATAATCATGCCCCCATCATAGCCTCTCTAGTTTTTAGGCATCCTTGAGCGGTGTAGGAGACATGATAACAAAAAGTTAAAATTTTAAGGCACAACCAATCAAAACAAAACTTTCTTGTATTAGATGTGTCTTTTTAACATAATTTAGATAAAATCATTTTGAGTGTTTAGGAACTTGTTTGTGTTGTGTTGGATAGGTTGATGTCTTGCATAAAAACTTCTGTGTGGAAGTATACTTTGTTGTGTGTGTGTGTCTAGTGAAGGGTATCACAATCCTTATTGGTGCCTTCTTAGAACATGTGCCACTGTAGAATCCAACTCTATAACTAGGTTAAGGACTTGCCCCCAGTTAGGTAAAGGATCGATTTATTATGGGAGAATGGACAATAGTCATGAAGAAATGGGCCCTAAGGGATTGACCTAGTGTCTCAGGGGCTCATTGATAAATGGCCTTGCCTATGTGATGACACAGACGAAACGTAGTTCGGGGTGTGGACTACGTGGACCTAAGGCCTAGGCAATGAGAATTGGCACAAATTTAGATGGACAAAATGATTGGGTGATAAGATATAGAATGGATGGGTAGCCTCGCGGGCCCATCAATGATGGCCTTGCCTACATGACGATGCAGAGGCAACATAGTTTGGGATGATAAGATACTAACGATGGACCCTATGATAGGCTGACACTATGGATAGGATACTAGATAAACCTTAGGTAGTAAGGTGACAATGGTGATAGAGTATCAAGCCATGATAGGTTATCATTAGGTGGTTTTTAAAATGGATATGATCAGATGATGGATAATGGTAGGATAGGTAGAAGGAAACAAGGATGTGATCTCCAAGGTCTATGTCGTATAGCAATAACTTAGGATTTTGACATGACAAAGCTTATGACGAAGGAGGATGAGAGGATTGGATTGTTTTGAAAAAGACAAGGTATATCAAGAGTTTTCCCAAAGCATGTTTCAACATTTTATACCTATCTCTATCAAGATCAAAAGAGGAATGGAGGATGGATGGACTCAATATGATAGGTATATGCAAGATAAGGATGATAGGATGGTATAGTAAGACAGGATGGAAAATGATAGGGTCAATGAGACAATGTGCTCCCAAGGGTAAATGACATGGAAGATCAACCTACACATGATACCTATTTACCAGGTTTTCATCATGGTACTTATCCAAGGCATCTGTTTGCCAGGTTTTCACCATTGGATGAAATGAATTTTCTTTACCTTTTTTTTCTTTTTCTTTTTCTTTTTTTCCTTTTTTTGGACTGTTTTTTCTTTTTTTGAATATTTGGATGGGATAGGTGGAATACGGATGAGAGGGACTCAAGTGTCTGGTTCCATGAAGGTGATAGTGTCCCACTAGAGATGCATGTCACCACATGGATCATGTCAAATGTCTCTATGCTCATAGATGTTGGTATAGATTGCATGAAAGGAAAACAGAGTAGGTAGATAGCGGATTATGGAAGGTGCGATAGTGGATTATGATGCGGATTATGTAAGAATTATGTAAGGATGGAGGGAAGGCTTATGCAAAAGCATGGACCATAGGAATAGGATGGGGAAGGTATGTAGGATAATAGTGGAAGGAAGGGGAGATGGAGGTATTGTTGGATTTAGGATAGACAACTGAGAGGGAGGTGTGAATCAGTTGTTACCAAAATCATGTTCCTTATTCATTTTAAAACCTTCTTATATTTCAATAGCATATCAAAGATTCAATCATGGAAGCATAATGTAATAATTCAAGAGTAGAAACAAATTCAACACATAAGACACCAAAATTTTAATGTGGAAAACCCGGTTAAGGGAAAAACCATGGGGTTACTAACCAAAGATTGTATTCTCTGTTAAAAGAATAAGAAGAATAAATTGGCACTTGCCAATTAGGGCTCACTGCCTGAGCACACTTCTCACAAGAGGCCCACTGCCTATAGGAGACACACTGTCTACAGATGAATATCAATATTACATACTTGAACTGGAGATTAGCATCTTCACTATGCTTGAGTCAGTTCCATTTAAGCTCAATACCTCTACTCTACTTTTTGCTCCTCTACACTACCACCTTCTCATCATGACCACAAGGATACCTTTGAATGACTTCGCAACTCTTATTTATACATGACATTTACTTTGGAATGATCATCAAAGTCGGCACAACACACACTTTATTTTATTACTTATTACAAAAACTTCATGTGCATCACTGCACTATCAGCCACACATAGCTGGGACTTTAATCTTCTTCAAGGAACATGCCATGCTTTGCAAAACATCTTCAACATCATCCGCAATATGTGTAAATCATCCGGTCAGCCAAAACTAGGAAGAACACCATCACCCAAAGGTAAATCTTCAATTACGAGCTCAATCTTCAATGCGGACCACCAACACAAATTGGACACAATCTAGAGACCCTCACAAGCTTGCTTGAATCACCAAGAACATCTGCACCACTTCTACTTACTATAATCATTTACATCTTCATCTGGAACCTCAACAACACAGTCGGTCATCACTGTCATATTAAAAGGATTTCTTGTGGACCTCCAAACCATGAACCAATTGACTTGTCAATTCATATTAGCCTCCCAAACATGCCACCAGATCTTTAGAACATGATTTTGTATTTCTGGATCTCACCAGACCTAATTGTGTCACTTTGTCACCTCTAAATAGTTACCAAAACTAGTTTTACTCTCATGGCCATAAATCCTCCACATTTTCATGCGGACCTCTCAAATATTGATTGGATCATTCCTCAAACATAGATCTACAAACCCTTTGATTTGCACTCTCTAATCTTCATATAGCTGGGATCTTCACTTCATAGAGCTTCACTGTCTTCACTGAACTTCTTTGTTTTTTATAGGACTAATTTTCTCAATTTCCTTAGCACACAACTCATCCAATCCTTGACATTAATGCAATAGGAGTATGTTGACATCAATAACAACACTGGTTAGGGCCATACTTGCAACAGGTATGTGGAAGTGTCGTGGGATGGAAGGGAACCTTAACCAATGGTTGCACATACTGTGATAAACATTGAAGCTTGTGATGGGAAGGTGGTGTAGGAAGCAATGGAGATATTTGCTTAGTAGATGAGTGATTTAGGCATTTAGGGATCCACATAGACTTAGTATTTTTTTTATTTTTTCTTGTCATGTGGGATGGATGGATTTGAGACCTTTGGATGGAATGGGATTTTTGGATGGAAAAAGAGAAAGTGGATGGTTGGGATTCGTGAGAGGTGGATGCCTCTTTTAACTTGATGGCTTTTTTCTTAGGTGCCCAAACCATTTTGCTATTGGACTTTACTTGTGAAGGTATGGGCTTGGGTATATGCAAATTTTGTGCAGCTTCTGAGGTTAATACTTGTTTCTTGGGAACCCACACCTTTGTCATTTTTTCTTTGAGGTGTGTGGGTGTATGCAGCTTTTGAAATGGGTTTTTCTTTGATTTTTTGGAATGATTTCCTAAGGTATTAGGACCCTTAGGATTTTTGACTTTATGAAAGGAGGTATCCCAATGTTTATTTTTGAATCCCATAGGTTTGGTGGAATGAGTGGAAGCTTCATGTTTAGACAATATGTGCATTTGTCGTTCATGATTTGAAATGTGAGGGAATGTGTGGATGGATGGATTTGGTGTTGGGAAAAATGATGGTAAAATGCATGGAGGGATGTTAGGAGTTGGAAGTAGTAGAGGTAAATTGGATGGTGGAAGTTGTATGGTCACATGCTTTTGGGATTGGTATGTTAAGGGAGGTGGAATGGCGACATATGTTTTGGAGATATGATAGGGTTTGTGATGGGAGGTGGTGGATTTAGAAGGCATGGAGGAAGTACCAACATCATGAGATTGCTTTTCTTGGGGAGTATAACCAAGGCCATAAGAGGGTGGAGGGACTTTGACATGGATAGGCTCCAAAATACCTTGTTCATAAAGGCCTAAGCCTTTACCTTGATAGTTCATATTTTGGAGTATGCAGTGGATAATGGGATTATGGGTGATTTGGATGCTAGATGTGAGCTCATTATTTGATGGGGAAGGTGAAGTGGTAGACAACGGTTGTTTCTCTCCTAAGGAAGAACATTCATGGATGAAGGTAGTGAGACCAAGGGGATAGGATAATGGATTCATAACATTGTCAATAATGGATGGTGGAGGATCATTAGGATCTTGATTATCATTATGCTCACTAAGATCCAAGTTATTGGTTTGATCATCTATGTGCACTTGGGAGGTGAGTATCTCATCAAGGGAAGTGGAAGTTGTTGGATCATGGATAAGACTAGGTGGAGGATGGATAGGGGTAGTTTGGATATCTTGCTCATGGATGGTTGTGAGATTATGGATAGGAGAAAATTTTGTTAGGGTTAGCTGACAGAAGATATCAATTAAATGCAAATAAAGATTAAATAGAGGAATGGAAATACATAGAAATAATAACAGCGAAAGATAAGTTTTAACGTGTTTCACCCAAACTCAGGCTACATCCACCAAACAAAGAGTCCAATATTATTATCCAGTAAATCAAACTGATTACAATCAGCAATCCCTGTAACTCAATACCATTGCAAAATTCTACAATACTAAATATCAAAACCCTAACCATTAGCCTCTTTTAAAAAGCCTTTTTTTTAGTTACAAAATATGGTTTTTTATGTCGGTCAATGAAAAAAATAACTCTCGGTGCCCCCAAACCCTCGCAAGGGGCACTGCCCCTTGACCCCATAGGAATTTGGGGGGAAATCACACCGATAAAAGTGGGGTAAATTTAACCTCTGAGTCTAATTAGGCTCCATATAACAATAATCTCCCACTTGGAGACTGATCAGACTCCACACCATATCATCTCCCACTTGCAGACTGATCATAAAACCACTGACCCTGTAGCTCCCACTGGAAATAAGCACCCTAGACTATGTTGTTCTATTTTTATTATTTTCAGTCTAGAAGACCAACCGAAGCTAAAGAGGAGCTCATCTTCTCCCTTGTCACTGCCTTTGTAAACATATATGCTAGATTGTCATCTGTATGTATCTTTTCCATCCTTAACTATCTATTATCCAACACTGACTGAATAAAGTGATACCTCAACTGTATGTGTTTGATCTTTGAATGCAAGGCAAAATTCTTTGCAAGATGTATGGCACTCTGGCTGTCCATAAACAAATAATTGTTAACCTGTTGTGTGCCCAATTCTTTCATGAAAGATTACAGCCATATCATCTCCTTGCTTGCCTCTGTTGTAGCTACATATTCTGCCTCTGTGGTGGATAAAGAAACCACTTTTTGCATCCTGGAAATCCAACTCACCGCTGTCCCACCTACAGTAAAGACATAACTTGTAGTACTCTGCCTAGTATCAATATCCCCTGCCAAATCTAAGTCTACATAGCCTTCTAAATCAGTATTAGAGCCTTCAAAACATAAGTGTTTATTCGATGTACCTCTCAAATATTTGAGAATCCATTTTACCACATTCTAATGCTCCAATCTGAGATGACTCATATACCTACTAACAACTCCTATAGCATGTGCAATATCCGGTCTTGTGCATACCATGGCATACATTAAACTGCCTACAGCTGAAGCATATGGTACCTTGGACATTTTTTCTTCCTCCTCTTGTGTCTTTGGACACATCTCCTTAGTCAATTTCAAATGACTAGGCAAAGGTGTGGTGACAGCTTTTGCATTCTCCATATGGAATCTCTGCAACACCTTTTCAACATAAGCAGCCTAAGATAGAGTCAATTTTCTGTTCTTCCTATCTCTGCAAGTTTTCATACCAAGGATTTGTTTTGCTGCCCCCAAATCTTTCATATCAAATGACTGTGCTAATTGATGTTTCAACTCTCTTATGTGATCCATGTTAGACCTAGCTACAAGCTTGTCATCAACATATAAACATAAAATAATGTAGCTGTCGTTATCCAACCTCTTAAAATAAACACAATGGTTATAATTACACCTGTTGTAAACTTGCTCAGCCATAAAACTATCAAATTTCAAATACCATTGCCGAGGTGCTTATTTCAGGTTGTACAAACTCTTCTTCAATCTACACACCTGTTTCTCCTTACCTTTGACCTCAAATCCTTGGGGTTGTTCCATATATATCTCCTCCTCCAAATCACCATGGAGAAAGGTAGTTTTCACATTTAGCTATTCCAAATGCAAATCTTCAGCAGCCACAATACTTAAAACAGTACGAATAGAAGTCATCTTGACAACCGGAGAAAATATCTCATCAAAATCAATGCCCTTTTTCTATGCAAATCCTTTTACAACTAACCTAGCCTTAAATCTTTTCTTACCTCCATCTTCCTCTTTCAGCTGATAAACCTGGTAAAGCCTTTTTACCTGTAGGTAACTTACATAATTCCCAAGTCTAATTTTTCAGCAAGGAGTCCATTTCTTCTTTCATTGCAAGCTCCCACTGATCCTGTGTATCCACCTGCATAGTTTCATCATACCCTTTTGGTTCACTAGCATCTGTTAACAAAATAGAATATAAAGAGGGAGAAAACCTTTCAGGAGGTCTACTTATCCTTGTTGATCGCTAACATTCACTGGAGTTTGTGGTATTTCTGGTTGTTGTTGCAAAGCATGAGGAACCATTAGAACATCACTATTTGGAGTATCGTCTAGCACTACATAGTCTTTTTCTTTCTTCTCATGTTGTTGCAACTGATCTTTGTACAACACCTTCCCATTGAATATAACATCCCTACTTCTCATAATTTTATGATTTTCAAAATCCCAAAGCCTATAACCAAATTCATCAATGCCATATCCAACAAAGGTACACTTTTTTTATTTTGCATCCAACTTGGTTCTATTTTTAGAATCTACATCTACAAATGCTTCACATCTGAAGGTTTTAAGAAAAGAATAACTCACCTTCTTCCCTATCCATGCTTCCTCTGGAATACCACAGCCCAATGGAACTTAAGGACCTCTATTAATTAAATATATAGCAGTGTTGACAGCCTCTACCCACATATTTAAAGGTAGCCCAGCATGCAATCTCATGGTCCTTGCACGCTCCATTATTGTCCTATTCATGCATTCAGCCACCCCATTCTCTTGTGGAGTCCCTGGAACTAGTTTCTGCCTACAAATTCCATTAAAGGAACAATAATCCTCAAATTCTTTGCTACAATACTCACCGCCATTATCAGATCTGAGACATTTTAGTCTTTTACCCATCTCATTCTCAACCAAGCTTCTCCATTTCTTAAATGTTTCGAATACATCAGATTTCTGTCTAAGGAAATAAATCCATACCTTCCTAGTTGCATCATCTATGAATGTAACATAATACTGAGACCCACCGAGAGAAGATACCTGAGCTGGTCCCCATACATCTATATGCACAAGCTCCAACTTTTCAATTTTCTTTTGCTTCCCATCCTTGAGAAAACTGACTCTCTTTTGTTTTCCATACACACAACTTTCACAGAAATCCATATTAATACATTTCAAACCTGGTAAAACTTTCTTAGAATGAAGTACCTTCATACCTTTTTCACTCATATGCCCAAGTCTGTTATGCCACAGTGTTGTCTCATAACCTGCAGCAACTTTTCCAGTCTCTTCTTGCAAACCTACAGCAACTGATCTTGAATCTGTTTGTTTTTTCTCTATAACAGCTAAAGTAGAAGGAATAGTATGACCTGTACAAAGATATAAGGTGCTTTCTTTCACACCTTTTGCTACTACTAAGGCACCTTTTGAAACCTTCCAATTTTTATCAGTAAATGTAATAGTGCAACCTTGTTCAGTTAGCTGCCCTACTGAAATTAAATTCCTACTGAGCCTTGGAACGTGCCTTACCTCTTGTACTAGCCAATGATTCCCATTCTATAACTTAATCTTGATCCTTCCCTTTCCAACAATTTGACAGGGTTCATTATCTCCCAAATAAACCAGCCCAAAATCCCCTTGGACATAATCAAGAAAATAACTTCTATGGGGCGTAGCATGAAATGAGGCCCCTAAATCTAAAACCCATGAATCATCAGCATTATCTATGGAAAGAATCAAAGCATCATCTTTAGATTTATTGCTTACCACATTTGCCTCTTTATTGCCTTTTTGTTTGTCTCCTTTATTTTTCTGCGACCAGCAATCTTTCTTCAGATGACCTAGTTTCCCATAGTACCAGCAATCCTTATGTCCTCTGGTTTGGGATCTTTTATCCTTTGATTTTCCTCGTGACTTCCCATGACCTCCAAAACCTTTTCTTCTCTCCTTTGATCAGCCCCTGCTTTCTGCATTCAAAACACTGCCTGATGTGGATCCACCTGAGCTTTTCTTACGAATTTCCTCACTCAGAATAACACCAACAACATCATCAAATTTCAAGGTATTTGAACCAGAAACAGAGTTACTAACTGCCATTACCAAACTATCCCAGCTTTCAGGCAATGAACATAATATCAAGAGAGTTCTAACTTCTTCATCAAATTTTACATTTACAGAAGTCAATTGACTGACAATCGTATTAAATTCATTTAAATGACCTATCACAGATCCACCTTCAACCATTTTCAAATTAAACAAACGCTTCATGAGAAATACCTTATTTGAGGCTGAGGGTTTTTCATATAATTTAGCCAAAGCTTTCATCAGACCATCTATTGTCTTCGCTTCCATTATATTGAATGCCATTGATCGTGCCAGGCATAGCGGAATGGTTCCTAGTGCCTTTCTGTCAAGAAGATTCAAATCCTCATCAGACATTATTGTCAGTTTCTTGGCTACTCCTTCCAACGGCATCCATAAATCCTTTTGATAGAGGTAATCCTCCATCTGCATCTTCCATAACTGATAGTTTTGCCCATTCAATTTATCAACCTTCAATTTACCCCCATCCGCCATTACTCCCACTCAATCGTTAGACTTTCCTGCAGACGATAATCGAACACAACTCGCTCTGATACCACTTGTTAGGGTTAGCTGACAGAAGATATCAATTAAATGCAAATAAAGATTAAATAGAGGATGGAAATACATAGAAATAATAATAGTGAGAGACAAGTTTTAACGTGGTTCACCCAAACTCGAGCTACATCCACCAAACAGAGAGCCCAATATTATTATCCAATAAATCAAACTGATTACAATCAGCAATCCCTGCAACTCAATACCCCTACAAAATGCTACAATACTATATATCAAAACCCTAACCCTTAGCCACTTTTATAAAGCCTTTTTTTTTGTTACAAAATAGGGTTTTTTTATGTCGGTCAATGAAAAAAATAACTCTTGGTGGCCCCAAACCCTCGCAAGGGGCACTGCCCTTGACCCCGTAGGAATTTGGGGGGAAATCATGCCATTAAAAGTGGAGTAAATTTAACCTTTGATTCTGATTAGGATCCATATAACAACAAATTTCACATGGATAGGTGCTTGATCATAGAGAGGATTAACATGGATAGGATGACCTTGAATTACTTGCTCATGGGTAGTAACTTGATCATAGATAATATCTTGATCATAAAGAGGATTATGTGTGATATGGGTGGGATCAATTTGCTCATGTATAGGTTCTTCATCAACGATAATATCCTAATCATAGAAAAAGTATAGGTTATGGATGGGTTGGATGGAGATGTTTTGATCTTGATTTAGATAAAGGGTTGATGTTTCCACATGCTCTAGAGTATATTCTTGAAATAATGCTTGATTTTCTTGAATTGACATGGAGGTAGAAGACTCTTGGATATGCTTGATAGGCTCTTGATGGTCAACAACATGAGGGTATGATGGACCTTCAATTTGGTTCATGATAGGAGGTTCTTCAATAAGCTCGAGGGGTTGCAAATTGCATGATGAGGTTGGAGCAATGGACATGTTTGAAGGCTCTTTGATAGGCTCTTGGATAGGTGGTTTATGACATGGAGACAGTTCATTCCTTACTAGTAGCCCTTGGATCACATCTTTTATAGGTGCATGGGTAGATGAATGATGTAATGGATGGGTAGGCTTGGATGAGAGAGGTAGAGGTGTGAGACAAAAGGCTTCCTCAATGGAATACTCTCCTACACCTTTATCCTTGATCTTGATTTTTTGTTCCATGGATTTTGATGTAGAAGGTATTGGGCTTGGGTCAATATTGGTTATAGAGGATGAAGCTGCACAGTTGGTGGGAATTACACCTTCAGGCTCGGATTGGATGGAATTACAATATTGGAATGGGTTGGGATCACCTTGGATGGTGATTTCTTGGCCATCATGGGGGAATTTAATATGTGAATCACCTTGTTAAATGTGGTTAACAATATAGTCATATGACACATTTGTATAGTTGGCATTGTTAGCCCCACTTTGGTTTTGATTTGAAGAACCTCCCTTCTCATAGTTGGGGAGTGGATTCTTGAATGCTATATGATCATCATTGGAGGCATGGTCATCAAGTGATACCCATTTTTATCCAACAAGTCTTGAATGGTGTGTTTGAGTGCTTGACAGTCGTTAGTTTTGTGTCCTTTGTTTTGGTGATATCCACAAAAGTTGGTATCTTTCCACCAAGAAGATTTAAATTGTGGTTCATAATCCCGTGCCGTTGGAAGAATTATGAGATTGTTTGATATTAGCTTCTGTAGAGCGGATTCTAGTGTTTCCCTTAGAGGTGTGAACTTTCTTCAAGGAGGAAAGTTTGCAGACTGTGATTCGGTGTTTTGGAGTTTGTTTTGTGAGGGGTTATTTTGTGGGTTTGATAAGTTGAAAATTAGTTGCTTTGGCATCACATTTTTTGCATCAACCACCCCATCATTTACGATGTTCTTATTTTTGGTCCAAATCCATGGCTTATCCATGTTAACATGTGCAATACGGGTGTCCTTGTAAAGTTTTATTTGCCCTTTCGCTATCAAAGCATTTTCAATGAGTAAACCCATTTCAATGACCCTACTAAATGAAGTAGGATATTGGATTTGGATTTGGTAGCTTAGATCAGCATTTTGGTTATGTATAAACATCTCAAGCAATTATTTTTCTAGCATATGATATGGACATTTGCTAGCCAGTTGTCTCCATCTTTGCAAGAAAGTGGTGAAGGATTCTCCACCCTTTTGTTTCGTGCTACAAAGATTTAACATTGAGATTTCGAGCTCAATGTTATAGGAGAAATGAGTGACAAACTTATCCACTAGTTTGTTGAAGGTTTGAATGCTGGGAGGTAGGTGAGAGAACCATTCCATGGCTTGTCCTCCCAAGCTCCTTGGGAATAGTCACATGAGATATGTTTCATTGTGGGCGACTTCAAGACATGTTGCACTAAATTCTCTATTATGGTCTCTAGGGTCACCCTTTCCTCTATACTTGTCAAATTTTGGAACTTCAAATCTAAGGGGAAAGGGGATCATGTTCAAGCTCTTATCGAAGGGATATGGTGAGATATCCTCCAATGAATAGTGCTTAGTGGATGTCCATGTTTGGAGGTCCACTAATTGTTGTTGTAGGGTTTGAACTTGTTCTGTCAACATGTCTAAAGGTGTGGTTGAGTTTGTGGTTTTCTTGCCTTTGTCTGTGGCAAGGGTTCTTTTCTCACATGTGTTGACTTCATGAATTCTTTCCTCTTCAGTTCCTTTTAATGTTGTGATGTCAAAGTCAAAGAGGGGCTTAACTCCTTGGGTTTCTAGGTGGAGAAAGAACTTTTTAGGGTCTTAGTGGAGTACTTTGTCCATCATTCGTTGAAAGTTTCTATCTTGGAGAGCTTCTTGTAAGTCCTCGTCAGATATTTCCTCATCACTGTCGTGAGGGGAGGGGATATTTTGTCTGACGTTTCAGCCATTTCAATGTGTTTTTGATTCTACAATCTAGTTAGTACCATGCAATGTGACTTGGAATGAGGTGGGGTGAAATTAGTTACTTTGGTAAGATGTGTTTGGAGGTTGTAGTGAAGGGGATATTGGTGGTGATAAGATTTGAATAAGGGTTTTCTTTGATCTATGGTTTCAAAAAAGTTGGTCAATACAAAACGGTAGCCACAAATAAGGATGGTTGGAATTCAATTATTTGGTAGAGGCCAGTTTTGCACCAAAACAAACTAGTGAAGTTCCGAGAGAGAAGGATGATAGATCCTAATAGTGGAGACTTACTAGTTATGTTTGACTCTGATATGATCCAAAAATTGTCTTGTAATAATCTAGTTTGATAGTTTGATTTGTTCTTGTGAATTTTTGTGAAATTTTGATGAGGTGACTGACGGAAAAGAGGGTACACTGCGAGAATGAACAGAAGTGACTGCACCATTAATTTGACTTCAGAAACTGATATAAGACTAAAATGGGTGTTCAAAAAGGTAGGTGTTTTTCTACAAACTGTACGGAAGTGCTCACTGTGATAGATGCATAAGAACAGATGCACAGGAATAGAGTGTATATGTGCTACAACAGAGAACAAAAGCACAGATCTGGTGCAAAGAGGATGCACCAGAATAGAGTACAAATGCACAACAATAGGAAGTGTATGCATAGGTCTGGGGAAAAAGCATATGTATAGTAGAACTGTGTAAATGCATAGCAGAAAATAGATGTGTAGCAGGGTGAAGCAAATGCGTAGTAGGATGCAGCAGATGCGCAGATCTGTCTATTTTTCTTCATTTTGACTGATTTTCACTTAGTAAAGTCATGTTTTTCAATGTTTTTGGGTTCTTTGTTTGATTGTTTCTCTTTTTTATTTTTGTTTCTCTAATTATGTGTTGTCCTCAAAATTAGTTGAGCTTATTTTTTAGACAACCCCTATGAAACTTGTCCTTTTTGTAGTCTAGTCTCTAAGTTTGGAAATCGAGGCAAGTTCTCTTGGCCTTGAGTGAAGTCTTTTGACACCGTAGAATATCTTGTGACATTCCCCTTGGTTGATTTCTTGAGATTTGCAAAGATCAACTAAGTTACAAGCCTGTCAAAATATCAATTTTGACCTCTTTTTAAGGTGTTAGAAAAATTTTTAGGTTCATGTGCAAAGTCGATAAAAATTACCGCTCTTCTAGGTTGTTTATCTGAGTAGAGTGCATGAGTGGCAAATTTTGCTGCTCATACATTTGTCTTTTTTTTTTCAAGTGCAAGGGTGGCTAATTTTGTCACCCATGCATTCCTTGTTCTATTCACATGTATAAGCGGCAAAAATTTCTGCCATTACATGTCTTTTTACTACATGTAATGTCAGTGAATTTTGTTGATAGGGCATGTATTAAATGCGACTACAGTTAACTCGAGTGGCATTTAAACTTGTTTTTAGGTTTTGTTTTAAGTTTTAAATATGTTTTGGAATGGTTTTTATTTCAATCCTCCTTCCATTTCGCTTGTGTCTTCACGTTTCACTTGCCAAGCTAACGTAGTGACCCCTTATCAGTGAATTGTGGAGATTGTAGCACCAAGGGCTTCTGGTTTTCTTGTCAGAGGTAATTTTCTACCTTTTGTTTATATTTTTATTTAACACTTAGGGTTTATGTGTGTTTTAAATGCTTAAAAATCATTTCCTTTTTACCGTTTTAAAACCCTAAGTCTTTTGTTTATTTTCGCGAATGTTCCTGAATAGGTCTTAAGTTTTAGGTTTTTTTCATTTGAAAACTCATCGGTATCGTCATTATTTTTCACTGATGATACCTTTCTTTCTTGCTAAGTCGTAACATATGTATCAGTGGCAATTTTCACCACTGATACTTGTTTGTTGGTTTTTATCTTACCTTCATACAGGGGCGGTTAATTTTACCGCCCCTACATGGAAGATGAACTTTTAAATATTTTCATGTACAATTAGGCATTTTTGCCACTATTACATATGTTTAAAGGTTTTGGAAAACGTAGTGTAATTTTGGTGAAATCTGTTGCTCAAATTCCTTCCATATTACAAATTCCCGCATGTTCTAAGTTGGCGATAATTGTCACTTGTGCATATGAAAGTTCTACCCTAAGATGTAATAGCAAAAAAATTTGCAGCCATTTCAGTAAAACTTGCAAACCTACCCCTGAATGTAAAGTCAGAAAAAATCACCACTCAGACATGAAAATCTACTCCCAATATGCAGGGTCGGTAAATTTTACTGCCCTGACACTGGAAAATTCTCTCAAATGAAAGGGCGGCAAATTTTGCCACTTGTGCATTCACTCCCTTAGATTTTTCTAACTTTGGGAGATTTTCCAATTTACTTTCCTGAGCCCGCTTTCCTCTATTTTTCACCTCACTTGCACTCTAGCACTTTCAAGCTTACTCCAATAGTCATGATCATCAACATGCAATTTTCCTAGATTACTAGTATTTCCCCTAATTGCATGATCATGGCTTTTTGTTGCAGTTTCTTCTGCAGATTTTCTCTATTCATCGATGTCTTTTTGGTGTTGGTTTTCCAAATGACTAAATTGTCTCCAAAGAAGTCAAAAGCAATGAAGTATAAGTATCAAGGTGTTTTTCCAATCACCTTAATTACCTCAAATGTTGATGGTATTCAGGATACGGAGATTGGCCATGTAGACATGGTTGAGTTTGTGGAAAGGACTAAGTCAGATAACTCTAATTCTATGATGAAGAAAATTATAGCTAGCAACATTCATCTAGTGTCATCCTTTCCAGTGGCAGCTCATAATATAGAATTTTGTTGATAACTGAGAGGGGGGGTGAATCAGTTATCCTACTAATTTCAACTTTCAGTGCTTCCTTAATAGTTAATGCAACACCAGATCAAATAAGCAATCATAATCATAAAGGGAAATAACACAAATACACATGACACAATGATTTTGACATGGAAACCCTGTTAAGGGAAAAAACCACAGGGTGATTAACCCAAGATAATATTCTTTGTTAGAAGAATAGAAGATACAAAATGGCACTTGCAAATTAGGGCTCACTGCCCGAGCACACTGCTCACAAATGACTCACTGTCTACAAGAAAGGAAAGTAACTCAATGCTTGAACTGATGAGAAGCATCCACACATGCTAAGGTTTAGTTCCAATTAAGCTCAATAGACTGATCTGCTGCACTTCATTTTTACTCTCTCTTGATGCAGTTGTACTTTCACATTCTGGACCTCTTCTACTATCTTCACTCCGCTCTTCTTCTTTTCTTCACACCACACAACATGACAAAACACCTTCACATCTAAATCAATCATGTATATATATCTGCATAAGTGATTTCATCATCTTTCTAGTCAGCATCTGGAGCAGTCAATAATTTCCTCAAACTCTGATATGTCGGTTGAATCCTTGCATACAAAGTAATGTGGATCAAGCATATACTTGTAGAAGTCATCAATCATGTCGTCCAAACATAACTTATGCCTTAAGAACCTTTTCCATCATTAGTAACACATCTGGAATAATATCTAATGTTCTGCCAGTCAGTTCTTCCTCTGTTCACACTGTCACTTGGGAACCTGACACTCAAGTATTCATATCTCTTTATCCTTTCCACACCGGAGGCTCAAACCCTGGAATCTATCAGTCAAGATACTCCTCTTGACTTCCCCAAATTTGCACTTCACTAAGATACTTCTATTGAGAGATCCAGACCTGTCTATCGGACCTTACTGACTGCTCTATTCTTGCTTACTAGACCTTAACACTTCTTCAATCTGACTTCCGATGAGGACCTATCATGTCTTACAGATGTGTGGGATAACCTTTGTTGCCATCAATGACAACAATCATGAGTCCATATAGTGTCTCTTGCTAACAATCTCCCCCTTTGGCATTGATGGCAACACTTAGTGAAAAATGACTAAGTGTCACACTATACTCCCCCTTGCTGATGCTCTATCTCTATGTACATTTTCTGAAGCTCTCCCTTAGCTAGATTCCTCATTTTTCACTGCTCCTCACTCCCCCTTTGACATCAATGGCAAAGGGTAGGGTCCGCATACAAAAACTTTCAAAAAAATTTAAATATACTTAGCCGCATAAGTATATACATATGGCATACTTACATATACTGAAGTATGTCTGCAAAAGTTGTCTTCAATTGAATGAATTTTGTTGCCCAACTTTGCTTCATTCTATCCAAAATTGATATATGACCACTCAATAGGAATGCAAACACATCTGCCCTTTTTAGATTTGTTGGATCATTTGTCTGAGCTGTGATTTGAGCTTCTTTTATGGCCTCATGCATGGCCTCCAACTAAGGGACAATTATCCCTCTGAGCTTACTCAACCTACAGATTTTGTTTTTCTTCTCTTTTTCAAGCTTCTTAATTTCATTCAAAACTGCAACTGTTTGAAATTCTTGATTTATTATGGATGAGGTAAGTGGATCAAAATTTTAAGAAAGTTTTATCATTTTGTCCACCTGTTCTTTCATTTTCTTCTCAATTTCCACTGTTGTTTTAGACCAGGATATACAAAATTTGTATACATCACCTCCATCCTTAAGAGAATTTTCAAAACTTTTTATCCCAATACCCATAACTCTTCTATCATTTGATATTATCCCTTGCAGCTCTGAGAATCTCTTATCCAAAAACTCTTTCCTGACCTTCTCCTCAGCTGATTTCTCTAGAGAATCAAAATGTGTGCTAACACTATTGACTAGAGTTTTGAGATTACTGGAAGAGGAGGTTGTGGGATCCTTCTGAAAAGATGGCATGATCTTTTCCAACACTTTGGATGCTACCTCTATAAGCTCACAGTCTTCCATGTGAGATTTCAATCGTTTCTCTTTGGCCTTCGCATTTGCAAATGAAGCTATCTTCATTGTTTGTACCGGAGATAGAGAGTCAAAATCTAATGGCCCTTTTAGTAATCTGGTTCATCCATCTCATTAGTTTCTTTTGTCAAGAAGTAATTGATAGATTCTGCAGTGTCTCTTGCCAGAGACAGATTCTTCTTTTCTTCTGCAGTGTCACTTATGTTCTTTTCAGCTTGACTTCCTTCTTCACTTTTCACCTCTTTTTCTTTCTCCTTTATTATTTCTTCTTCTTTAGATCCGGAGTCAACAGGGGAAACTGAAGGAGAAATGTTAGTCTATTCATGGGCCACCTCTTCTGGAGTAGAGGATTCCAAGTCCTTAGCTGTTTCTGCACCGGTATTCATTACCTCCTCTGTCATTTTCTCAATAGACTCTTCTGCAACACTTGTAGTCGAGGGATTAGTACCCAAGTCCTCTATAATTGGAATGTTGAATCTTTTGAATGCATTCCGGAGGATCTCTTCTATCTCTTTTGCAACTTTGTCAGTCTCTCCGAGCATAAGTTGATTCATCCTTGCTTTGCTCCTGAACTCATCCTTACAATCTTTGAAGATCATATTCATTTTCTTGGGATCGATTGAAGGATATAGTTGGATTACTATTTGTTCCTAGATTTCTAGATCTTTGGCTTGGGCATTTTTCTTTCTTATTTCAAGTTCCTTCTCCAAGCTTTTGGGGATCAGAGATATAATTTCAATAAATGCTTTGTTGTAGATATTTAGGTACCTGACTGTGGCATCTTGCAATATCTTCTGATTTGCTTCACCATAATCATCATAGAATTCAACCATTGGCTGAAGATTTCTATCCACTATGACTGATTTGATTCCTCATAATCTGATTTGCTTCACCATAATCATCATTAATGTGAAGAGTGGGTTTTTTGACATATTCCTCTATCTTTTCTTCTTCCTTCTGTCTGAGAGAGGGTTCACCAGATGTTTTCTTCTTTTTCTTCATTTTCCTGATTTCTTCATCAGATTCAGTCTCCTCTTCATCCATTTGACTAGCATAAGCCCTTGTGGCTTTTGTCTTTGATCTTTTCTCTCCTTTACCGGATGATTGTGCTTTCAGTTTTGATGGCCTTGAGCTTTTGGTCGTGGTAGGTGCAGATCTCTTTGATGATCTGGTCCGGGTGGAAGACTTTGTCGGAACACTTTCCTCACTTTTTTTTTCTGCCTTTTTCTTTTCTTCCTCAGCCCTTTCCATCTTTTCCCTGTTGGCATCAATTGCCTCCTTTGAGATGCCAAATCCTTTGGCAACATGTTCAACTTCTTTTCTCACCTTCCTCTTGATCTGGTTGTCTGAGTTCCACATGAATCTTTACACTTAGCTCCTCAAAGGTTCTAAACCTTTTTGCCTTGGGATCTTTTGGCTGACTTAGCATGTGTTCAATATGCAGCTCAACAATTTTCTCATCAACTTCATACCCCATCGGCATGATCCATACTATTCTTGGTTCCACTACCTCCATAAGGCACTGATCAATTTCTACCATAAAGCAAACAGTATCCTTATACTTTTCAACTAAAGATTTGGGGATTCTCTCTCTTACCTGCATCATGCTCTAAAAATTCTTGAAATAGCCCCAGAGAGTTGTATACTGTGCCTTGGCATCACCAAGCGTATGTATATAATCTCTTATTTGAATAGCTACTAGTCTATCATTCTGCCATACCCAGCCACTGGATCTGGGAAGCTCATTCATGTAATAAAAGAATAGGCAGATTATCAAACCACCATACTTGAAGGAGTTCTTCTTGTCCTTTTTTATCTTTTGCAGATTCTCAAAAAGTTGGGTTAGAAGAAGTTCACACAAATCATAGTCAACATTTTCTTTTAGCATCTAATAGGCTGTATAAATTGTAGTTCCTGGTACTAAGTTTTCCCTACTGGAGTGATAAATCTTATAACCAGTTATCATGGATGCAAACTTGACATCTGGATCAGTGATATCTTCAATTGTCATGGCTCTCTTGTCAAATTTTGATCCGGTTGCATTACTTATTATCTGATTCTTGACAGATTTGAGAACAGGTATCCCACCGGATGAATGCAGACCAGTTACTACTCTAATTGCATCTTTGGTGATTTTAAGTGGTCTATTTAACCATAAGAAATTGTCATGCACTCTACTTAACACATACTGGACCCATTTATCTTCTTCAAAATAGTGGAAATGAATGCACTGTGCAAAATGCTTCTCCCGGATGGCTTTATATTGAGGTTTGATCTTAGAGGAATCATCTATTAACTGCTTATGATAGATATCCATTAACTTTGATTTGCCAAATTCTTCAATGTTTGCATGAATGTAAACCCTAACATCTTCTATATGCAGAACCCCATGCAGAGTGCTTGAAAAGGCACCTAGGGGATCAACTTCTAGAGATTTATATGGATGCTTCTTAAATCTAGGATGAGGTCTATCAGAGATCTTCACAACATTCGGAGTACCCATTTCCAAAAAGATTTTACAGCGAGATATTCAGCAATGAAAAATACATTTTTTTTGTTTGAAGGGTTCACTTGAAAGAGCCGGATTTGATTAACTGTATGAAACGATTTCAATGGATGAACTTTGGGAGTTGAGACAATTTGATGCAGAGCTCCTTTTTCTTTTCTTCTTGAGTCCAAATGTGTGAGTAACGAACGAATGAACTCTTTTATTTCTAAGAAGCCCTAATTTTCACCCTACAATAAATGCGCAACCTAATTTATTATGGTTTGCCTTGTTCATCTTATTCAGAGACATAATACATCTTCCTTTCACTAGTTATTTGATTTATCTGTAGATCTAGATTCCATCATATCAGACCAAACTTGTGAAGAACCTATTTTTACTAGAAGATTGTTTAACCGGATCAATTTTGGAAGGATTAGACTCTTCAAATCTTTTTGCAGATCTCTCAAATTTTTACCAGACCTTCTTTAGATATTTCTCTAGGAACCCTTTTATCCGCAACTCTCCTTGCACCAGTTCCGGCACCAATTGACTGGCTGGGGGAAAATGGTTTTCTTTGTGTCTCCCCCTAAGCCAAAGCTCACTTCTTAATTTCCAGAAGGAATATCAGCACCAAAGTTTGGTGCAGATCCATCCCCTACATTCTCTGTACTTTTTTTTACCCAAATCTTGTTCATCTCACTTTGAACTTCATCCGCATTCACTTTTTGTTTTCCCTTGTCTTGATTATGATTATGATGTATCGGACCTCTTTTGTCTTGATTCTTGCTTCTACAGAATTTGGCAATATGACTGGATCTATTGCAAATTTGGCAAACAATATTTCTTTGCATATTTGATTGATATCCTCTTGATCTGCATTGATTAGCCATATGACCCATTTTATTGCATGCAAAGCATCTACCATTGAATGAACTGTTCATTTGCATATTCCTGTATTCATGAGATTTGTGACCAACCCTTTTGCAATTGAAACACTGTCCAGAGAAGGATGTATTAGTCTGATTCATTCGCTTTCTGCACTTATTAGCTTTATGACCAAAGTTATTGCAGTTGTGGCAGTATCCATTGAAGGATGGATACCTTTGAGCATTAGGCTACCTTACCGGAGGTCTTCTAGACTGGTTCCTTGGATTTTCTGATAAAAATTCTTCTGACCAAATCCAGAGCTTTCACCTTTTTCATATCCTAGGCCACACTTGTCATCTACCCTCTTTTGGCTTTCAAGGAGAACTTCAAGTTGAGCAGAGCTTATTTTGAATTTTTCTTTGTATTCATTTGTTGTTTGAATATCCCTTTTAAGAGAGACAATTTGATCCTCAAGTTTTTCTTCATTGTCTTTAGCATCTTCAAGATCAGATTCAAGATGTTTGATTATTCTATCCATCTTGTGGCAGTCTTCTGATTTTTCCTTGAGAGATTGTCTTAGATCATCTTCAGATTTTCTTTTCTCTTCAATTTCTTGGGTAAACTTCATAACTCCTGATTCCATTTAATGTCTTACCATGATGATTTCTTTTGATAAGTTTTCACATAACTTGGTTTTCTCTTTTAGATCTTCATTTGTATCACTGGCTTCACCTTGACTTTCCAATTGTTGAAGTAGCTTCTTTCTCTTTTTCATAGAGAGACTCAGTTTCTGTTTTAGTTCCTTTATGAAATCATCAGCCTGTTTCAGTCTTTCTTTTAATTCATTGACTTCAGAATTTGACTGCTCAAGATCATCACGGGCAGACTTAAGTTGCTCCCTCATACTATACACATCCATTTGAATTCCCAGATCTTCCTCAAGCTGTTAGGCTAAGTTTGGAGGAACCTGGCTCTGATACCAATTGTTGATAACTAAGAGGGGGTGAATCAGTTATCCTACTAATTTCAACTTTCAGTGCTTCCTTAATAGTTAATGCAACACCAGATCAAATAAGCAATCATAATCATAAAGGGAAATAACACAAATACACATGACACAATGATTTTGACGTGGAAACCATGTTAAGGAAAAAAACCACAGGGTGATTAACCCAAGATAATATTCTCTATTAGAAGAATAGAAGATACAAAATGGTACTTGCCAATTAGGGCTCACTGCCTGAGCACACTGCTCACAAGAGACTCACTGTCTACAAGAAAGGAAAGTAACTCAATGCTTGAACTGATGAGAAGCATCCACACATATTGAGGTTTAGTTCTAGTTAAGCTCAATAGACTGATCTGCTGCACTTCATCCTTACTCTCTCTTGATGTAGCTGTACTTTCACATTCCGGACCTCTTCTACTATCTTCACTCTGCTCTTCTTCTTTTCTTTGCACCACACAACACAAAACAACACCTTCACATCTAAATCAATCATGTATATATATCCGCATAAGTGATTTTATCATCTTTCTAGTCGGCATCTGGAGCAGTCAATAATTTCCTCAAACTCTGATCTGTCGGCTGAATCCTTGCATACAAAGTAATGTGGATCAAGCATATACTTGTAGAAGTCATCAATCATGTTGGCCAAACATAACTTATGCCTTAAGAACATTTTCCATCATCAATAACACATCTAGAATAATGTCTGATGTTTTGCCAGTCAGTTCTTCCTCTGTTCACACTGTCACTTGGGAACCTAACACTCAAGTATTCATATCTCTTTAACCTTTCCACACCGGAGGCTCAAACCCTAGAATCTATTAGTCAAGATACTCCTCTTGACTTCCCCAAATCCGCACTTCACTAAGATACTTCTACTGAGAGATCTAGACCTGTCTATCGGACCTTACTGACTGCTCTATTCTTGCTTACTGGACCTTAACACTTCTTCAATTTGACTTCTGGTGAGGACCTATCATGTCTTGCGGATGTGTGGGGTAACCTTTGTTGCCATCAATGACAACAATCATGAGTCCATATAGTGTCTCTTGCCAATAAATTAGTTCTTCAGTGTGTACATTTCTACAACAAAGACACTAGGGCAGTAGTGTATGCAAATGGTAATGTGATCATAAGATTGGTTACAGAGTTCATTGATAAAGTTTTCATGTGTCTTTCTGCTATATAAGTTGTGAAACTTGACTTTACTGAGGCTCAACAAGAATATGACAAGAAATCTGAGAAGGGTAAGAAGACAATTAACACCAAATGGCTTAAGACTTCAAGGCCAAATTTGTCTAGGTGGCCAAGGAGCTTTCCTAGAAGTGATTTTATTGAGGAATTTGGTGATCTTATAACTCTTCTTAATAGGGTAAGGGGGCTAGCTTCTTCCTCTCTTTTCATGAATGGATGTACCCTTTTATTAAGGTTATACTTCAAGGCAAGCAAGCCATCTTTTGGAGTGAACAAATTAGCAATGCTCTTCATGAGCAATTGACTAAGGTATCCACTACTTCCAAGTTTTATATGACTTCCTATCTTGTGTATATAGCAGCTTCAATGAGAATCTTTCTAGGTTTGACATCTAATGGAGATAGGAGGGTTGTTCATGTGTATCAATATTATCCTCAGCTAACATTGAAGGGTTCAATTCATCACTTCAGGAGGGTAAAAGATGCCTTCTTTGTAGTGTTTCTATGTCTTTTTGATCCTTAATTAGAGAAGAGAAGAGTTTTAGATGAGGCTTGGTCAGTTGTGAATGGTTTTGGGTGTATGTTCTTACAGTTTCAGACTTTTTCATATCTAAGGGTTGGCTTTTTCCAAGTCTATCCTTACAAGTTGCTGAGATTTCCTTTAGATAAACTTGTTCTAATGGAATTATGTAGACAAATGATTTTTGTGCATAATAAAAAAATGGATCTTAAGAAATCAAGATTCAAGTTTCCCATTGAAATTGGCAAATACTCAATGTCAACTGCAGCAAAGGCCAGAGCCATGGAGACTATGATGCAATTGGTGACCATGAATCAATTCAAATGGAGCCTAAGGTTTGATTACAGGGGTGTAAAAGATAAAATCAAAAGGAAGACTCAATTTCATGAGCCAATGGTTGAAGACATCTAGATTGATCTGAGGATTGAGAAGGAAATCAAAAAACTAGATTATAGCAGGCTATCTCTAGATCAAATTGAGTGTTTAGGTTTACTTGATATTCCTGAAGACATGGTGGATGATGAAGAGTTGGTTGATCCTAAGTATAATAATGAGAAGATTGCTAATTCTCCTCTCCCACCTATTCAATGGTCTCAAAAAGAATTAACTTCTTTAAGGAAAAGGTTTGACCCTGTGGCTCCAAAGTAAAGGCACACCATTGAAGGATTTTGTAACCAGATTTGAAAAAAGAAGTTTTAGAGCAAACTAGTAAGAAGGTTGAACTAAGAAAAAAGAATAAAAGTGATACTCCTAGTATGTCCAAGGTTTCTAAACCAAGGATTAAATTTGTGTCTAAGGGAAAAAAGGCCAAGGTCACCGAGAAAGAGTCCGAGGTGGAAGAAATGGAAGTTGAGGCATAGAGGACTGATGAACCTACTACTAAAGAGATGGAAGTTGAAAATAATTCTTCAGGGGAGCAAGGTGAAGAACAAGAGAAAGAGATGGGAAAGGATCAAGAAGGTTAGCAAGATGAAGTTATGTCTCCACAAAGGGATGTACCATAGGAAGTTGAAATCCCTTCTCCTTTGCCCAATGTATATATTTCAGTTCCTTTGTATATTTTGCCTACCATCCCAGTTTCACCTATCAACATTCCATCTTCTGAGTCTTCATCATCTTCAATGAAATTTTTTGATAATCCTAAAGTGGTTTTTGATAATGTTTTTCATTCTTCTGAATTAATCCCTAGTCTTTCTTCACCATCTTTTGACATTGGAGATTCTTCAATCTTTGATCACTTTGTTTTGGGATCTGAGCAAGTTTCAAATGTGGATGTGCCGGGTGCAATGTTTACTGATACTCCTCCTATTGTTTCTACTTCAAGTGTAGGTGCAATTCCTATCACACCAACAATGGAACCTAATCCTAATGTAAGTACTTTTATGCTTCCTCCATGGCTGTCATCTTATACACCCAAGAGAAAGAAACAAGCCATCTCCCCAGATGATTTTTGTTAGATTCTGCGAGAAGCAAGAACCGAGCCAAGATCTGATGTCAGTCATAGATCATATGCGCCTCCACTCAACAAATGATCGAAGATCAAAATAGCAGAAAGAAGAGATATCTGAAATGAGAGAAAAATAGAGACAAAGAAAGAGAATTTTGAGAAGACTCTCAATAGTCTCATCAAGCTATCACTGAACTGATATTTAAGCTTGTGAACTAGCTTCAGTAAGAGGAGAGTGCTGTATATATAGCAAAAAAGGGCATATACATCCAAGAGGTGCATTAACTCCCATATCCCATAAAAGGTGGGAGGTTTTACCTACTTGGTAAATGCCAAAACATGTGGCATAACCTCCGTACATGAAAACAAAAAAGGAGTTATAAGAGGTGGCACATAAAGACAAAAGAGTGTGAGAACTCTAACTACCCCATAACCTACTTAGGTAAGGACATAATAGTGGTTATGAGAGGTGGCACAAAAAGCCAAAAGAGGATGTGTAACTCAACTACCCATATGTGGGAGAGAGTTACACATGTAGCTAATGTATTTCGCCATGTGTCCTCATATTAACCACTTATAATAAACCTAAGCAAGCTTAATAATGTGTAGGAAAAAGAAATATCCCTAAGGAAAAGAAAAAACCTACACTAACACCCCCCCATAAGCATAGCTTAGGTGGGTGAAAAGATATGGGTCCCGGCAAGTGAAGCCTGGTGAGGTACCCATGTACAAAGAAAAATCTCTCACAAATGGAGAAAAGGAGAAAACC
Organism: Cunninghamia lanceolata; assembly: GCA_027924645.1. Taxonomy (NCBI): domain Eukaryota; kingdom Viridiplantae; phylum Streptophyta; class Pinopsida; order Cupressales; family Cupressaceae; genus Cunninghamia; species Cunninghamia lanceolata. The sequence continues at coordinate 5,585,874 of BSBN01000703.1, read as the reverse complement.
TAGTGGGAAAAACTCCTCCCTAAAAGAGAGAAAAGAAACCCCCCCAGAGTAGAGAGAGTGAAGCGAAGGACTAAGAAGCCCCCCCAGAAGTAGACATTGGTCGCACCCCTAGAAAAGCTCACAGATGAAGGAACTTGTTCTCAGTGAAGGGTTTGGTGAAGATGTCTACAATTTGCTCCGATGTCTGAATGCACTTGAGATCAATGATGTTTGCATGAATCAGCTCCCGAATGTAGTGCATATGTATCACAATGTGTTTGGTTCTTTGGTGATGGACTGGATTCCTTGAGATTTGTATTGCACTCTGATTATCACAAAAGATGACTGTGGGCTTTCTAAATGAAATGCCAAACTCAGTGAGAATATTTTGAAGCCAGATGGCCTTAGTGGTGGCATTAACTGCCCCTTGATACTCAGCCTCTGTAGATGAAAGAGTAATTGCAGACTGCTTCTTGCTCGACCAACAAACTGGACTGGAACCAAGTGAGAAGCAATAGCCTGAAGTAGACTTGCGATCATGAGAATCGCCTGCCCAATCTAAATTTGTGTATCCCACCAAGTCAAATGCCACACCCGCTGCATAGTGAATCCCATAATTGTGAGTTCCCTGAACATAGTGGAGAATCCTCTTAGCTTCTTTCCAATGCAACTCATGTAGCTCTTGCATAAACCGAGAGACCATACCCATGGCATATGAAATGTCAGGCCTCGTGTGAGTCAAATAGATGAGACTCCCAACAAGCTGTCAGTATAAAGTGCCATCAACTAAGGGTGAAGAGCACTTAGCCTCAAGTTTGACCCCTGACAAAAATGGAGTTGGTGCAGGCTTACAGTCAGCCATGCGAAATCTAGAGAGCATATCAAGTGCATACTTGGGTTGTGCCATGAAGATACCTGAAGATGACTGAGTAATCTCAATCCCTAAAAAGTAGTGTAGAAGACCCAAGTCTGACATCAGAAATCAATCACGAAGTGCAGTTTTCACTACTTTGATCATGGATGAGTGACTCCCTATGATCAACAAGTCATCGACGTAGAGAACTAGAAATGTCATAGTATCATCCTACTGCAAAATATAGACGTTCAGATCAGAATGGCATCGAGTGAACCCAACTGACAGAAGGAAGGAATCCATCTTGGCATACCAGGCCTGAGGAGCCTGTTTGAGGCCATAGAGAGACTTTCAAAGTTGACAAACCAATGAAGGATCTTGAACAAACCCCTGTGGCTGCTCCATGTAGATTTCCTCCTAAAGGTCACCATGAAGAAAAGCACTCTTCACATCCATCTGATGAACTTCCCAACAATGGGCTGCAGCTATAGCAAGCACAAGTCGGATGGAATTCATTTTGGCTACTGGCGCAAAAGTCTCAGAGTAGTCAATCCCAGGTACTTGAGAGAATCCTTTAGCGACCAAGCGAGCCTTATGTTTGTTAACTGACCCATCTGCTACAAATTTTGTTCAATAGATCCACTTACATCGAACAAGTTTTCTTCCCTTAGGAAGAGGGACTAAATCCCATGTATGAATCCTTTCCAAGGAACTAATCTCTTCCTGCATTGCTACATCCCACTCGGGGACACCATAAGCTTCTCGAAAAGTCTATGGATATGAAGCTAAAGCAACGAAGAGATGTGGAGCCTACTGAAATTGTGACCTTGTTCTTCTTGTATCTGAAGGATCACCAACCCAATCACCTGCTGACTGCAATGTTTGACGAGCCCAAAGAGGCCCTGTGGCAGGAGAATCTGGAGGAGAATCATCGACCTCTAAATGATGACTGGGAGAATAGGGTGAATCCTCATTATCACTATTGCCATCTGAAGTGGAGAAAGAAAACTCCTCATGTGGATCAAGAGGATAAAGATCCTCTGAAGAACTATCATCATGCTACAATGTTTCCAATGTAATTGTTGATGGAGAAGTGGTAGGAGAAGAACTAGAAGATTCCTCCTCAAAACGAACACTCCTCTCAATGAACAGCTCATGAGTTGTAGGGTGAAGAAGACTGTAGCCCTTGACATTGTCTGGGTATCCAACAAATATGCAAGGCTTGCTCTGTGGATCCATAGCCTTGCTTTTCTCTGCTGTAATGTGGGCCCATGCAGGGAAGTGCTTAACTGTGGGTTTCTGACCAGTCTAAGTTTGGAAAGGAGTTACCCCCTTTACAGCTTTATGAGGGACACAGTTCTAGATATAACATGCATAGTTGATGGCCTTAGCCCAGTACTGAGGTGCCATATATCTAGAGTGAATCATACAATTGGCCATCTCTTTCAAAGACCTATTCTTACGTTCTACGACACCATTCTGTTGTGGACTATAGGGAACTGTGTGCTGAAGATCAATGCCCTCAGAGGCACAAAACTACTCAAACCTGTGGTTGACATATTCCCCCCCATTATCTATACGCAGAATCTTGATGGCCTTCCCAGACTGTTTCTCTGCAAAAGCTTTGAAGTCCTAAAAAGACTCAAAGACCTCAAACTTCTGCTTGAGAAAATATACCCAAGTATATCTAGAAAGATCATCAATGAATGTCAGAACATATCTAGCCCTACTGAAAGAAGGATGTGGAAATGGTCCTGCCAAGTCACTATGAACCAACTCTAGAAGTTGTGTGGCCCTCCAAGCTTTGCCTTTGTCATACTTCTCCTCAGGATGCTTACCAAGAATGCATCCCTGGCAAACTCCATCAGAGAATCGAATTGAAGGCAACCCTGAAACCATGTCCTGTTGACTGAGCTATTGCAAGTAGCGGTAATTCAAGTGGCCAAACCGCTGATGCCACAAATTACTCACCTCATCTGAATGAGTGAGTAAAATGGTTGAAGGAGAGTCAGGAACAAAATGAGAAAACTGATACAGTCTGGACTGATGATCTGCTTTTCCCATAGCAACTGTAGACCCATCATGCAACTCACTGATTACCACATTATCTGGTGTGAACTCAACCTGCTTGCCAGAGCCAGTGTGAGTGATCTAATAAATAGATAAGAGACTAGTTGACAAAGATAGAACACAAAGAACATCCTGAAATGTTCCTTTGCCCACGTCAACAAACCCTCTCCCATGCACTTCAACAGGAGTGTCATCACCCATAAGTATGGCAGGCATAGTACATGGCTCTAAGGAGACAAACCTGTCCTGAGAAGAAGCCATGTGGTGTGAAGCACCTGAGTCAATGATCCAAGTATCAGGTCAGGAAGCAACTGCAACTAGGGCCTTGCCCTTTCCTTTCCCCTTACTCTTTTCTGTGTCCTTTGAAGATCCTTCTGATGAACTCTGTTTAATAGAATCAAGCACCTTGATATTATTCTTCTCAAGAAGATGTGACAGGTGATCAATCTGCTTCTTTAGACACTTGTGCTCATCATGTCCTAGTCTTTTATAGTAAGAACACTTGACCTTCGCCTTCTTAGGTTGTTCACCTTTTGATGAAGAGGTTTGATTAGCTACATTTGGAGCAGCAGGTTTTTGATCTTTCTGCTTCTCTCCTTGGTTCTTTTGTTTCTTTTCCTATTTGCCAGACCCCTTATGTTCTTTTGTGCCTTGATTTGCAGCCAAGGCATGTGACTTCGAGGGTTTAATTGTACCCATGTGAACTAGTTTATCCTGCTCCTTGGTGAGTTCTGCAACAAACTCATCTAGAGAAGGCATTTTGAAGTTCATACCTAGGGCACTTTTTGTGGCATAAAAGGTAGAAACAAAGACAGAATAGTTTGGACAAAGCTTAGAAAGAATGCTTAAGATCAGTTGTTTGTCTTCTTTTTCTATTCCACACTATTTCAACTGCAATCTGATGGCTTTCAACTTTGTGAAGAAGTCTTGTATGGTGTCAAAACTGCTCAGACTCAACCCTATGAGTTCATTCTCCAATTGATGACCTCTTAACTCATCTTGCTTACCAAAGAGTTTTTCCAATGTGGTCCACTTTAGTGTAGTGCAAGATTCAATGTGAAAAAGAAGGTCAGGAGAGACTGACATACACAGAGTACCAAAGGCTTCATCACATTTATTAAACCATTTTGTCTTTTCTGCAGCATCTTGTGGTTCAGTTTCAAGTCCCATTGTTACACGATGATATCCATGTCTTTTTAGATATATTACCATCTTAGATTTCCATTCAAAATAATTATATGGAGTTAAAACTGGAACTGTAGATGCATCCATGAGAGCAGAAAAGAAGATTGCAAAGAAGGAAAAGTGTAAAGAAAGAAGACACACGAGATACCCCCCACCCCCCAAAATATTACAAGGTTGGCACTTTATAATTAGTGCTATTACAAGGCCTTTATCAAATTTCAATGTTTTCTAGGCCTCCAATGGCCAAAATTTAAAATTTTGATACAAATAAAATTGATGCAAAATCTAAAAAAAATAGCCTTATAGCTGTGTATTACTCTTCAATACCTTTCCATCACCTATTCATTTTTGAAAAATGGAGATCTGAGGCAAAAGAAAAGACCTATTGAAGAGAAAAAGTGCAGCAGATTCAACCTGCAATATCTGATAGAAAATGATAAAAAAATTTAATGAGACCTATATGGATGGAAATTTCTCATTTTCATCTTTCCGTCAAGTATTCGTTTACAAAAATCCGACACCCGAGGCAAAAATTATGCAAATTATAAGAAAGGTTGCTGAATGTGCCCGCCAAAAACGGTTCACGCCTAATTTTGACTCAATTTTCACAAAATTGAGAACTTAATTCCAAAATCTAATAGATACTTAGAAATTTTTTTGACCCTGGGAATAAAACCCAGAAATCGTTTTTTTTAAATGAGTAGAAGTTGGAAATTCGAAGCACAAATGAAAACAGCTCCATTAAAGATTTCAAAAAAAATAACCCAGATTTGTTACCGTGTCTTCCAATATCTAATTTTGGTGAAGTAAAAGTCACTTTTGACTTTCTCAAGCCTTCTGGACACTCTGGAAGTACTGAAAGATGCCTTCAATATTACCACAAAGCTACAATCACCCATATCTCACAAGAACACATATATGCAAACCAGATTACCCAGATGCCTATTTTCCTTTAAACTGTTCTGATTCTCCAGTTCATTCAAGGATGTAGGAGAAGAGCATACTTGGTTTTTAGGAAAAATATTAGCTATCTAACAATCTCAAATCTCTCAAATGAATCAGAAAAATAATGAGCTATACCAGACAACACAGCTCTGATACCATGTTAGATTCTGCGAGAAGCGAGAACCGAGCCAGTATCTGATGTCGGTCATAGATCATATGCGCCTCCACTCAACAGATGATCGAAGATCAAAATAGTAGAATGAAGAGATATCTGAAATGAGAGAAAAATAGAGACAAAGAAAGAGAATTTTGAGAAGACTCTCAATACTCTCATCGAGCTATCACTGAACTGATATTTGAGCTTGTGAACTAGCTTCGGTGAGAGAAGAGTGCTGTATATATAGCAAAAAAGGGCATATACATCCAAGATGTGCATTAACTCTCATATCCCATAAAAGGTGGGAGGTTTTACCTACTTGGTAAATGCCAAAACATGTGGCATAACCTCCTTACATGAAAACAAAAAAGGAGTTATAAGAGGTGGCACATAAAGACAAAAGAGTGTGAGAACTCTAACTACCCATATGTGGGAGAGAGTTACACATGTAGCTGATGTATTTCGTCACGTGTCCTCATATTAACCACTTATAATAAACCTAAGCAAGCTTAATAATGTGTAGGAAAAAGAAATATCCCTAAGGAAAAGAAAAAACCTACACTAACAATTTTGATTTTGGTAAATTGATGCTAGTCAAGGCTAAGACTCCAAAGAAGCCTAAAATACTTTCTCGAGTGCTAGAAGATAAGGGACACAAATTTTTAGAAATTGCTAAACCCCCAAGGATGCCACCATGGAGAATTTTAATATGAATGATTATTCCATTTCCAAAATTGAACTTGGCAAAATCACACATGAGAGTGCAAAAAATGATATGCAATTTGCACTAGATTCTTTGATTCAAAAGTTTGATAAAGAAAAAGAAATGAAGGATTATTATAAATCAATGGTGGAACAATTGACTGCAGTGGTGAGGAAGATCACTTTGAATTTTGAATCGGTAACTTTTGAAGTTGTTTCTATTGAAGACCCTATTATTCAAAAGGCTTAAAAGACTCATCTCAAAGGAAAAGTGGTTGAGGAATATTTGGAAAAGATGCGTGCACAAGGCATATCTATTTTGACAGATGTAGCTGAGAAGACAAGTAAAATGGAAAAGGTCGGAGCAGAGCTTGATGAAATGATTGACACTATTTCTCAGGATATTGAGTATTTGGATCAAAGCCATGATAAATGGACATAAGTGAGGAAATTGAAAATGAATACTTTGATATCAATTGGTGTTATTCCAAATCGAGATTCATACATAGAGACTAAGGAAGCATTGGCATACCAGAGTAATGTTTTGAAGGACTTGATCAAGGATCTGGAGACTGCCAAGAAGCTGAGTGACCAAAGTGATGTTAGCCTCTTACAAAAGTTGGAGGAGCTTTCGTATAATTTGGTATCTAAGGATAATCAATTTCTTTCTGCAGAGGAGATGACCCAAGAATTTGAGAATATGTTTCAGAAGGAGTTTGAAGACAAAACCTTTTCCATAGCTTCCATGGATAATATTCTAGACAACTAGTTAACTTTGGATAACCTAAAGGCCAAGTTAACTAGTCATGCTAAAGCAATCACAATAGTAAGGGATGAAATAGTCAGAGCCCAGATGATTTTCAGGGAGATTGTCAATCCAAATAGTTTGCGGATGCAAGCTGCATTTACTATGTATGATGCCCATTTGAAGAAAGAAGGCACCACAAGTTGAAGCAACTTTTCATCACTTAGTTTATTTTCTATTTTTCATATGTAATTTTGAATTAGTTTTGGATGTTTTTACATGTACTTTTCTCAGATGTAATTACATGTAAAAACATAGGAGGTCCCAAATGAAAAAGGATTCCTTTGTTGAATAAGTCATAGTTAGTTGTTCTTTTCCTATTTTTGCTCTCAGTCTCTCCTATAAATAAAGAGGACCCCTATTGTAAATATTATCTTTTATCTATTGCAAAGAAACTCTGCTGGATTGGAAAACATTTCAAAACTTTGAGATTTTTATGTTTATAATATTTTCAAGTGAATATCAATATAAGCAGGCAATTTGAGTATCAAACTTTGAGTTGAATCATAATGTTTTATGAGATCAGTGTTCTTATGTCATTGGTGTTATATTATATTGGATCATTGTTGGAATTGTGGAGCTTATTGGAAATTTAGAGAAGTGTTCATGTTTTAGTGAAATAGACTTTGTGCTATTTTCTCATTGTGGGAGTTTGTACTTATATTTGTGAAGATACAATTGTTTAGAGACTTTGTGCTATAAACTATTGTGTGCAAGTTAGTCATATCATATTGGTTGAAAGTGGATACTTTGGGCTACACTTAAGTTCAATCAAGTTTATTTGGAGAAGATAAGTGAAGCAATAGAAAACTTTGTGTTTCTACGATTTATTATGATTCATAGGTTATTAAGAATTGTTTTGTTCAAGTTCTTATTTTGAAAAGAAAAACATCTATTCTGAAAGAAGAGAATAGGATGAAGTGATAACACCCCAATATAGTTTTTAGTTTGTTTTAAGTATTAAAAGTTACTTGTTGGAAAGAGCTCATTGTCTAAAGGGAACCTCCCCTTGCTAAGAGGAGAGACTCAATCTCATTATAGCTATGGTGATATAACCATTTTGTCATTAGTTAGCTAAATAACAAAATATTCACCCAACAGTTTTTTGGCAAATAGACTGGGGAAGAACACGCAACTCAAAGGCTCATGCTTTGTTTTGAAGCATTTTGCCCTCTTTCATTGTTTTGAGTTGTTTCCAAATCTTTGTTGAGTACATTGCATTTTGGCAGACTCACAGTATATAAGAAGCAAGAGAGCTCAAGGAGTTATTGATCCTATGTTTGAGTTGATGCAGCAAAATAACTTTGGTCTATTGCCTCCACAACCTTAGCTTCAGTGAACAAGTGGTTTTCCTCCTACCAATGCCAGGTCTCCAATACCAAGTGAAGCTTCTAGCTCTATTACTAACAGAGTTTTATCTGTTTGAATCCCTCGAAGGTTTGTTATACCACCTTTCAATCAGTGCATAATGGCAGCTCAAGGTTCATGGGGTAATACTTTTGGTCCTTTGAATTTAATGCCACCACTTCATGAACTACCTGGTAGTTCAAGGAAGAACTTCCCTAAATTCTATGGTGATGCGAAAGTCCATACAGATGAACACATTGCAACTTTTTATATAGCTTGTGGTGTGCTAGGGGTGGAACATGAAGATTTGGTCACGCGACTTTTTGTAGAAACATTGCAAGGTACTATTGCAAATTGGTTCTACCACCTCCAAGCCCAAACCGTAACTAGTTGGAATACTCTCAAAACTAAGTTTGAAGCCAAGTTTAAGCCTGCAGAAGATGCACATGCCTTGTTAGCTTAGCTAACATAGATGAAGAAAGAAGCACATGAACCCATGTGAGATTTCATCGCCAAGTTTAATAAATTGACAAATAGGATTCTGGCAACTACTCAACCAATGGCAGAGAATCTTGAATGTTTCTTCATCAATACTCAACTTCCTAAGGTAAGTTTTGTGTTAAGGTGAGCTAGTCCTACTGATCTTCCTGCAGCTCAAAGTTTGGCTATGGAGGTTGAAGATGATCTTATCCTTGCAGGTAAGATAAGAAGAGATTTAAACAAAAATAGAGGTTAGTCCTCTACTAATAATTCTTCCACTAGCACCACAGATCCTATGGTGTAAAAGTTAGCAAATGGTTGCTAGCTTTAAAAAATAAAATGTCCCAAGGTATGTCCACTCCTTATAGGGATATACTAAGGAGGACATTTCCTAACAATTCATATCAAGGTAATGCTGCCAAAAATCAAGGGCAACAAAATCATCTTCCACCAACACAGGGGAAGCTTGCAATTGAAGCAGTGCCGGTCAACTTAGCAATTGGATATTATGAAGCAGAACATGATAATTCTTTCCAACCTGATTTAGATTAGGAGAATAATGCTAATCTTTCTATAGAAGGAGAAGAAGAATTAGCTAGTGAGTCTACTATTGGTTTTCTAAATTACCAAGATGAAGCAGAAAGAGAAGGAGAGGTATATGATGGAGCGTATGCTATTTTTACTAGGTCCCAAAATCAATCAAATCAAAAAAATGATAAAGGAAAGATAATAGAGGAGCCTCAACCTGTGATCTCAATTGCCAAACGAGGAACTCCATTGCCTTTTCAGTCAAAGGACCCAGTCGTCAATAAACAAGTTCATCTAACAATCCTGTTTCTTCTACTTCTGTTCCTTAGACCAGTACTATCCCAACTAAAACCTAGAATGATGGATTTCCTTCCTCTATATCTAGTTCATTTCAGCTCTTTGACATAATAGATCATGCTAGGAAAACCAAAATCTAGATGTCTAAGGTAGAATATCTGCAAGCTAACCCTGATCAATTTGATAGGTTAGCTAAGTATGTTAAAAATAAGACTGTCCCTACAGGGCGAGATTCTCCTAAAATTGCCCATGACTTCTCCAAGAATAGGTCCATCCAAAATAACCTAGTCACTACTCCCCTTGTTGCTCTAGGGAAGATAAAACCTTTCTATGTTTCTCTATTGGTTAATGGTCACAAGTTAAGCAATCGTATAATTGACTCCGGGGCTTCTGACAATGTCATGCCTACCAAGGTGGCAGATGCTCTTGGTCTCACTTTGACTAAGACCTTTGGGAGATGTTTCTCAATGGAAAATAAGCAAGTGCCTTTGTTAGGCCAAATCAAGAATGCCCAATTTGCATTTGCAGCCTTACCAGATAAAAGGATTAAGATGACCGTCCTAGTTGCTGATGTTCCATCTTCTTATGGCATTTTGCTTGGGCATAATTTTTGTAAAGATATGGGTGGAGAACTAAACATGAACCTATCCAAGGCAAGGATACCTATTAAAGGTGTCATGTAAAAGTTGCTTTTTGAGAAGGAGGCAAAATATATTGTTACCCAAACTGAAAATCCAAAAGCCCAAATTTTGTTTGAGTTTTCAGGAATGGGTAATTATTTCTTATCTACTGAAGATACTTCTAGTACATCAGATGAGAGTTCAAATATTTCAGATGCAGAAACATAAGATACTTCTAGTAAATTAGACAAAAGTTTAGAAGAGAACATAGGGATGCCAATTTCTTCTCTTTCTGATGAAGAAGAATCTACTAGTTGCAGAAACATCAAAATAAGAAATTCAAATGATGTTTAGCTTTTAGAATTTGATGGCAATTGTTCTTCCACCAACTTTGGAGCTAGAGTTGTTCTGATATCTCCACATGGTGATATCTATCCTTTCTCCTATAAGCTACAGTTTGACAATACTAATAAAACTGCCGAATACAAGTCATTATTGCTTAGAATGGAGGTTGCTCACGTTAAAGGTATTAATAATTCTCACACACAAGGTGATGTCGAACTTGTGGTTTGCCAAGTGAGAAATCTTTATCAGACCAAGAATGAAAGGCTGAGACATTACTGCAATCATGTATGGGATTGCATTGAAGGATTTGATGCTTTTGACATCTCTGTAGTGCTGAGAGAGTTTAATGATCATGTTGATTCATTGGCTGTCTCCGCCACCCTTATGGTCCCCCATAAGGATTTCAAAGGTAACAATTACACAATTGAGTTGGTTTTCTGACCAAGAGTGCTGGACAATGCTAACCATTGGCAGGTCTTGAATGGTGACAATCAGATCATAGATTTCTTAGAAAAGACAAATAACTTTGATGAGCTCTACTTTGAAGGTAGTGATTCTCTACCACATGAATATGTTTATGAAATAAATTCACAGACTGGTGAGGAGATTCTTCAACTAAAAGGGAATAAGATTCCAAAAGGTTTGGTTTCTCTAGAAAAGTTATTTGACAAGCATGATAGATATATCAAACAGCAACAACAACTTGATTTAAGTTCATCCAAGGAATTTGAGCAAGTAAATTTGAGTTCTGAAGTAGATCCCAAGATGGTTAACATCGGGAAGTGTTGCACAACTGATGAGAAATTCAAATTCATTACACTTCTTCACCATTACATTGATGTTCTGATGTATTCATATGATGATCTAAATTCTTTCAGACCTAAGGAGATCCAACATGAAATCCCTCTCAAGGTTGGATCGTTGCCTCATAAACAAAAGCAGAGGTAGTATAATCCCAAAATATCAGGTACTATTCTTTCTGAAATCCAAAAAATGTTGAATGTAAGGATAATCTTTCCTATCCATCATTCCACTTGGATTGCAAATATTTTTCCTGTGAGAAAGAAGAATAGAGGAATCCGTATTTGTGTTGACTTTAGAAATCTCAATGAGTCTTCTTTAAAAGATAACTACCCTTTGCCTATTATGGACCAAGTGTTACAAACTGTAACTGGTTTGGAGATGATGTCTATGTTAGACGATTTTTTAGGCTATAATCAAGTAGAAGTTAGCGAAGAAGATCAATACAAGACTGCTTTCACAACACCTTGGGGCACATTTGTTTACTGCAAGATGCCTTTTGGTTTGATCAATGCTAGTGCTACTTTCTGAAGAGCAATGGACCTCGCTTTCAGAGATGATATGGGGAAATTCATTGTGGTGTATCTTGAAGTCTTGACTATTTTCTCTAAACAGCTTCAAGATCATGCCTACCATTTGCGAGAGGTTCTGGAACGGTGTCGACAAAATGGTATTTCTCTTAATCCTAAGAAATCAGTTTTTGGGGTTACAGAGGGTAAGTTCCTCGGTCACATTGTTTCCAGAGAAGGTACTAAAATTGACTCAAAAGGAGTCAAGTCTATTCAGAGTCTTACTTTTCCTGCTAGTAAGACAACAGTTCATTCTTTCTTCAGAAAGGTGAATTTTCTGCGGAGGTTCATTCCAGAATTTGTAGAGAAAACCCATCACATTGTCAATATGATGAAGAGTAAGACCACTTTTAGTTGGAGTGTGGAAGGTAAAGCAGCCTTTGAGGACATTAAAAGGGCCATAGTTCATGCTCTGGTTCTAGTTTGTCTTGACTATACTAACGACTTCATAATGTACAGTTATGCTTCTTTGCATACACTTTCAGCAATTCTGGTTCAGCAGAATGAAGAAGGTTTGGAATCTCCTATTTCATTATGAGTTGCCCTCTAAAGGCTCATGATCTAAAATACTCAAATATGGAGAAACATGCTTATGTCGTGGTCAAGGCAGTAAAGCATTCCTAGTTTTATATTTTGAATTTGCATATTGTTGTTTTGGTGCCAGATACAACAGTGAAATCCATCCTGACATAATAAGAGTTTGGGATCAAAAGAGGCAATTGGATTGCTAAAATTCAAGAGTTTGATCTTGATATCAAACCTACCAAGCTTATGCGTGGTCGAGGTTTGTGTCAGTTGATTGCTGACAACGTCCCAAAAGAAATCGGAGATGAAGAGGTAGAGGTTGAGGATATGCCAATTGTTCTCTTTGTTACTACTACAAATGAGTGGTATTCCAATATTGCTCATTTTCTCACCTATGGTGAGTGTCCTTCTCATTTATCTTATAAAGAGAAGTGAACTATCAAGTTAAAGGCTATGAGCTATGTCTTGTGGGATAATGGTTTTTACAAAAGAAGCCTTAATGGAGTTTTTCTCCGTTGTGTGGATAAAGTGCAACAAAGAAGACTTTTAGAGTCTTTTCACAATTTGGCTTGTGGAGGACATTTTTTTGCACCTATGATAGCTCATAAAATTCTGTGGGCTAGGTACTATTGGTCCACATTGTTTCAAGATACATACAACTGGGTACGCAGGTGTGAGCTCTACCAACAATTTGTTGGGAAGCCTAAGTTGGCTGCATTACCACTAAAGCCAGTTGTGATTGAAGAACCTTTTCAGCAATGGGGTATTGACTTCATTGGTGATGTGAACCCACTGTTGAGTGCAGGACACAATTTTGTTCTCACTGCAATAGATTACTTCACCAAGTGGGTGGAGGCGATTCCGGTCAAGCATGCTACTTTTGAGGTAGTATGTAATTTTCTTAAGGAAAATATTATTTCCCGGTTTGGAGTTCTAAACAAAATTGTAGTAGATAATGCTACCTATTTTTCTTCAAATAAGATCACTAGTTTTTGCTATGAACATGGGATCATTCTTTCTCATTCATCAAACTATTATCCGCAAGGGAATGGTCAGGTGGAATATAGTAACAAAAATTTGGTTACCATTATTAGGAAACTGGTGGAGAATAATCAGAGAACTTGGCATAAAGCTTTATTTGATGCTTTATGCGCAAATACCTATTACCTTGGAATTGCTAGCTTTGAAATTGGCAAAGGCAGTGGAAGATGGAACTTTTGAAAGTTCTATTTACAAAAGAATAATGTACCTCACTAAACTTGAAGAGTAGCGGGTTATGGTAGTAGACCGTATTGTTGAGCATCAAAGTCAAGTGAAGAAGCTCTTTGACAAGAAGGTGAAGGCTTGAGAATTTCAAATTGGAGATCAAGTCTTGTTATGGGACAAGAGGAGAGAGCCAAAAGGAATGCATGGGAAGTTTAATTCCCTATGGAGAGGCTCGTTCATCATTCATCATTTTTATGGTGAAAATAGCTTCTTACTGGAGTATCTTGATGGAACACCATTCTTGTTGCCTCACAGTGGAAAATATCTGAAGCATTTCGATCCTTGAAGTATCATATAAGCTCATTTGTACATTTGTATAGTTTTTGTGTTTTTATTTTTTGCTTTTGTTTAGTCCTTTGTGTCTTTTTCTTTCTGGTAGCTTGACTCTATGGCCCAATGGTATGGATGAAGGCTCTTAGAGACTAAATTCTTCTCCCTTTGATCATTACAAATTTTGATTCAAGGAAGTTCCCCAGTTAGAGCCAGTTGTTGTCCTCAAAATTGGCTAAGCTTATTTTGTAGACAACCCCTACAAAATTTGTCCTTTTCACAGTCTACTCTCTAAGTTTGCAAATCGAGGTAAGTTTTCTTGGCCTCGAGTGAAGTCTTTTGACACCATAGAATATCTTGTGACATTCCCCTTGGTTGATTTCTTGAGATTCACAAAGATCGACTAAGTTACAAGCCTGTGAAAATATCAATTTTGACCTCTTTTTAAGGTGTTAGAAAAATTTTCAGGTTCATGTGCAAAGTCAGTAAAAATTATTGCTCTTGCAGGTTGTTTATGTGAGTAGAGTACATGAGTGGCAAATTTTTCTACTCATACATTTGCCTTTTATTTTCAAGTGCAAGGGCGGCTAATTTTGCCACCCATGCATTCCTTATTCTATTCACATGTATAAGTGGCAAAAATTGCTGCCATTACATGTCTTTTTACTACATGTAATGTCAGCAAATTTCGTTGACATGACATGTATTAAATGCAACTACAATTAACTCATGTGGCATTTAAACTTGCTTTTAGGATTTTTTTTAAGTTTTAAATATGTTTTAAAACTATTTTTATTTCATTCCTCCTTCCATTTCACTTGTGTCTTCACGTTTCACTTACCAAGCCGATGTAGTGACTCCTTATCGGCGAATTGTGGAGATTGTAGCATCGAGGGCTTCTAGTTTTCCTATCAGAGGTATGTTTTTACCTTTTCGTTTGTAGTTTTCTTTATCGCTTAGGGTTTGTGTGTTTTAAATGCTTAAAAATTGTTTCCTTTTTATCATTTTAAAACCCTAAGTCTTTTGTTTACTTTCACGAAGGTTCCTGAATAGGTCTTAGGTTTTAGGTTTTTTTCATTTGAAAACTTGTGGGTATCGTCAGTATTTTTCACTGATGATACCTTGCTTTCTTGCTAAGTCGTAACATATGTATCAGTGGCAATTTTCACCGCCGATACTTGTTCATTGTTTTTTATCTTACCTTAGTGCAGGGGCAGTTAATTTTGCTGCCCCTACATGGAAGTTGAACTTTTAAATATTTTCATGTACAAGCCTCACTTTTTTCGCTATTACATATGTTTAAAGGTTTTTGAAAACATGGTGTAATGTCAGCAAAATTTACTACGCAAAGTCCTTCCATATTACAAATTTCTACATGTGCTAAATCGGCGACAATTGTTGCTTATGCATTTGAAAGTTCTACCCTAAGATATAATAGCGGCAAAATTTACCACCATTTCATTAAAACTTGCAAACCTACCTCTAAATGTAAAGTCAAGAAAAATCACCACTCATACATGAAAATCTATTCCCAATATGCAAGGTCGATAAATTTTGCCGCCCTCACACCAGAAAATTCCCTCAAATGCAAGGGTGGCAAATTTTGTCGCCCGTACATTCACTCCCTCAGATTTTTCTAACTCTGGGAGATTTTCCAATTTTCTTTCCCGAACCCACTTTCCTCTATTTTTTACCTCTCTTGCGCTCTAGCCCTTTCAAGCTTACTCTAGTAGTCGTGATCATCAACATGCAATTTTCCTAGATTACCAGTATTTCCCCTAATTGCATGATCATGGCTTTTTGTTGTAGTTTCTTCTGCGGATTTTCTCTATTCATTGACATCTTTTTGGGGTTGGTTTTCCAAATGACTGAGCTTTCTCCAAAGAAGTCAAAAGAAATGAAGTATAAGTATCAAGGTGTTTTTCCAATCACCTCAGTTACCTCAAATTTTGATGATATTAGGGATACGAAGATTGGCCATGTAGACATGGTTGAAGTTGTGGAAAGGACTAAGTTAGATAAACCTAGTTCTATGATGAAGAAGATTATAGCTAGTTCGATTTACCTGGTGTCATCATTCCCAATGGCAGCTCATAATATAGAATTTGTTCTTCAGTGTGCACATTTCTACAACAAAGACACTAGGGAAGTAGTGGATGCAAATGGTAATGTGATCATAAGATTGGATCTAGAGTTCATTGATATAGTTTTCATGTGTCCTACTACTATAGAAGTTGTGAAACTTGACTTTACTGAGGCTCAGCAAGAATATGACAAGAACTTTGAGAAGGCTAAGAAAACAATTAACACCAAGCAGCTTAAGTATTCAAGGCCAAATTTGTCTAGGTGGCCAAGGAGCTTTCCCAGAAGTGATTTTATTAAGGAAGTTGGTGATCTTATAACTCTTCTTAGTAGGGTAAGGGGGTTAGCTTCTTCCTCTCTTTTTGATGAATGGATGTACCCTTTTATTAAGGTTATACATCAAGGAAAGCAAGCCATCTTTTGGGGTGAATAAATCAACAATGCTCTTCATGAGCAATTGACTAAGGTATCCACTACCTCCAAGTCTTATATGACTTCCTATCTTGTGTATATAGCAGCTTCAACGAGAATCTTTCTAGGTTTGACATCTGACGAAGATAGGAGGGTTATTCATGTGTATCAATATTATCCTCAGCTGACATTGAAGGGTTCAATTCATCACTTCAGGAGGGTAAATGATGCCTTCCTTGCAGTGTTTCTATGTCTTTTTGATCCTCAATTAGAGTACAGAAGAGTTTTAGATGAGGTTTCGTCAGTTGTGAATGGTTTTGGGTGTCTATTCTTACAGTTTTAGATTTTTTTCATATCTAAGGGTTGGTGTTTTCCAAGGCTATCCTTACATGTTGCCGAGATTTCCTTCAAATAAACTTGTTTTGATGGAATTATGTAGACAAATGATTGTTGTGCATAATAAGCAAATGGATCTTAAGAAACCAGGATTTAGGTTTCCCATTGAAATTGGTAGATACTTAGTGTCAATTGCAGCAAAGGCCAGAGCCATGGAGACTGTGATGCAGTTGGTGACCATGAAGCAGTTCAAATAGAGGCCAAGGTTTGATTATAGGGGTGTAAAAGATAAAATCAAAAGGAAGACTCAATTTCATGAGCCAATGGTTGAAGACATCTAGATTGATCTAAGGACTAAGGAGGAAATGAGAAAACTAGATTATAGCAGGCTATCTATAGATCAAATTGAGTATTTAGGTTTAGCTAATATTCCTGAAGACATGGTGGATGATGAAGAGCTAGTTGATCCTAAGTATAATAATGAGAACATTGTTAATTCTCCTCTCCCACCTATTCAACGATCTCAAAAATAATTAACTTATTTGAAGAAAAGGTTTGAACCTATGTTAGCTAACACAAACCTGTGGCTCCAAAGTAAAGGCATACTATTGAAGGATTTTGTAACCAGATCTAAAAAAGAGGTTTTAGAACAAACTGGTAAGACGGTTGAACTAAGAACAAAGAATAAAAGTGATACTCCTAGTATGTCCAAGGTTTCTAAACCAAGGATCAAATTTGTGTCTAAGGGAAAAAAGGCCAAGGTCATCGAGAAAGTGTCTGAGGTTGAAGAAATGGAAGTTGAGGCATAGAGGACTGATGAACCTACTACTGAAGAGATGGAGGTTGAAAATAATTCTTCAGGGGAGCAAGGTGAAGAACAAGAGAAAGAGATGGGAAAGGATTAAGAAGGTTTGCAAGATGTAGTTTTGTCTCCACAGAGGGATGTACCATAGGAAGCTCAAATCCCTTCTCCTTGCCCAATGTATATCATTTATCTGTTTTACCTACCATCCCAGTTTCACCTATCAACATTCCATCTTCTGAGTCTCCATCATCTTCAAAGAAAATTTTTGATAATCCTCAAGTGGTTTTTGATAATGTTCTCTGATCTTTTGAATCAATCCCTAGTCTGTCCTCATCATCTTTTGACACTGGAGATTCTTCAATCTTTGATCACTTTGTTTTGGGATCTAAGCAAGTTTCAAATGTGAATGTGTCAGGTGCAGTGTTTATTGATACTCCTATTCTTTCTACGTCAAGTGTTGGTGCAATTCCTATCACACCAACAATGGGATCTGATCCTAATGTAAGTATTTATGTGCTTCCTCCATGGTTGTCAGCTTATACACCCAAGAGAAAGAAACAAGCCATCTCCCCAGATGATTTTGATTTTGGTAAATTGATGCGAGTCAAGGCTAAGACTCCAAAGAAGCCTAAAATACTTTCTCGAGTGCTAAAAGATAAGGGACACAAATTTGTGGATATTGCTAAACCCCCATAGGATGCAACCATGGAGAATTTTAATATGAATGATTATTCCATTTCCAAAATTGAACTTGGAAAAATCACACATGAGAGTGCAAAAAATGATATGCAATCTGCACTAGATTCTTTGATTCAAAAGTTTGATAAAGAAAAAGAAATGAAGGATTATTATAAATCAATGGTAGAACAATTGACTATAGTGGTGAGGAAGATCACTTTGAATTCTGAATCAGTAACTCCTGAAGTTGTTTCTATTGAATACCCTATTATTCAGAAGGTTGAAAAGACTCATCTCAAAGGAAAAGTGGTTGAGGAATATTTGGAAAAGATGTGTGTACAAGGAGTATCTCTTCTAATAGATATAGCTGAGAAGACAGGTAAAATGGAAAAGGTCAGAGTAGAGCTTGATGATTTGATTGACACTATTTCTCATGATATTGAGTATTTGGATCAAAGCCATGATAAATAGACAGAAATGAGGAAATTGAAAATGAATACTTTGATATCAATTGGTGTTATTCCAAATCGGGATTCATACACAGAGACTATGGAAGAATTGGCATACCGGAGCAATGTTTTGAAGGACTCGATCAAGGATCTGGAGACTGCCAAGAAGCTAAGTGACCAAAGTGACATTACCCTCTTACACAAGTTGGAGGAGCTTCTATGCAATTTGGTATCTAAGGATAATCAATTTCTTTCTACAGAGGAGATGACCCGAGAATTTGAGAATATGTTTTAGAAGGAGTTTGAAGACAAAATCTTTTCCATAGCTTCCATGGATAATATTCTAGACAACCAGTTAACTTTGGATAACCTAAAGACCAAGTTAACTAGTCATGCTAAAGAAATCACAATAGTAAGGGATGTAATAGTCGGAGCCTGGATGATTTTCAAGAACACTGTCAGTCTAGACAGTTTGGGGATGCAAGCTACATTTACTATGTATGATACCCATTTGAAGAAAGAAGGCACCACAAGTTGAAGCAACTTTTCATCACTTAGTTTATTTTATATTTTTCATATGTACTTTTGAATTAGTTTTGGACATTTTTACATGTACTTTTCTCAAATGTAATTACATGTAAAAACATAGGAAGTCCCAAATCAAAAAGGACTCCTTTGTTAAATAAGTCATAGTTAGTTGTTCTTTTCCTAGTTTTGCTCTCGGTCTCTCCTATAAATAAAGAGGACCCCTATTGTAAATATTATCTTTTATCTATTGCAAAGAAACTCTACCAGATTGGAAAACATTTCAAGACTTTGAGCTTTTTATGTTTATTATATTTTCAAGTGATTATCAATATAAGAAAGCAATTTGAGTATCAAACTTTGAGTTGAATCATATTGTTCTATGATATTCGATCATTGTTGGAATTGTGGAGTTTATTGGAAATTGAGAGAAGTGTTCTTGTTTTCGTGAAATAGACTTTGTGCTATTTTCTCATTGCGGGAGTTTGTGCTTATATTTGTCAAGATACAATTGTTTAGAGACTTTGTGCTATATCATATTGGGTGAAAGTGGAGACTTTGGCCTACACTTGAGTTCAATCATGTTTATTTGGAGAAGATAAGTGAAGCAATAGAAAACTTTGTGTTTCTATGGTTAATCTTGATTCATAGGTTATTAAACATTGTTTTGTTCAAGTTGTTATTTTGAAAAGAAAAACATCTATTCTTAAAGAAGAGAATAGGATGAAGTGATAACACCCCAATATAGTTTTTAGTTTGTTTTAAGTATTAAAATTTATTTGTTGGAAAGAGCTCATTGTCTAAAGGGAACCTCCCCTTGCTAAGAGGAAAGACTCAGTCTCATTATAGCTGTGGCAATATAACCATTTTGTTGTTAGTTAGCTAAATGAAAAAATATTTGCCCAACATTATGGCAAGAAAGACACATCACACACAAGGAATATTTTCATGATTGTTTGATTTTTTTTGACAAAAACTAAGTACAAATCCTAGGATGGTAAGGACACTATTCAGTGAGTTCCAACTTGGTTTTTACACCAGCCACTTGCATAAAGGTGGATAGCTAATAACTTGGTAGCACCGGTTCCCCTCCATGACACACACTTCTCACACATACCGAGTTATAGTTCCTCCGAAGAGTTG
The DNA here is from genome assembly GCA_027924645.1 of Cunninghamia lanceolata. NCBI lineage: Eukaryota > Viridiplantae > Streptophyta > Pinopsida > Cupressales > Cupressaceae > Cunninghamia > Cunninghamia lanceolata. The sequence goes on along the minus strand of BSBN01000703.1, from coordinate 5,565,701 downwards.
AACTTTTCTATCTCTACACTAAATGAGTGAATGACATTGGACGACTCTAGAGGTTCCTCCTCCTGTGTCACTGAATAGGGGATTTTGGCTTCTACAAACAATGTATATGTAGTATGAGCATCCATTCAAGTGGTTACATGTTTGGCATCACTACTCTCCGTTATGGAGCCTCCCAACCTGCAAGGGTTACGCCTTGCAGGGTTTATGGGGAGAGGGATTGTCAGTGTAACTAATCCGCACTTGTTGCTAGAGACTTTCACCTCAAAAATAGTTTATTTATAGTGGATTGAAAGAGCTTAGCATTAGCTCGTTACCACTTAAGTTCATCCCACTTGGAAGGAAGGAATTCCAAGGGCAGGCCTCTCTAAAGGACACACATGCGATAAGATGATTCTGGCATTTTATTCACCCAATTAAGTAGAGAGCATAGTCCTATAGTCATTCCAAAATCACGAAAAACACTGGTTCTTTCCTCCTAGTTAAAAAGAGAAAAACTAAATGAGTTACTCTATTTGGGCACACAAGATTTGTTAACTTTGAAAAATCTTTCGAAAGCAATTGTTCAATTTTAATCCTTCTAGTTGGGACTATGTTCAAGTTGTAATGCAACAAGTACAAATTACTACCCTCCTATTTAGATCTAAGTGAAATTTGCATGAACAAGTTCTATTACTTATTTTTCTATTTAGATCTAGATGTGAGTTAATCATGCAGCTATATGCCTGACCAACTCTTAACCTGCAAGGTGGATCTAAGAATATTCTTGCAAATGATGTTAGCATTAGAAATTTCTTAAGAAACAGCTCAAAAACCCTAGCAGAATGAATGTGTAGGAACATATGCACAGTAATAGAGAGTGTATGTGCAGTAATAGTGAATAGATGCGCAGATTGGATAGGTGTGCAGTAACAGTGAGTAGATGCACTATAATAGGGAGTGGATGCATAGATTTGATAGATGTGTAGTAATAGAGAGTACATGCATCATAGAATGTGATAGATGCATAGAGACATCCTATGTACGGATTCTAAAAAAAAAACTCAATTTTGAAGTTAAATTTGGGGCAAGGGCCCCACGGTGGGTGCTAGAAATGTTATGGGAAAAATGTGATCAATATTAGTATATCAATAATAATCTAATAACTCAATACAATTGAAATAATCAAGATCAAACACAAAGAACACAATACCTTGCAAACCTTTCTATTCCATGACTTCCATTGGTCGCCTATCTCAAATTGATCTCATGTATGAATAGAGCCCTTAGAAGGTGCACTTCCTTGTTTTTTTCTAAGATGACAATGGAGAATGGTTGTTGATAGGTTTTGCAATGAAGAGGATCTTCACAATACCATGATAATGGTGATAATGGTGTGACAATTGATCTCAAGCTATGAAGTGATTTGTGCCAAAGGCACGCTATGATTCCTGTAGAGTAAGTTTATAAAATGATTGGATCCTTCAAATGGAGGAATAGGGGTTACATTTATAGATTTTGAATTAACTTCTTTTTGGGTGATGCAAGATTGCCCTTACACCACTGAATGCTCCTGCATCAGACACCCAGGGTAATTTGAGAAGTGACCCTGTCACGTCTCATGTGTTTGTATGAGGAAAACCCAAACGGTCAACCTCTGCCTTAGACAACCAAGAAGAACCTTCAACATGCCTTCCTTTCCATTTTACCAGATATTCTTCATATTGCTTATTCTGAGTACTTCTTCCCACATGGCTATCCAAGATCTCTTCTATCTCCTCTGTTGAAGTAGATGCCGGAATACTCCACTGTTCTTCTATTGGTCCATCCTCTGTTCCACCTTCATGATATTCTGATAAATCAGCAATGTTGAAAACAGGGGAAATATTGATCCCACTCAGCAGCTCTACCTCATATACATTTCCTGAATCATGTTTCTTCAAATTTGCATGGTCCAAATTTCTTCATTTTCAACTTATTGTATGTTCCAATTGGGAACCTTTCTTTTCTCAAGTGAACCATGACTTCATCTCCTACCTGGAATTCCTTATATCTCCTCTTCTGATCTGCCTTAGCCTTGTACTAAATATTCATTTTATTAATGTGCTTTCTCACCTCTTCATGCAAATTCTTCAGCTTCAGCACTTGTCTTTTCTCCATTGTCCAGCTTCCTTAACTCAGAAGCATTTCTTGGGCTATTGCCATATACAATCTGGAATGGTGATTTACCAGTACTCCTATTGACAGAATTGTTGTAAGCAAATTCTGCCTGTGGTAAAATCAAGTCCCATCCCTTAGGCTTATCTTCTACTAAGCATCGTAGCAGGTTACCCAAACTCCTATTCACCACTTCAGTTTGTCCATCAATCTGTGTATGGTGTGCAGAACTAAACTTCAAATCTGTCTTCAACTTCTTCCACAATGTCCTCCAGAAATAACCAACAAACTTGGTATTTCTATCTAAAACTATGCTCTTTGGTAGACCATGTAGTCTCACCACTTCCCTAAAAAATAACTCTGTAATATGAACAGCATCATTAGTCTTCTTACAAGGAATAAAATGTGCCATCTTTGAGAATCTGTCCACCACCACAAAAATAGAACCATGCCCTCTCTGTGTCCTTGGTAAACCAAGAACAAAATCCATACTAATATCATCCCATGGCTTCTCTGGTTCAGGTAATGGTTGATACAATCCTGTATTTTGACTTGTTCCTTTTGCCATCTGACATACTCTACAACTCTGCACAAACTTCCTCACATCTTGCTGCAACTGTGGCCAATAATAATTTTCACCAACAATAGAAATGGTCTTATCTCAACCAAAGTGTCCAGCCAATCCTCCACTATGCTTCTCCTTAATCAGGCTCTCTCTCATGGAACTCCTCAGAATGCACAACTGGCTTCCTCTAAACAACATGCCATCTTGGATAATGAAATCCAACCATTTTGTGCTATCCAAAGTAACAGGCTCCAGACAAGCTTTCCAAGCCTCTGCAAAATCTGGATCTTTAGGATACAAACTTTTGAGCTCATCGAACCCAACAACCTCTATCTCCATTTCTGTCAACAAATTTTTCCTTCTGCTCAAGGCATCTGCAACTCTGTTGGACTTCCCACTCCTGTGCTTCAAAACAAAGGTATAACTCTACAAAAACTCAGCCCATTTTAAGTGCCTTTGGTTCAACTTCCCTTGACTATTAAGATACTGCAAAGCCTAATGATAAGTATATAAAACAAACTCGTTTGGCAACAAATAATGTCTCCGTTTCTTCAAAGCTTGAACCATTGCATAAAATTCTTGATCATAAATAGAATACTTTTTCTTGGCATCATTAAGCTTCTCACTAAAATAGGCAATGGGCTTACCTTCTTGGCTCAAAACAGCTCCTATACCACTACCACTAGCATCACAATCTACCTGAAATACTTATTGAAATTTGGAAGTGCCAAAACAGGTTGTTCTACAACTTTCTGCTTCAATGTATCAAAGCTCTTGTCTGCTCCTTTAGTCCATCTAAACTCTTTTCTATCCCCTTTCATTGTCTCAGTGAGGGGTGCACAAATGCTACTAAAATTCCTGATAAACTTCCTGTAAAAACTTGCCAAACCATGAAAAGATCTTACCTTCGTTGCACTCCTTGGTGTAGGCCATTCAATGATAGCCCTTACCTTTTCTGGGTCCATCTTAAGACCTTCCTCTGAGACAACAAATCCTAGGTATACCAACTCTTTCTTTGCAAAACTACATTTCTTCAGATTAATCAGCAACTTCTCCTCCCTTAGTTTCTCTAGAACTCTTCTGATATGCATCAAATGCTCATCCCAAGTCTTATTGAAAATTAAAATATCATCCAAATAAACAATAACAAAACTTCCCAAAAATTCTTTTAGTACCTCGTTCATGAGCCTTATGAATGTGCTCGGTGCATTGGTTAGTCCAAATGGCATGACTAACCACTCATACAAACCTTCCTTTGTCTTAAAGGCTGTCTTCCATTTATCTCCTTCTCTGATACGGATCTGGTGATATCCACTCTTTAGGTCAATTTTTGTGAAGTACTTGGCTCCACTCAAACAATCCATTATGTCATCCATTCTTGGCAATGGAAATCTATACTTGATCGTTATCTTATTGATGGCTCGAGAGTCTGTACACATCCTCCATTCTCCATCTTTCTTTGGTGCAAGTACTATAGGTACTGCACATGGACTTAGGCTCTCCCTTATCAGTCCCTTCCTCAACAACTCCTAAACTTGTCTGTTCAACTCTTCATTCTCTGCAGGGGTCATTCTGTGGGCTGCATTGTTTGGCAAACTGGCTCCTGGTATCAAATCCATTTAATGACTTATCTTTCTTACTGGTGGTAAACCTTCTGGTACATTATCAGAGATAATGTCCTGGAACTCTTCCAACATATCTGAAACTTCTGTTGGTAAATCTTCACAATTCTCTTGACTCATCTTGGGAATCAATGCAAAGCAATGATGCTCATGCTTCATTCCCTCCAAAAACTTTCTACCATCTACCAAGCAAATTCTAGCAGTGCTACATACCTTTTCTTCCACCTCCTTCAAGGGCTTCAACTTATGATGAACTCCATCCTTTGTTAGGGACTATGTGTTTGCACAGCGATTATGGATAGCGCTCCTATCATACTGCCACGGCCTCCCCAATAACATATGACATGCATCCATCGGTATGATGTCACACAGCACCTCATCATGGTAGTCACCAATCTTGAACTTCACTAAACACTGTTCATTGACCAAAGCTCTATGGTCCTTCTGCAACCATGCAATCCTATATGGATGTGGATGCTTTCTTCTTGTTAACTTCAACTTGTCAACCATCTCCTCTGAAACAAGATTATCAGTGCTTCCACTATCAATAATAATATCACAACACTTACCTTCACATTTGTACCTTGTGCAGAATAAACTCTTCCTTTGATTGGGTTCTTTCTCCTCATTCAACAAAGTTCTTCTGACAACTAGGGTTTCTCCCCTTTCTGCATCTTCAGAGTGCTCAGACTATGCATCTTCATCCACATGTGCAGCTCGTACATTACCTTTAGGTCTTCTATTCATCCTTCCTTGATGTTGCGGACACTCGTATGCTCGATGCCCTTCTTCTCCACATTGGAAACAGGTTCCTCTGAAACCTCCTCTTCCAGGTCCTTGCCCAGGTCTGCCTCTTCCTCTTCCTCTTTGCTCACCATTGTTTTGGTCACGAGGGTGGTAGGTATTATCACCTCTCTGATTTTGACTGGTACCAGCTTCTTCACTTTTCTTTGCATCTTTATTTCAGCCCCCATAGGGTCTTCCACCAGTCCTTCTGCCTTGACCTCTTCCCCTTTGCTTGCTGTCAAATCTTTTATTCAGCTTCTCTTCCACCTTCAGGGAAAACTGGTACACATTTTCTATGGTGGTCATTCTTACTAGGCTCAACTCCTCTTGAATACTCAGCCTCAACCCATTAATGTAACGGGCTACCTTCTCCTTGTTGGGTTCTGCATGGCCTGTCCTGATAGTAATTTTATAAAACTCTTTTGTATACTCCTTAACAGACTTGTTACCTTGCTTTAGTCCTTGTAGCTTCTTCAGCAACTCCATTTCATAGTCCACAGGAATGAACTGCTTCTTTAGTTTCTCCACCATCTGATCCCATCTAGTGATCTTTCATTTTCCTCTTCTATTCCTCTCTAATTGGATGTCCTTCCACCAAATATTGGCGTGGTCCTTCAACTTTGTTTTTGCAAACTTAACCTGATCTGGGTCTTCCACATCTTCATACTCAAAATACTCTTCCATGTCATTGATCCAATCAATAAGCTGTTCTGGATTCAAATCTCCAGAATATGTAGAAACTTTGATCCTGGGCCTCTTTCCAATCTTCGAAATGGCCCTCAACAACCTAACTTCTGCAGCATCTCCGGTGGCTTCTTGTTCTTCCTCAGATAGCTCTTCTTCAGCTTCATCTTCACTTTCTTCTCTTACCCTTGGCTCAAACCCTCTTCGTAGCTCCTCTTGTAATGCATCAATTTGTCTTTATAGGGCTCTAAAACCCTCTTCTGTCAAAGCATTCCTCCCAACACGATTTCTTCGTGGAGGCATCTTGGTCTCCGCAACAAACCCACAACCTTAGGTCCTGGTGCAAACTGCCTCATGGTCGGCGTTCTATCTACACACTCAGGAACCCTTGCTCTGATACCACACACAATAAAACACACAATAATAGAAATTGAACACAGAGAATAGAACTTTCTTTTATTGATCTAGGCAACTCATTACATTACAGAAGCTTAATTACAATCAGAGGAATCAATCCTCTACGGGCTGCAACACACTACAGCTACCATCACCAGGCTCTAGAATCTTCCACCTTCTGTAACCCCCAAATCAGCTAGGGTTTCTATTTTCCTACCTATTCTTAACTCTACACTTGCCCCCTTAACTCTGCTACTGCCCAGGGTTCCCAAAAAGGTTATTAATAGCCTTTTTGGCGGCCAAAAACCTAATTTCAAATTTTGCATCTCCCTCCAAAAATAGGTCAACTTCTGGGAGCCATAACTTTTGATCTGGGACTCCAATTGACGAACCATTTTATGCGTCAGAAAGTTCACAGAGTGCTCTACGTGCTAAGAACTAGCTCTACCAGTTCTAGCCATTTTTGGGCCTGTATGGGGCCATTTAGTGCCTCAAACCTGAGTTTGAATAATTTTCAAGCATTTTTCAGGAAATAGAAACTTTAATATCTTTCAGCTCGTAAATGATCTTCATGTGATTCCTTCACCAAAGGTCTTATATTTCCATTATGTAACTTCCTGTAAATTTTGACTTCATTCCGTGCCCAAATTCAAACTTTCTAAAAATAGCAGTTTACTATTTTTAGCAGTTTGGGAAAACTGAAAGTTCTACATTATTATTCAGGCGATTATGGAACCAAAAACACTAATTATGGAAAGAAATGAAAACAACTACAATGATTTTGAATTAACTTCTTTTTGGGTGATGCAAGATTTCCCTTACACCACTGGATGCTCCTGCATCAGACACCCAGGGTAATTTGAGAAGTGACCCTGCCACGTCTCATGTGTTTGTGTGAGGAAAACCCAAACGGTCAACCTCTGCCTTAGACAACCAAGAAGAACCTTCAACAGGCCTTCCTTTCCATTTTACCAGATATTCTTCATATTGCTTATTCCGAGTACTTCTTCCCACACGGCTATCCAAGATCTCTTCTATCTCACCTGTTGAAGTAGATGCCGGAATACTCCATTGTTCTTCTGTTGGTCCATCCTCTGTTCCACCTTCATGATATTCTGATAAATCAGCAATGTTGAAAATAGGGGAAATATTGATCACACTCGGCAGCTCTACCTCATATGCATTTCCTGAATAATATTTCTTTAAAATTTTGCATGGTCCAAATTTCTTCATTTTCAACTTATTGTATGTTCCAATTGGGAACCTTTCTTTTCTCAAGTGAACCATGACTTCATCTCCTACCTGGAATTCCTTATATCTCCTCTTTTGATCTGCCTTAGCCTTGTACTGAATATTCATTTTATTAATGTGCTTTCTCACCTCTTCATGCAAATTCTTCAGATGTTCTGTAAAGTCTTCAGCTTCAGCACTTGTCTTTTCTCTGTTGTACAGCTTCCTTAACTCAGAAGCATTTCTTGGGCTATTACCATATACAATCTAGAATGGTGATTTACCAGTACTCCTATTGACAGAATTGTTGTAAGCAAATTCTACCTGTGGTAAAATCAAGTCCCATCCCTTAGGCCTATCTCCTACTAAGCATCGTAGCAGGTTACCCAAACTCTGACTCACCACTTCAGTTTGTCCATCAGTCTGTGGATGGTGTGCAGAACTAAACTTCAAATCTGTCTTCAACTTCTTCCACAATGTCCTCCAGAAATAACCAACAAACTTGGTATCTCGATCTGAAACTATGCTCTTTGGTAGACCATGTAGTCTCACCACTTCCCTGAAAAATAACTCTGCAATATGAACAGCATCATTAGTCTTCTTACAAGGAATAAAATGTACCATCTTTGAGAATCTGTCCACCACCTCAAAAATAGAATGATGCCCTCTCTGTGTCCTTGGTAAACCAAGAATAAAATCCATACTAATATCATCCCATGGCTTCTCTGGTACAGGTAATGGTTGATACAATCCTGTATTTTGACTTGTTCCTTTTCTCATCTAACATACTCTGAAACTCTACACAAACTTCCTCACATTTTGCTGCAATTGTGGCCAATAATAATTTTCACCAACAATAGAAATGGTCTTATCTCGACCAAAGTGTCCAGCCAATCCTCCACTATGCTTCTCCTTAATCAGGCTCTCTCTCATGGAACTCCTCGGAATGCACAATTGGCTTCCTCTAAACAACATGCCATCTTGGATTATGAAATCCAACCATTTTGTCCTATCCAAAGTAACAGGCTCCAGACAAGCTTTCAAAGCCTCTACAAAATCTGGATCTTTAGGATACAAACTTTTGAGCTCATCAAACCCAACAACCTCTATCTTCATTTCTGTCAACAAATTTTGCCTTCTGCTCAAGGCATCTACAACTCTGTTGGACTTCCCACTCCTGTGCTTCAAAACAAAGGTATAACTCTGCAAAAACTCAACCTATTTTAAGTGCCTTTGGTTCAACTTCCCTTAACTATCAAGATACTGCAAAACCTGATGATCAGTATATACAACAAACTCTTTTGGCAACAAATAATGTCTCTATTTCTTCAAAGCCTAAACTATTGCATAAAATTTCTGATCATAAACAGAATACTTTTTCTTGGCATCATTAAGCTTCTCACTAAAATAGGCAATGGGCTTACCTTCTTGGCTCAAAACAGCTCCTATACCACTACCACTAGCATCACAATCTACCTGAAATACCTTATTGAAATCTGGAAGTGCCAAAACAGGTTGTTCTACAACTTTCTGCTTCAATGTATCAAATCTTTTGTCTGCTCCTTTAGTCCATCTAAACTCTTTTCTATCCCCTCTCATTGTCTCAGTGAGGGGTGCACAAATGCTACTAAAATTCCTGATAAACTTCCTGTAAAAACTTGCCAAACCATGAAAAGATCTTACCTCTATTGCACTCCTTGGTGTAGGCCATTCAATGATAGCCCTTACCTTTTCTAGGTCCATCTTAAGACCTTCCTCTGAGACAACAAATCCCAGGTATACCAACTCTTTCTTTGCAAAACTACATTTCTTCAGATTAATCAGCAACTTCTCCTCCCTCAGCTCCTCTAGAACTCTTCTGATATGCATCAAATGCTCATCCCAAGTCTTACTGAAAATCAAAATATCATCCAAATAAATAATAACAAAACTTCCTAAAAAAAATTTTAGTACCGCGATCATGAGCCGCATGAATGTGCTCAGTGCATTGGTTAGTCCAAATGGCATGACTAACCACTCATACAAACCTTCCTTTGTCTTGAAGGCTATCTTCCATTCATCTCCTTCTCTGATATGGATCTGATGATATCCACTCTTTAGGTCAATTTTTGTGAAGTACTTAGCTCCACTCAAACAATCCATTATGTCATCCATTCTTGGCAATGGAAATCTATACTTGATCGTTATCTTATTGATGGCTCGAGAGTCTGTACACATCCTCCATTCTCCATCTTTCTTTGGTGCTAGTACTATAGGTACTGCACATGGACTTAGGCTCTCCCTTATCAGACCCTTCCTCAACAACTCCTAACTTGTCTGTTCAACTCTTCATTCTCTGCAGGGGTCATTATGTGGGCTGCATTGTTTGGCAAACTGGCTCCTAGTATCAAATCCATTTGATGACTTATCTTCCTTACTGGTGGTAAACCTTCTAGTACATTATTAGAGATAATGTCCTGGAACTCTTCCAACATATTTGAAAATTCTATTGGTACATCTTCACAATTCTCGACTAATCTTGGGAATCAATGCAAAGCAATGATGCTCATGCTTCATTCCCTCCAAAAACTTTCTACCATCTACCAAGCAAATTTTGGCAGTGCTACATACCTTTTCTTCTACCTCCTTCAAGGGCTTCAACTTATGACAAACTCCATCCTTTGTTAGGGAATATGTGTTTGCATGGCCATTATGGACAGCGCTCCTATCATACTACCACAGCCTCCCCAATAAAATATGACATGCATCCATCAATATGATGTCACACAGCACCTCATCATGGTAGTCACCAATCTTGAACTTCACTAAACACTGTTCATTAACCAAAGCTCTATGGTCCTTCTGCAACCATGCAATCCTGTATGGATGTGGATGCTTTCTTCTTGTCAACTTCAACTTGTCAACCATCTCCTCTGAAACAAGATTATCAATGCTTCCACTGTCAATAATAATATCACAACACTTACCTTCGCATTTGCACCTTGTGCGGAATAAACTCTTCCTCTGATTGGGTTCTTTCTCCTCATTCAACAAAGTTCTTCTGACAACTAGGGTTTCTCCCCTTTCTACATCTTCAGAGTGCTCAGATTGTGCATCTTCATCCACATGTGCAACTCGTGCATTACCTTCAGGTCTTCTATTCATCCTTCCTTGATGTTGCGGACACTCGTATGCTCAATGCCCTTCTTCTCCACATTGGAAACAGGTTCCTCTGAAACCTCCTCTTCCAGGTCCTTGCCCAGGTCTGCCTCTTCCTCTTCCTCTTTGCTCACCATTGTTTTGGTCACAAGGGCGGTAGGTATTATCACCTCTCTGATTTTGACTGGTACCAGCTTCTTCACTTTTCTTTGCATCTTCATTTCGGCTCCCATAGGGTCTTCCACTAGTCCTTCTGCCTTGATCTCTTCCCCTTTGCTTGCTGTCAAATCTTTTATTCAGCTTCTCTTCCACCTTCAGGGAAAACTGGTATGCATCTTCTATGGTGGTCATTCTTACTAGGCTCAACTCCTCTTGAATACTCGGCCTCAACCCATTAATGTAATGGGCTACCTTCTCCTTGTTAGGCTCTGCATGGCCTGTCCTGATAGTAATTTTATAAAACTCTTCTGTATACTCCTTAACAGACTTGTTACCTTGCTTTAGTCCTTGCAGCTTCTTCAGCAACTCCATCTCATAGTCCACAAGAATGAACTGCTTCTTCAGTTTCTCCACCATCCGATCCCATCTAGTGATCTCTCATTTTCCTCTTCTATTCCTCTCTAATTGGACGTCCTTCCACCAAATATTGGTGTGGCCCTTCAACTTTGTTTTTGCAAACTTAACCCAATCTAGGTCCTCCACATCTTCATACTCAAAATACTCTTCCATGTCATTGATCCAATCAATAAGCTATTCTGGATTCAAATCTCTAGAATATGTAGAAACTTTGATCCTAGGCCTCTTTCCAATCTTTGAAATGGCCCTCAACAACCTAACTTCTGCAGCATCTCCGGTGGCTTCTTGTTCTTCCTCAGATAGCTCTTCTTCAGCTTCATCTTCACTTTCTTCTCTTACCCTCGGCTCAAACCCTCTTCGTAGCTCCTCTTGCAATGCATCAATTTGTCTTTGTAGGGCTCTAAAACCCTCTTCTGTCAAAGCATTCCTCCCAACATGATTTCTTCATGGAGACATCTTGGTCTCTGCAACAAACCCACAACCTTAGGTCCTGGTGCAAACTGCCTCACGGTCGGCGATCTGTCTACACACTCAGGAACCCTTGCTCTGATACCACTTGATGAAGGGGGTAAATCATAAAACACACAATAATAGAAATTGAACACAGAGAATAGAACTTTCTTTTATTGATCTAGGCAACTCATTACATTACAGAAGCTTAATTACAATCAGAGGAATCAGTCCTCTACGGGTTGCAACACACTACAGCTACCATCACCAGGCTCTAGAATCTTCCACCTTTGGTAACCCCCAAATCAGCTAGGGTTTCTGTTTTCCTACCTATTCTTCACTCTACACTTGCCCCCTTAACTCCGCTACTACCCAGGGTTCCCAAAAATTGTTATTAATAGTCTTTTTGGTGGCCAACAACCTAATTTCAAATTTTGCATCTCCCTCCAAAAATAGGTCAACTTCCGGGAGCCATAACTTTTGATCTGGGATTCCGATTGACAAACCGTTTTATGCGTTGAAAATCTCGCGGAGTGCTCTACATGCTAAGAGTCAGCTCTGCTAGTTCTGGCCAGTTTTAGGCCCGTACAGGGCCATTTAGTGCCTCAAACCTGAGTTTTGAATAATTTTCAGGCATTTTTAGGAAACGGAAACTTTAATATCTTTCAGCTCGTAAATGATCTTCATGTGATTCCTTCACCAAAGGTCTTATATTTCCATTATGTAACTTCCTGTAAATTTTGACTTCATTCCGTGCCCAAATGCAAACTTTCTAAAAATAGCAGTTTGGGAAAGCTGAAAGTTCTACATTATTATTCAGGTGATTATGGAACCAAAAACACTAATTATGGAAAGAAATGAAAACAACTACAATGATTTTGAATTAACTTCTTTTTGGGTGATGCAAGATTGCCCTTACACCACTAGATGCTCCTGCATCAAGATTTGTGAGAGAGAAGATCAATGGTGTAGAATGAATAAGAAGATCATCGATTGAGGAAATTTGAGAGGATGTGCATGAATAGGGAGAGGACAAGTGTCCTTCTATGTGGCAGTTAACAGAATAGATTGAGGAATTAACTAAGATGATTGAAGAGTTAACTAATTTGACTGTGGAGATAACAAAATAGATTAATTAGTTAACAGATTTGATTAAAGAGTTAATTGATTTTGATTGGAGGATAAATAGGACATGTGGGTGAAGGGATTTTAGCTAATTAAATATCAAAATATTTAATTACACGTGCACATGGATCAATTGAATTATTTTTGGTATTAATTCAATTTTAGAGGAAATAGACAATTTAAATAAATATTTAGATTTATTTAAATATAGAGAATGATTTGATATTGAAGACTTTGGGATTTAGAAGAACGAATTAAATAATTTGATATTATTTAATTTAGAATAACTTTAGAAGAATTTGGATGATTTAATTAAATAAATAATTTTATTTAATGTTGTGGAAGAATGTAAATCAAATTAATAAATTTATTTATTTATTTATTTATTGATAGAGGAAATTAAATGGAATAAATATTTAAAAATATTTATTTAGATAGAGTCATGTCATTTTAGGTGTATACAATAATAATAGTAATTATTATTATTATTATTATTATTATTATTATTATTATTATTATTATTATTATTTGTAGTAGTAGTAGTAGTAATAGTAATCTTTATATTATAATTTATAATGATATAATTTATTTCTCACCATTCTATAGTAATTGTTTCTTTTATGAAATAATCTATTTTTTGTTATTAAATCATTATATTATCTTATTATTAAATGATTATATTATATTATTATTATTTTAATACTATTATCATATTTATATTAGAATTTATAGTGATATAATTAAAAAATTAAAACTAAACCAAACTATAATTACAACTAAAACACATACTATAATTACAACATGATGGTTTAAAATGTATTAGAAAGTTTTTATTGTGTATTTTTTTAAAGATGGGTATGCTAGTTTATTTTACTTTAGAACTATTTTATTTACTACATAACACATTTCAAATCTGAGTAAGTTTTATTTATTTTATTTATTTATCTTTTTTATATTCTTTTCATTGTTTTCCCCTGTAGACATGGTGAACCAAGGTAAAAATGAGAAAGTAATAGATAATTTTTATTTATTTATTTTTCTTTTTTAGTTTGATGGTTCAAAATGTATTAGAATTTTTTTATTGTGTTTATGACTACTATTATTTACTTAAGACTTATTTTATTTGCTTTACGTTATTTTAGGTTAGAAGTCTTTAAGAATTATTTTATAGTTTTAATTTTATTTAAATATATATGAGCTATTTACTTTAACACTTATTTTATTTACTAAGATCTATTTTATTTTATTTTATTTATTTTATTTTATTTTAAAACTATTTAAAATTTATTTTATAGTTTTAGTTTTTTAAAATTTATATGTAGGATATATTTTAGTTTTATTATTTAATTAATTGAATAATCTAGACTATTTATTCAATTAATTAAAATTTCTCCTATAATTAAACATAGGTAAATAGATAGAAATACTTATTTACCTAGGCCCACCACATGTCACCAAAAAATTAAATAAATTTCTTTATTATTTATTTAATTTGGCATTTTGTGCATTTTTTATTAGGAACCTAAATCACATCACTTATCATCATTAATTATTTGCACATGCATTATTATGATTTATCAAGGCTTTATGCGGTCAAGTCTTCATATGGGTACACTTATCAATCAACATGTACACAAGGGATACTTGAAAGCATGGAGAAGATTTGTAATACCTTCCCAAAAGTTACATTTTAATCCCCATCATCCAACTTTTCCAAAGCATAATCTTGACCCTTGAATGAAGGGCATCCATTTGACCACCTCTCATTGCTTGCCACTTGGAGGAATGAGAAGAGCCCTTGATCTCTCAATTTGAGCCTAGCCCTCTGTTTCCCTCTGCAAAAATCTATAAATTAGACTTCTTGGAGGCCATTTATAAATCATTCTTAAATATATTATTACTCTACCATTTTGAGCACTCAATATCCTTCAATCTCCCCTACTCCATCCTTGGACACATCCACTAATTTACTTGGTGCAATAAGGATGTCTTGGTGAGAATTTGTGTTTGATTTGCATCTTGTTTTCATAGCTTCCTTAGTCTTAGCTTGAGGTGATATATGTTTATGAATTGAGTGGATTAATTAGTTTAGTTTGTTCATTTTGTAATTCATTTTCATAGGTCTATATTTTGTCTTTCTCAGTGGCACCCACGTCCCTAACTGTTACTAATATCTTTTGGCTTGTTTAGCTTGTTTTTGGTGAGAAGGTTATAGAGGAATGCCTCTATAGAGGACAAGCACCTTTGTGGGGTAAGCAAACATGACTATCTACACATGAGCACCTACATCGCTGGGATAGACCCACAACTTTTAACTCTTGTATTCGCTCATTTTTCATGGTTTGGAACTTGACCACTCACTATTTTGCAGGGATTTTTTGTATTTTCATCACTTGTGCTCTGACCCCCTATCTTGTAGGTTTTAATCAAGTTTTTGTAGGTCATTGTGCAAGGGTTTCACCACATAATGTGGATGAGCACGTCTGTCATACTTAAGCACCCACATATTCCACAAGTCCACGCCCATTTCAAGTGTTTCTAGCATAGTTTAAGCAATCTGCCATAAGTTAACTCTCAAGTTTTTAATAGAAACTAGTTTTGTAGGCCATCATAATTCCCATATAGCTCCCTAGTTCTTCATCTTGTCATTCCATCCTTTCTAATTAGGACAAACTTGTTATTTTATGTAAATGATTGCCTCCATCTTAAACAAGTGTGTGCATAACACACTTAAGCACCTCTATGTCTGCTATCATTTTTATTATTTATGACATCTTTTTCATAGTTTAGCTCTCATTTTTTTGATAGAGATCATTTTTACAGGGGGAAGTGTTGTCTAACTTGCCATTTGAACTTGGGAATTAACTTTTTATCCCAACACTCATACTTTTTTGTGCAAGTTCATCCTTGAGCATGGTCATCTTCAAATGAGTGTCTCCATAGGTAGGTTAGGTAAACTCTTGACCCTACCTTGTTTAAGCACCTTTCTTGTTACATAAGTGTCTATGGTATTTCTTGAGCACATTCATTGACGAGTGCATCCATCAAGAATAGGTGTATGTAGTATTGTTTTGGCATTTAAATTTCTATTTTTGTCATAGTCACTTTTTTGAATAATATCCAAATCTAACTAAGTGATTATCATTTCTTGGGTTTGTCCCTATTAGTAACACTCTGTGGTGCAACTTTTCGCATGTCCAAGAGCATTTCTTTAAAATACTAATGTGTGTCTTTGTAGCTTTGCTTGTCAAAGGTTTTGTATTTTTCTAATAAATTAGGAACACTTTATTTTCTAAGGGAAAAGAAATTTGTTTTCCATGTTTGGGAGATGATATAGGCACATGCTCTCTCCTAACACCTTCAAGTGATCTTGAATATCAAAAGCCTATATTGGATCCATTTTGTTTTATGTTCAAACCCAAGAAGTCTAGTGTGTGTATGCTCTTCCTTTGTGCCAAAAGGCAATCCTAGGGATATAAAACACCTAGATTTATTTCCCTTTAGGGGTCTACCTAAGGATTTCATCACCTTAAGGGATGACTCAAACCACGCATTTCAATAGAGTATATCAAAGGGGAGAGAATCAAAGTTGTACCCCAATAGGATCCATCATCATATTATGGCATAGCCTTGACACCCCTTTCCATAAGGAGTCAAGGTGAAGTGGGATTGGATATGACCATGAACACATGCTTATAGATGGGATCCTTGTTCATGGAATTCAGCCTCTCATAGCTTGTGTATATTGGGGACATCCTTAGATACCTTGTTAGCCTAGTTTAAGACCTTTCGACCATCTTTTTTGTGGTACACCAGATACCCGTTAGGCCTGAAAAGTTACTCACACCACACTTCTAAGTTTTTTGAGATAGATCTCATTGTGGGTAAGGCCTTGGCCTCCATAGTAAAGTGTGTATAGGTGATGCATGACCTTACATTCCCTAGTTATCCACATCTTGGTAGAAAGTACACTTTTGGGCCAACAAAAATTGACACACCCACTTGAATAATTATAAGCTTGTGAAAGCATTTGGTGCGTCTTTTATCAAAGCCCATACTTATCTTCCAAAACCCCAAGATCCAAAACCAAATCCTTTACAAATACATGCATATTGATTGAATGTGTGAGCATTAAGTACCTTTTTCCAAAGATTGAACCCCAAAAATCTCATCAAACCCAAAAATATGTCAGTTTGAGATCAAACCCAACCATACAACACCCCATCCAAAACCTTAAGCCACAAACATTTCACAAAAAAAATCCAAAATTATCCTAAATACCATTTACCTTGTCCTTAAACCTAAACAATCACCTTTATTTTATCCCTGTGTTTCCATTACACATTCAAGCGCATCCATCCATAAACAAGAACATGAATCCTAAACAAGTACTTGTTTCTTTGTTTAAGCACCTAAATTTGAAGCACACCCTAAGTTCAAAATTATGTCTCCCATCCATCCAAATAAACTCAAAACTATCATCCATATCTTGACTTGACTTGATTTTAGTTAATCCATCCCCAAATTCAATCATTTTATTTGATGTTGCCACACTTGCCTCCTTAATTGCACCATCCATCTAAAACTTGATTTCTCTTAGGCATAGACTCCTATCAAGGCTCCAGGATAATCCTCCAATTCACATTTACTTAGGCACTTGTCAACCCTAAGTAAATAATTTATTATCCATCACACATAAATCAAATTAACCCCTTCTTAAGAACTTTTTCTATCTTGAGTAGGATACCTTTGGTTTAATCAACTCCAACCTCTTTCTTGAGAATACTAGCCTATCTCAAGTGTCATAGGTTGAAATCTTCCATTTTCCAGATCATTGATAAGTTCTTGAGATTAAGTCTATCTCTATTCACCTTCCTAAATTTTTATGCTTAGGTATCCATCCTCACATTAAACCACCCATTTGAAATCAAGTCCAACATCAAGTTTGAATCAAGTCTAGCACAATCTTCTAACCATACATTGATCTTTCATGCCCCTCATTACCCAATCTCAAATGTGTAAAAACATGGATCCACACAAAAAGAATCCAACTGACTCAAATCTCAGTCCCAACATAGGAATGTCAACATCCACAACACATAGAAATACAGGAAGTCCCATTAATCAGCCAAAATATGGTGAAGCACCCAATCCCCCACTTGCACAACAACATTCACCAAGGTTCCTAAACTTTCTAAATTACCCAAGGCTTGTAGAATTCTTTTAAAATAAAAAGGATGAACTCCTCAAATGCCTTATGGAGTCTAGGGATAAACTTCCTTGTTATTATGACATGGACCATCTCAAGAGTCTCTTACAAGAAAAGTCCCCCACAACGTCTATTGATAATCCTTGGGTTCAATCCTTCAAAATGTCCAACCTGCTCCATGTTACCTAGCATCATGACTTGAACATTTTGTGGTTAGAATCTCCTTCTCCAATTATGCCTCCACATCATACCAAAAATAATATTATCTAACCAAACCTTCAAAACTCAGTCCTATGTCAAGATAATACATCCCTAAACTCAATAAATCTCATCTTATCAATCTAGGGGACTTGGTACAAAACCTCCCACCCCTTTTCATATCACAACAAACAACAATCATCAAATCTACATTACCACCAAGTGTCTCTCATCAATCTACCACATAGTCATCACTCATGTCACAACATCAACTACTTACAAGTCACCCTCTCATCACCAATCTACAACACCAAACATGCCAATACTAATCACAATTATTTAACCCCTTATGAACTACCAACCTCTCATGAACACATAGGTTTCTAATTCATACCATACTTTGTTTCCCCCACTTCACTCACAATAATGGGTTTCCAATACCTCATCCCAAACTTTCAATCCACATTCCACTCAACAACTACCTCTCGTATCTACTAGATACGTGCTTCCCAACCCCCCTCATGGAACTTAATTTTACCAAGAGTGGTATGAAATGAAGACTGCTCTAAAAAACTTACAAACTAGGACCTAAAAGAAATAATATAAATTTTAAGACCTGTCCCTCTCCATTCAACAAACATTGACAATGATCCCATTCCCCTAAAATTTTGAAATTCCCAAATTTGACAAATATGAGGGGAAGGAATATCCTTGTGACCATGTCAAAGAGTTTTTTCATGGCATGATATGATGTGTCATTTATAAAGTAATACATTCTTTTTCTCTTACCATGGAGCCTAAGAGGACAAGTCCTCAAATGGTTCATGCATCTACAACATGGCTCCATCTCCACCTTCACTGAATTATCTAAAAAATTCATTGCACACTTCTCATACAATGTCAAATACAAAATCATGATGTTAGACTTGTGCAATTCCAAGCAAAGGAGTGTAGAAAGTGAAAGGAAGCTAGGTTTGCGGAAAACGCTTCCTACACTAATCTAATGAGGAGAGGGCTATGCAAATTCAACTTTATCCTAACTATTATAGCAATGTTAAACCATTAACATGAGATATTGCAGCAAAACACAAGAACCAGAAAGAAGACAGAAGAAAGAGACAAGATATACATGGGGAAAACCCTTACAGGTGAAAACCCCACACTCCAAAACATAGCTCAAATGTATTACAATAAACAATAACAAATTACAATATAGTTTTAGAGCCAATGCTCTTTCAGGAGTCTTCAAATGTCAAATTTGGAGATATTCCAGTAGCATAACAGTACTTGTACCAAAGTTGTCTATCTCCCATCCAAGCACCTGTTTATATAGAGTTTACAAGGAAAATATGGAACCTTCTAGATATGGGTGTCCATCTTGGACTCATGCCCCAAAACCCACACCTAAGGACAGTTGTCCAACATCCCATCCTGAAGTGGGCACCTGGTCCTAAGATAGGTTACGACAGATGCTCTTATGCACCTTATAGCCATCAGAGAAACTGTCATACACTGACTAAAAATATCATATTCCTCTTACATGTCATAACCTCCCTTGACCACCCAAAGATGCCTTTCTCTCATACAGAGATACTATGCCCCTTGACCCCATCTTGGGGGTGCTGCCACCAAACCCCCATTAATTATTCAAGGGGGAAACTGTGGCTACCAAAGTCACCAAAATTTATCCTCCTACATATACACAAGGTGTTGACTATGCCAACTCAACATGGGATAAATAAATACAACATTAGGAATTTGCAAAGGTTGAGACACCTTAATTCCTAATAGAAAGCTTTGTATCTTACCTTCAGAGGTGGAGAGGACTTATGATTCACTTTCCCTGACCCATCTCTGAGAAACAACTCATCACTATATTTGTACAAAACCTAAACCTTGAAATTGTCTTCCATCTTCAAGTACATTATGTTTCCACTTCTGATGAGATAATTGAAAAAGGGGTCACAATTGAAAAATCTCTTATTACCAAAGGTTTGGTCAAATTTTATACAAAAGACAATAATGATAAATCCTCCAATGACAAACCTTGATTCTAGGCTAAAAATAAAAATGTTGTCAATGATGGGGTTAACGACGCCAAGCACATTCAAATGACAACCCTAAAATCAAATGAAGTTCAAGACATACATAATATCTCCCAACCCGATAATGTCACAATTCTAGGTAGACAATTTAAATGGTCGACCTCAAACAATTCAAAGTGAGAATACACTCCCTTGGGGGAACCCTTGGAAGTTATTTTCCAAAAGCTGGTCCAAGCCAAGATGGTTACATTTCCCATGACCAAGCCCTTTGATGAAACACAACCCAAACCCATGTGGCATAAAGAAAATGAATAATGTGACTACAATCACATTAAGGTACATTCCACTAGTAACTGCATGAAGCTCAAGAATTATATTCAAGTCCTCTTTAACCATGGTTAAATCCATGTAGAGAGAGATAAATCTTCCTCACTAAATGAACAATTAGGGATGTACCAGGATCCCTTACCCAACCATGTGCAACCATCTACTTCATAACTATTAACCTCTAGAAAGAAGTCATCTCAAAACAATCATTCCAACATTTGTTACAACAAGATCCCCACATTTATGACTCCATTATTAGTGAAGTTGACTTTGACTACTCACAAATCACAACCATTAAGATCAAGGCCAAACAACTTGACTATGTTGTCACTACCTATCATGGTTGGGTCACCATCAAAGTACCCTCATCATCATCCACATCTTCTTCTTGGTGACCTCTTAAATTACCTTGGGAAGACTCTAGCTTAGATTTTCATCCTAGAACTCCTCAAGACCTCACCCATCCATAGAGACATCCTAGATCGAGCCTTGCAAGAACCCTGAGCTCCCAATGACATCGACCTTAAACAATTCCAAGCTCTTGTTAGCCATCTCTCATCCACCTATCAACTTGTGTTGACCCAAAATCACATGCCACCCATTGGTCCATCCC
Source organism: Cunninghamia lanceolata (assembly GCA_027924645.1). NCBI lineage: Eukaryota > Viridiplantae > Streptophyta > Pinopsida > Cupressales > Cupressaceae > Cunninghamia > Cunninghamia lanceolata. Next base: position 5,544,604 of record BSBN01000703.1, on the reverse strand, counting down.
ACAATAAAGCTCTACACATAGAAGTCCTTGTCACCAAGTATAAGGTCAAGCATGTCTTTTTTGGATAATGGGTCTAGCTTAAATGTGTGTACATTAAGATTCACAAAATAGTTGTAATATTCATCAAAGCATATGATAATATAGAACATGATTCCAAAGGAACAATTTCCCTTCCTATCCAAGTGGGTCCAATGCTACAACAAACCCTATGCCATGTTGTCAATCTTCATCTTCCCTATAACTTTCTCATTGCATGTCCATGGCTTCATGCCATGCAATTCGTCCCCTCCACCTGCCATCAATGACTGAAGTTCCCCCATAACAACATTGAGGTTACCATTCATGTCGATCCACAACCATTTGAATACTAAAAAACCATTGAGGTCTTATATCACAAATCTCATCATTGCCCAAACATTGATGTCGGGCAATACAACAAATCAAAAGCCTCCACATCCTACATTGATCTTGAGTCCCTCACCACCATGCCATTACCATCCCAAATTCTCAATCCCTCTAAATTCAAGAATGTCAACAAAGGTTGTGGATAATATGAGATGCACACAACCTTGCATGTGGGCTAATTGCCGAGATCTTCCTGTATTCCTACAACCACCAATAGCAAGCTCCCCACATCAAGTAATTTGGTCCAACCACCTTCACATTTGTGCTTGAAGAAGAAAAAATTAAAAATTCTCTTGGCTCCTGGTTATACATAGATGGCTTAGAAGATGAAGACTCAACATTGGCTCACTTACAAAAAACTTATTAGACCCAAAAATGTGGAGCCATGCATCACTTCTAACAAGGCAAAGGAAACTCCTAGTGTTGTTGAGAACACCACAAGCGGAACCATCTTAGCCTCTTTTGAAGACTTTGATGTTTCATGCCTCTTTCTCGATAATACTATTTTCACCATTGACCTCCCCCTTGTGTACCTAAACTCATTGACTGGGACCAACAAGGCCCTTCACTTCTCAACACATTCCAAAATTATGAGGCTCTTATAGAATTCCTTGGACTCCATGATGATGTCCCTAAAGGAGACCAAAAATTTGGTTTCAACTTTGACTTGCACATTGCTACCTATTTTGAAGAGCAAGAAGACTTCCTTAGTCATAAAAGTCAAAAATTGAAAAATCAAAAAAATATAAATAAAGATGGGTCCCCTAGTGAAAACCTCTCTAATGCACTATTAGACCAAAAAGAGAAAAATAAAGATATATCTTCTGATGAAAACCTCTCTGAGGCACCATTAGATGGAGAACTCAAGCTTTTCCTCATGTTTCTCCAATGACAAGAATTCTCTACCGTACTTATTGAAGACACACAAGAGATCAATTTGGGAATAAAACAATAACCAAAAGTGACTTATCTAGCTACCTCACTTTCATCTACAAAAAAATGCGTCCCTTATTTTGCAATAATCACCTAACATTTTTGCTTGGTCTTATGCCAACATGTTGCAATTAGACCCATCCCTTGTGTTTCACCACCTCGTGGTCTATCCTAATGCCAAACCAATCAAGTAAAAACTTAGAAAGATGCATCCTCATATTGCCCTACTTCTCAAAGAAGAGCTACAAAAACTCCTTGAGGATAGGTTCATTCTCCCTATAGAATTATCCTAAATGGGCTTCTAACATCATGCCTATTGGAAAGAAGCCAAGTGGCATTCACATCTATACATATTTTCAATATCTCAACAAGGCATGTCCAAAAGATAATTTTCCACTCCCTAAAATCAACATTATCATTGACCTCACCACAGGGCATGTAATGTTGTCACTCATGGATGGTGTGTTTAGATATAACTAGATCAGAATTACCCCTAAAGACCAGCATAAAATAGTATTACTATAAGGTAATTGCTTTCAAGATGAAAAATGTAAGGGCAACTTACCAAGGGGCTATGATTGTCATCTTTCACAACATGTTACATGATATCATGGAAGATTATGTAGATGAATTACTAGGTAAATCAAAGACTCGAGAGGGACACCCATAGATTCTTGAATGCATTTTCTAGTGTCTCAAAAATACAAAGTTCAGCTTAATCCTAAAAAGTGTGTCTTCAAAGTAAATCAAGAAAACTCCTCAGTTTCATTGTCTCCCAACAAAGCATCAAAGTGGATCCCACAAAGGTCTTATCAATTATAGAAATGCCCCCATCTAGGAATTTGAAGCAATTACGCAGCATGCAAGGTAAAATCCAAGACATCTAGTGATTCATCACCCAACTAGTTGACAAATGCCACTTGTTTACTCATCCTCTCAGAAATGGTATCACTTTTTAATGGGACACAACATGTCAACAAGATTTCAATTAAATCAAGAAATATCTAGCATCACCACCTATCTTTATGGCCCTTATCATTGGAAAATTATTGCTCCTCTACATCTCTACTACACCTATCGCACTAGGGGTACTTTTGGCACAACATGATGACATAGGCCGAGAAAGGGTGATCTATTACATCAATTGTACATTGGTCAACTATGAACTTAATTACACACCTATGGAAAGAGCCAACTATGAACTTAATTACACACCTATGGAAAGAGCATTTTTAGCTATCATTTTTATCTCACAAAAAAATTGACACTACATGTTAATTCATCAAATCAAACTCATTTTGAAAATTGACCCTCTCAAGTATCTTCTCTTTAGGGCTTCCCTCATAGGTCACATAGCTAAGTGTGTAATGTTGCTTAATTATTTTGACATAGAATATGTGCATAGGAAATCCATCAAAGGATAGGTTGTCATAGATCAACTAGCTAAGGTACCATTAAAAAATTGTCACCCACTAGCTATGGACTTCCCTAATGAATACATTTATGCTAATAGAAACAATGGTTGTCAAAGGCATGTGCCTTTTCTTTGGTTGCATTACAAAACTAGATATTAACTGGTGATAGGTTGAGGAAGATGGGTTTCAATGGATCATCTGGATGTGTTTTATGAAAAGACATAGAGAAAACTATGGACTACCTTCTGCTCACTTGTGATTTTGCAGAAACATGCTAGAAAAAAGAAATGGAAAAAATGAAATGGTATAGTCCCTTCCCACAAAATATTTTATCATTATTTAATGTGTGGCCAATCCTTCACAAGAAGGATTCCTTTGCTAGAATATGGCCAATCTATCACTCTGTGATACTATGGGAACTTTGGAAAGAAAGACACACAAGGATATTCTAGGATAAAGAAATGGCAAGTGAATTTTTCAATAGAAAATTAAAAATCCCATTGTGGAAGTTGTTAATAATGTTGCTAAAAATCAAACAAATAAGGAAAGTTCTATATCAATATGGGATAATGAGATTCAAAAAATTTGGTCTGGGTTGGTGGCCCTCTTGTTTATGGGGCTATTCGGGCTTATCCTACTTCTAAGCAAAGAGAAGATGAGAAATGGATCCCTCTAGAGGAGGGATGGCATAAAATCAACTTTGACATAGTGTCAATGAGAATCCAGGACATTATGTCATAGGATGCATTGTCAGAGACCACTTTGGAGTGTTTGTTGGGATTGTGACAAAAAAAACTCTCAGATGGAAAGAATAATGAAGCTGAAGCCCAAGCAGTTTTACTTAGACTACAAACCTGCAAAAAACTTGGCATATCAAAAATTAAAATAGAAATGGAATTATTAATAATAATCAATGGCATTCAAAAGTATAGTACTTTGAATTAGAAACTTAGAAATATTTTATCCCAATGTTGGGAGATACTAAAAATGTAATAAATGCTAGTCTGTTCCCAAAAAATTTACTAAAAATTCACTAAGTATTTTTTTAAAATAGAACCATACTTTAAAATTTTCAACTTGGATGGTAAATAAACAATAATAAAATTCACATTACATTAAGAGAACTAAATGAGTTTGTCCAAATATAAAGAAGTATTTACTTTATAATATCATAGTCATATACAAGTTTACAGGATTTTGAATATATAAAGTGTCCCTACATAATCAAGCCTTTAGCATTCTTCAACTACAAGAGGGAGAGGATCACCTAAGTACTTTTCCTCCAACCATAGATCAGCAGTACCCCACACACCTTTTAACTTAAAGTGGCCCAACTCTTCATGAGGGTATCATATAAAGAAAATTTGCAAGAACGTCATGCCATCCAAGAACTAGTTCGATGTCCTATAACATACAATCTGTCATACAACCCTAGATACCCTCTAGCAATGTGTGACAATTCCTACTGACATGCAGACCAATAGACACTATGAACTGATAATGTAAGTAGCAAATTGCATTACTTTGGTCAAAGTTCTAATATATATAAATAACACACTCCAAACCAGAGATGTGTGTTGTTCACACACCTCAATCTTGTTAACAAGAGATAAATTATTCACATTCACACAATCACATTGCATATTGCATGTGACATATAAGTAATTGTGCACTACGTAAAACAACCTTTCTATCACTGACTTGGCTATTTGGTTTATATATATCGTTAAATCAATTACAAACAAAACTTTCTATTCAACTAAATGGTAAAGAGACTTTTATGTTAACTAAAATCAATGACTCAGTTCAATAGCATCATGCTTTTACAATAAACATCAGCATTAAGCCAAAATAGAAATTTAATCATAATTCATAATTCTAGGCTCATATCTTTTAGATAAGGCAATTCATATCTTGAGCACCCTCTATTTCTAGAATGGAAAGTTTAACATGTTCTTACTTATAAAAAGATAACATTTCCCAAAGTTTAAAATAATATACAGTTTTGTCTCTCTAGATCTACAAATCTAGGTGTTAAATCTAACAAGTATTGTAAAGAGACAAGGTTTAATTCACTATTGTTCCAATTCTAAATTTCTCTAAGTTTTCACAAGATGTTGGTATAAAAATTTAGCTATATTAATCTGCACTTAGCTTATAGACCGAAAGATAGAAAATATAAATCTTTTATTACTCATATAGACTATGGTAGCATCATAGGGTTATACTCAATAAAAGAAAAATAAGAACGTAGTTACTTTCCTGAGTGATTCATTTGATAATGAAGGCTAAACTATTTCAAATAAAAGAAATCTATCCAAATACTCTACATACAGTTTTCTACCTATCATCTGCACTCTATTAATTCAAATAGTTCTCTACTCTTATTCATTCAGACAAACTAAAATGTTTCTCATGTCCCTCTATTCCAACATGTAAATAAGTACTACTAACTTTCATCCTTATCCTAGATCAATGATCATGCTAATACACTTTCATATATATATATATATATATATATATATATATATATATATATATATATATATATATATATATATATATATATATATATATATATATATATATATATATATATATATATATATATATATATATATATATATATATATATATATATAATTTGTTTCATAAACAATTCTAGAAAATGATTTAGTTAAACCTTTACATTTGGAAGTATCAATTAGTCTCGGGTATAAAAACAACTTTATAACCTCTGTAGACTACCCATAGTCTGAAATCTTTAAAAGATTTGATGAAGAAGAGAAATAATTCCATTTTAGAGATTTAAACATCTCTTAGTCTTTTTCATGATGAAGAAGAGAAATAATTCCATTTTAGAGATTTAAACATCTCTTAATCTTTCTCATGTATTTAGATAATTTTATTGTGAACAATGAAATTTGACTTGGAGTTTCACATCTCAAGTCCAATCACTCAATAGCTAAACATATACCATGTGGCCTCTATTTATCATCTTGTTTTCTTAGAAATCTATTCATAATAAATATCAAACTTAAAAATAATGGTCTGAACATAAATAATGAACTTTTTGTTCATATGAAGCTCCCAAGGTATCATACTCATATTTAGCTCTGTATAGAGTTCAAGACCTCTTTGGCCTGAATATATTCAACCTATATATTCATAAGACTTAAATGGAAGTATATAAAGGGATATGTATATGCATTTAACAATAATACAATACATATACTTGCATATCCTTCCATTTACACAATATCATGACAAAACCCCAAAAGTCATTATACTCTGAATAATAAATAATCCAATACTAGAAATAAGAGTCAACTTCAAAGACATATTAATTGAGTTATTATCATAGTCTTACTCCTTTAATTTAACAACTAAACTGAAGGGATTTGAAGGCATAAAATTTTATAACACCCAAATTAAATCATTCTATTTCAAAATACCCTTGCCACGACATGAGAAACCTTCTATGTTTTCTCATAGTGATTAACATATCCTATTAACACACTAATAATATGATATATATATAACAATCCCTTTAAAACTTACAAGAGAAACTATTCTCATTCTATTGAGTGTCCATGAAGTATTTAATCAAAAAAGCATACCTAGATTAAGCTAAAATCGACAATTTCTTCTCTGGTTCCCTAACCCTTTCATTCCCCTATTTTCTTCACCATCCTTCCTCCATTCCATGTGTGTTTTCTTTTCTCTTTTCCTCCTTTTCTTCTCCTCACTCTCCCATCATTTTGGGTGATGAAAAAGCCCTATCTTCCACATCAAATACTAACAGTACTGGAGGAGTTAACATCACACCCACAAAACTTAACTGCAGATTTAACAGAATGTCTATGATGGCATGCTATGATGGTGATCTATCCCAAAGATCATAACTCCCATTTCCCATGCATTTAATAGCCATGCCTCCATTACGTGGATTTCACTCCAACTCTACTTAAATTTGAAAAACAATGAAATCAAAACCTATTTAATACATAAATAAATATGTTTATTCATATCATTAACCATCATGCACACAACTCACATAAGAGAATTTACCACCCTATCATCTTTTTAAATAGTGAAATTTGTTGACCACAGAATTGACGTCTAACACTATATAGCAAAGGTAAAACAACTCATTCAATTGCAAGATGACCAAAGTATAACAAAATGATGACTATTACCTTTGATGAGAATGACAACCATGCACATTAAGACTTAAGAAAACAAACAATGACTTATGTCATTACTGACATCACCAAAGACACATATATATGTTAGATTTAGGACAGACAACTGAGAGGGGGGGTGAATCAGTTGTCTAAAACTTTCTTCCAATTAAGCACTTAAATCCACTTTGTAATTCAGCAGCATAATGATAAATCAATCATCAAAACATAATGTATTAAATCAAGGGCAAAAACACATTAACACACAGAACACCAAGATTTTGACGTGGAAAACCCGGTTAAGGGAAAAACCACAGGGTGATTAACCCAAGATTGTATTCTCTGTTAGAAGAATAGAAAGAAAAAAATGGCATATGCCAATTAGGGCTCACTACCCGAGCACACTTCTCACAAGAGGCTCACTACCTACAAGAGACACACTATCTACAAATAATAAGTATTACATACATGAACTGGAGAATAGCATCTTCACCATGCTTGAATCAGTTCCATTTAAGTCCAATACTTCTGCTCTACCTTTCTCTCTCCTCCTCACTACCACACTCACATCTCCACAAGACACCATTTGAAATGACTTTACAACTCCTTATTTATACAAGGCATTGACTTAGGAATAATCATCTAAGTCGACAAACATCTACAAGAACATCCGCAAGATGTGTAATACATCCGGTCGACCAGTCTCAGGAAGAACACCATCATCTGGAAGTTATTCTTCAATTGTGAGATCCAACTCTAATGTGGACCACCAACACAAACTGGACACAATCCAAAGACCTCCACAAGATTGCCCGAATCACCAAAAGCATCCACACTTCATCTACTTACTAAAATCCTTCTCTACTTCATCTGGAACCTCAAGAACATAGTCTGTCATCACTGTCACAAAGGAATAGATTCTTGCGGACCTTCAAACCACAAACCAATTGAGTTGACACTTCACAAAGACTTCCTCAACACTCCCTCAAATCCACAGAATAGGACAATGCATTTCTGGATCACACCGGACCTATCTATATCACTTTGTCACTTTTGAACACCTGTCAGAACTAGTTTTACTTGAGTGGCCACAAATTCTTCAGATCTTCATGCAAACCTCTGAAATATTTACTAGATCACCTTAAGACACATATCTGCAAACCCTTTAAATCACATCCTCTGATCCTTATCTTATATTAGACTTTTACCTTATTGTCTTCACTATTCTTCATTGTTCCTGATATGACCAATTTTCTCAATATCCTCAACAAACAGTTCATCCAATCCTTATCATTAATGCAACAAGAGTATGTTGACATCAATGACAACACAAGTTAGGCCCATACTTGCAACAATCTCCCCCTTTGTCATTGATGGCAACATATGATGTGAAAAACTATTTTAACCATCAAGACAAAAACTTCTCCTTACTGTCACAACTCCCCCTATCAGCAACAACCATTCACATGTCTTCTCTTCCTTTCCTACTCTCCCTTTGATCAAAAACCACTTGTTTTTCACATGTCTTCTCTCCCCCTTTGACATCAATGACAAAGGGCTCACACTTGCAACTCCAACACTTCAGAATCATACCATCTGCTCCCCCTGAGTGGTAGCTCCCTATCATCAATCCAGACCACAAGATATGACTATGATATCTACCGAACTAATGCACTCCAGTGCACCTTAGTTCATCACTAGATGGGCAATAACCCCTAACTTCTCCCTGAGATACTCAAAAGAGTCCTTAGGTAGAGGTTTAGTAAAGATGTCTGTAATATAATCCTTGGATGGCACAAACTCCAATCTGACTTCAATCTTGTTCACTTGTTCTCTCAAAAAGTGAAACTTGATGGATATATGTTTAGTCTTTGAATGCAACACCGAATTCTTAGATATATTTATTGCACTTGAATTATCACAGAAGATTGTGATAGGTTCCTCATACTCCACTCTTATGTCTCTTAGCATTTGCTTCATCCAAAATACTTGAGTGCAACTACCTGCTGCTGCAATATATTTTTCTTCTGCAGTGGACAAAGATGTTGCCTCTTGTTTCTTGCTTAGCTAAGAAACCAATCTCTTCCCCAAAAAGAATGCTCCACCACTGGTACTCTTCTGGTCATCCACATCTCCTGCCCAATCCGCATCTGTATATGCATGAAGAGAGAAATCATGATCTCTGGGATACCACAATCCATACTCAACTGTCCCTTTTAGATATCTAAAAATCCTCTTGATTGCCATGACATTAGATTCTCTAGGATCATCTTGAAATCTAGCAACAAGACCCACATCATTCATAATGTCAGGTCTAGTTTGAGTGAGATACAACAATCCTCCAATCATTGACCTGTACTTTTTCTGATCAACCTTAGGAGAGTCATCATCTTTGCCCAATTTACATCCGGTTGCCATGGGAGTATTCATTGGTTTTGAGTCTTCCATACCAAATTTCTTCAACAATTCTTTCACATATTTGGTCTGAGAAATGAAGATTCCTTTCTTTGTTTGAGTGATATGTAGACCCAAGAAGAAATTCATTTCCCCATGCATGGACATCTCAAATTCACTTTTCATTTGATTTGCAAAAGTTTTGCACATACTATCTCTTCCTCCAAAAATGATATCATCAACAATCAAGATGTTTTCATGATCAATTTTGAAATACAAATTACTGTCAACAGTACCTTTGTTGAAACCAATCTTCAGAAGATGCTTATCCAATCTTTCATACTAGGCTCTTGGGGCTTGCTTTAGTCCATACAGTGCTTTCTTCAATTTGCAGGCCATATCACCATGATCAGACAATTGAAATCCATCCGGTTGCTCAATGAATACTTCTTCTTCCAAGTCACCATTCAGGAAGGTAGACTTGACATCCATCTGATATACTTTGAAGTCCTTGAAGGCAGTAAAAGCAAGAAATAATCTGATTGCTTCAATTCTTGCCACCAGAGCAAAAGTTTCTTCAAAATCAACTCCTTCTATTTGAGAGTAACCCTTGCAGACCAATCTAGCTTTATTTCTGATTACTTCACCAACTTCATTTAGCTTGTTCCGGAAGACCCATATAGTTCCAATCACATTCTTGTTTCTAGGTTTGGGAACAAGATCCCAAGTGTGATTTTTCTCAATTTGCATTAGCTCTTCCTCCATTGCTTTAGTCCATTTTTCATCATTGTAAGCTTCATTTACTGTCTTAGGTTCAATTTTTGAAATCAAACAATACTCATCTGAATCTTGAGCAATTTTCCTTCTTATTTGTACACCTTTTCTTTTATCACCTATGATATGATTTTCAGAGTGGTTCAGTCTTACATACCTAGGAACTTTGGGAGTTTCTTGCACTTCTAATTCTTGATTAGCCTCATTGAAACTCATCTGTTCTTCCTGATTTACCAGATCAGTTTGAATCTAAATTGCAGAAGGGGCTTGGGCTCCTTGAATCAGAACACCATTCTGATCATCTTCATCATATTCATAAAACCTTGAGGGTTTTTCAATTCCTTCATCAACCTTCACATTTGTACTTTATATAATCTTTCTCAGTCTCTTGTTATAACACCAGTATGCTTTTCTTTGAGTAGAGTAACCCAAGAATATTCCTTCATCACTTATAGCATCAAAATTGCCTAGATCTTCATCTCTTTTGATGTAACATTTGCTACCAAAGACTTTGAAATACCTTACAGTAGGAGTGATGCCAAACCAAAGTTCATAAGGAGTCTTACATGTATTGCTTCTGATTTGAACTCGATTAAGAGTATAGACTGCAATACTGACAGCTTCTCTCCAATAGATCTGAGGAACATTTGCTTCAATCATCATTGTCCTAGATGCTTCCTGGATGGTCTGGTTCTTTCTCTCCACTACCCCATTCTACTGTGGAGTCCTAGGAGCAGACAATTGTCTCTTTATTCCATGTTTCTCACAGAATTCTATGAACTCACTGGATGTGAATTGTCCACCTCTATTAGACCTCAGACACTTTAACTTTAATCCAATTTCATTCTCTACCATAGCCTTGAATATTTTAAATTTCTCAAGAGCTTCTGATTTCTCTTTCAGAAAAGTTACCCACATCATCTGGGAGTAGTCATCAATTAGTAACATGAAGTATCTATCACCTTGTACACTCTTGATTCTTGCTGGACGACATAGATCAGTATGAACTAAGTCTAATAATCTGGTAGAAGATTATTCCTTGCTTTTAAATGAGACTTTTCTTTGTTTTCCCAACTGACATTCTTTGCACAAACTATTTGTAGGTTTTACCAGTTTTGGAAGATCTCTTACTGCCTGAGTATTGCTTATCTTGATGATATTATCAAAATTCACATGACACATTCTCCTATGCCATAACCAACTCTAATCAATTTGCACAAACAGACAACTTGTACCAGTACCAACTAAATGGAAGATATTACCTTCTGTTTGAGTACCAGATGCAATCTTTGTTCTGGAACTTTCAAAGATCTTGCATTTTCCATTCTTGAATCGGAGATCATAGCCTTTGTCCACGAACTATCCAACACTAAGAAGATTGTGCTTTAATTCTTCAACATACAGTAGATTACCAGTTTTGTTCCTTCTATCAAAAGAAATAGTTCCTTTACCTCTGATTCTACCACCAGAATTATCACCAAATTTTACCACTCCTCCTTCATACCTTTCCAAATCTATGAACTTATTTTTGTCGCCTATCATATGGTGAGAGCATCCACTACCAATGACCCAATCATCCTTTTCTTCAACTTAGGCAACCAGAGCTTTTTCTACAACTTTATGATTGACAGATTTAGAGGGCATTAGATCTTCTTCCTTGATGGCAATAAACACCCAATCACTTCCGGATTTGTTTCCTGTCTCTAATTCATCATCTATTACTCCTTCATTATCATCTTCTTCATGAACATAGTAACAATTCTTTTGGAACCTTGATCTATTAGGATTTGGCCTTGAAAATATTTTCAGACATCTTGAGGCAAAGTGACCAATCTTATTGCAATTAAAACACTTAAAAGGTAATTTTCCTTCATACTTACTGGATCCTCTTGGCAGTCTTTTTGCAATAAGGGCTTCAAGTTGAGCAGTTTCTGCTTCTTTTTCTTCCATATCGTTTCTTGTTTTTTCATACCATGATAGTTTCCTTGAAGAGTTTTCTCCTAGATCAAACTTTTGTTTACCTTTTACAGAGACACTAGCTTTGAATGTAGATTCAATCTTGGGAGGGTCATCTCCAAACTCGGTCATTTCAAATGCAGCCAATTTACCAGCCAATTGATCTCTTGTGATAGTTGTATGGGCTCTGAATTCTTCAATGGCAACAACCTTAATTTTATAAGTAGGAAGGGATCTAAGAATTTTGCCAACAATCTCCTCTTCATCCAAGACTCCACCAGCACATCTAATTCCACAAACAAGCTCATTTACTCTTAGCATAAAAGTAGTGATATTTTCATCTTCTCTCATCTTCAAATTTTCAAATTTCCCTTTCAGACTCTGTAGCCTTGCACAGTTAACATACTTGTCTCCTTCATGCAGAAGTTCTAGTTTTTCCCAAATCTCAAAAGCAATTGGTAGATCAACAACATTTGAAAGCTCTAAATTAGATAATGCACTTAGAAGAGCTTCTATAGTCCACAGATTGTTTTCAGCATCTGTGATTTCATTTGGGGCCTTCAAGCCACCCTGTGGAGAAGTATACTTTGTTGAAGCCATGGTCCAGTACTGCATTCCCATACATTGCAAGTGACATTTCATGTGACTTTTCCAAAGATTAAAATTGGTTCCATCAAACTTTAGACTATCCTTCTTGTAGGACAACATCCTGGATCTCCTCAAGAGGTTAAACTAGGAACTTAGCTCTGATACCAATTGTTAGATTTAGGGCAGACAATTGAGAGGGGGGGTGAATCAGTTGTCTAAAACTTTCTTCCAATTAAGCACTTAAATCCACTTTGTAATTCAGCAGCATAATGATAAATCAATCATCAAAACATAATGTATTAAATCAAGGGTAGAAACACATTAACACACAAAACACCAAGGTTTTGACGTGAAAAACCCAGTTAAGGGAAAAACCACGGGGTGATTAACCCAAGATTGTATTCTCTATTAGAAGAATAGAAAGAACAAAATGGCACATGCCAATTAGGGCTCACTGCCCAAGCACACTGCTCACAAGAGGCTCACTGCCTACAAGAGACACACTGTCTACAAATAATAAGTATTACATACATGAACTGGAGAATAGCATCTTCACCATGCTTGAATCAGTTCCATTTAAGTCTAATACTTCTACTTTGCCTTTTGCTCTCCTCCTCGCTACCACACTCACATCTCTACAAGACACCATTTGAAATGACTTTACAACTCCTTATTATACAAGGCATCGACTTAGGAATAATCATCTAAGTCAGCAAACATCTGCAAGATGTGTAATACATCCGGTTAGCTAGTCTCAGGAAGAACACTATCATCTGGAAGTTATTCTTCAATTGCGAGCTCCAACTCCAATGCAGACCACCAACATGAACTGGACATGATCCAAAGACCTCCATAAGATTTCTTGAATCACCAAAAGCATCCACACTTCATCTGCTTACTAAAATCCTTCTCTCCTTCATCCAGAACCTCAAGAACATAGTTTGTCATCACTGTCACAAAGGAATAGATGCTTGCAGACCTTCAAACCATGAACCAATCGAGTTGACACTTCACAAAGACTTCCTCGACACTCCCTCAAATCTGTAGAATAGGATAATGCATTTCCAAATCACACTGGACCTATCTGTATCAATCTGTCACTTCTGAACACCTGCTGGAACCAGTTTTACTTGAGTGGCCACAAATTCTTTAGATCTTCATACGGACCTCTGAAATCTTTACTGGATCACCTTAAGACACATATCTACAACCCCTTTAAACCGTATCCTCTAATCCTCATCTTATCTTGGACTTTTACCTTACTGTCTTCACTGTTCTTCATTGTTCCTGATATGACCAATTTTCTCAATATCCTCAACAAACAGTTCATCCAATCCTTATCATTAATGCAACAGGAGTATGTTGACATCAATGACAACACTGATTAGGCCCATACTTGCAACAATATATAACCTTTAGTGATGTGTGTGTAAATTTCTCATCAACATGGTATTCTACTAAATTTTTCTTGATTTGCTACTCTCTCTCCAATGATACTCCCCCTCCTCATCCAGGAGGGGGGAACAAATTGTCTTGCATCCACCTCATTCACTAACAAGGAAGTTAGTCTATGTTGGTTTACAGATTTTGCCACCTAACTCTATATTCTCATGCCCACATTAGTGACAAATGTTCCAACAATTGAATCAGTTGTAATGATATTTTACAATGATTCTCTACTTATTTAACAAGGCATAGCTACCTTCTTATGTTATTCAATGAATGAAAATTTAAGTTTCTTTTAACCAAAAAGCATAAAAGGCAATATATCCCAATATCAAATGAATTCAAAAGAAGTGCAAAGACTTCACAGCAGTAACTTCAATGAAGGAATAGAGAATTACACCATATATTATACAATCACCACCATAAACCATTCACCAAAAGATAAATACTTCACAGCAGTGAGCAAGAATTAAAATATCCAACCACTTCAATATAGAAAGATAACCAATCACCAGCAGTATATTCAACATAGGAAGAATAAGAATTCAAACAACCATAACACAAAGTCTATGATCACTCAAAGTCCACTGTATTGATTTCTATTCATATATCAAAGCAATTGAATAGAAAAGTAACACCACACAATTTTATCTATCACAAAAAAAAAGTTTTCCAAAAGATTCTAAACATCGACAAGCTAACTAAATTTATAGCCTTGTCACCCAATAACTATCTTTTCAAATAATAGCTTCTTGAGGATAGCTGATTTAAAAGAGGTATTTAAATAAAGGGCCCTCCAGAGCCAATAGTTTTTGCAATAAATTGAACATTACTATTAAATCATAAGAAAGTCTTTCAATTGATAATTGCCACATCAACATCTAATTCATCTTCCTTGCGTGTCACTTCCCTTTCTTTGGTTTGTCCATCTCCAGCTTCCAAATCTGTTTGTGTCATTTGGGCTTCCTGCACCCTTAGCTTTGCCTTATATGCCCAATACCTGTTGATGATTGGAGATAATGCCACATTGTTTGGACTTCAAATCATGCTAACTCAAAGCTTCCTCTTACTTACCATTCTATCAACATGAGTCATGCTCTAATGCATATCATCTAGCCCACTTTTTAGTGTTTTGATATAGGTGGTTGTCCTTGCAAGATTTCTAATTGAATCACCTATGACAATATCATAATTCACCATTTCTTTAGTCGACATCATCTTAAAATTTGTTTAATCGCCTTGACCTCAAGCAACTTATCTTCATCGTCTCTGATGGTCCGTACTTCCAGAATGGAAAAATTGCCTTTGAGGTCCCTCAGTTCTGAGTAATAAAGGGCAAGGGTACTTCTCATCTCTTATTCAACTACTCACATGATAGATAATTTCCATTCAACCATATCAGCCCGTGTAGCATAATTGATTTCCTTAGGATCATTTAATACCTTTTCATGCACCAGAATATTAACATCCATAATGGCCATATCTTGTACTTCTTTGGAAACTAAGGAAAGGCTACTTTTATTTTTCTTGATATTCTGAAAATCAACTTTCATGGTCTCCCTCTTGCTAGAAATGGAGTCAAATAACTTAACAGCTTCCTCTATATAGATAAGGCCATCTAGAGTTACTTTTTCTATCCACTATTCTACAACACCACTTAGAGCTTGGGATCATTTTATTTGTTGTAAGTGGTTGGGGTCAGAACCATTTATACTTATATTAGGCAATGCATCTATTGCCTGAGTAGTAACCTTCAGATTAGATTGAATAAAAAGAGTTAAGGAACTACTTGTGCTTGTAGTTTGGCATTTTCTTGTTGTTCCTTTTTTATTCTTTTTGGTAGAACACCAATTAAAAATTTTGCATGATAAATTTCTCCCTCGACAGTTGAGGGGACCATGTCTATTCAACTCAAATTGAAATCAGCCTCTGTCACCTCATCTTCATTCTTATTACCTATAAGGTTAGCAATCTTAAGAATGTGATGTCTCATGGAAGGGTCAGCCACATTCCTTAACATTCTCTTCACCCATTTAGGTTTAGGTGTTTCTTGTAGAAGATTGGCTATAGTGTCGATGTTGGTGTCTATCATGGGAGTGTAGCGTTTCCTTTTCTCAACTACTTTCCTCAGCCAAGCAGGGGAGGAAGAAGAGGCATTACTATTATCAACCACGATCATCATTACACCATCTGAATGTACAGGTGGGGAATTGTGCTCCAGAGGAATGTTCAAACTAGGGGAATTTGGATTACTCAACAAAGACTAAAGCATATTATCTTCTCCAAGCTGATTGAAAATCAAAGAATCACTATCATTAACAAGGGAATTCAAAGGGGCCACATGGTCTTCTTGTAGTGGTGAAGTAGCCAATCTATTATTACTTACCATAGGTTGATTATCCTGTTCATAGGTGGTCTTCAACTTCCTGACATCCTCAGTTTGCTCACCATCTCCACTCGATTGTGAGCCAACTCTTTGAAGAGTTGGGTCTGAACTAGATGATCTCCTAGGAGAATGAGTGCCTTGAGACCTTTCTTTTTCTCAAGTAGATGACTCTTTCGGAGTTGTATAACCAGCCTATTCTCTCACTTTTCCATTTAACCATTTTTTTGTTCTCCTCAATACATGCAAAGAGCGAACTGTAACATTAGTGATTTCTTTTTTTACCATCTTACCGGAGGCAGAGGTTGCAGAGAGGCATTTTGATAACCTTCATCTAGAATATTTGAATTATCATCAACCAATTCAAGAATTTGCATTGGCAATTCAAAGGCATAGACTTGGTCAATAGTTAACCTCATCCAACTTCTCCTTTGCACCTCCCTCTCATCCAAGCAGTCTTCCCAAAAATCTTTGAGCTAAGGTTTGTGCAAGTAAGAACCACCACCATGCATATTACTCTTCACAAATTTTTTACTGTCAAAAGCTACTCATGTAGGCAGCCTGTGAAAATTGAATTATGCGTGTAGCTTTTCTACACTTTTTGCACTGTCATTACTTTTGCATGAATAAAATGAAAGAATCACAAGGAATGAATACCCCTTCTTTTTCATAGCATGGTATTTTGTATTTATAGGTACCATCTGATGGCACACTTCTAAAACACAATGAAATTTGATGGGTACCTTGGTAGTTTTAATGGGGCATTTTCATAAGCCCCTATTCTCAGGTAAGAGAAGCGGTCTAATTATATGTAGAAACTTCTGAAACTCATGACCAAGGCAGTCGCTTCTGTAGAAAACCTCCTTTCCAATGTATCTTTGGTTTTCTTTGTGAGCAACATGAGGAAGACATCATTTACCCTGCAAAAGTCCTTCATAACAACATCTCTTTGCAATTGAGGAAAAAATTGATACACAAGTGTATCTGGGGTAAGAGCTCCTTTATCTCTTAAACCAGGCTAGACAACCTCTTTATTAGCCAATTGCTCATGCATTCTTTCACTAATTAACTTTTCCCAATATATATGATGATTCCCACAAATGAGCAAGATGAACTAACACATCCAACACTCAAAAGAATCAAAATTAGGGCTACCAACAACACGATGTAGCAAGGTGATCATATCAAAAATTTCTTCTTTCAAGTGGCTGCTTTTTAGATTGGTGGGAAGCCTAGATTTCCCTTTCTTCTCTACCTCCAACCAGGTCTTGGTGATACAACTCTAGCACCAATCTTTATTTTCATGATAGAATCCCCAACTGGAGGAAACAAAAACATCAAAAAATTCTTCATAATCATCCAACTTTAAAGCAAGAACAATGGATTCTAAATTAATCTTTGCCACCACAGAGCCATCTACAGCTCACATTTCTTGAGAATCCAAAAAATAATTATTTCCACATGCAACCACCAAATCAGGACAATACATAGCAAGTGGGAAACCCCCAACTCAATCCAAACGATTGCTCACCATCTTCCTATCCAGAGAAGTTTAGCCTTTAGGTTGCATTCTCTTCCATAAATCTTATAAGTCAATGTGCCCAAGCTCCATATCACTCACATCCAACAAACCATTCTCAACCACGGGAACAATGGGAGCTCCTTGAAACTTAAATTTCATTTTAACCAACGTTTAAGAATCCAGAAGGCCAAAGATTCAGAAACATCCAAGGATATAGTAGAGGTCCACAATACATCTACAAGGGAAACACTATATAGATTCATGAAAAAGATGCTATGCTTCTGCCTAGTAAATATTGTAATTCCAAAGTAAGAAAGAGAGAAAAATGAAAGAGGGGAGGCCAATTGAGCTAACCTATAAGCAAGAAGTCCTACAAATTCTTTGTGAGAGGTGAACTGGTAGTTCTCCACACTGTATCTCCTTCACAAAATTATGATAGCTTTCTTCGCAGGGTGGCCGATATATTTAAATTATGTATCACACTTCATTAATTCTCTCATAAATTCCATTAATTAATGGTCGCATATTAAGCTTTGAAATTTGTAATTCCTCCCCTTTGTTTCCATCTAAAAAGTGTGCCCATGTACTTTCACACATTCCAAAATTAATATGATTTAACAGGTGTCAATGCTCCGTACCAAATGCCAACTCAGAAGGAAGAGTTGTGGGAAGAACAAATACGTTTAGTCGGCAAGTTGGGGATTTGAAGAACTTTTGAACCACAAAATTTGAAGCTTTAGAAGTTCAAAGAACTTCTGACCTCCTGACAACAAAGACTTCATGTTAACAAAGTGAACACAAAACTGACGTGGCAAACTCGAAGACTATATCTTTTGTAACAAGTCAAGAAGTCAAGTGGTTCATGAACCTTTGAACCCATCGACTAAGGTTCAAAAACTTAAAGGATTTTTTACTTTACATGAAAATGACTAAGTTAAAGCATGTCTTTGAAAAAGAATATGAATAGTGACAAATAAAGAATGGGAACTTCTCAAAACATGAATGCTTTAGCAAAAATTTTTAAAATGGGGTAACAATCTGTCAACCTTATAATAATATGAGTATTCAAACAAACAAAAACCAAATTAATAATCAATTGATCATATATTAAATATCAAATCATTTTTATTTAACATTATCAAAAATGATAATCAGGTTCTGCATACACATGGATAAAATCAAAATAACGATACCATAAGTGATCTATAATCATTGTTTCAAGAATGTAACCATAAAGTGTATTATGAAATTGTCTACTAAGTAATTAGTTAAAAGATAGCATAATTTAATCATCCAAAAATAGGGTGTGACATCTCCTCCCCCTTATAAAAAGGTCATTGTCCCTGATGACTTAGTTCAAACAGTGTGAGCAGGAAAAATCAAGTTAGGGTGATCAAACAATACAAATCAAACCCAATCCTACCACCTTCAAAGAATCCATATAAATGACACAAAATGCAAACAGATTGAAAGCAAATCACCTAGATTATTGATTCCTTGGTTGGATTTGTGGATTACTTCTCAATTGTAGACAATCATAAGCGCTAAAGCTGCCATGATGATGGATAGAATTGCTCAAAATGCTCAATGGATGCTAATGAGAGTGTTATTCTTGAGACAATAATCTAGACACTATATGGTGAGAGATGAAATAATGGAAATGAGTGGGTGTATATATAACACTCAATAAGAATTGATCAACAATGGAGATTAGGTGGCTATGTGAACAGTTGAGATGAATTCATGATCATAGGTGAATGTGCATAAGACAAGTGTAAAGGAGAGGATAAAGCACATGTGTGATTGTGTACACAAATACTTTTATTTAATAAGTTCAAGTGTGATAGTGTTCATAAAAAGTACTACATATGTGAATGTGTACACAAATAGTACTACCACATATGATTCAAATGGAAGATGGACAAGTGTCGGCATATGATGGTAGGTGAGGACAATTAATTAAATAAACAAAATTTAATTAATTAACTTTAGATTATGGGATAAGGATAAGATTGAGATGACATTTTAATTAAATAAAATAAAATTTATTTAATTAAAATAGAGAGAATAGAAATATAATTAAATAATTAAAGATTATTTAATTAAAAATAGGAGTAAAATAGATAATGAATTAATTAAATAAATATAAATTTATTTAATTAATAGAGGAAATAGAAGATTTAAAAGAAAATAGGGAAATTATTCAAATGTGTTAGACAAATGCAAATGATGAATAATGCAATATTTTGATAATAATAATTAGGTCAATTTTGGGTGTCTACATTTTGCCCCTCTTTGAGACGATGTTCGTTAGAACATTGTTTCAAACAAGATGTGATACAATACATTGCTTTCGAAAGATAGAGTTTTGCCCAAGGGAAACTAGTGGATGATGCCCCCTCGAGAGGAAACACCAGGCTAATTGGGAAAATGATGGGTTGACTCACGAATAGACACTGTATATTGACCTTTATATATATATATATATATATATATATATATATATATATATATATATATATATATATATATATATATATATATATACGAGATGGATGTTCATGATGTGTTATGTGTTTATGATTTTTCATATGGATATGGATGTATATATTATTTATGGATGCACATGTTTAATGATTATGTAATGCATATAATGGATAATTATGTTAATGCATATAATGGTAACTAGATGGCAACATATGCAATGGAAATATGTCATAATATATGTTGTGCAAATGTGATGGAAATGATAAGCGATACTATGATAATATATAATAATGCAAATGGTATATGTCTAACACATTTGTTTTGACAGGACGAAAAAATGGAGACAAGAACAAGATGGAGAAGAAAACCCAATGATCAACTCTCAATGAGTGTTATTGTGTTATTGCAGGATAGATGGATGGATGAAGACAACTTTAATTGATTGCTACAAAGTTATGAGATTTGCAATCCTTATGTTTGATATAGCATGTGGATATTATGCACCAAGGTATAGAAGAGTAGGGTGTCAAGTATTTGATGCTAACAGCATAATACAATCTTGTCCAATGTATGAGGTCAAGATGTTTATCCAGCATACACAAGATATGAATATTAGTTGTTTTTCTGAGATGGACTTTTGACTCTAAAAGAAAAGGTCTGAACTCACCTCCACTAGTCATAATGAAACCTTATGGGTTATATGTATGAGAAATAGTCTTAGCATAAAATAGTCTTAATGCATAGGAGACTGTTTAGCTTCTCAAATGCAAAAGATATTACTATGCAAGATGCTAATCCCAACACGTACAAGATACCATTAGGCATAGTAGGAGAATAAGATCATCCCACAAACATAGCATACGAAAGCCAATGACCATGCCCTAGTCTATACTTCATATCAACATACCAAGATATGATAGATCAAGGCAGTCTTGATTAGGTATAAAAAGGGACAAAAGATAAATCAAAAGATACATCCATCATGTTCTCTTGCCAAATTGAGATGCTCTTGGATGGATTGGATAATGTATTTTTGCAAGGAAAGATGTATCCTGTTGAAGGCTAAAGATGATTTGCTTAAGATGGGTATAATGGATATTGGTTTAAGGCATGGTGGACAAATAACTTTTAGCTTAGCCCTTGATTTTAGTACGCTCTTAAGCTATCAAGTTATGCATAGCTTGCTTCTTGCTTGAGTTAGTCAAAAGAGAAGAAGATGGAATGATAAAGGGGATGGAAGAATGACTTGTTTGTACTTGCATATTGGATACTTCCTTCGTATTCCAGACTGCCTACATACCCTGTATCCATGGGATCAAAGCACCACACGATGGTGATGAGACATGATGAATATGTAGTTCTAGGTTTTATTGATGATGTGGGAGGTATGATGATAAAACAAAAAGTGAAATGAAAGACAAGGAAGAATCACTAGAAGAAAGTGAATGATGAAAGAAAAAGGAGGGGGTATCATCTTTGCCTAGATCTAGGTATTTCCTTCATACACCAGATTGCCTACATACTGTTGGCAAGAGACACTGCTTAGCATTGATAGGTGTTGTCATTGATGGCAACTAAGATCATCCCAATCATCTGCATAACACAAGTTTTTCATACTGGAAATCAGATTCAGAATTTGTCTTAAGTCTAGGCAGTTAGGAACAGAGCAGTAATAGGGTCTAGTATTTTGGTCCGGATCTCTCTGGTGGAAAGTTATGATTAGCTACAGATCTAGTGGAGTCTTATTCATTGTCAAGACAATCTAAATTCAAATTTTTGTCCTCCGGTGATGAAGGATTCAAAAGATATTAGCCTCTAAGTACCGGGTCCTATTATGACAGAACAATTCAATGAATAATAGGCTGACTTATGTTAAATCCTTGTACGGACCCAATAGAAGTGGTTTGATGAGCTGTGTATGAGATATAATGTTAGTGGTCAACATGTATGATGATCTACATGTGTTATTTTTGGTGCGCATCAATATTAGTGTATGGATCTAGCCGACAGAGCAGAGCATTCATAAAAGTCCTAAGTGTTGTCGACTGGCAAGTGATTGCAATTCAAGACAAGGATATATATAGCCGATTGTTGTGAATGTTTTGAGTGTGTGTGTTGTGATCATGGAGTAAATGCAAAAGGAACAGAAATCTAAGATCCAAATGAAGGCAGAATAGTAAGAAGAGTAGAGTAAAGATGAAGTGTATAAAATTAGTATTTGTGCTTAACCGGAACTGATCGCTAGCAATGGCAGATACATTTCTCCAATTCAAATTCTCTGTAAATCTCTTGTAATCTTTTTTGTAGGCAGTGAGCCTCCATTTGAGCAGTGAGCCTGAATGCATGTGCATTCCCATTTGTAAAATACTTTTAACAGGGTATTAATTTTTGTGGGTTAACTGCCACCATGGTTTTTCCCTTAACCAGGTTTCCACGTCAAAAATCTTGGTGTCAAGTGTGTTATATATGTTTCTATTCATATTTTTTTATATCATTTATTTGATAATTAGTTATGAAGGAAGAATAAAGTAATAAAAGTCTAAATTAAGTGACAATTGATTCACCCCCCCCTCTCAGTTGTCTAAACCTAATCCAACAATTGGTATCAGAGCGAGGTTCCTTAGAGAAGCCTAACAACTTAAGGAAAAGATCTTGGAAGAAGTTTTAAATGGGTTCATTAAAAGATCTTCAGTTATCCCTAGAAGAGCTTGCTTAGTCTAGAATAGAAATTATTAATCTAAAAGGTGAACTTAAAGATGTTGCTGACACCATTGAAATGTTAAAAGATAAATTAAAGAATCTATGCAAAGGAAAAAGGAGCTACTTCTACAACTATCCAGTTTACCTAAAGAAAATGGCTTGAATGAAGCTTTGGAAGGAAAAATAAAGGAATGTGAGAAGCTATCAAAAGAAGTCATTGTTCTGAAAATTGAAATGGAATCTAGGGTGATGAGGCAAACCAAAGAAAGTGAATATAGAAAGAAAATTGAAGAAGATCTGAAACAAAAACTAAAAGAAAGATCTGAAGAATGTTGCAAATTGGATGGAATAGCTAGCCATCTAGAGTCTGATCTACAAGAAAGTAGAGACAATGAGAGAGAACTTGAAAGGCAAATTGTCTTTCTCAAACATGACCTAGATATTGCAAATGAATATAAGGAGAATTTCAAGATAAGTTTAGCAAAACTTGAAGCACTGCTTGAAGGACAGAAAAGGGTTGATGACAAGCATGGTCTTGGATATGAGAAAGGTGAAAGCTCCGGATCCAGACAGAGAAATTTTCAACCTAGGAATGGGAGAAACAGATCTAGAAAACCTCTAGTAAGATAGCCAAATGCTCAAAGATATCCACATTCAATGGAAATTGTTTCATCTGCAACAAATTTGGTCATAGAACTACTCAGTGTAGAAGCAGAGTAAATCAAAATGGTCCATCCTTCTCCATTCAATGCTTCAAGTGTAACAGGTATGGTCATAGATCAAATGAATGCAGAAGTATGACAATGACTAATCCCAATAATAGAAGAATTAGCAATTCTTTCAATGGTTATTGCTTTGTTTGCAATGGGTTTGGACACATGGCTAATCAATGTAGATCAAGAGAAAATTAGGTTTATAAGAAAAGAAATATTGTGTACTTTAACTGCAACAAATCTGGTCATATTGCAAGATTCGACAAAAGTAGGAACAATGAAAGAAGTGGTCCGGTAAACAGAAAACTAGATGAGCAGAGACAAGACAAAGGCAAAGGAAAAATTGATACAAATGAGACTCATGATTAATCAAACAAGATATGGGTCAAGAAAACAATTATGAATGACAACAATGGATCCGCATTGCAATCTGGTGCTGATAATTCCTCTGGGAATTAAGTTGGAAACCTTCGCTCAAGGGGAGCAGCATTATAAATCAAATTCCCCCAGCCAGTAAGTAAGTGCCTAGATTTGGCACAGTGAGAAAAGAGATCTTGGATTGTTTTAGATCATTTGGAAGGATTTTTGAAAGAAAAGAGGTGGATATGGCAAATTGCAAAGCAATACATGAAAGACTACTCAAAAACAAAGCAACTAAATGTGCTAGGGTAGAGCATTTATTACAAAGGCAAATTAGGTGATGTGAAGCTTAAAAAGGTCATTCACTCCTCATTTCAAACACTTTGCATCAGGAAAAATCAAGAAGAAAGAAGTGGACAAGCTTAGAGCTGAGAATTCTCAAGTTTTGGAAGTGAAAAGGATTTCCAAGCAAAAACCCTAATCTGCGTAACAAGGTAATTTCTATTTTATATGAAATCTTTTGAGTTCTCAATTTCTGTAAATGGCTACACCTCTAGTTGTAGATATTACTGAGAGGCCTTGTCCCAAGTTCAAGAAGCATCCATTCAAATCTATAAAAGTTGAGCCGCTAGGTGTATTTTCTGGAGTTTGGTATGGGGTTTTGCATGTTGAAGATATTAGAGCTTACATCCACTACAATATAGAGGAGTTTGGAAATCTGAGACTACTAGATTTATTTGAAAACCACTTGAAGAATGACAATTATCAATTGAAACTAGAGTATGAAACCCTAGAGAGCAAACACTTCATACAAGTTATAGAATTTTTGTCTTTTGATGAAAGCAAATGGGTTAGGTATGTATTGAGTTGGGTACATGATGAGTTTATGTGGTTATAGAAGCCATTCAAGATCACAAAAGATGTAATCCAAATTGTGACTAGATTGAATGCAACCGGTGGGATACCCATGCTTAAGGCTGTGAAAAATCAAACAACAACTGATGCAATGGGAGTAAAATTTGATAGGAGGGTGATGACTATCAATGACATCACTGATCTGGATGTCAAGTTTGCTTTGATGGTAGTTGGCTATAAGATTTACCACTCCAACAAGGAGAATTCAATTTTAGGAACAACTATTTATGCTGCATATTAGATGCTAAAGGAGAATGTGGATTATGACTTGTGCGGGTTGCTACAGAGCCAACTGATAGAAAATTTGAACAAATCAAAAAGGACAAGAAAAATTCCTTCTTCAAGTATGGTTCTTTGGTGATATGTATATTCTTATACTTCATGAATGAAGTGCCTGGAGTTCTGGGTATACAATGGATATCTGACAGGCCAGTGGCATGGAAAATTACAGATCATCTACATAGTCTTGGTGACACCCAGACACAAAAGACTGTTATCTGGGGTTACTTCAAAAATTTCTAGAACCTAATGCATGCAAGGGAAAGAATCCCTAAATAAATTGTGGAGAAGTATGAAAATGACATATGTTTCATGGTTGACACAGATCAGTGTTTGATGGAAGTTGTAGAACCAAGGACAGTTTGGATAATGCCTATGGGTTATGAGGTGGATGGAAGAATTTTAGATGTGTATGCTCAGCATCTTCTGAGCAAACCTAAAGATACCTCTATGGAAAGGTTTGGAACCTATAAGGAACTAAGTCTAAAATTACATGTGGTGCTCAAACAACCAGAGATCAAGAGGAAAGTGCGGAGACAAGTTGAAAGATATGTTGAGAGCATTGGCCTAACCAAGGAGGCAGTAAAGCATAATAGAGAAAGAATTGAAAAGATAAATAAAAGCACCAGGAGCAGACTACAAAAGAAAAAGTAGAAAGTGAGCCAGCAATTGCTCCAAAAGTCTCACAAAGCCCCTCAAGGAAAACAAGGATTTCTACAAATCCTACTGAGCAACCCAAGCCCACTCCTACCAAGAAACTGAATGCCACTCCATCCAGTGAAGGAGGGAAAAGAAAGAAAACCAAGGCCACAAGAACCCACAAGAGCTCAAAAGATGAGGAGACAGAGACAGATGAAGAAGTGAAAGAAATAAGATCCAAGAAAGTCAGAACTCCAAACGCTTCTGAAGACTAGCCTTTCGGAAGCAGTAAGGCTAGTAAAAAGCAAGTATCTGGTAAGGTCACCATGACTATTGATGAAATTGTAAAAATAATCATTGTTCATGGAAATTTAAAACCTATTAGAGTTTACTATGTTAACCTTGATCAAGAAAATAAGAAAATTTTAGAAGATGGTGTTATCATATATCTGAATGAATTCAATAGAGCCCTGTTGGAAATCTTACAAGAACTTCCTAAAATTTTGAAGAAAGCAATGGAAATGAGGAAAGAAGTAGCCAAGGATAAAGACATAGAACTCAGAGAGTATGTTCTCTCCTCTTTGTGCCCTGTAATGACCAGAAAAGAAGCAGATAAAATCCTTAGAGAAGTTAAAGATAAATTTAGAAGCAAGGTCTGGATGAATAAGCTAATGCTTGGTGAGACTGAAGAAATTGCAAAGGAAACAGAGGAAATTTTGAGAAAGGCTTTAGACAAAGATAAATACTACATTGTTTCAGAAAAGCAAGTTGAAGAAGACAATCCTTCTGCTCCAGAACAAAATGCTCCTAAAGAAGAAACTAACAAGAGAATTATTGATCAAAGTACTACTCTAGATCCTTCAAAACTTGATTCATCAAATCTAAATATTGGAGAAGTTCAAGAAGAGGAACAAGTCAATCAGGAGGACATAGAAATGGTAGACAAAATAATTAATGCAGAGGTAACTCCTCCATCTAGTCACTATAGGAAAGAAGAGGATATTGCTACCACACAGAGCCCTCCAAATCAGGTAGCAAGTGGTGAGCAAACATAAATGAGTTCCTCAGGAGAGAACACAAAGAAGAGTAAAACAAAGAAAGAGGAAGAAAAAGGAAAGGAAGACAAAGTAGAAGAAGATGGTGCAAATGTTGAGGCACCTAAAGCAAATGCAGAAAAATATGGTGATCAAAAAGATGGTTCAGAAAATGTAGCAAGAGACATTGCAGATGCAGTAAAAGGTCCTCTTGAAAAGGAAGTGATTGAGCTTGATGAGCCTAAACTACTCCAAGGACTAACCAATCCAAATGCGCTCTCTCCATGTCAATTGATGAAAATAGCATCTTTCACCCAAGTAAAAGCTAGAGAAAAGATGATAAAATCCCACATAGAGGACAATGAGCTACTGGGGCTAGCAACTGAAGTTTTGGAGAAATTAATGCCAACTTATCAAAAGAATCAAAGCGATTCCCCCTCTAGTCATCTAAAAAATCTTGTAAGTTTAGTAAGTTCACATTTTGAATCTTTTGAAAAGTCTGTAGAGACAAAAGTTCAAAAAGAGTTCTTGAATAAGAAGTTCAGCCAAGTCAAGAATCTGATAAGGAATGATAGGTTGATTTTAGGCATTAACATAAAGAGCATTCATAATGCTCTAAATGATGGAGGAGATATATATAAGTTTTGTCTATCTTGGTCTAAAGTAAATGAAGATATTGAGAAGATAAAGGAAAAAGAACAAAAAATATCAATTCTATCTCAAAATTTTAATCCTTTAACTGTTTCTCCTATAAGCCAGGAATGTCAGGTTATTAGCTTGATAGATGAAATAAAGGGACTTGTAAAAGTAAAAAGCAATACTATCAAGAGGATGTGTGAACTTCAGGGATTGATTGCCCCCAAGTTGGAATCCATGCATAATGCCTTATCCGAAGCCCAGAATGCACTTTAGACAAGTGATCCTTTGGATCTAGAAAACATAGAAGCATATGTGTTGTGTCTTGCACACACCCCATTTTGCCAAATGGAGACCCCCTCTTTTGCTTTGGCTTAGATTTTCAACCTTTGTTACTTATGATGATGAGAATGTGAATATGTACTTAGAGTGCATAATTTGTTCCAGATTTGAGTATTTTGCATATTTGGAGTGATTTGATGTCATTTGAAGGTGTCTTGAGTGGTCTTGTACTTGAAATAAATAGCCATTTGTTCTCTTCTGCACTGAAATTGGGTGCTACTACATTTTTCTCCAAAATCCTATGTCACTGGATATTGCCCTTGAGATTGCTTTTGCAGGATGTGTCATGTTGAAATTCTTAGTTTCCAAATCTTATAGTTGCAAAATTGTGTCAAATTCCATTAGATTTCACTAAGGAGTCCATGTGTTTTCACCTTGATACATGTTTCTGAAGCCCTGATTTGGCTAAGTCTGAGACCCTGAAAATCTTGAAAAATGGCTAAGTCTAAAATCTGGTGGAACCTCAAAATTCTAGAATCTGCATATGAAATCCTATGGATCTGGAACCCATATCAAACATCCTGAAAGTATATTTAAAAATATTTAAAGTATAAGAAATATATTTTTAAATATACTTTCACCCTAGACATTTCTAAATCCGGTGCCAAAAATGACCCCAACTGCAAAAAGCGCTAAAATTGCCTCCTACCGACTTTTGCACTAAAAACAACCTCTGCTAACTTTTGCGCTAAAAACCCACTTCGTAGACTTGCGCTAAAATGACTTCCTACTAACTTACGCTAAAATTCACTTCTACTGCCTTTGGTCGGTCGGTGCTAAAACTCGCGCAGGTCGGTCACTTTGAAAAACCCCCACCAAACAAACTTTGCGCTAAAAATAGACCTAACTGACCTGCCCTAAAAATGGAACTGGCTAGCCTCATGAAGCATCATTTTAGTCAGTCGGACCCAAAATCCACACTAAGGTCGGATGAACCCAAAATCCGTGCTAAGGTCAGATGGACCCAAAATCCACGCTAGGTTAGTTGGAAGCAAAATCAGAGCTAAGTTAGTAACCCCCAAAACTCCTGTTTTTTGCAGAAAAGGCTAGAAAAATATGAAATAAAAGTTCCCAAATGGATCCTAATGACTAGAAACTTCCTAGATCAATATATTGGCCAAATGGGTACTTGAAAATGGTAAAAAACTCATAAAATCATGCAAAAATCACTAGATTTGTGAATAGGACTATAAGGAAGCAACATTGACAATGAACTATTTTTTACTGATCCATGATTGCAAATGGACATATTTTGATCCAAAATGATGGGAAATAACTTTTTTATGATGAAATTGATGCTTTGCATTGTGAATTGTAGGTCTTGGAGGACAAAGGAGCTTGTTGGAGCCATCTTGGAAGGGTGAACACACAAATATGCAGTGCTGACCCAGAAATGTAGAATTAACATTTTATCAACCAAATTGCCGTTGTACATGTAAAAGGAAGTCAGTATGATATCCAAGATGATGGAGATGACCTACAGGAGGTAAACATATAAAATATCAAGTCTACTTCATTGTTGTTCCTGTAGATCTAATCTAATAACTAAGTGATCCAATCCGAGGGTAATAACTCCTAGCTCTTTTATCAGAATTTAAACTTCTTGGACTTGTTGGAAAGAAACTGATTATTTAGTTTGAGCTACTTAGCTGCTAAGGCTTAACACCAAGCAACCAAGAAGTTTTGAACCCCCATTCCACCCCGAAGGCCTCCGAAAATACAATTTACTACGATGTTGAAAATACCAAAAATTATATTTTTGATATTTTCCTAAAAATACCACTCAAATGACCATGGACTGGATCACCAAGACATACATATAGTTGTTCCAGTAGTCCAGTCATCAAGAATTAGTTCAGCAAGCATCCATTTGGATATATCTTCACTAATAATGTGCCACATACTCTTCTTGGTCCATTCAGCACTTGGAATCCCGTGAATCCACATTAGCTCAAGTTTTCAAGCACCATGTGACTCTATTTTGGCTTTATTAGGCCTTGAAAATTGACTTTTCATCATGTATAACCAAATGGGTATCCATTTTGTCCAAATTCAATGTATTTGCAAGTTGTATTTTGTCTTTTTCCTACAAGACAAAGGTAAATCTGAAAATGTAACAAACTGATGTATCTCATTAAATGCCATGTAATCTGAACCGTCGATGTCAAGTTAATCTCCACCATCCATTGAAAAACTCGGTATGGTGCCTTGTCTATAAAAGGGCCATCATTTTCTCCCATTTGTAAGAGAGATTTTGATACTGAATTGTTGACACTCTACCATTTGAAGTAATGCAAAGCAATTTTCTACAATTATCTTAAGAATTTGTATTTTGTATTGGCTCACTTTGGTTTTCATGGTTAGCTTCTTGCTCTCCTATACTTAGTTAGTTGTGCTTTATAATGTTATGGTTTGGTGAAAGTATTTGATGAATGCTCTAGTCCATACTTTTGGTTATTTGATGATGGTAGATAATTGTGTAAAGTTAGTCTAGACTTATCAGTTGTGCTTAGTTCAATTGCACTTCATGAGTTAAATTGCGCCAGTCATTAGGTATTTAATGAATGAATGTAATCTGAAAATCTCTAGATTTCTATTGAAGATATAGCACCATTTTGTGCAGTGATGTAACACCTATTTTAGTTTCGTAACTTAGAAAACTGGTTAAAGTTTTAGAGCATTTGTCTACTTAAAGTAAAATATATGTATTGTGAATGTCACTTAGGATTCCTCTAAAACCCTATACCTTTTGCATTTTCTTAAAAACCTTGGTTAGATTAGGAATCTCAGCAGTATTTCACATTGTTTATCAGCTAAAATCTTGAAGGGTTTATGTGTATCTGCTATTCCAACTTGAAGATCTTTAGATTACATGTAAGACCCCTTGATGTCATAGCTAGACATTCCACTGAAGTTATTCCAAGCAAGCTAAGACCTAGCTGTATTATCCTTGGAGTAGTCTTACCTAGGGTAGGATACTTTTCAAGAGAGGTGTGAAACCAGCAATCACACCTACGTTGTTGTGTGCTAAAACTACCATCAACAATATGCATTTTTGTTGAGTGGGAACATTTCCATTTTGGATGGAATAAAGAGTGTTTGGGCCTCCGAACTTGCCCAATTAAAAAACAGTTATGCAAACATTCTCAGGTTTATGTAAATAGAACTTAATGATAAGTTGTACACACAGGGCAGTATATATAGATTTGTTTTTGGGAGTTTTGGCTTGTGGACCCCACCCTTTGCCATTGATGTCAAAGGGGGAGTGAAGAGAAATGAAAAATGGGAAATCCAACAAAGGGGGAGCTTTGGAAAGAAGTATGAACAACAATATGGAGTATAAGCAAAGGGGGAGTTTTTCTGACACTTAGTCATTTTTCACTAAGTGTTGCCATCAATGCCAAAGGGGGAGTTTGTTGGCAAGAGACACTACTTAGCATTGATAGGTGTTGTCATTGATGGAAACTAAGATCATCACAATCATCCGCATAACACAAGTTGTTCATACCAGAAGTCAGATTCAGAATCTGTCTAAGTCTGGGCAGTTAGTAACAGAGCAGTAATAGGGTCTGGTATTTTGGTCCGGATCTCTCCGATGGAAAGTTATGATTATCTGCAGATCTAGGGGAGTCTTATGCATTGTCAAGACAATCTAAATCTAGATTTTTGTCCTCCGGTGATGAAGGATGCAAAAGATATTAGCCTCTAAGTACCGGGTCCTATTACGATAGAACAGTTCAGTGAAGAACAGGCCAACTTATGTTAAATCCTTGTGCGGACCCAATAGAAGTGTTTTGATGAGCTATGTATTATATATAATGTTAGTGGCTGACATGTATGATGATCTACATGCGTTATTTTTGGTACACATCAATATTGGTGTATGGATCTAGCTGACAGAGTAGAGCATTCATAAAAGTCCTAAGTATTGCAGACTGGCAAGTGATTGCAATTCAAGACAAGGATATATATAGCTGATTGTTGTGAATTTTTTGAGTGTGTGTTGCAATCATGGAGTAAATATGAAAGGAGCAAAAATCTAAGATCCAAATGAAGGCAGAATAGTAAGAAGAGCAAAGTAAAAATGAAGTGTATAAAATTAGTATTTGTACTTAACTAGAACTAATCTCTAGTATTGACAGATGCATTTCTCCAGTTCAAATTCTTTGTAAATTTCTTGTAATCTTTTTTGTAGGCAGTGAGCCTCCATTTGAGCAGTGAGCTCTGGGAAGTGAGCCTGAATGCATGTGCATTCCCATTTGTAAAATACTTTTAACAGGGTATTAATTTTTGTGGGTTAACCCCCATCATGGTTTTTCCCTTAACTGGGTTTCCACGTCAGAAATCTTGGTTTATTTATGTTTCTGCTCATGTATTGTTTATATCATTGATTTGATAATTAGTTATGAAGGAAGAATAAAGTAAGAAAAGTCTAAATTAAGTGACAAATGATTCACCCCCCCTCTCAGTTGTCCGGACCTAATCCAACACATACCCTGTATCCATGGGATCAAGGCATTAACGATAGACAAGTGAGGAACGAATCGAATGGGCGATGATTTAGGATTGATGGGATATTTGATAACATGAGTTGGATTGATGAGGTGATAAGTTTTATTACTTGGATTTTTGTTTGATATTTGGTTTTTTTGGATTTTTAGGAATATTTGAGAATGTTTTACAAATGAAAGTTGAAAAGATAACACACACAAGAAAGCAAGCATGCACAAATTATACAAAAAAAAACAAGTTATTGCTCCTGTCAAGCTGTAAACCAATGATTAATTGATTGATTATTGATTATAGTGTTGTCATTGCAGGGAATGATATATCCCTAGATCAACACAAGGATGTGATTAACTGATTGATGATTTGGTTTACAACAAGATTAGGATCAAGACCATTGATTACGATTAGATGATTTGACATGATTGATTAACTTAAATGGTATGGATTAAGGACAACTTGCAAATGGATCATTGCTTAGAATGGATTTACAATTTGGGTAGCCTTTATGCTAGATATCAATGACAAGGGAAAAACCAAGTCTAGGTGCAAGGAGGTAGGATGGGATGGGATGGATAAAAGGATCCATGGGTGATAGTAAATGGGATGGAAGGCTCATGATATATGTATGGAT
Organism: Cunninghamia lanceolata; assembly: GCA_027924645.1. Taxonomy (NCBI): domain Eukaryota; kingdom Viridiplantae; phylum Streptophyta; class Pinopsida; order Cupressales; family Cupressaceae; genus Cunninghamia; species Cunninghamia lanceolata. Next base: position 5,511,359 of record BSBN01000703.1, on the reverse strand, counting down.
GGAAGACTCATAATAGATGGGTAGATAAGAGGATAGACCACGGAGCAGAAAGCTCATGATAAATGTATAGATACAAGGATAGGCTATAGTGAATGGATGTATGCCTCATAAGGGATCTAGGATGTGATCTCCAAAGACTATGTCACATAGGAATAACATGCCCCATTCTTGGTACAATGCTTAGGATTTGACATGGCAAAGCTTATGATGAAAGGATGACATGATGGAGTTTTACATGACAAGGCTTATGATAGGTGGATAATGATAGGATTGGTTTGGAAAGGATGGAGGTACATCAAGAGATATCCAAAGCATATTTCAACATTTTGCCCCAATGTCTTTATCAAGATCAAAAGGAGGAAGGGAGGATGACTAGACTCGATAGGATAGGTATATGGGTGTAATGGCTAAGGATGGTAGGATAGGATATGGTAAGATATGACATGATAAGATGGAAAATGATAGGCTGGAAATGATAAGATGGATGAGACAATGTGCCCCCAAGTATAAGTGACATAGAAGATCAACCTACACATGACACATGTTTGCCAGGTTTTCATCATGGTACTTATCGAAGGTGCCACCAAGGGTGGTTTTCACCATTGGACCAAAGGATTTCTCTTTACTTTTTTTATTTTTTTATTCTTTTTTTTAATTTTTAGATAGGATGACAATTACACATGGTGCCTGCAAGTAGGTTTTCACCATGGTAATGGATAGGAAAGACTCAAGTGTCTAGTGCTATGAAGGTTGATAGTATCCCAATAGAGAGGGATGTCATCACATGGACCATGTAATTATGCTCATAGATGTTGGTAAGGGATTTCATGAAAGGGAGATGGAGTAGGTAGATAGTGATTATGGAAGGATTATGCATAGAAGGATAGTGGATTATGAAAGGTTCATGCAAGGATGGATGGGAGATAGTGGATTATGAGGTGAATTATGTATGTGTGGATGAAAGGCTTATGCCAAAGCATGGACCATAGGGATAGGATGATGGGGGAGATATGTAGGATAATGGATGAAGGATGAGGAGATGGAGGTATACATGGAAATATTGTTGAATGGAAGGGAACCATGACCAACGGTTGCACACACTGTGATAAACATTGAAGGTTTTGATGGGAAGGTGGTGTAGGAAGCAATGAAGATGTTTGCTTAGGAGATGGGTGGCTTAGTGATTTAGGTACCCACATAGACTTATCATTTTTATGATTTTTGCTTTTCATGTGGGATGGAGAAATTGGATATTTTTGGATGGAATGGCATTTTTGAGATTTTTGGATGGAAGAAGATAGTTGGGATTTTTAGGAGGTAGAAGAGGATGCCTCATTTGACTTGCTTGCTTTGTGCTTAGGGACCTAAACCATTTTGCTTTTGGGACTTTGCTTGTGAAGGTAGGGGCTTGGGTACCTTTTTGAATATATTTGGCTTTGATTATTTGCATTGATCCCCTAAGGCATTAGGCTCTTTAGGATTTTTGAGAGGATTTTTGGCTTTATAGGTAGAGGCATCCAAATTTTATTTCAGAATCACATGGGCTTGGTGGAATGAGTGGAAGCTTTATGTTTAGACAATGTGTGCATTTGTTGGTCATGATTAGGATTTTTAGAAGATTTATGGATAAAGGGATAATTAGGCATTGGTAGAAATGGAGGTAAAGTGAATGGTGAGATATTAGGGGTTGGAAGTAGTGGAGGTAAAGTCGATGGAGGGAAATTAGGAGTTGGAAGTAATGGAGGTAAATTGGATGGTGGAAGGTGTATGGTCACATGCTTTTGACATTTATAGGATGGTGGAGGTGGAATGGCAACATATGTTTTGGGCGTATGATAGGTTTTGTGGCGAAAAGTGGTGGACTTAGGAGGGATGGAGGAATTACCAACATTTTTAGGTTGCATACCTTGGGGTGTGTATCCAAGGCCATATGAGTGTGGAGGGATTTTGACATGGATTGTCTCCAAAATACCTTGTTCATAAAGGCCTAGGCCTTTACCTTGGTAGTTCATGTTTTGGAGTATGCGATGGACAATGGGACTTGGTATGCTGTGGGAACTAGCCTTGAGTTCATTATTATTGGATGAAGAAGGTGAAGTGGAGGACAAAGGTCAGTGTTCTCCTAAGGAAGAACATTCATGGATAAGGGTGGATAGACCAAGGGGATATGATGGTGGATTTGAAATGGGGTTAATGGTAGAAGATGTGGAAGGATCATTAGGATCTTGATTATGTTCATTATGTTCACTAAGACAATCCAAGGTATTTGTTTGATCTTCTATGCTTGCTCGGGAGGCATGTGTCTCATCATGACAAGTGGAAGCTTGCACATAAGGGCTAGATGGAGGATGGATGGAAGGGGTGATAAGATCTTGACCATGGAATACATAAAGTTGGCTAAAAGGATCATCATGGTCTTCTTGATCAAATATAGGATCTTGATCATATATAGGAGCTTGATGGATTAAGTGTGTTATGTATAGGTTGGATTTGGATTAATTGCTCATGGATTGGTGTAGGGGTATGAATAGGATCAAGATTATCATGGATAGCTTCTTCATAGGTAATATCTTGATCGTAGAAAAGGTAAATGTTATGGATGGGATGAATGGAAGTGCTTTGATCTTGACTAGGACAAGGGGTTGATGTTTCTATATGCTTAGGATTAAGTTCTTGAAATACCTCTTGAGTTTGAATGGAAGTGGAAGTGGGAGACTCTTGGATGGGCTCTTGGTCAACAACATGAAGGCATGATGAGCCTTAACTTGGATTCATGATAGGCTTTATTACTTGTGGATCACATGATGGGCTTGAAGGGCTAGGCATGTTAATGGAGGGTTCTTGGATAGGCTCAAGGATAGGTGGACCACATGATGGGATTATAGGATTAGACATGACCATTGGAATTTCTTTGGTAGGCTCATGAATGGGTATTTGACATGGAAATGATTTATTCCTAGCTAATAGCCAATGGATCACATCCTTTGCAAGTGTATGGGTAAATGGACAATATAGGGGATGGACAATAAGGGTGGATGGTGTTGTAGGCTTAGGATTATGATTAGGTTGAGGGCTAACGGTATTGGGCATATTAGGATTTGGATTGGATGAAGGGATAATGGGATTGGATGGATTAAGATTAGGATTGAGTGAATTAGGGGTAGGATCACATGGTGATGTTGGGACAGGACAAACTGGCTCATGTGTTGACATGTGATTGGATAATGAGATGACTCGTAGGACACACAATCTAGATTGGTATCTCCCTCGTCAAAAGATATTAGATATTGTTGCATTAGGCTCACATGTTCTTGTTGTCGAGGCCATTGGTAATATTGATAGTTGGGTGAAATGGTAGGATATGTAGACAAAAGATCTTGGGGTTGATATGAAGTTGAGGGCATTTCATCTTGTTGCCAAGGTGGACTTGGGCTCACATATTGTTGTGATGTGGGTGGATATGTTGATGTGGCATTGACATGGAAAGATGTGGTATAAGTTGATGTGGAATTGATTTGACATATGGATAGATTAGATTGGTATGAAGTGGGAGTGACATTTGAAGTTGCTTCTTGTTGGATAGTGGACAAATCAAAGTCACTTGATAGAAAAGTTCCACCTTTGAAGAAATTCACAAGTATGGTTTGTCGATTGGCTTCTATAATCTTGTTGGCATGATGTACAACTTTTGGATCTTGAAGGGACATTTGGTCATCTTCTGAGGAATCATCATAGACATATGTTTGTTCTTATGGCCCCGGAGTAGAGGATGAAGCTACTATAGTGTAACCTTCAGGTACAAATAATCTTAGGTCCATTCCAATTGTGTATTGTGAAGCATCCTTAAGAGGGGTGTTTTGGAATTGGTGCAAGTTTCTCTCCATGGCTTCCCTATATTGTCTCCTTGTTTGAGGCATGGGATGATGTTGGCCCAAATTGATAGACTTTTTTTACAAAGGTTTTGAGACTCCAAAGATGATGGTTTGATTGTTTGATGTTTTGGTTGATAAATTTCTTGGATTGATAGGATGTTTTGGATTGCTAAGTTGATTGTTTGAATTGGATTGCTTGATTGGTTGATTGGATTGGTTGTTTTGACAGCTTTGATATGGTTTGATTGATTGCTAGGCTAATTAGGTTGTTGTTCAAGTTTAATTGTTGATTTGGTTTTGGATAAGGAGTAGCCCTGGAGATAGACTCTTGAACTCAAGGGATAAGTTGTTGTTGGATAGGATGCTAAAGATGATGATAATCAGACCTAAGTTATGGTTTTATCTACAGAAAGCCGGTGATTTGATTTGGATGGTTGATTTAGTTTTCTATTTTGGGAGTCTCAATGGATGCAAGGGCTCAAAGTCCAAAAGGTATGATGATTTTAGGCTAAAAAAAATGGTTGCTGTGGAGACTGGATTGGGAAATGCTCAGGATAAAGCTTTCAAACCAAAATTAATGCTTAGACAACAAGGCAAATGAGGGTTTTAGCAGAAATTTTGGGTAATTGTCTGTAGATGACCAATTGCGAGCCAAGATAAGCCAATTGCAATGACAGATAGCTCAATTATGACCAGGGATAAACCAATTATGATAGATAGTTGTTTAATTGTGGCCAATATTTTGACAAATGCGACAGGCTGCTATTCAATTGCATATGGAAATTTGCAAATGCATCTGACAGGGATTTTTCTAACAGTAAGGTTTAGCAAAGACCAATTGCATAGGGGTTTTGACCAAATGCGAGTTTTTGTGGCTCAATTGCGTATGGTTTTCTGACAAATAAAAGGTTTATAGTTCAATTGTAAGTTTATGTTGTTCAATTGTGGTTTCAGGCTAGATTTGACAAAAAGATGATGGTTGTGAGCAAACAATCACTCCAACATTCACAAACATGTACATCCTAGGCTAGTCAAGGACTGTATCTATTGAGTTCGCACTTGGTTTTACCTAGCCGCGTCTACTTATGGTATATAGCTCCAGGAACTTGGGGCACAGGCTCCCCCTTATAGTTCACTCACTTCTCAGGCACACCAAGTTCCAAGTCCCCAAGGCTCGCAAACCTTGAGATACTTTTCTATCTTTGCCATAAGCTGTGAAAATGTGGGACAGCTATGGGAGGCCTAATCTTTTGTCCTCTTGTATCAATATATAGTGGTTTTTTGACTACTACACAAATTTTGCTAGTATGGGCGTCCGTTCGGGTGGCTACACATGTGGCAATTCACTCCATTAATGGTCTAGGCTTCCCAACCTAAAGAGGTTACTCTCAATGGGGTTTGGGGGAAACATTTGTCGATGTAACACAACTGCACCTATTTCTTATAGATTTTCACACAAACATGTTTTTATATAGTGACTTGGAAGAGCTTGGCTTTAGCTTGTTACCGCTTGGGTCGTAGCCCTTCTCACATCAGGAAGGCAGGCCCTTTAAAGATAATAACAAGTTCTCATGCACCCAAGATCCATTTGATAGGAAAGGGGAGATGATACTTTTGTTATTAAATTTAGGTTACACACATACACAACAAGCAATCAAAAAAGATAAAACAAGCACGGAGCAAACAATGGTTCCTTTTAAGCATCAAATCCAAATGTTCCTAGATTAGTGATAAAAATGATATATCTTGGTCTAATGGATGTTGTAACAAATGGATTAGTAGTTTCAAAACCTTGTTTCTTTGACAAATGGATAAGATGTTGCACAAAAAGATGATTAGATGCTAAAGAAATCAAGCAGAAATGAAATTTAGCCAAATGTGTATGATAATAACCAACTGCAACGATCTAGGTTGCAATTTTGCCTAAAATAAAACATACTGCAGTGATTTACTGACCAAATACATGTTGATTTGAACCAATTGTGACTTTTTATATTTCAGTGGCACTTGGATCTAGACAATTGTGATGACATACACTTCAATTACGCTCAGCTTTGGACAATTGCAACGAACCTACAAAACAGAAGAACTGTAGATACCAATTACTGTTGAAAAGACCAATTGTGATTCTCTACAGTGCAATTGCATTTAGATTACGACTAATTGTGATTTTTTGTGATTCAATTGCGCTCAATTTGCAGCCAATTACGATGATCTGCAATGTAATTGCAATTTTCTGTGGATCAATTGCGCTCGAAACCCTGTAAAATCCAACTTCACAAAAAAACAACTTGCAAAAAAATGTTAAATCAAGGATGTGAGTCCCATGAGGCATTCCAGAAATGTGTGAGCAAGAAAAATTAGGTTAAGGTGATCAAACAATACAAATCAAACCCAATCCTACCACCTTTAAAGAATCCATCTAAATGACACAAAATGCAAACAGATTAAAAGCAAATCACCTAGATTATTGATTCCTTAGTTGGATTTGTGGATTGCTTCTCAATTGTAGACAATCATAAGTGCCAAGCTACCATGATGATGGATGGAATTGCTCAAAATGCTCAATGGATGCTAATGAGAGTGTTATGCTTGAGACAATAATTTAGACACTATATGGTGAGATATGAAATAATGGGAATGAGTGGGTGTATATATAACACTCAATAAGAGTTGATCAATGGTGGAGATTAGGTGGCTATGTGAACGGTTGAGATGAATTCACAATCATAGGTGAATGTGCATAAGACAAGTGTAAAGGAGAGGATAAAGCACATGTGTGATTGTGTACACAAATACTTTTATTCAATAAGTTTAAGTGTGATAGTGTTCATAAAAGGTACTACATATGTGAATGTGTACACAAAAAGTACTACCACACATGATTCAAATGGAAGATGGATAAGTGTCGGCATATGATGGAAGGTGGGGACAATTAATTAAATAAATAAAATTTCTATTATTAATTTTAGATTATGGGATAAGGATAAGATTGAGATGACATTTTAATTAAATAAAATGAAATTTATTTAAATAAAATAGAGATAATAAAAAGATTATTTAATTATAAATAGAATAAAAATAGATAATGAATTAATTAAATAAATATAAATTTATTTAACTAATAGAAGAAATAGATGATTTAAAATAAAATAGGGAAATTATTCAAATGTGTTAGACAAATGCAAATGATGAATAATGCAATATTTTGATAATAATAATTAGGTCAATTTTGGGTGTCTACATAAACACAAAACAATTATAAAAATAAGAGTTTAATTCTACTTAAATAAATAAATGATGAAAATTTTGGTGGAATTCTTTATAGTCTTCTTAGGTGGCATTGTCCAGCAAATATTGGTCGCATGGGACATTACACTGAGTGGCATCCCTATTATGCAAGAATAGCTCACAAACCTCAAGCGCTCTGAGAGGCCCAGTCATAACCACTGCTGGATCTTGAACCTGAAGAGTATTCCAATCAAGTACATGAGCAAAATCAAACACATATTTCTTTAGATATGAATCATCGAAAAGCATCATGCAATTGAGTGAGAGCAAGTGGTAAAGCAAGTCTATAAGAAACTAGGTTGACCACTTCTAGGACCTCAAATAGGCCCACATATCTTGGTACAAGTTTGGCTAACTTTCCAAAATTGATTGAACTCTTATGGGTTTTACTCACAAAATAAGTTTGTCCCCAATAGTAAACTATCGTGGTGTTCATTATGCATCAACATAACTCTTTTGCTTATCGTTGGATTCTGCCAACCTCTATTTAATCTTAACTTGCTGAATTTCATCTCTATCAACATGTCTAGTCCTATGCACACTCTATCTTCTAGTCAATCCCAACTGATAGGTGTTCTGCATTTCTATGGATAGAGCACCTCAAAGGGAGCATTCTGTTAGAAAATTGGTATGATTTGTTATATGTAAATTCTACTAGAAGAAAATATTCCTCCCAATTGTATTGTTGATCCATGCAATACACGCGCAACAAAACTTCTAGGATCTAGTTTACTCTCTTAGTCTGACTGCCAGTCTCTAGATGATAGACTGAACTAATATTAAGTTGAGTTCCCAGCACTAAAAACAAGGTCTACAAAAACCTTGAAGTCATCCACGCATCTCTATCTAAGATAGTGTTTTCAAGAACTCCATGTAACCAAAAAACTTCCTAGACAAACCTCTTAGCTAAAACTAGAGCTCCATCAATCAATTTTTCTAGAATGAAGTGAGAAACTTTGGTGAGCTTGTCCACAACCACCAAAATCATGTCATGATTAATCTTGGATTTAGGAAGCCCTTGGATGAAGTCCATGCTATTGACCTGTCATTTCCAATTAGGAACATCATGTGGATATAACAACCTGGCCAAGTATTGGTGTTTAGCCTTGACTCACTGACACTCTAAGCATCTAGCAATGAAATTAATAGAATCTTACGTCATACCCTTCCAAAAATAAAGTGGTTTTAGGTCTGCTAACAATTTTGTTACCCTTGGGTGTCCCAAATAAAGGGCACAATGAGCTTCTTTCAGCACAATATTCCTCAAGTCACCCTAATTTGGTATGTACACTATATTTGTATCTAATGAATCCATCTAACTCAAATTGATACCCTTGATATCTAGCATCTTGTGATTTTTTTGATAGTGCACCCTTGACCTATTCATAAAACTCATCACCTAGAGAATTTCTTAGGACTTTCTCTCGGAAGGTCATTTGAATAGTGGCTATTGCTGCCATATGCCTCCTACAACTAAGAGCATCGGCAACCCAAATAAAACATATAAATTCCTTCTTTCTATTTTTTTTTTGTCTAACCTAATATCAATTTCTATGTAATCTTAACTCTTTTCAGAGAGGAGTGGAGATGAGGGCATCAATGGAAACATTATAGAAGAGAATTAATATGTGATACATTAAACTATGTGGTTTAGTCTCATTTACATAGACAAAGCTAACATAAAAATAATTACGATTCTAATTTTCCTTACTAACATTCATTCCCGCTTAGCAAGAATCAACAATCTTAAATAGATTAATTTTCCATACATCAAGAATAAGTGTATTCTCTATATTTTACTCCCTTATACAATCCATCAAAGACTCATCCAGGACATGATAGAGCTAAAAATTACAAGATGCAAAATGAGTAATTTAAATGCTCTAGAATAGCCACCACAATATTTTAAAACAACACCAAAGTGAAAGAAATTTAATTTTCAACATTAAGTCATAAAAATGAGCTCAATTTCAACAATAAAACAATTTTGACCAAAAAAGGTCACAAGATAAAAGATTCTCAAACTTGGTGGTAAGACTATTCCAAAAATAAATAAATAAAACCATGACAAACCTTACAAATATTAAAATAATTTCACCAATAGTCAATAGAAGTATCAAAATCTAAAGGCACTCTTAAACATGCACTACATGACTAACTAAGTCACTAACAAGGGAGTAGAATGCCATACTACACTTGCATTTTTTTCTAAAATCCACAGTGAGTTAGAGAATGTGCCTCAAAAACACCAAAAAAATAAGTCCTTTAAGACTTCCATCATACACAAGGGTTCACAATACAAATTACACACATGTCAAATACTAGTAATCTTTTATGAATCAAGATTACACTAGGATAACATTCAACCAACAAGCCACAATGACTTAAAATAATCACTCATGTTTCATGTAGTGAATCTTAGCATTCATCAATCAAATGATAACATATTTATGTATCATAGAAACATAAAGGAATTTAGGTTGAAACACAAGTCTTTGCTCATCATTCCACCTTATAAAACTTCTATTCCCTACCTCATTGAACTAATTACCTGCTCAAGGATTAAAACGGCTTGACTAAATGCCTCTATGATAATCATATTCACCATTGCAATTTTGCACTATCTAGCTCTACCAAGACATAATAAACATGGTATTCAACTATTTGACGAAACAGGCTCAAGTTCTAGACAAGAGTAGATTATTGTTTAACCCTTACTTGCTCTCCCAACACACTAACTTAAAGCAAAAATAAATCTTTAGTTGGTTCATCTAGAGCTTTTAACATAGTTGTTTCAATTTTCTCACATAGGACCATGCACCACTTCACTTAAAGGAAAAACTCACACGCACTCTACCTCTCCAAGATTTGATCAGCTAGTTGTGAATGCTTTTTAAGAAAACATGATGTGTACTTTAATAACTAACAACATCAAGCATCATGATCTAATTGATTTAATCTATTTTCTATATAAAAAGAATAAACTTGACCTCCATCTTACAACATCTATAAATCAATATGCAAGCTACATGTAGATTACTTAACAAAATGATTCAAGGACAAGTAATCTTGAGAGGTAATAACTCAATCCTTTAATTAGTAGAAGACTACATGAGATGACCATCTATTCCCATGTCCTCTACAACACATTGTTATATTTTCCAAAAGGGTTCACAAGATATTAGGGAACTCTTATCCACTTCTTCATATGCATATCTCTTTTGTACATGTCAAAATGAATATTTAGAAAAAGAAACATTTACTAATACTCCATTTGCAACATTTTACATTTTAATACCCTATGGTTTTCTCATGAATCTTAGAAAAAAAATACATTTCTTGGACCTCTTCCACTTTTCTAGGCATTTTATGTCGACAGGGCATTACTTTCCTTTATGTAACCCTTCTAGTGTGCTTCCAAATAGGTAATGCAGCATTTAGTTATGAAAAACATGACCACATTTGCTTTCTTACCTAAAAATGGTACTTGAGAAGGGCATTATCACTATGGCCTTATTCTCAAGAGAATATGTGAATTTTCATACAAAAGTTCTCACAACACCCTATGGAGTGAAATTACAACATTGGCATGACTTCATGAATCAGTAATTCATCAAGAATTAAGGCCAAAGGGGGTAATAGTTCTTAGAAAAACTTTATTTTCTAGATTATGATAAGACTCTTAACAATATCTAATAGGTGAACTAGCATAGTGGAATTTTAAAATTTCCAACTCTCTTTATCTTCCAATAATGACCCTTTTATTCCACTTGGTTCATTCCAAACCATCTAGGAATTAGGAAAGAAACCATCTTGTCTATGTATCTTTGATACGATTCTAAGATCTTCAACACTCAGTTGCTCCTGCACTTGGTTGAACATTATTGAAGTATCTAGAGATCTTATGCTCAGAGGAAAAACATCTTAACCCGTCCATAGCCAAAGCTAAAGCCTCATTGACAAATTATCATAACTCTTCTTCCTTGAGAGGTGGTTGGGTGGACTTTCTTAAACTTGCTAAATTGTTGCTTTCTCATTTTGGATCTTCCTATCCACAAGTTTGAGAAAGAAAAGCACTTTGTTTTTCCTAGGTTTACTTGTTTTCAAAGTTTTATGTTAGACACGGTAGGCTCATAGGCCCTAGTGTTTGAACCGTGCTTTGATACCACATGTAATGAATGTCAGTTTGTTCCCATAAATTTTACTAAAAAATCACCAAGTATTTTTTTAACAAAGCCATACTTTAAAATCCACAACTTGGATGGTAAATCAACAATAATAAAATTCACATTACATCAAGAGAATGAATTGATTTTGTCCAACTCTATATCTTAACAAAAGGAATACAAAATTTCATATTACAATATAAGGAAGTATTTATTTTATAATGTCATAGTCATATACAAATTTACAAGATTTCAAATATACCATGTGGAATATATAAAGTTTTTATGCATTATCAATCCTTCGGCATTCTTCAACTACAAGAGGGAGAGTGTCACTCAAGTGCTTTTCCTCCAACCACAAATTGGCGGTCCCCCACACACCTTCCAACTAGAAGTGGTCATATCCTTCACAAGGGTATCAAATAAAGAAAATCTAAAAGAATATCATGCCATCCGATAACTAGTGCAGTGTTCTATCACATACAATCTGCCATACGACTCTAGATACCCTCTAGCTAAGTATGACAATTCTGACAGACATGCAACCCAATAGACACTATGAACCGACAATGCAAGAAACAAATCGCATTACTTTGGCCAAAGTTTTTATATATCAATAACACATTCCAAACCAAAGATGTGCATCATTGTTCACACACCTCTATCTCAATCTTATCAACATGAGACAAATTATTCACATTCACACAATCACATTGCATATCGCACATGACATATAAGTAATTTTGCACTATGTAAAACAACCTTTCTATCACTGACTTGCCTATTTATTTTATATATACTCTTATCAATTACAAACAAAGTCTAGTCAAGTAAATGGTAAAGAGACTTTTACATTAACTAAAATCAATGACTCAATTTAAAAGCATGAGCTTTTACTGTAAACGTTGGCATTAATCCAATAAAAAAATTCAGTCATAATTCATAATTCTAAGCTCATATCTTTTAGATAAGGCAATTCATATCTTGAGCACTTTCTATTTCCAGACCAAAAAGTTTAACATGTTCTCCCTTATAAAAAGATAACATTTCCCAAAGTTCAAAAGAATATTCTCCCTTATACAATTTTGTCTCCAAACCGAAAAGTTTAACATGTTCTCCCTTATACAGTTTTTTCTCTCTAGGTATCCAAATCTTGGTATTAAATCTAACAAGTATTGTAAAGAGACAAGGTTTAATTCACTGTTGTTCCAATTCTGAATTTCTCTAAGTTTTCACAAGATGTTGGTATAAAAAAGCTACACTACTCTTCCACTTAGCTTATAGACCAAAAGATAGAAAATATAGACCTTTTATTACTCCTATAGACTATGATAGCATCATAGGGTTATACTCAATCAAAGAAAAATAGGAACTTAGTTACTTTCTTAAGTAATTCATTTGATAATGAAGGCTAAACTATTTTAAATAAAGAAAATCTATCCAAATACTCTACATATAATTTTCTACCTATCATTTGAACTCTATTAAATTCAAATAGTTTTCTACTCTAATTCATTTATACAAACTAAAATGTTTCTCTTATCCCTATATTCCAACATGTAAATAAACACTACTAACTTTCACTCTTTTCCTAGATCAATCATCATGCTAATACACTTTTATATTTGTATATGTATGTGTGTATATATACATGTATCTACATACCTCTTTCTATATATAATTTGTTTCATTAATAGTTCTAACAAATGATTTGGTTAAATCTTTAAATTCTGAAGTATCAGTCAGTCTCGGGTATAAAAGTAACTTTATAACAACTACTTGTTCGGCCTTTTTTGGAGGATTTTTTCTTCCATTTTTAAGGTGCCACCCTGACATCATGAATCATTCTTATTTAAGGAGAGAAGCTTAGAAGGATGAAGGAGTGATTTCTCTGTCAGATATGCTTTAAAGTATGATCCTACCGAATCTCACCTTGGGATTGGTCTAGGATGATCAGCATAGATTTTAACCTACCATGATGTCTTTCTTTTTTCTATTTATGCGCTCGATCTCTTTGCTTCTACTCCCTTATTTCTCGGCTCTGTGGCATCGGCAATGGCAGAAATAAGGCTTAATTTAAGGCTTTTCTTCCCTCCACAAGAAGATGAGCCTAAAGTGCATGGTAAGGTAAAGGTGGTGGACTTTATGTCCTTGATGGATCGTTGGTCCAGTTCACCATGCGCTGTGTTGCAGATCATAGGTGGATCAAGGGGTATCTAGAGAGAATTCTAAAACTACTCTGATATCGTTTCTCACATTCTCTCTAATATCATGGACCTCATCCAGGATGCCGAGTATGTGCATAAAGTGGCTTCTGGTTTATTCAGCGACAATCTTTACTTTGTAGAAAGGTGGGCGGAAGCGGTGAAGCGCTAAGAAAACTATAGACTACCCGTAGTTTGAAATCTTTAAAAGATTTGATGAAAGAAGAGAAATAATTCTATTTTAGAGATTTAAACATCTTTAATCCTTCTCATGTATTTAGATGAGATTACAAAATTAGGAATAATTTTATTGTGAACAAAGAAATTTGACTCAGAGTTTCACATCTCAAGTCGAATTGCTTAGTAGCTAAACATATACCCTCTGGCCTCTATTTATTGGCTTGTTTTCTTAGAAAACTACTAATAATTATTATCAAACTTAAAAATAATGGTTTGAATATGAATAATGAACCTTTTGTTCATATGAAGCTCCCAAGGTGTCATACTGATATTTGGCTTTGTATAGAGTTCAAGACCTCTTTGGCCTAAAGATATTCAGCCTATATTCATTAGACTTAAATGCAGTATATATAGAGATATGTATATGCATTTAACACTAAAACAATACATATACCCGCATATCCTTCCATTTACACAATATCATAACAAAACCCCAAAAGTCATTCAACTCTAAACAGTAAATAATCCAATACTAGAAATAAGAGTTGATCTCAAAGACATATTAACTCTGTGATAATCATAGTCTTACTCCTCTGATTTAACAACTAAACTAAAAGGTTTTGAAGGCATAGAAGTTTATAACGCCCAAAATAAATCATTCTATTTCAAAATACCCTTACCATGACGTGAGAAATCTTCTATGTTTTCTCACAGTGATTAACATATCCTCTTAACACATATAATATGATATATACATAGCAATCCCTTTAAAACTTACAACAAATGATATTCTCATTCTACTCTGTGTTCATTAAGTATTTTATCAAAAGAGCATACCTGGATTAAGTTAAAATCCACTGTTTCTTCTCTAGTTCACTAACCCTTTCAATCCCCTACTTTCTTCACTATCCTTCTTTCTCTATTCCACGTGTTTTCTTTTCTCCTTTCCTCCTTTTCTTCTCCTCACTCTCCCACCATTTTGGGGATGAAAAATCCCTATCTTCCACGTCGAATACCAACAGTACTGTAGGAGTTAAGACCACTCCCACAAAACTTAAAAGTAGAGTTAATAGAATGTCTGTGATGGCGTGCTATAATGGTGAGTTATCCCAAAGATCATAACTCCCATTTCCCATGCATTTAATACCCATGCCTCCACTATGTGGAGTTCACCCCAACTCTACTTAAATTTGAAAAACAAGGAAATCAAAACCTATTTAATATATAACTAAATATTTTTATTCATATCCTTAACCATCATGCACACAACTCACACAAGAGAATTTACCACCCTATCATCTTTTTAAACAGTGAAATATGTTGACCATAGAATTGACGTCTAGCACTATTTAGCAAAGGCAAAACAACTCGGTCATTGTAGGATGACCAAAGCATAATAAAATGATGACAATTACCTTTGACGAGAATGACAACCATGCACGTTAAAATGTAAGAAAACAAACAAGGACTTATGTCATTATTGAAATTACCAAAGACACATATACTAGTATATTTATATTTAAAAAATATATCTAAAGTACGTCGAGAGATATCTTCTTCAAGCGTTTATATTTTTATCAATTTATCGCACTCCCTTTCAGCTCACTTCAAAAAAATTGAGGCAATATAAATAGATTGAATGTGCGTCGTTTCATATGTCATTCCATAATGTTTCTTTCTTTCATCTTAGTGCATAGTGATGGCTTCTTTGAAACTGCCATCTGCCTTTCTTTACATCCATCATGTATTATCTTTTTTTCTTTTTTAATTCCTTTAACCTTCTTTTTTTGGTTTTCTTAATTTGTGGAGTGACTATTTGGTTTTTTAATAAAGATTCTAGATTGAAATCTTATAAGTTTACATAGAAATTCTAGAATCTTTCATCTCCCATCTGTGCTGTGAATGTAGAAATGCCTCTCGGCGTAATAACTTCTATTGATGTGAGTGTAGATTCTCAGAAACATGGTATTCTACTAATTTTTTTCTTGATCTATTGCCCTCTCTCGAGTGAAACTCTCCCTCCTCGTCGAGGAGGGGGAATTAATTATCTTACATTCACCTCTTCACCGACAAGGAAGTTAGTCCATTAACCTTATAGTCATATGAGTATTCAAATAAACAAAAACTAAATTAATAATCAATTAACCAGATCAAATCATTTTTATTTAACATTATCAAAACTAATAATCACGTTTCACACAAGATAAAATCAAAATAATGATAGCATAAATGATCTATAATCACTATTTCAACAATGTAACTATAAAGTGCATTATGCAATTGTCTAACAAGTAATTAGTTAAAAGATAGCATAATTTAATTGTCCAAAAACATTCTCGGAGTTCACAATTAAGCATGCCTATCATGAGGCCAATGGAATGGAAAACATGTTAGCTTACGTGGTGATTGATATGCAACCAGTATATCATTTTTATAGATTGCCATCTGCATGGAGAGATATAGTCCCCAATCTCCCATCCTTGTTCTCACGTTAATATTAATTGTAGGTATAATGAAATGGTGAAGTGCGAGGCTACGCTCACTCTTGCTAGGGGTAGTAGAGATAAATTATTCCATGGATAGGCCTTGGTAACAAATGTAGTTGCTTCCGAATTAGCCTAGGAGGATTATTAAGCCGCAAGCAACCTTGTGTTGGGCAACAAAGAGAAGATTTGGAATCATGGACACAACGTTGTGACTTAGGTCAAAGAAGAGACAAATTCCTTTTACTGAGGAGGTGATGGATTTTAGGTTAAAGAAAGTCTTCAAAACTAAGTCAGTGATGATGCTTCATGCCATAAGGATGGTGTGGGCGAAACATTTCTTTCATTGGCCCATCAATACAAAGTGAACACATATGTCACTTCAATGCTCCTGATGGTTCTCTTGGAGGTGGGTGATTCGAAGGAGCTCATTAAAATGGTTGTGAGGCCCTCGTTAAACTTGGTGGCACTATGGACTAGAGAAAATTTTGGATGATGTTATTTTGGGGCTAGGGTTTCATCTTAGTATGGGAACATGGTCGATAATTAACTTTCCGTATTCTAGGCCATGGATGTTATTCATCATTAGAACTGTTCGGAAGGATGATAATGCACACAAGCATGAACCAAAATGTGGTATTGAGTTCCTAATGGCTGCTACAGGTGCATCAAATGGTGGACTGGTCTTTCACTTTGGAATCTAAAAGCTTAGAGTCAGGTGAGAAGGAAGGTGGTGCAATTGTTTCACAAGGATGTGGCTGAAGGTGGTGCTACTATATCACAAGGCCATGGTCTAAGGTGGTACAACTGCCTCACAAGGTTATGGTTGAAGATGATGTTGTTTGATAGGTTTAAGGTTATAATAGAAATATAATAAAATAGTTAAAATATATGTAAAGTTGAGTTGTTTACAACATTTTGAATAGAATAGATACCTATGTTTTTGTAATATTGGCGCTCTAATGGAGCAGCCTACAACATGTTATTAATTTTGACTATTTTATTAATGGGTATGGCTCTCTTAAGCCATTTTTACTAATAAAAAAATTATTTTCTACATTTTAAAAGTAAAAACAAAACAAAAGAATTACAAACAATAATCAAATGGTGGATTTTCCAAAAGTAGAATTAAAATTTACATATATAACCCTTCAAATAATAAAAATAAAGTAAACAATGTAATAAAATAAAATAATTCTTAAATAAAAATTGAAATTTATGTGTCCATATAGTAAATAAATTAATTTTAAAATAAAATAAAATACTCTTAAGAAAATAGAATAGCTCCATGTGTTTTTAGATAGATGTATTTAAGATATTTATACTAATTTATTTTTTAATGAAATTAATTTACAATGGATCTAGATTCTAGGGTGCCAGTCATGTACATAAAAACCAAAACATAGCCCATATATAGTAAAAAACTAAAACTATTAAAAGTAACATATAGGTATAAATTTACTAGAAATTTACATATCAAAAAAATTACTACAAATTTTGAAGTAAAAACAAAACAAAAGAGAGTAATTTAAAGCCATAACATAAGTTTTCTTTGACTAGTAATAGGTAGTCAACTCGATTTTAAAACAAAAGAATATGTAAAGAGTAAAGGCTCTTGCAACTTAAGCTTTAAAATCAATTTTCTCACTATTCAAAGCTTTGTGACTATGGTCTTTGCATTTGACTTCAACATTCACCCAAGAATACAATGGGAAATACTTAAAACTGATATATAAGAGACTCCTGATGTCTCATATAAACAATTTATTTTAAATGTTTTATTTATAAATATCATTATTTTATTTTATTTATTTTAATGTAAATTGAAACTTAGTACTATTATTGATTTATATTATTGTCATAGATTTATATGTTTTCTACATTCTTTTTATTCTTTTATATTATATTTCTCTCAATTCTATGAATTAACTTTTATCTTTCATTAATATTAAATTAAATAGATTAATTGAAATGAAGTTTTAAAAATATAATTGTTTGAAAAATAAATATAAAATTATAAAAAATGAATTAAATTAATTTCTTAAAATATATTTATTTTAAAAATACAAAATATTTTTATTAAACTATGTATGAATTTTAATGTGATTATAAACATACTACTTTGATCCCTTCTAGGGCCTAATTTTGATGGTCAACATTGCCTATCAAGCAAATTTTTTGTCCCCTAGAATTTTGATCATGTTGTACCGCAAAAAATGACTAGACATTGTCATACAAGCATCAAATTTAGGGCTTCGTCCTATCTATGTTAAAGTTTTCTATTATAAAACAAATTCTATAGTTACAATATCTCAAATATTACATATAGAAAGTATAATAATAACTAGTATAGATATCTTAAATACATCTATCTAAAAGACATAATCTGATCACGTTATAAAAGAATAACCCTATCAGTTTTGAAGAACTACAAATAATTACGATATGAGACAAGATTTCTTCAAAGCCAAGATTAACAAAGCTATTTTAAAAGAATCTCTTCAAAATAAAAATAAATCAGTCTCAAACTTGACCAAAGTTTTCCTTCACGTGCAAATGTTCTCTTGTAATTGATTACTTTACATTCAGCCTACTTCATAGTTGAACATTTATAAGAGTTCATGGTTTTACTATTAACTATACTTCCAACCATTCATAAATCAACTAATCAATCTATGAAGCCGCTTGATAAATAACTGGACTTTATTTATCTTATCTTATATTTATTTTTTATTATAATTTTTTTTGGGTAAGTTCTACCAGAGGGGTAGATCCCTTTATTTATATTAAAAATAAAAAATTACATAACATTGGAGATGGTATTAATCCCATCTGCCAGTTCATTGATACGCTCAAGCTATTGAGTGGAGAAGAGGTCTCCATACACACTTAAAAGTTAGCAAATGCTATCATGTCACAGCAATCCAAACCATCTCTGAAAAATTTTAGACCTTCTACTACCTTTTGCTTCTTCTTCACGGCTACGGCATCAAACACCCCACAAATGTAACCTTTCTGAGGGTCGATTTTAACATGTTGACTAGCCATGATAATGGCATCACTGATCTCCTCCTTTGCCACATAGCCAATAAATATTAACACCCTGGGTAGACTCCCTGTGGCTTGAGCCACCGTTACATAAAAGCGCTCGAACATAACTCCATCGTGAGTGTGGTTCATCTACGCATCCTTGACACCCGCAATAACTTTGAAGGCATTTCTCAGCTCCTCTTCATTCCTTTTGAGCAGACGGGCTATCTGCTCATCCACTATCTCATCTTCGCAGGAGCAGTTCACTCTGAAATGCTTCTTCCCTGCCATTCTTCCGGTCCACCTCTCCCTTCGGCCTCTGCAGGTTTTAGAGCTCTCTGTGCTCATCTTGCCTCTCGCACTCCCTAAATAATGCTTCTCAGAAGTACTGAAGGACCTCTCAGCCATT
Organism: Cunninghamia lanceolata; assembly: GCA_027924645.1. Lineage (NCBI taxonomy): Eukaryota > Viridiplantae > Streptophyta > Pinopsida > Cupressales > Cupressaceae > Cunninghamia > Cunninghamia lanceolata. The sequence continues at coordinate 5,491,724 of BSBN01000703.1, read as the reverse complement.
CATCAACTAACGCTATGATCTTCGCCTTCAATTCTCTATCCCTCAGACTAGTACCAACAATCTCCTTTGGGATTTCTTATGTCCATTATCTCTAGTCACTCCTTTCTCAGCACACAGCTATTGCCAAAGGAGGATTCTCCTTACGATTCTCCCTCTGCATTGTCCTTGCCCATTAATATGTCCAGTTCCTCGAAACTCTGCCCACCGTGAACACTTCCTTGACCCCTACCCCTGTCACCCCTCTGTTCGTGAGGAGGTTTACCACCTCGTTGGCTTCCCTGTAAACATGGGAAATGGACCAACCTTCCATCTTGTCGAAGCAGTCCCATATTTTTTCAGCCCACCCTCTAAGCTTCCAGTTTTGCACCCTTCTATTTCTAGCAATGTTCACACACAGCATGGAGTCCCCTTGAATGTCCACATTCTTTAGGTTATTCCTATGACAGTACCACAACCCCCTTACTAGCGCCTCCACTTCTACTTCATTGTTGGAGGCTATACCTAACTCTATTGACCAAGCCCAGACTAAGTTCCCAGCTTCGTCTCTGATTATGCACCCCGCCCCTGCGAGACCAAGGTTGCCCTTAGCTGCCCCATCAAAATTCAACTTAAGTCTCCCTGCCTCTAGTCTTTTCCACTTAACTTCCCACTTCTTGATGCTCATGTTCGTGACTATTCCTTCTTTCCTCTTTAGCTCCCCCCAGGCCCGCTGGATCTTATTGTCCCATTCTATAAATCTTCCTTTTCTCTTGAGCCTCTGATTAGCATTAACTACCTCACATATCCCTGACTTTATCTTATCTTTTAATCTCTCTATAGGCATCTCCTACTCACAAAATACTCTTCGGTTCCTCTCTTTCCAAAGCTGCCACACTACCATGGAGGGGGCTACCACCCAAATGTCTCCCCAGGTCTCCTGTTCTCCCCTGTTTGGCCAACTTAAGCAAAATTCCAATAGGTCCTCTTGCCTAGCCATACTCCAGCCCAGTTCAGACATTAGCCAATCCCAGCACTCTGATGCTATTGGACATTTCAACAATAGGTGGTTGGCTATTTCTTTATTCTGGAAACATAGAAGGCATATGCTAGGCCCTTCTATCCTGATATTCTTCGTCTGATCACCTGTGAGGATGTGCTTGTGTAGGGCCATCCAAAGGAATGCTCCTACCTTTGGGAGGATGTATTTATTCCAACATATTTTAGCTGGCCATGTTCCTTCTTCTCCTTGCTCCTAAATTGAACTACGTAGACTAGCTTCACTTTATAATTCCCTGTCTTTGAGGCGCACCAAATTATCTCATTAGCTTTGTCCGTGAGTGCTATCTTCCTATTTTACAGAATCAGCTTGACCGCTTCTTTCACATCTTCTGACAATGGGACGGCCTCAAAAGAAGGCCATTTGTGTCTCACCCTCATGCTTAATTCATCTTCTATCACATAATCTGCCACTCAGGAACCCATTGCTTGTTCTGCAGCCTGAATCCATTCTGAGGAGCCAAGTATACTTTCGATTGATTCTTTCTCATTCCATGAATCTGTTCAGAACCTCGCACTTTTGTTGTCCCCTATTTTCCACGACAAGTGGTCAGTTATTATATGCCTTCTCTCCGCCAATGAATTTCCATACTATCAATCCCCCACCCGTGGTTGCTACTATGAGAATTTTTCTTGATTCCTCTGGGTCCAGGTATTTTCTTTGCACCAATCTACACCATAGTTTTTTCAGGCTTTTATAAACTTTCCAAGAGAGCTTTTCTCCAAGCGTCAGGTTCTGAGCGTTGAGTCTTCTCAGCCCTGCTCCTCTTTCAGATTTTGAAATACAAGTTGTTTCCCAACTTAACAATGATATTCTTTTGTGATCCTTAGCCCCTTCCCATAAGAATTTCTTCATGAAACTCTCGAGTCCTCCTGAGACTTTGTTTAAAAGTTTAAAACTGGACATGAAATAAATCAATACTGTGAACAATACTAATTTTATCATGAGGATTCTACCCTCCGCAGACAACCACCTATTCTTCCATGCTTCTGCCTTCCTTCTACATCTATTTAAGATCTCTTCCCAAAGTCTAGTTTTGTTAGCTCCTACGAACAGAGGGATTCCCAAATGTTTGATGGGTACCTGCCCTGCTTCGAATCCCAATATTTTTATGATTCTCTTCTGTTACACCTTCTTGGTATTAAAGAATATTATTTCTGATTTCTCCTTATTAATGGCCTGCCCCAATGCTTTGGTGTATTTTTCTATAAAGTCCTTGATTGTCTCTGCTTCACTAATTGAGGCTTCCCCCAAGAGCAGTGTGTCATCCATGAACTGAATATGAGTCAGGGGCTCCACATCTACCACTGCTTTGATTCCTCTCCATCTCTGATTTCCCTGAGCCTCTTGATATGGCATCCCATTGCTTCTTCCATGATTACAAATAGGAAAGTTGATAGTGGATCACCTTGTCGCAATTCATTTGTGGCAGCAAAGAAACAACACACCAATCCATTTACCAATATGGAGAATCTTGGAGAGGTTATGTTGCAAGTATGGGCCTAACCGGTGTTGTCATTGATGTCAACATACTCCTGGTTCATTGATGATAAGGATTGGATGAGCTGTGTGCTGAGGATATTGAGAAAATTAGTCCTAATCAGGAACAGAGAGGAACAATGGAGACATTGAGTTAAAGATCCCAGCCAAGATAAAGATCAGAGGATGCGCTTCAAAGGGTTTACAGATATGTGTCTTAATATGATCCAGTAAAGATTTCAGAGGTCTGCATGAAGATCTGAAGAAGTTATGGCCACTTAAGTAAAACTAGTTCTGGCAGGTGTTCAGAGGTGACAAAGTGACACAGATAGGTCTGGTAAGATCCAGAAGTGCAATATCATGTTCTGCGGATTTGGCAAACTGTTTAGGAAGTCAATTTGAAGTAACAACTCAATTGGTTCGTGGTCTAGAGGTCCGCAAGCATCTATTCCAATATGACAGTGATGACAGACTGTGTTCTTAAGGTTCCGGCTAAAGGTGAGAATGATTTCAGTGAACAGAAGTAGTGTGGATGTTCTTAGTGATTCAGGAAAGCTTGTGGAGATCTTTGGATTGTGTCCAGTTCATGTTAGTGGTCCGCATTGAAGATTGAGCTCGTAATTGAAGAATTCCTTTCGAATGATGGTGTTCTTCCTAAGTCTGACCGACCGGATGAGTTACACATCCTGCAGATGATCTTGAAGATGTTCTATGAAGAATGGCGTGTTCCTAAAGAAATATTGAAGTCTTAGATCTGTGTGGCTGACAGTGTGTTGATCCGCGTGAAGTCCTTTTGTAATAAGTCATGTTGTATTTATGTATGTGCTCTGTAATGTATGCCAACTTGGATGATAATTCCTAAGTTGATGTCTTGTATAAATAAGGAGTTGTAAAGTCATTTCAAAGATACTTTTTTGTGGAGATGAGAGTGTGGTAGAAAGGCGAAAAGAGAAAGGTAGAACAAAAGTATTGGGCTTTAATGGAACTGACTCAAGCATGGTAAAGATGCTATTCTTCAGTTCAAGTATGTAATACTTATTATTCTGTAGATAGTGTGTCTCCTGTAGGCAGTGGGCCTCTTGTGAGCAGTGTGCTCAGGCAGTGAGCCCTAATTGGCATGTGCCATTTTGTTCTTTCTATTCTTTTAACAGAGAATACAATATTGGGTTAGGCACTCCTTGGTTTTTCCCTTAACCAGGTTTTCCATGTCAAAATCTTGGTGTCATTTGTGTTAATGTGTTTCTACTCTTGAATTGTTGCATTACATTTCCATGATTAATTTATTATTATGTTGTTGGATTAAGAAAAGAATTTAAGTGTTTAGTTGGAAGAAAGTTTTAGACAACTGATTCACCCCCCGCCCCCTCTCAGTTGTCTGTCTTAAATCTAACAATTGGTATCAGAGCGAGGTTCCTCTAAAAAGAGCTTAACTGCTTGAGGAGATCCAAGATGTTGTCCTACAAGAAGGATAGTTCGAGGTTTGATGGAACCAATTTCACTCTTTGGAAAAGTCGCATGGAATGTCACTTGCAATGTATGGGAATGTAGTATTGGATCATGGCTTCAAAAAAGTATACTCCTCCACAGAATGGTCCAAGAACCGTAGATGAAATTAGAGATACTGAAAATAATCTACAGACTAAAGAAGCTCTTCTAAGTGCCTTGTCTGATTCAGAGCTGACAAATGTTGTTGACCTACAAACTGCTTTCAAGATTTGGAAAAAACTGGAACTTCTGCATGAAGGAGACAAGTATGTTAAATGTGCCAAGCTACAGAGTCTGAAAGGGAAATTTGAAAATCTGAAGATGAGAGAAGATGAAAATATCACTACATTTATGCCAGGAGTAAATGAGCTTGTTTGTGGCATTAGATGTGCTGGTGGAGTCTTGGATGAAGATGAGATTCTTGGCAAAGTTTTCAGATCCCTTCCTGATTCATACAAGTACAAGGTTGCTGCTATTGAAGAATTCAGGTCTATTTTAGGTATTACAAGAGATCAACTGGTTGGTAAATTGGCTCCATTTTAATTGACTGAGTTTGGAGATGCCCCCTCCAAGACTGAATCTACATTCAAAGCTAGTGCCTTTGTTAAAGGAAAACAAAAGATTGATCCGGGAGAGAACTCTTCAAAGAAACTATCATGGTATGAGAAAGCAAGAAAAGACCTGGAAGAAGATGAAGCAGAAGCTTCTCAACTTGAAGCCCTTATTGCAAAAAGACTGCCAAGAGGATCTGGTAAGTATGAAGGGAAATTACCTTTTATGTGTTTCAACTACAATAAGATTGGTCATTTTGCATTAAGGTGTCTGGAAAGATTTTCAAGGCCAAATCCTAACAGATCAAGGTTCCAAAAGAAATGCTACTATGTTCATGAAGATGATGATGATGAAGGAGTAACAGATGATGAATCAGAAACAAGAAACAAATCCGGAAGTGACTGGGTGTTTATTGCCATCAAGGAAGAAGATCCAATGCCCTCTAAAACTGCCAATCATAAAATTATAGAAAGAGCTCTGGCTGCCCAAGTTGAAGAAAAGGATGATTGGGTCATTGACAGTGGATGCTCTCACCATATGACAGGTGACAAAAATAATTTCATAGATTTGGAAAGGTATGAAGGAGGAGTGGTAAAATTTGGTGATAATTCTACTAGCAAAATCAGAGGAAGAGGAACTATTTCTTTTGATGGAAAGAACAAAACCAGTAATGTACTATATGTTGAAGGACTGAAGAACAATCTTCTTAGTGTTGGACAGCTGGTAGACAAAGGCTATGATCTTCGATTCAAAAATGGAAAATGCAAGATTTTTGAAAGTTCCAGAACAGAGATTGCATCCAGTACTCAAACTAAAAGTAATATCTTCCACTTAGTTGGTACTGGTAAAAGTTGCTTATTTGTTCAAATTGATCAGAGTTTGTTGTGGCATAGGAGAATGTGTCATGTGAATTTTGATAATATCATCAAGATAAGCAACACTTAGGTTGTAAGAGATCTTCCAATATTGGTAAAACCTACCAATAGTTTGTGCAAAGAATGTCAGTTGGGTAAACAAAGCAGAATCTCATTTAAAAGCAAGGAACAATCTTCTATTGGATTATTGGACTTAGTTCACACTGATCTATGTGGCCCGACAAGAACCAGGAGTGTGCAAGGTGATAGATACTTCATGTTATTAATTGATGATCATTCCCGGATGATGTGGGTGACTTTTCTGAAAGAAAATTCAGAAGCTCTTGAGAAATTCAAAATATTCAAGGCTGTGGTAGAGAATGGAACTGGATTAAAATTAAAATGTCTGAGGTCTGATAGAGGTGGAGAATTCACATCTGGTGAGTTTATAGAATTATGTGAGAAACATGGAATAAAGAGACAGTTGTCTGCTCCTAGGACTCCACAGCAGAATGGAGTAGTAGAGAGAAAGAACTGAACCATCCAGGAAGCATCTAGAACCATGATGATGGAAGCAAATGTTCCTCAAATCTATTGGAGAGAAGCTGTAAGCACTGCAGTCTATACTCTCAATCGAGTATAGATTAGAAACAATACTGGTAAGACTCCCTATGAACTTTGGTTTGGCATCACTCCCACTGTGAGGTATTTCAGAGTCTTTGGTAGCAAATGTTACATTAAAAGAGATGAAGATCTAGGAAAATTTGATGCTAGAAGTGATGAAGGAATAATCTTGGGTTATTCTACTCAAAGCAAAGCATACCGGTGTTACAACAAGAGATTAAGGAAGATTGTTGAAAGTACAAATGTGAAGGTTGATGAAGGTGTTGAAAAACCCTCAAGGTTTTATGAATATGATGAAGATGATCAAAATGATGTTTTTGTTCAAGGAGTTCAAGCTCCCTCTAAAATTTAGATTCAGACTGATTCGATAAATCAAGAAGAAGAGATAAGTTTGAATGAACCTGTTCAAGAATCAGAAGTGCAAGAAACTCCCAAAGTTCCCAGGTATGTAAGACTGAATCACTCTGAAGATTAGATCATAGGTGATAAAAGCAAATGTGTACAAACAAGAAGAAGGATTGCTCAAGATTCAGAAGAGTATTATCTGATTTCAAAGATTGAACCTAAGACAGTGAATGAAGCTTGCAATGATGAAAACTGGACTAAAGCAATGGAAGAAGAGCTGATGTAAATTGAGAAAAATCACACTTGGGATCTTGTTCCCAGACCTAAAAACAAGAATGTGATTGGAACCAAATGGGTCTTTCGGAATAAACAGAATGAAGATGGTGAAGTAGTCAGAAACAAATCCAGATTGGTCTGCAAGGGTTACTCCCAAGTAGAAGGAGTTGATTTTGAAGAAACTTTTGCTCTGGTGGCAAGAATTGAAGCAGTCAGATTATTTCTTGCTTTTGCTTCCTTCAAGGATTTCAAGGTATATCAGATGGATGTCAAGCCTGCCTTCCTAAATGGTGACTTGGAAGAAGAAGTTTAGATTGAGCAACTGGATGGATTTCAATTGTCTGATCCGGTAATATGGTCTGCAAGTTGAAGAAAGCACTTTATGGGCTCAAGCAAGCCCTAAGAGTCTGGTATGAAAGATTGGATAAGCATCTTTTGAAGATTGGTTTCAACAAAGGTACTACTGACAGTAATTTGTACTTCAAAGCTTATCATAAAAATATCTTGATTATTGAAGTGTTTGTTGATGATATCATTTTTGGAGGAAGAGATAGTATGTGCAAAACCTTTGCAAATCAAATGAAAAGTGAATTTGAGATGTCCATGTTTGGGGAAATAAATTTCTTCTTGGGTCTACAAATCACTCAAACAAAGAAAGGAATCTTCATTTCTCAGACCAAATATATGAAAGAATTGTTGAAGAAATTTGGGATGGAAGACTCAAAACCAATGAATACTCCCATGGCAACTGGATGCAAATTGAGCAAAGATGATGACTCTCCTAAGGCTGATCAGAAAAAGTACAGGTCAATGATTGGAGGATTATTGTATCTCACTCAAACTAGACCTGACATTATGAATGTTGTTAGTCTTGTTGCTAAATTCCAAGCTGATCCTAGAGAATCTCATGTCATGGCAATCAAAAAAAATTTAGATATATGAAAGGGACAGTTGAGTATGGGTTGTGGTATCCTAGATCATAATTTGTCTCTTCATGCATATACTGATGCGGATTGGGCAGGAGATGTGGATGACCGGAAGAGTACCAGTGGTGGAGCATTCTTTTTGGGGAAGAGATTGGTTTCTTGGCTGAGCAAGAAACAAGAGGCAATATCTCTGTCCACTGCAGAAGAAGAATATTGTTGATAACTGAGAGGGGGGTGAATTAGTTATCCTAATTATTTCTTCTTTCTGAACTTTCTTATTAATCAATGCAGCATTAAATCAAACAAGCAAATTAAACCATGAAAATGGAGATACACATGACACAATATTTTTGACATGGAAACCTTGATAAGGGAGAAAACCATGGGGTGATTAACCCAAAGATTATTCTCTGTTAGAAGAATAAGGAAATATAAAATGGTACTTGCCAATAAGGGCTCACTGCCCGAGCACACTGCTCACAAGGAGGCACACTACCTACAAAGAGACACACTGTCTACAAAAGAGTGTTATACAATACTTGAACTGATTGGTAGCATCTACAAATGCTAGAATCTAGTTCCGGTTAGGCTCAGTATACTGATCTGCTGCACTTCATCTTTCCTTTTCCCTTAAGCTTCTTTCCTTTCACATACCGGACCTTCCTTACTGCTTCTACTCTGTACTTCTGTTTTTATTCACACAACACTAACAACAACAACAACTCTCACAACTGAATCCATCGTGTATATATATCTGCACAAGTAATTTCATCACCTTTCTAGTCGGCACCTGAAATAGTCAATCTTTTCACTAATTTTGATCAGTCGACTGAATCCTTGCATATTAAGTAATGCGGATCAAGTATATACTTGTAGAAATCATTAATCATGTCGGCCAAACATGATTCATGCCTTCACAACCTTTACCACCATCAGTAGCACATCTGGAAAGTAGTCTAATGTTCTGTTAGTCAGTTCTTCCTCTATTCACACTGTCACTCAAGAATCCGGTACTCAACTATCCATATCTTTTTCCTCATCTATCACCAAAGGCTAAATCCTTGGAATATACCACTCAAAGTAGTCCTCTTGACTTCCCCAAATCCATACTGCACCAAGATACTTCCTCTGAGAGATCCGGACCTATCTGTCAGACCTTGCCACATGCTCTATTCTTGTTTACCGGACCACAACATTCTTCACTCTGACTTCCGGTAGAGACACACCATGTCCTGCGGATGTGTGGGATGAACTTTGTTGCCATCAATGACAATAATCATGAGTCCACATAGTGTCTCTTGCCAACAAATATATTGCAGCAATAGGTAGTTGCACTCAAGTATTGTGGATGAAGCAAATGCTAAGAGACATCAAGGTGGAGTATGAGGAACCTATCACAATCTTCTGTGATAATTCAAGTGCAATAAACATATCAAAGAATCTGGTGTTGCATTCAAAGACTAAACACATATCCATCAAGTTTCACTTTTTGAGAAAGCAAGTGAACAAGAATGAAGTTAGATTGGAGTTTGTACCTTCCAAGGATCAGATTGCATACATTTTTACTAAACCTCTACCTAAGGACTCTTTTGAGTATCTCAGGGAGAAGTTAGGGGTTATTACCCCTCCAGTTCTGAATTAAGGTGCACTGATGTGCATCAGTTTGGTGGATCTCATAGTCATACCTTGTGGTCCAGATTGATGATGGGAAGTTGCTACTCAGGGGGAGCAGCTAGTATGATTCTAAATTGATGCAAGTATGTGCCCTTTGCCATTGAGGTCAAAGGGGGAGAGAAGACATGTGAAAAACAAGTGGTTGCTGATCAAAGGGGGAGTAGTAAAGGAAGAGAATACATGTGAATGGTTGTTGTTGATAGGGGGAGTTATGACAGTATGGAGAAGTTCTTGTCTTGATGGTTAAAACAATTTTTCACATCATATGTTGCCATCAATGACAAAGTGGGAGATTGTTGCAAGTATGGGCCTAACCGGTGTTGTCATTGATGTCAACATACTCCTGTTTCATTGATGATAAGGATTGGATGAGCTGTGTGTTGAGGATATTGAGAAAATTAGTCCTAATCAGGAACAGAGAGGAACAGTGGAGACAATGAGTTAAAGATCCCAACCAAGATAAAGATCAGAGGATGTGCTTCAAAGGGTTTATAGATATGTGTCTTAATATGATACAGTAAAGATTTTAGAGGTCCGCATGAAGATCTGAAGAAGTTATGGCCACTCAAGTAAAACTAGTTCTGGCAAGTGTTCAGAGGTGATAGAGTGACACAGATAGGTCCGGTAAGATCTGGAAGTACAATATCATGTTCTACGGATTTGGTAGAGTGTTTAGGAAGTCAATTTGAAGTAACAACTCAATTGGTTCGTGGTCTGGAGGTCTGCAAGCATCTATTCCAATATGATAGTGATGACAGATTGTGTTCTTAAGGTTCCGGCTGAAGGTGAGAATGATTTCAGTGAACAGAAGTAGTGTGGATGTTCTTGGTGATTCAGGAAAGCCTGTGGTGATCTTTGGATTGTGTCCAGTTCGTGTTGGTGGTCCGCATTGAAGATTGAGCTCGTAATTGAAGAATTACTTCTAGATGATGGTGTTCTTCCTAAGTCTGACCAACCGGATAAGTTACACATCCTGCGGATGATCTTGAAGATGTTCTATGAAGAATGGCATGTTCCTAAAGAAATATTAAGGTCTCAAATTTGTGTGGCTGACAGTGTGTTGATCCACGTGAATTCCTTTTGTAATAAGTCATGTTGTTTTTATGTATGTGCTCTGTAATGTATGCCAACTTGGATGATAATTCCTAAGTCGATATCTTGTATAAATAAAGAGTTGTAAAGTCATTTCAAAGATATTTTTTTGTGGAGATGAGAGTGTGGTAGAGAGGTGGAAAGCAAAAGGCAGAACAGAAGTATTGGGCTTAAATAGAACTGACTCAAGCATGGTAAAGATGCTATTCTTCAGTTCAAGTATGTAATACTTATTATTCTGTAGACAATGTGTCTCCTGTAGGCAGTGGGCCTCTTGTGAGTAGTGTGCTCGAGCAGTGAGCCCTAATTGGCATGTGCCATTTTATTCTTTCTATTCTTTTAACAGAGAATACAATCTTGGGTTAGTCACCCCGTGGTTTTTCCCTTAACCAGGTTTTCCACGTCAAAATCTTGGTGTTATTTGTGTTAATGTGTTTCTTCTCTTGAATTGTTGCATTACATTTCCATGATTGATTTATTATTATGCTGCTGGATTAAGAAAACAATTTAAGTGTTTAGTTGGAAGAAAGTTTTAGACAACAATTCACCCCCCCCTTCTCAGTTGTCTATCTTAAATCTAACAAGTTATGCATGCCCTTACCAGCTCTAGCCAATCATTCTTGAAGCCAAATATTTTCATCACCTTTAACAGAAAATCCCAACTGACTTTGTCATAAGCCTTACTAACATCCAGTTTGATAATCATTCCTTTCATCTTATCCGTGACCATCGAATGTACCACCTCATTGGTTAAAATGATGCAATCTGTTATTTCTCTTCCCGGGGTGAAACCACTCTACTCTATTGAAATAAGTTTCTCCCTGACTCCTTTTAGCCTATTGGCCATTGCTTTCACCACTATTTTGTATATCGTGTTACACATAGAGATGGGTCTGTAGTCCACAAAGGATGAACATTCTGTTTTCTTCAGGATGAGGGCTATGACTATGTTGTTTAGATCCTTAACAAACCTCTTACTCTCCCTTATGTCCTCCGCTAACTTCAAAATGTCTTTGTCCATAACCCCCCAGCACTTTTGAAAGAACCTGGCTAGGAAACCGTCTGGGCTTGGTGCTTTGTCTGGGCTTAAGGGTCATCCCACAATAATGGGTTACACTTTTTGGCCAAACTTGACATTGAAATCAACATTTTGAACTAAATCTTCACTTTCTGACACCTATAGCCGCTAAATCGTTATGAATTTGAAGATGATGCAAATTAGTGATTTGTGAGATTTTGTTTATAGATTCTAAATTTATATATTTTAAAAAATTTGGAGTTAAATTGTAAATTTTTTTGTGTCTCCTTTGATAACTAGTTTTTAATTTTACCGAGAGGTGAACTACAGTCACAGCAGGGGTGGAGATGAGAGCACTCATTTTTTGGTTGTAAATATAAACCCAAAAAAATAAAAATAAATTGCAAATGAAAAATTAAATATAAATTTAAAATAAATAAAGATTGTCAGCCAGTACCAAATAAAGAAAACTCATATTAAATTATCTGCATGCAACAAAAATTTAAGAGTAGAAGTGGAAGGGTTTCATTTCCTATTTTTGGAGATCAATTATACAGGCTCTCTTATCATAAATTCCACTTCTCACTTCTCTAAAAACCATATCCTGCAATGGACCAGACGATGCCTTTGTGCAAATGTGTTCTGGGCTATGAAGGGATTGGTTACTCTAAGTACGGCACACTCTAAGTATAGCACTAGTTGCATAGGTATGATTTCCACACTTTCAAAATCTAGAACCATTTGCACAAGTATTAGAGACATTTTCATGTCTTTTCTTGTACTAGAGACTATCTTCACTCTTTTGAATGTACAGATGTGCCCAATTGTAGTCACAAACTGGTTCTTACAAGGGTATCTAGCCTCTCATGTTTTTATTTTATACATGCCGATGAAACACATATGGAAATGTGGGAGCAAAGCCTCAAAGGTTTGTAATCTCATGGAAGGAAACTAGAAATGCAAAATGATTTGTTTAATCTATTTTTTTTATTTTATTTTTTGATGATGCTTGGAAGGTGTGCTTTTTTTTTTCTTCCTCTATAGATTGTCATATTGTTCTACTTTTTCTAAAATAAAATATATATCATTTTGTGATAGTGCAGATACATGGGAGTGAGGACTCTGAGCCCATTTGCAAGAGTATAAGTTGCCAACCCTACATAGATCACCTCACTTTTCTCTTCCACCTCACTTTTTTCTTCCTATTCAACTTTGACAATCTTAGACTATTTAAGTTTAAGGGTTTGATAGGTTCACCATTTCATTAATTTTCTTCTGTTTATATCTTAAAGGAAGTGTGGTGATTTTTACTTATTTCATTTTCTTCTTTTTTATTTTCTCTATGGTTCTGTTAAAAAAAAATTACACGGAAAATTATAAAATACATTTTTAAAAGTATATTATAATTTTAAAAAATTGAAAACAAATTTTAATAACAAATTTTAATTTAGAAAGGAGTTAAGGTTAATTAGAAAGAAGTTAAGGTTATTTAGAGATATTGGATACAAATAACTATATAATTTATATTTATAAAATTATTATAAATTAAAATATTTGTTAAATATATAATTTTTTATTTTTTATTAGCTCAAAGATATTATATAGTATTTTATTTATTTTTATAGATTTTGAGTTAAATTATATATATCAATTTTAATCCACAATACACAATACAAAGAATATTTTCTTTCATTCATTTTTAATCCATATCTACCTTTGAGAGATTACAATATTTTGTAATCAATAGATCCTCTCATGAAAACCTACATTCAATCATAACAAACTTGAAGAGATTTGATTTCACAAAATAAAATTAGATTGCAAAGCAAATAGAATCAAATAAAAATAATAATAATTCATGCCTATGGAGTTCCTCCAACTTCTTCCATAGAGTCTCCCTCTCAGATTTACTACAAAAATTAAATGAAGGAAGCAAATGAATGTTTTGTTGTGAATGAAATGTTTTATATGACTTAAATAATTAGAAGTTTAAAAAATAGAAAAAAATAATTATTGTTTAAGTCACTACATGATATGTTCCTTATTTCCAACTTGCTTTAGCAAGGAAATGTTTTATTATTTGTTTTAAAATAACTTGATTTAGCATTATTATTATTTGTAGCCATAACTGGCTTTACCAAGGAAATGTTTTATTATTTGTTTTAAAATAACTTGCTTTAGCAAGGAAATGTTTTATTATTTGTTTTAAAATAACTTGTATTATTTGTAGGCATAATAAAACCAACTGTCCCTTACAAGAAAAATAACTAATAAAAATACAATGCATTTATCTATCAATTGAAGGTAAAAATGATAATCAAATTAAACATGATAATATACCAGATAAATCAACAAAACAAAACATATTTAAATACATCATTTAGTAATCTTTATATTTAACAACCTAATTTCTTCAATATATTCACATGATAATTTTATAAATAAAATTCGTATTCTTTTTAATAAAAGAAGCTAAGAAATTCTATTTTAAAAAAATAATTTTCTTTATTTTCAAAAAAAAAGATAATTTTATATATGCATAAATAAGATAATATTTATTTATAAGACAAGATAATGTCTTTTATAAAGAAATCTTTTATTTATTTATTTATTTTATAAATAAATTTTTATTTAATAAATTAAAAGAGTAATTTCAAGTAAAGATACGATATAAGGGGAAAAAATGAGATATAGCCTAAAATGGCTAATTGTCCATATTGATATGATTTTTTATTTTTTTAAAGAATCTAAGTTACTTTTAAAAAAACATTATAAGAGTATTCGTTCTCTCTTAAAATCTAAAAATAATTTAATGGACGAATTGGATAACCATGACATAACTAAACATTCTAAATTTCAAACGGCTAAATCTATAGAATATAAATCACTAAAAAAATAAGTTACATTCCACAATTTGAGGCGGCCAACTATAAACTAATATTATATCATATATATAAATATTGAACCTCCTGTGGACTTCATGTAAGGCATAACAAAAAGGAAATTTTTGCTAGATATTGAGTGGTAACAGCCACAAAAGACGTGCAAGTTCACAATCAAGGTGCCAACTGTGTGAAAATAAATAAGACAATATGAAATATTTTAAACCTAGGCTTAAATATTATATTCATAATAATGTTTTTATTTCCATCTGTGGGGTAATGTTATCAATAACAGAAATAATTATGATTTCTCCAATATGAACTTAAATCATAACTCGCAAGAATTGAAATATTTTTGAATTAGTTCAGAAATCTGCTTTTCTTTTGGATGAATCAAATAAAATGGTGATTTAATCTTTGACATAGTAATCTTAATTTCTTACAACAAAACAAGGGTTACATTCCTTAACCTAAACAAGGGAGGTGAAAAATTTTTGGGGCGGGGTCTTGGCTTGATTGGCTAAAAAATTCCATTGCAGTAAAGAAGGTATGAGGTCCAGTCTCCCCCCTACCGGAAGGACGTGTAAAAAATGAAATTTTACATCTTTGACACAGTAATCTTAATTTCTTACAACAAAACAAGGGTTACAATGATTTGACAAATATTGTTTTGTGTAATAAAATAAAATACATTTAGTTTTTCAAAAAAAAATGGTAGATAAAGTTATTAAGTAATTTGGAGGTGAAAATGAAAGAACAAAAAGAACTTATATATATATAACAGCGGAATTCATAAATTGAAAACAATAACTTTATATTGCTCGTAGATAAGATTTTACAATTTAGCACAATTTTTGATTGTCCAGATCGCTCAAGGCGTAGAACAAGAGCATACTCTTGCTTGGGTTTACACCTAGACTCAAAACCTTAACTTACTAATTCCTGAATCTGACTCCGAATGCCCAAACAAGAGCATCGGGTCCTTATTTATAATACAAGTCGGATGCCAAAAGATTATAGCAATTTTGAGTTCCGACCATACAAACTTGACACGCACCTAACACTATAGGTAGCGGAGGAAAAGGTGAAGATAGTGCTCTACAGTGGAGCGTACAAAGATTTGTCACATGAGACACACCGCATGTGATCACGGCTCACTTTACACCCGAAAGTGACTACGGGGATCTTGCTTTTTAGATAGGGTTGCGTCCTATTGTCAGATCATAACGTGGCCGACATCACGGCACTGACAAGCCCATGTGCTAGCTACCATCAGAGTTGTAATCCTCTTCATCGGTGGAATCATTTGAGCTGTCAGCAACAGGATCAAGTTCATCAAAATCATAATCATGATCTAAATTTGTTGGTGGAAGAAGGTGTTGAGGAAGAGGCCTAAAAGCGATAGCTAGATCATCATCTCTTGGATAAAAGGTGTAGACTATCTTTCTGACAAAATCTGGAGTTGCAAAATCAACTTCTGTTCTAGCAGCAATTAGGGCTAGAAATAGTGTTGCTTCCATATCTTCAACCTGGGCCTATGGGTACCATTCCAGAGTTAAAGGATAATATTCAATCCTTGGCAAAGCATAATAAAACCTATTATTGAGATATCCTGAAGGACCAGTCATTCCTTCTTCAATTGCCCAGCAGAAATTACTTTACAAATGATCAAAAAATTCTTTCATATCATCCTGGATCACTTTCTCATTATATCTCAGAAATAAATCTGCATAATCTTCAAATTCAGTTTGTAACAGAGTAATGCTGTTAAAGAAACCAAATTTAGCACACTTAAGAAAATTTATTTTAATCTTTACAGGCCAATTCATAGGTAATAAAGATGTTATGCAGATGTCCATAGTGATACCATTCCTAAGAGCAAAGTAGATAGCTGCATTATGAAGACCAAAATGCTTGAGAAAAGTTGTTTGCTGGCTACCTGTGAGAATGCCATACTCTTGGTTTATTCTAATAGTATCTCGTAATTCTTGAAGCCATTTATTGAGAAAATAAACATCTAGAATGGGTTTAATGATCTCAGGAGGGAGTTGGGGAATCCATACATCATTTCCTTGATCATCGTGACTCAAGAAAACATCAACACCATCTTTTCTTACTAGAGTATCTCCAATTTCTATCATCATGCACATTAGTTCTGTAAGTTTAGCCATTTCTCTTGTGAGAGAATCTACAAGAGGATTGTTATCACCTTTGATCCATTCAATCTCAAAATCATAACTAGTAAAATCAAGATACCACCTTGCAATTCTTCCATGGGCAATGTCTTTATTTGGCTTCTTGCTTAATAGAGATCTCATTGGCTGACTGTCAGTTTTAACAATAAAATGTACTGGTTTAAGGAAAATCTTAAACTTTTTGATACCTTTCTTGATAGCCAAGATTTCTTTCTCATAAATGGTGTATCTGCATTCTGTATCTGTGAAAGTTCCAGATCTGTATCCACAAACTTGCACTCCTTTGGAAGGAATTTCCTGTATTAACACAGCACCCCAAACATCATCAGAACCATCAGCAAATAACATCAATGGATATCCTTCTTCTGGTAGATGCAATGTTGGGAGGTACTGGCACTTTAGTTTTATCTATTGGACTATTTGTGTCAATTCATCAGTCCAGGGACCTGCACCTTCTTTTAACTGAGCTTGGAGCTTTTTTCTGTCTTTTGCCAATCCATTATAGAAGGGACTCACATAATTCAAACATCCCAGAAACCTTTGTATATGCTTAGTGTCAACTAAAATATCAGGAAATTCAGAAATATGCTTCAAAATATGAGGCTGGAGTTTTACCTTACCTTTTGACAAAACCAGACCCAAGAAATCAATTTCCTGCTTTCCAATGACCATCTTTTTAGCTGACAAACAAATTCCATTTTCTTTGATGGCATTATACAAAGCTTCTAAGTGCTATAAATGTTGTGAATCATCATCTGAATAGATTATGATATCATCAATGTAAACAGAATAGAAATCCTTTAAACTTCTTAATGCTCTATCCATTCTGCGTTGAAAATATGCAAGTGCAGTCTTTAAGCCAAATGGCATGACATTCCATTCATATAAACCTTGAGGAACAGAGAAAGCAGTTTTATACCTGTCTTCTTCCTTTACCTTTATTTGCCAAAAATCGGATTTGCAGTCAAACTTGGAAAAGACTTTCTTTGAGGCTGCTCTCATAATTAAATCTGTACTGAATGGAATTGGGTAATTAAAAGGCAAAATAATATCATTCAAAGGTTTATAATTTATGCAAAATCTTTTCTTGCCTCTGATCTATTCAGCTCTTTTATTTACCAAGAATGCAGGACAGTTGAATGGGCTTTTGCTCTCTCTAATGAATTTTCCATCTATTAATTCTTGCAAATGCTCATCTATTTCTTTTACTTCTGTTGGACTCATAAGATATGCTAGCTCAAATGGTATCACAAACTGGCATTCAGGTTTAAGCCGGATTTCACATTCTTCATGATCTTTAGTCCAAAACTGTAAAGGGTTTAAACTGCAACAATCTTTTTCAAATTTAGCCTTTACAGGTTCTAGCAACAGGGGTAATTGGGGTCCTTGGAACTTGAGAGACTCTTTTTTCTGTTGTTTGACTTTGTCAGATAATTTGTGGGTGACTATTTTGAGAGAGGGAATCTTGACAGGGCCATCTGTATGTCTAAGAGTAATTTCATGGGTTCTCAAAACAAATGGCTAGCATTTAGTCAGGAAAGTAAATCCTAACAGAATATCTTCTCTTAAACTGTCAAGTTCAATCAAATCTACCACAAACTGCTTACCTTGAATCTCTATTCTGACATCCTGAGCATACCTTCCCATATGTAGTTCTTCTCCATTAATGGCGTATCCTGCTGGCAAATCAGTCTTAGTTTTCCAGAACTCAGGAGGTATAGCACCAGTTTTTGCAAAGCTACGAGAAGATCCAGAATCAACAAAAGCATCAAGTGGAATGGGTTTATAACCAGGAAAACATAGGTTGGTTCGGATATAGGTACAATTTTCAACCATGTACAAGGCTTTTGCAGATTCACCAAGGAGGTCAGGTTCAGATTCAGATTGTGAGGAGGAAGTATTGGCTTTGGTTAATAATTCAAGAATATTTAGTATATTAATAACTAATTGTATTATAATTAGTATATCTAAAGTATAAAATGGAAGTTATATATATATATAATTAGTTATAGTTAGTCTCTTCTTCTCTATTCTACACATCAATCTTTTATATATATATATATATATAAAAGATTGATGTGTAGAATAGAGAAGAAGAGACTAACTATAACTAATTATATATATATATATAACTTCCATTTTATACTTTAGATATACTAATTATAATATATATATATATATATAAAAGATTGATGTGTAGAATAGAGAAGAAGAGACTAACTATAACTAATTATATATATATATAACTTCCATTTTATACTTTAGATATACTAATTATAATACAATTAGTTATTAATATACTAAAATATTAATAACTCAATGCAAATCAAGGAGTTTAAAACTAATTTAGATTGTTGTGTAGGATAGAGAAGAAGAGATTAACTATATATCGGGAAGCCCCACAACCCCAAGAAGGTGGGGCCCTCTCAACACAAAGCCCTTAATTAATTTTTTCTTTGTTTTATTTTATTCATTTGAATTTATTATATATATATATATAATTTTCATACCTATAAATTTATAAAATATATATAGATAGCTATATATATTCACAATTAATTACCCTTTTTCATTGACTTGATAATATTAACAAAAATATTTATAGCCATACACACATATTTAAAATTAACCAATAGAGTAGATGAGTACAAAGGCATACCCATTTTCATTGACTTGAAAATATTAACAAAAATATTTATAGCCATACACACATATTTAAAATTAACCAATAGAGTAGATGAGTACAAAAGCATACCCATATATCTCTGACTTTTATATTCTCACAACTTTTTATAACAAAAACAATTCGTCTTGAAGAGAATGCTACATGCATCATCCAAATGGAACATAATGAAATTTACAAATACAATAATCTTAGCCATACAATGATTGAATGGATTCAAACTCCATGATTTGCATTGAGTTACAACTTAGATAAAATGCAAGTTTGATTAAAGTTAAAAGAAAAAAATTATAAAAATAATGATACAATATAGACAAGTCTCCATATAGCTTTAAACATAGCACCTATAAACACAAAATTTCTAGGGCTTGAATACAAGCCCACCTCCTAGTTAGGAGACTTCCAAATAATTGGTGGACTCACATGCAACAAGGGAATAACACATGCATACAAAATATGTAGAAGAAAACCCTGTAGTATGACTCATGAATAATTAAAGTTAGGGTTAGGGTTTCAATTAGGATCAGGGTTAGGGTTAGAATTGAGGTTAGGATTAGAATTAGAATTAGGGTTGCTAAATTAGGGTAAGCATTAGAGCTACAATTATGGTTAGGGTTAGGGCTAGAGTTAGGGTTACAATTACAATTACAAGCAGAGTTAGGGTTAGGGTTAGGGTTAGAATTAGAGTTACAATTACAATTACAAGTAGAGTTAGGGTTAGGAATATGATTAGGGTTATAATAAGGGTTAGGGTTGGAATTGCAGATAGAATTAGGGTTAGGATTAGGGTTAGAATTATAATTAGAATTCACGTTATAGTTTAGAGACGGGTGACAATTAGAATGAGAATTAGGGTCAAAACTAGGGCTAGGGTTATAATAAGGGTTAGGGTTAGGGTTAAGGCTAGGTTTGATTAGGGTTATAATTAGGGTTAGGGTTAGGGTTAGGGTTAGAAATAGAATTAGGGTTACTAAATTAGGGTAAGCATTAGAGTTACAGTTAGGGTTAGGGTAAGGACTAGAGTTAGGGTTAGAATTTAGGTTAGGGATAGCGTTAAAATCATAGTTAGAATTAGGATTAAGGTAAGTGTTAGAATTAGGGTTATTGTTAGATTTAAAATTAGGATAGGATTAGGGTTATGATTAGAATTAGGGTTAGGGTTAGGGTTAGAGTTAGGATTAGGGTTCCTATTAGAATTAGGGTTAGAATTAAGGTGGAATACTATTAGAACTATGGTATGAATTAAGGTTAATGTTAGAATCAGGTTAGGATTATAAATATGTTTAAGGTTAGAGTTAAAATTAGGGTTACTAAATTAGGGTAAGCATTAGAGTTACAGTTAGGGTTAGGGTTAGGTTTAGGGTTAGGTTTAGGGGTAGAGTTAGGGTTAGAGTTAGGATTAAAGAATTAGAGTTAATGTTAGAATCAGGTTAGGGTTATAATTAGGGTTAGTGTTGGAATTGATGTTAGTGTTAGAGTTAGAATTAGGGTTACTAAATTAGGGTAAGCATTATAATTATAGTTAGGGTTAGGGTTAGGTTTAGGGTTAGGGCTAGAGTTAGGGTTAGAGGTAGGATTAGAATTAGGGTTAATGTTAGAATCAGGTTAGGGTTATAATTAGGGTTAGGGTTGGAAATGAGATTAGGGTACGAGTTAGAATTAGGGTTACTAAATTATGGCTAGCCCGTTTGGGCTAGAGTTAGGTTTAAAATTCGGGTTAGGGTTAGGTTAAATTCATAGTTAGAATTAGGATTATGGTTAGAATTAAAGTTAGGATTAGGGTTACAATTAGGGTTAAGTTTAGTATTAAAGTTCGGGTTAGGGTTTCAATTAGGATCGGGCTTAGGGTTAGAATTGAGGTTAGGGTTAGAATTAAAATTAAGGTTACTAAATTATTGTAAGCATTGGAGCTACAATTAGCATTAGGGTTAGAGCTAGATTTAGGGTTACAATTATAATTACAAGTAGAGTTAGGGTTAGGGTTAGGGTTATGATTAGGGTTATAATAAGGGTTAGGGTTGGAATTGTAGATAGAATTAGGGTTAGGATTAGGGTTAGAATTATAATTAGAATTCACGTTATAGTTTAAAGAAGGGTGACAATAAGAATGAGAATTAGGGTCAAAACTAGGGTTAGGGTTATAATAAGGGTGAGGGTTAGGGTGACATTTACGGTTACAATTAGAATTAAGGTTAAAGTTAGGGTTAAGGCTAGGTTTGATTAGGGTTATAATTAGGGTTGGGGTTAGGGTTAGGGTTAGAAATATAATTAGGGTTACTAAATTAGGGTAAGCATTAGAGTTACCGTTAGGGTTAAGGTAGGGGCTAGAGTCAGGGTTAGAATTCAGGTTAGGGATAGTGTTACAATCATAGTTAGAATTAGGATTAAGGTAAGTGTTAGCATTAGGGTTATTGTTAGATTTGAAATTAGGGTTATGATTAGAATTAGGGTTAGGGTTAGAGTTAGGATTAGGGTTAGAATTAAGGTGGAATACTATTAGGATTAGGGTAAGAATTAGGGTTAATGTTAGAATCAGGGTAGGATTATAATTAGGTTTAGGGTTGGAATTGAGGTTAGGGTTAGATTTAAAATTAGGGTTACTAAATTAGGGTAAGCATTAGAGTTTCATTTAGGGTTAGGGTTAGGGTTAGAGTTAGGATTAGAATTAGGGTTAATGTTAGAATCAAGTTAGGGTTATAATTAGGGTTAGGGTACAAGTTAGAATTAGGGTTACTAAATTATGGTTAGCCCGTTTGGGCTAGAGTTAGGTTTAAAATTTACGTTAGGGTTAGGTTAAATTCATAGTTAGAATTAGGATTAGGGTTAGAATTAAAGTTAGGGTTAGGGTTATAATTAGGGCTAAGTTTAGTATTAAGGTTGGGCTTAGGGTTTCAATTAGGATCAGGCTTAGGGTTAGAATTGAGGTTAGGGTTAGAATTAGAATTAGGGTTAGAATTAGAATTAAGGTTACTAAATTAAGGTAAGCATTAGAGCTATAATTAGGGTTAGGGTTAGGGCTAGAGTTAGGGTTACATTTACAATTACAAGTAGAGTTAGGGTTAGGGTTAGGGTTTTCAACATGTTATTATTTCCAACATGTTATGGTTTCCAACATGTTGGAAATCATAAATAGTTGGCAATCATAACTTGTTGGGAACCATAACATGTTAGAAATCATAACCAGTTGGAAACCATAACTTGATGGAAACCATAATCTGCTGGAAACCATAATGCATGGGAAATCATAAGTTATTGGAAATCATAATGTGTTGGAAATCATAAATATTATGATTTCCAACTCGTTATGATTTCCAACGACTTATAATTTCCCAACAAGTTATGGTTTCCAACTAGTTAGATTTCCAACTCATTATGATTTCCAACATATTATGATTTCCAACTAATTATGGTTTCCAACTAGTTATGATTTCCAACATGTTATGGTTTCTAATAGGTTATGGTTTCCAACGTGTTGGAAATCATAAATAGTTGGCAGTCATAACCTGTAGGAAATCATACCAAGTTGGAAACCATAACTTGTTGGAAATCATAATCTGCTAGAAACCATAACGCATGGGAAATCATAAGTTGTTAGAAATCATAACGTGTTGGAAATAATAAATATTATAATCTCCAACTCATTATGATTTCCCGCACGTTATGATTTCAAACTCATTATGATTTCCAACACGTTATAATTATATGTTAATTATATAATATTAGAATTATGGTTTTATCTAATTAGGGTTATGGTTATGTTCATAGAAATATATGCTAAATGTAATGCTAACACAACTCAAGTCATAATTAAAGTCAGATTTAGATATAGAATTAGGGTTAGATATAGAATTATGATTACAATAATTCTAATTCTATCCCTAACCATGACTTTATTATTTTAACCCTAACCCCAAACTTAATTCTAACCCTAACCCTAATTCTAAGCTTAACCCTATATAATTCTAATCATAATTCTAACCCTAATTCTTTCCCTAACTATAATACTAAGCCTAGCCCTAATTCCAACCCTAATCCAAACACTAATTCAAGTCGTAATTATAATTGTAACCATAACCCTCACCTGTATCCTAACACTAATGCTAACTCTAACCCTAATTCTAAATCTAACCCTTTATACCTCTTAAAGATGCATATACTTAAATATATCCTCATAACCTTAAACCTAGATATATTGTATTGAACTTATATAGTTTAGTTGAGTATAGGCATACCACTTAACAATTAAAGAAATTATTAAAAATTATTAAATATAATTTTTAAATTTAGATATATTTTTTTGTATTTTTTAAGTATAATTTATATAATTTAAAGAAATTATAAAAAATATATTAATTTATTGATAAATAATTTGGATTAGGGTTTAAAATAATTATGGTTTATAATAATTCTATAAATATAAATATAATATCATTATATTTAATAATGTAATATGAAATTAATTATACATTAATTATACTAATGTCTTATTATACGATATAATTATATATTAATTTAATTAACGTTTGTTTATAATAATGTAATAATAATAATTTAATTAGGGTCAAAGATTATTAATATTATTACAATTAGTATTTAATTAACTGGTATTTTAATTAGGGTCAAGATTACAATCAGGGTCAAATTTAGGGTTAGGGTTAGTGTTATGGTTATGATTACACTTGCGCTCCGAATGCCACTAATATATTTATATTAAATATAATATATCTAAAGTACGCCGAGAGATATCCTTCTCGAGGCGCCTAATGTTAGGATTAGTGATTAAAAAAATAGGCACCTCTAGAAGGATATCTCTCGGCATACTTTAGATATATTATATTTAATATAAATATTCTAGTAGTGAACAACATTTTTTTAAAGTGATGTGTATTCTGTAGCACATAACTTTTTTTCTACAAACGATAAAATTTTGATTCTTTTGAATTTAGATTGGTAACACCAATATGTAGGGTATTCATTTGGTTTCATAATGCTTTGTTGAATTTTTTTTAATTAAGTTTTGAAGTCAAACCAATTATAATTTAGACATAGGTGTATTCCGTAAAACATAATTTTTTCTATATGTATCGAAATTCATTTTTTCTTTTTTTGTTGAAACAAGGACATCAATACCTAGGGTATAGATATTTTTTAAAATTTTTTTCACTAATTTACTAATTTTCCATGTGTGCAGAATAGAGAACTTGATGTTTGGTAAAAAAACCTACATTCACAAGAAATAAAAAATTAATATAATAATCAAATTAAATATATTTAAAATTATACTTCCTTGGAAGCTTATAATAAGGACTACATACTTACCATCACACTTGCGGAGCTGAGTGTCTAGTAGTGGCTTGAGAAATCGTGGCGAGGCAAGCCAGAGAAGCTGAAGCAGAGGGTGGCGACGTCTGATCGTGAAAATTAATGTGTACAGTCTATTTTTTCTTGTCGTCTCTAGTCTTCTTTTAGTTCTGCACAACACTGGCCAATTTGTTTAGTAGGCCTTGTAATCAGGGGGTAGTCTCAAGGAAGGTAGGAAGTGGGGGCATATAATATGATACTGCAAACCATGGCTGATAGTCATGTCCGGATGTAAATCAAACTCTATTGTTTATGCTTTTTTGATATCAATATAATGGGTGTTGCCCCTAGCAGCTATTTACCAAAAAAAAAGGACTACATACTTACAAAGCATAAATTTTAAATGAATTCATTTGATCCCCCAAAAGGTAAATCAAAAGTGGTTTTTTATCAGCATTTTGATAGGTGTAGAGGAGACTCCATTGTAGGTATGGTTTAAAACTAGCAGGATTCTATCCAAGGGGGTTTGAATCTAAGGGGATTTGATCAAACCCTCTTCAATTAAAATCTTTTAAATGGAACCTTTCAAGGCTTAAATCATTATATTTTCTAAAAATATGTGATTTTAGTAAAAATCAGGATGTCCCAAAAAGTGTAACCCATTATTGTGGTAGCACCCTTAACTACCATGTTGCTAGTTTAATTTCTTCCATGGAGAATGGTCTCAGCAACGCCTCATTGTCTTCCTCTCCTAAGAACTTAGGGATGCAATTTAGTAGTTCCTCCTCTTCCACACTTTGCCCCTCAGCCGCTTCTCCCAACAAGCTTTTAAAATATCTCACCACTTCCACTTCCACTTCCTGTCTTTCTGTCACCACTGTGCCATCCGGCCAAACAATCTTGTCAATTATGTTCATGTTCCTTATGTCTTTAACTGAGGCATGGAAGAATTTAGTGTTGGCATCTCCCTCTTTCATTCATCTTTCCCTAGCTTTGTCCCTCCAAAATATTTCTTCTCTTTTGAGTTCTGCGTGTTTTTCTTTTTCTTTTTTAAAATCCTCTAAGAACATTTCATTTTGAATAACCTTTTCATTGAGAATCTCCATTTCCTTTTCTACTTCTTCCTTCTCAGAAAAAATATTTTTAAAAGAATCTCTATTCCAAGTCCTTAATTTTTCCTTGATGTATCCCAGTCTTTTAAAAAACCTGAATAAAATCATACCTTTAACTTTCTTGCTTTCATTCCACCAAGCTTCCAAAAGATTGAGGATGTTTTCTTCCCTCCACCACATGCTTTTGAATTTGAAATACCCTTTTTGGGGCTTATCACTTACCTTAACTTCAAACTCTACTGGGAAATGATCAGATACCGATATTGGGATAATGCTTGCCTCCCAACAAGTGTTTGCATTAGACCAGCCTTGACCCAATAGGAACCTATCAAGCCTCTCTAATATATTTGTGAATCCTTGTCTCCTATTTGTCCAAGTGAACCATCTATTTTTAGTTGTGCAATCTGCTAATTGTGCTTCTGTCACAAAGTTCCTAAAATCCAGTATACATCTATTCATTTTGCTTAACCCTCCACTCTTCTCATTTAAATCCAAAATGACATTAAAATCTCTGCCCAAGATGAAATGGTCATTGCTTAACCTCTTGATGATGGTTAATATTTCATTCCAGACCCTAGCCTTGTCCTCCGTTCCAATTGGTCCATAAATATTGATATGTGGAAATTGGTATTGCTCAATAAACTCTACAGTGAACACACCATCCAATTCAGATTTGAATCTACCAGCTGGATGTCAAAGTTGTCCAGGTTCCATATTACCCCAAGACCACCAGTGACTCCTACAGCTTCCTAAAAGATTCCCTTCTTTCTGCCACAATAACTCACAAATTTCCTTCCTTCCTCATTACTTATCTTTGTTTCCTGCAAAAGGTAGATGTTTGCCATGGTCTTCTCTAAATGGTACTTCACCACGCGCCTCTTGTCAGGGGCCGATAAGCCCCTGATATTCCATGTTATGATTTTCATTATTGTCCAAGGGAGTCCTCTGCTCCCTTGGATTTAGTCATAAATTCTTTTATATTTTTGAGATCGAGCTCCGAAGCTGCCTTAGCCCTTTTCTATTTATTGCTCTTCCTTCCTTTTCCTTTTTTGGTTCCCCTAATCTCCCTCATAGCAAATTGACTAATTTTCCTTGTGTCTGTAACCCCCAATTCATCATCAAAGAGCCCTCAATCCGAGTCATCGAGTCCTTCCTCTTCAGACACATCGATGTCTCTAATAACCATACTCAAGTTGTCACCTGGGTCTAAATTTTCCTTAGCACCCGAGGGCAATTCCCTACTACTCTAATATGTTTCCATGACAAGGCACGACTTTGAAATTACCTATGTGGCTCTTTTCAGCTCTTTAGCTTTCTCTCCCGCCCTTGCCTTCTCTGTCTCTAAATTTTCTCTTTCTTTGACAATCGGGGCTAGTTCTTCTCTCCTTGCTACCCCCTGGACATGGCCTTTAGTTGTTTGTTGATCCTTTCCTCCCTTTCTAACCTAGATTTTGGTTGTTTTCTTCTTTTTAAACTTACATCTTGGCTCCCTGTGATTCCTCCTTCCGCAAGATAAACAATACATCTTGTCTTCCTCAACTTCGATCCTTTGTACCCAGTGATTTCCTCCCACTCAAAGTGCTATTTTCTTTGGAATTTGATTTATTACTGTAACTCTCATTCATGCGTAGAGATAGGAATCTCTATTCAATATGTCTTCATCAATATCCAAAAGTGTTCCAAGAGACTGGCCTATTTTCACCAAACATTCTTCTGACCAATAATCTATGGTGGGTTGTAAAGGCGCAACCATATTGGCTTTTTGTATGGAGTGAGCTCTATCGGATTGAAATTTCTTTTCCATTTTTGAAGATATAGTGGCATTCCTTCAATCCACCAATTTCCACTTTGGAGGACATGGCTTCTCTGTCTTCCTCAGAGCGGAAGAAGACAATAAAGAACCCCTTAGGGATAAATGTAACTATTACTCCTTCCTTCCAATTCTTCTGGATCCATCCCAGAATTTTCTCCCTCAATAATCTTTTTCTGATGATTCGTCCAATAATTGCCAGGTCATAGAGCATGTACGCATCCTCTTCTACTTCCTCTGTTAGGTCAATTGTGAAGTGCCCCGAAATCTTTTCACTTCTTCCCTTTGTTTCCTCACGCTTCATTTTTTCTTGCTTTTGCTTGGAATCTTCGCTCTCCTTTGCCACCATCATCTCCTTCGCCCGTGCTTCTTCTTGCTGATCCTATTTATTTTTCGCTCACCATTCTGCCCTACACAATTTTGCTTCCCCAGATCACTCACCATAAAAATAACTTTTTATGTCTTTATGAATTATATTTTTTTAACTTACCAGGAGGTTTGAATCTAGGTTGTTGGCTCTACAGGCCAAAGCCCCACCATTTCACCACAGAGTCTCCCCTCTTGGAGGGTAAGCAACCTCAATTTTTAATACGGTAGAGGGTGACCCCGCAGGGTTTGAACCTTGGTTGTTGTCACTACAGGAAAGAAGCCCAATCATTTCACCAAAGGGTCATCCCAAATTGGGGGTAAGGTCCCTCAATTGTTGACATGGTAGAGGGCAAACCCATGAGGTTTGAACCAGGGTTGTTAGCACTACATGCAAGAAGCCCCACTATTTCACCACAGGATCTCCCCTAGGTAAGCTCCCTCAATTGTTGACGTAGTAGAGGGTGACCCCATGAGGTTTGAACCTAGGTTGTCGGCACTATAGGCAAGAAGCCCCACCATTTCACCACAGGGTCTCCCTATAATTAGTATAATATATATAATTATTTTATATTTATATTGTATTATATTTATTTTATATTATAATTAGTATAATAAAATAACAAACATGGGAGAAATGCATTAAAATTGAGTTATGATTGGCCAAAAGACATTGAACTCAAACCATGACATGCCCATGCCTGACATCCTTTTTCTATCTAAACTTTAAATTTTATTGCTACATGGAATGATAGGTGATACCTTGGTATAGATCATTAATCTAACAATGGGTGCAAAAACCCACCAAGATCAACAATAAGTGGGGCAATCGCTCTAATGAAGAGCACACTATCTAAATTAGCCACTAAAGCCTTATGATGTGCTACCAATGAGAAACAAACATGTGGATGCAATAGGTTCATGCCTCATCCTTATTTTTTGTAGGCTTTGGACAAAAATATGTTATTCATTCTAGATTATCATGATTTGTTGATGCCATATATAAATAGAGTAAATGGTCTAGATACTACCAAATCATATGCCACCCATACAATTTTGTTCTTCAAGGAGGATGGTACATTGAAACCAATTGTGCACAATAAAGCTTAGTCTATCTCCAACTGTTAGAAAAGTATTCATGCCTGCAAAGGAAGGAGCACAAGGAGCCCTATGGTAACTCACTAAAGCTTATGTGGTCATCAATGTTTTTGGCCTCCATGAATTGATTACTCATTGGTATGTCCTCTTGATTATTTTAAATGATCTCAAAGTTTATGTTTGTATATGATTTGGATATACAAAATTAATCTTAAAACTTATTCTTTATAAGGCTATGAACACACACAGGCACATAA
Organism: Cunninghamia lanceolata; assembly: GCA_027924645.1. Taxonomy (NCBI): domain Eukaryota; kingdom Viridiplantae; phylum Streptophyta; class Pinopsida; order Cupressales; family Cupressaceae; genus Cunninghamia; species Cunninghamia lanceolata. The sequence continues at coordinate 5,462,659 of BSBN01000703.1, read as the reverse complement.
CCATATATAATCTTGGCAAATAGGTTGTATACACCTAAAAATGACACAATTCATTCTAAATAAATATTCTAAATATTTATTCCGTTCTTCTACCAATTAAATAAATATTCTAAATTTATTTAAGCGGTTCAATATTCCATAATTAAATAAATTCAATTTATTTAATTAAAACCCCTAAATTCTTCTAATGTCCTACACAATTAAATAATCCTAAATTATTTAATTAATCCAAATCCCCCTATCCTAAGTTCTAATTTCAAAAATCCACCTCACACTTACACCTCACTTTTCCACCTCACCTTGTCCACCTCATCAGGTTGCACATGTAATTAAATATATTAAATATTTAATTACCTATTTTTCCCTCACCCACATGTTCTATTTCTTCTCAAATCAAAAGTTAGTTAACTAATCAATCAAAAGTGTTAACTAACTAGTCAATTGAGTTAATCCCTCAATCAATTCAGCCAATTCCATAATTCATTCTTCCAACTGACTAATCAAGTTTGTTAACTAATCAGTTAAAGGAGTTAACTCTCCAATCAATGTTGTCAAATCCCCTCTTTCATGATGGAGCAGAGACACTTGTCATATTCCTACTGGTTGCACATTCCTCAACCTCTCTCAGCTGTTGATCTTCATATCTCCTCTCAACCGTTGATTCCCAATCTTCCAAGTCTATAAAAGAAGCTTCATCCCTCCATTCTAATCATCCAGGTTATTCATATTGTTACTCTGCAGAATTCCACCCGCGCGCCTTTGGCACCCCCAATATAATCTACTTGAGATCACCCTATGCTTTGAAGCTCTACTTCACAGCATTATTTATCAACACAGCCATTTACCATCAACATCCTACAACACAGCTAAAAGAGTGCACTCACTGAGGGCCTACTTCATCAGCAAAGGATGGTTGTAATAGGCAAACAACAAAAGCTTTGAAACAGGGAAGGTTTGCATTGTGTTATTCATTGCTCTTTTCATTCAATCTTTCTTGTTTTCATTATTTTGTTGATGTTTGGGTTTGATATTGTCGATTTGATTAAACCACATTTTATCCTAACATTTTTGGCGCCCACCGTGGGGCCTTTGCCCTTTTATCTCATCAAAATCTGAGCTTTTTTGAAGGCAGGTTCCATACTGGTCACGCACAGGCACGCACAGACTACTTCGGCGCATTTGAACATTTCTGCGGCACATATACCCACTATTACGATGCTTCTGTTACTTCTACGCATCTGTGCTTTTTAACAACGCTTTTGTGCACTGTTATGGCGCATCTGTCATTTATGTGCTTCTGTGTATTCCTGCGGTGCTTTTACACACTGTTACTATGCATTCGTCATTACTGTGCATCCGTTCATTATTACTACACATTTGAAGACTGTTACGGCACATCTGTCATTCCTGCGCTTATGTATGTTTCTGCTACACTTTTACTCACTATTGTGGTGCATTTGTTCTTACTGCGCTTCTATTGATTATTTCTGCGCATTTAATCACTGAAGCTGCACTTCTGTAATAGGCTATGGTTTTAGTATTTTCTAGGAAAATTTGCTAACGCTAACCTTTTCATAGGTGTTTGCTGGAGCTGTTTTGCAGGATAGGCTCAGGTTTAGTTCCATATAGTTGCATTTAAATAGTTCACACTTCACTTTCTAAGGGATAGTAAAACTGATGTGCATTCAAATCTTCACCTAGCTCTAATTAGGAAAGAAGTAACTGGATCCTTTGTTTCTTGCATTGCAATACTTTCCAAGTTATTGCTATCTAGGATTAAAACTGAACTCACCATTAAATTTGGGGTTAAAATTAAACTACTGCTATCTCGTGAGACCAAAACTTCAAAGTTAACTATTCCATGCTACGAGGATTAAAACTAAACTCACCATTGATTTTGGGGTTAAAATTGAACTACTACTATCTCGTGAGACCAAAACTTCAAAGTTAACTATTTCATGCTACGCGGATTAAAACTGAACTCACCATTGATTTCTGGGATTAAAACTGAACCAATGCTATATTGCTAAAATCACTTCAAAGTTCTGTGCTTGCCCAAGTAGATTAGCCCATTTAGTTTTTCTACTTTTAAATAGGTTGGATTAATCAGTGTTTTATGTGCTTGACGAATGACAATAGGCTTATGCTCTCCCCTTTTTTGGGTGATCAGAGTGCCAGACTTGTCATTCTATTTGTTTAACCTTTAGGAGGGGCCAGCCCTTGGATGCACGCTTATCCAAGTGGGAATGACCCTGAGTGGTAACAGGCTAAAGCCAAGCCCTACCAAGCCACTTAAAATAAATTGTACTTGAGGTGAAAACTTCCTGCAACAAGTGCTGCTATGTTACACCGACGGCCAACCTCCCCCAAAACCCTCTAAGGCGCAACCCTTTGACGCTGGGAGACTCCACAACAGAGAGTAGTGCTGCCCATGTGTAACCACTTGAACGGTTGCCCGCATTAAATACCTCTTGTTCTAGTGGCCCAAAACCCTTGTAATCCATTTCTCACCTAGGATCTTTGTGCTTGCTTTTGTTCAATTTAGTCCAAAATAGAGTCAAAAAAACTACAAAAGCAATGAAAAACTATAAAATATTCTTTGTGCTTGCTGTGTTTTCTTGCTGTTAATTCATAAAATCAGACCACGAAGGCCTTTTTCTAGCCAAAAAATACCAAAAACAATAGAAAAATCCAAAATTTTGCTAAAAAACCAAAGCTGCGCATATACTTATTTCTGCTGTGCATTTGTATCGACTTGCTGCACATACGTATAGACTTGCTGCGCATATACAGACTGTTGCTGTGCATTTATCCTTCACCAGTGTTGTGCATATACCGTGACTTATGATGCATCTGTTCATTCCTATTGCGCATTTATTTCTGCGCATATACTACAGTGAGCACATGCACTATTTTTGAGAAAATATTTTTACCTGTTTGGAGCACCCATTTCAGCTAGCTTCACTTTCTGAGATCAATTCAACATTGCAGTCAGTCTTCATCCATTTCACCCAAATCTCTCTCTTTCGTCAATCGTACCATTCACTTTCTATCCAAACCCCTCTTGTCCCAAAGTTAGTTTATCCCATACCGGTTCAACATAGGTCCCTTTTCGTGTCATTAGTGAATTCACGTAAGCCTAGTAGGTCACAGTACCTTTGGTAGTAGTCTTGTTGAACAACTAGTCCATACACAGTAAGACGGTATCAAGTACCCTTGCTAGTGGCTACCGTCTTGTGTCAACCATCTTACTTGAAGTCATTGAGCGAAAAAGTCCTTTGTCCAAGTCTCATCCTAGATATCTTATCCACTGCAGTCTCCGTCAGCACCTTGCCAAAATTTCTAGTCCCAGTCCCCTCCATCCCGCGTCACCTTGCATGGCTCTTACCCGATCCCAGTACAAAAAGCAAATAGAAATGGCTGGCTCATCCAGTCACCTCATCCCACCACGTGATGGTGACGAAGAAATTTCTCATGAAGAATTAGTAGCACACATCCAAGATAGAAAATTCAAATGCCTAGTAGAGAAGGTGCTTCTTGAAGACCCCCATAAATACTTCCATCATCTTGCTAGTCTCAGAATTAAACTCCCCGCCGACTTTGATATAAGTACAATCATGGAACATGTAGACGATGATCATGAGAGGGGTACAAATGACACAGTCCTGCTTGCAAATGAGAGGGGTACGAATGACACAGTCCTGCTTGCAAATGAGAGGGGTACAAATGACACAGTCCCACATGCAAATGATAGAGGAAAGAAACCCACAGATCAAAATGCTCCTATGGAAGAAATGAGAAAACAACTCGATAGCCTCACACAAGAAATATCAGACCTTACGATGGGTACAAGTACCAAGAACTACTCCTTGGAAGATATAGCACCATACCCCTTTCACAAAAATTTGGTAATGAAACCATTCCCCTATCAGTTCGGAGTGCCAAAGTTTGACAAATATAAAGGAAAAGGGGACCCTAGAGATCATATCCGGGAATTCAAAGCAGCATGTTTAGAAGTAGCTCACAATGAGACCTACTTGATGAGACTATTCCCAAGATCTTTAGGTGGTCAAGCTATGGAGTGGTTCTCACGTCTCCCACCAGGAATCAGAACTTTTGATGAACTTGTCAATAAATTTATAACGCACTTCTCTTACAACATTAAACATGAGGTATCTATGCTAGATCTATGCAACACCAAACAAAGGAGTGGTGAGTCATTCGCCACCTTCTTACAACGATGGAGACAACTAGCTAGTAAGTGTTCTTACGATATGCCTGAGAAGCAGCTATTGGAGATGTTTGTCCACAACCTAAACACTGATCTTAGCTATTAGATACAGATACAATGCCCTACATCATTCTCAAAAGTCATTGAAATGGGCTTATTCATCAAAAAGGCTATGATCACTAAAGGAGCTATCAAGATCTACAAGGACACACCTACTTCCAATTACACAACGGATAAATCAAAGTTTTGGACCAAGAACAAGAATGTGGTCAACGATGGGGTAGTGGATGCCAAGGCGGCAGCTCCCAAGCAACAACCCATATTCACTCTTAAGTGAGAAACAAACAATGGTACACTCAACAAACCACCTTCTTGGGAGCCCAGACCTTGGTTCAGTTCAAATCCAAGGAGAAAATTCACACCATTGGGTGACTCTCAAGAGTCTGCACTAAGGAAGTTGTTGGCAAACAATGAAATTTCTCTACCGCCAACAAGTGATTACGAGCCTATAGTCAAACCTCCCTACTGGAAGGACAGACTATTGTGAATATCATCGAGGAAGGGGGCATACAACTAACAACTACATCCGCCTCAAAAATGTCATACAAGATGTACTAGATTAGAACTAGGGAGGGACACAACAGCATACCTCCAATGAAACTCATGTAGCCTACAGGGATCCACTTCTGAATCACAACAGGCCATATGACTACAACAACAACACCAATGGCCACAACAACAATAGCAACAACAGTAACGACAACATCAATAATCACAACCGGCCAAATCAGTAATGCCAACTATGCAAGTGTGCCATTTGACTACACCATCAACTGCATTTCTGAGCAAATCCCATAGGTCAATGTCATCTCACCCAACCAACAACCAGGACCTAACAGAACTGGTTGCAGTATATATACCCGCAGTGGTAAAGTCATGCTCAATATCACCCCTCCAAGGTCGCCACCATCTCCATCCAATTTCTGTCAGTACAATGTCATCGACCAGTTATAGAAAACTCCGGCTCACATTTCTATATTGGAGCTATTGCGTCTATCTCCTTCTCATAAGGAGATTCTTGAGAAAGCCTTAGTGGAAACCATTGTCCCCACTAATTTGGCCCAAGAAAAGTTCCAGACCATGGTAGGCAATCTGACATCCTCCAACTCCATATCATTTACTGAGCAAGATGACTTCTCTGTATCCCAACCTCATAACACCCTCTGCACATTATCGCATTCATACACAAGCACCGCATCAAAAGGGTTCTCATTGATGGAGGTAGTGGTTTAAATATTTGCACATTAAAGCTAGTCCTTGCACTAGGGTTCTCCGAACAGGCAGTTGATCCAAGGAGGAAAATTACCATCAAAGCATATGATGAGGAAGAAAGAACCACAAAAGGAACAGTTGTCCTACCCATTCAAGTGGGACCAGTAATCAAAGATGTGGTGTGTCAAGTCCTTGATCGGGAGCTTGCTTATAATATCCTACTCGGGAGACCATGGATTGATGCCATGAAGGCTGTCCCCTTAACCTTTCATCAATGCATTAAATTCCCGCACAATGGCAAGCAAGACCCTGACCCCTACCAGCACTGCAATTCTTTCCATGCAAAACCCGAGTGTGTCATACCCAACAACAGAGCATACATTTCCCCTACCCTGCAACAGGACCATACCGCTGAAGCTTCCTCCTCAAGACCCAAAGCATAGAAAGTTACCATAAAAGAAACTGGAGTGAGGGAGTACTCAATTGAGCACAGTCTCAATCTTACCAAATTGCCCTTGTCTCCTAGATCTTTTGGCCAACCCAAACATTTTCCAAAGCCATCTACTCTTCCTGTAGCTCCCGCAACTCCCTTTGTAAAATGGGGGACCTTATCTGATGAAACAGAGGAGTGGGATCTCCTGCAATGGCTTTATGCTGAAGAAGAAAACACACCCCAAGATCCGCCTAGACTCCCAACAGAACTCTATGGGTGAGGTGAGACTATTTTGCACAAGATGGGGTATGAAGGACAAGGCCCCATCGGCCTCAGAAAAGAAGGAATCATTGAACCTATACAACCTTCTTCATCCTCATCGGCTAGAAACACAAGTGGCCTAGGATACAAAGGCAAGGGTAAAGCCAAGGAAAATGCTTGCCTTGTGGAAACAATCCAAACACTCCAAGTGGATAGCGACATAGATTCAGATGATTCAAATGAGTATGAGTGGGACGAGCTAACAGAGCACTCCTACGATGATAAAGAGGTCGACACCATCCAAACTCTTAGCCCCTATTGTGAGGGACAAACGCAACAGGACAAACCACTGGAGTCTGATTTGCCCATCCCTGAGATTATGGCTTTCGAGGAAAGTTTAAATTCCATTGCAATAAACAACTTGGAGGAAAGTACCACTCGGAACACTACCCCCACCAATGCTCCTAACATTTCCATTCACACCATCAATGAATCAGGTCTATCATCTGACTCCCTTCCCCTCTTGCACCCTGAGCTTATTGACTAGGATCTGCAAGGAACTCCCCAACTAGATATGTTCCAAAACGACGATGCTTACATCGATTATATGGAACTTAGAGACCACTTACCCAAGGGAGATCATAAAGCTAGTTTTGCTATTGAACTGAATACCATGGCTTACTTCGAGGAGGGTGCCAAGCCTTCCAGTTGCAAAAATATCAAGATCAAAAATAGATCTGACAGTGAAAACTGCCTTGCGGCAGTGTCAGATCATAAAATAGTAAAAAGAAAGGACGCATCTGAAGGTGAAAACCCAACTGTGGCACCTGACGATGGAATGCTTGACACTCTCCCTAGTGATATGTACTAGGAAAGGTCACAAATTGTTGTGGAACCAACAAAGCCCGTGAATATTGGAACAGAAGAACAGCCCAAGATTATCCACTTTGCCAAATCTCTTACGCCACCAGAGAAAACCAGGTTTGTACCATTCTTTAAGAAGAAGAGAGGCAGCTTTGCTTGGTCGTATGCAGACATGCCAGGTCTAGACCCAAACTTAATTCTGCATCATCTGCCATTGGATCCAGGAGTGAAACCAGTAAAGCAGAAGCTGAGAAAGATGCATCCTCACATAGCCCTTTTGGTCAAAGAAGAACTCAAGAAATTGTTGGATGTGGGGTTCATTAGAGCCATAGATTACCCAGAATGGATATCTAATATTGTGCCAGTGTCTAAACCAAATGGCCGAGTTCAACTATGCAATGATTTTCGAGACTTAAACAAAGCATGCCACAAGGATGACTTTCCATTGCCAAACATCGATATCATAGTCGACCTAACTGCAGGACATACAATGCTATCACTCATGGATGGATTCTCAGGGTATAATCAAATCAAAATAGCACCAGAGGACCAACACAAGATGGCTTTCACTTGCCCATGGGGTACCTTTTGCTGGAATGTCATGCCATTTGGCTTGAAAAACACAGGTGCCACATATCAAAGAGCTATGACTACTATATTTCATGACATGATGCATGTAACTATGGAAGACTATGTTGACGATATCATAGAAAAATCTCTCACAAGGGACTCACACCTGGATGTATTAGAAAAAGTCTTTCAGAGATTGGACTAATTCCATGTCAAACTGAACCCAAAGAAATGTGTGTTTGGGGTAACTTTAGGCAAGTTGTTAGGCTTCATCGTGTCAGCAAACGGAATAGAGGTCGACCCTACCAAGGTCAAAGCTATAATGGACATGCCACCACCCAAGACTCTAACTCAGTTGAGATCCCTACAAGGTAAGCTACAGGCCATCCACAGATTCATTTCACAGCTCGCAGACAAGTGCCAACCTTTCAACCATCTCCTACATAAGAACATTCCCTTTAGGTGGGATGAGCGGTGTGAAGAGGCATTCAACAAGCTAAAGGAGTACCTTATGCATTGATGAAGGGGGTAAATCATAAAACACACAATAACAGAAATTGAACATAGAGAATATAACTTTCTTTTATTGATCTGGGCAACTCATTACATTACAGAAGCTTAATTACAATAAAAGGAATCAGTCCTCCACAGGCTGCAACACACTACAACTACCATCACCAGGCTCTGGAATCTTTCGCCTTCTGTAACCTCCAAATCAGCTAGGGTTTCTATTTTTCTGCCTATTCTTGACTCTACACTTGCCCCCTTAACTCTACTACTGCCCAGGGTCCCCAAAATAGCCATAAATAACACTTTTTGGTGGCCTACAGCTAAATTTTGAAATTTACAACTCCCTATAAAAGTAGGTAAACTTCCGGGAAGCATAACTTTTGATCCAGGTGTCCGATTGACGAACCGTTTTAGGCATCGAAAAGCTCGCAATGTGAACTATCACGCCAAAAATCCATAAATGGATTTCTATCAACTTTTTGGGATGTTTAGGGAAGTTTTAGTGCCTCATATCTCGTTTCAAAAATTTTTAGGGGCTTTTCAAAAAACAAAAAACTTTAATATCTTTCAGCTCACAAATGATCTTTGCTTAATTCCTTCGCCAAAGGTCTTATATTTCCATTTAGTAACTTTCTGCAAGTTTTCACTTCAATCCGTGCCCAACTGCAAACTTTCCAAAAATAGCAGGTAGACTTTCCAAAACAGGCAGGTTGCTATTTTTAGCAGTTTTGAAAAAATTGAAAGTCCTACATCATTATTCTGCATATTATGGAACCAGAAACACTAATTATGGAAAGAAATGAAAACAACTACAATGATTTTGAATTAACTTCTTTTTGGGTGATGCAAGATTGCCCTTACACCACTGGATGCTCTTGCATCAGACACCTAGGGTAATTTGAGAAGTAACCCTGTCACGTCTCAGATGTTTATGTGAGGGAAACCCAAATGGTCAACCTCTGCCTTAGATAACCAAGAGGAATCTTCAATAGGCCTTCCTTTCTATTTTACCAGATATTCTTCATATTGCTTGTTCCGAGTACTTCTTCCCACACGGCTATCCAAGATCTCTTCTATCTCGTCCATTGAAGTAGATGCTGGAATACTCCACTGTGCTTCTGTTGGTCCATCCTCTGCTCCACCTTCATGATATTTTGATAAATCAGCAATGTTGAAAACAGGGGAAATATTGATCCCATTTGGCAGCTCTACCTCATATGCATTGCCTGAATCATGCTTCTTCAAGATTCTGCATGGTCCAAATTTTTTCATTTTCAACTTATTGTATGTTCCAATTGGGAACCTTTCTTTTCTCAAGTGAACCATGACTTCATCTCCTACCTGAAACTCCTTATACCTCCTCTTCTAATCTTCCTTAGCCTTGTACTGAGTATTCATCTTATTAATGTGCTTTCTCACCTCTTCATGCAAATTCTTCAGATGTTCTGCAAAGTCTTCAGCTTTGGCACTTGTCTTTTCTCCCTTATCTAGATTCCTTAACTCTGAAGCATTTCTTGGACTATTTCCATATACAATCTGGAATGGTGATTTACCAGTACTCCTATTGATAGAATTGTTGTAAGCAAATTCTGCCTATGGTAAAATCAAATCCCATCCCTTGGGCTTATCTCCTACTAAGCACCGTAGCAGGTTACCCAAACTCCTATTCACCACTTTGGTCTGTCCATCAGTCTGTGGATGGTGTGCAAAACTGAACTTCAAATCTGTCTTCAACTTCTTCCATAATGTCCTCCAGAAATAACCAACAAACTTGGTATTTCGATCTAAAACTATGCTCTTTGGTAGACCATGTAGTCTCACCACCTCTCTGAAAAATAATTCAGCAATATGAACAGCATCATTAGTCTTCTTGCAAGGAATAAAATGTGCCATCTTCGAGAATTTGTCCACCACCACAAAAATGGAATCATGTCCTCTCTGTCCTTGGTAAACCAAGAACAAAATCCATACTGATATCATCCCATGGCTTCTCTAGTACAGGTAATGGTTGAAACAACCCTGTATTATGACTTGTTCCTTTTGCCATCTGACATACTTTGCAACTCTACACAAACTTCCTCACATCCTACTGTAGCTGTGGCCAATAATAATTTTCACCAACAATAGCAATGGTCTTATATCGACCAAAGTGTCCGGCCAATCCTCCACTATGCTTCTCCTTAATCAGGTTCTCTCTCATGGAACTCCTTGGAATGCACAACTGGCTTCCTCTAAACAACATGCCATCTTGGATTATGAAATCCAACCATCTTGTCCTGTCCAAAGTAACAGGTTCCAAACAAGCTTTCCAGGCCTCTGCAAAATCTGGATCCTCAGGATACAAACTTTTGAGCTCATTGAACCCAACAACCTCTATCTTCATTTCTGTCAACAAATTTTGCCTTCTGCTCAAGGCATCTACAACTCTGTTGGAATTCCCACTCCTGTGCTTCAAAACAAAAGTATAGCTTTGCAAAAACTCAACCCATTTTAAGTGCCTTTGGTTCAACTTTCCTTGACTATTAAGATACTACAAAGCCTGATGATCAGTATATAAAACAAACTCCTTTGGCAACAAATAATGTCTCCATTTCTTCAAAGCCTGAACTATTGCATAAAAATTCTGATCATAAATAGAATACTTTTTCTTGGCATCATTAAGCTTCTCACTAAAATAAGCTATGGGCTTACCTTCTTGGCTCAAAACAGCTCCTATACCACTACCACTAGCATCACAATCTACCTGAAATACCTTATTGAAATCTGGAAGTGCCAAAACAGGTTGCTCTACAACTTTCTGCTTCAATGTATCAAAGCTCTTGTCTGCTCTTTTAGTCTATCGAAACTCTTTTCTATCCCCTCTCATTGTCTCAGTTAGGGGTGCACAAATGCTACTAAAATTCCTGATAAACTTTCTGTAAAAACTTGCCAACCATGAAAGGATCTTACCTCCATTGTACTCCTTGGCGTAGGCCATTCAATGATAGCCCTTACTTTTTCTAAGTCCATCTTAAGACCTTCTTCTAAGACTACAAATCCCAGGTATACCAACTCCTTTGTAAAACTACATTTCTTTAGATTAATCAGCAACTTTTTCTCCCTAAGCTTCTCTAGAACTCTTCTGATATGCATCAGATGCTCATGCCAAGTCTTACTAAAAATTAAAATATCATCCAAATAAACAATAACAAAACTTTCTAAAAATTCTTTCAATACCTCGTTCATGAGCCGCATGAATGTGCTCGGTGCATTGGTTAGCCCAAATGGCATGACTAACCACTCATACAAACCTTCCTTTGTCTTGAAGGCTATCTTCCATTCATCTCCTTCTCTGATACAGATCTGGTGATACCCACTCTTCAGGTCAATTTTCGTGAAGTACTTGGCTTCACTCAAACAATCCATAATGTCATCCATTCTTGGCAATGGAAATCTATACTTGATAGTTATCTTATTGATGGCTCGAGAGTCTGTACACATCCTCCATTCTCCATCCTTCTTTGGTGCTAGTACTACAGGTACTGCACATGGACTTAGGCTCTCCCTTATCATTCCCTTCCTTAACAACTCCTGAACTTGTCTATTCAGCTCTTCATTCTCTGCAAGGGTCATTCTGTGGGCTGCCTTGTTTGGCAAACTGGCTCCTGGTATCAAATCCATTTGATGACTTATCTTCCTTACTGGTGGCAAATCTTCTGGTACATTATCATAGATAATGTCCTGGAACTCTTCCAACATATCTGAAACTTCTGCTGGTACATCTTCACAGTTCTCTTGACTAATCTTAGGAATCAATGCAAAGCAATGACGCTCATGTTTCATACCCTCCAAAAATTTCCTACTATCTACCAGGCAAATTCTGGCAGTACTACATACCTTTTCTTCCACCTCCTTCAAGGGCTTCAACTTATGACGAACTCCATCCTTTGTCAGGGAATATGTGTTTGCACGGCCATCATGGATAGTGCTCCTATCATACTGCCACAACCTCCCCAATAGCATATGACATGCATCCATCGGTATGATATCACACAACACCTCATCATGGTAATCACAATCTTGAACTTCATTAAACATTGCTCATTGACCAAAGCTCTATGGTCCTTCTGCAACCATGCAATCCGATATGGATGCGGATGCTTTCTTCTTGTCAACTTCAACTTGTCAACCATTTCCTCTGAAACAAAATTATCAGTGCTTCCACTGTCAATAATAATATCACAACACTTACCTTCACATTTGCACCTTGTGCGGCATAAATTATTCCTTTGATTGGGTTCTTTCTCCTGATTCAGCAAGGTTCTTCTAACAATTAGGGTTTCTCCCCTTTCAGCATCTTCAGAATGCTCAGAATGTGCATCTTCATCTACATGTGCAACTCGTGCATTGCCTTCAGGTCTTCTATTTGTCCTTCCTTGATGTTGTGGACACTCGTATGCTCGATGCCCTTCTTCCCCACATTGGAAATAGGTTCCTCTGAAACCTCCTCTTCTGGGTCCTTGCCCAAGTCTACCTCTTCCTCTTCCTCTTTGCTCACCATTGTTCTGGTCACGAGGGAGGTAGGTGTTATCCCCTCTCTCATTTCAACTGGTGCTAGCTTCTTCACTCTTCTTTTGATCTTCATTATGGCCTCCATAGGGCCTCCCACCAGTCCTTCCACCTTGACCTCTTCCCCTTTGCTTGCTTTCAAATCTTTTATTCAGCTTATCTTCCACCTTCAGGGAAAACTAGTATGCATCTTCTATGGTGGTCATTCTAACTAGGCTCAGCTCCTCTTGAATACTCGGCCTCAACCCATTAATGTAATGGGCCACCTTCTCCTTGTTGGCCTCTCCATGGCCTGTCCTGATAGTGATCTTATAAAAATCTTCGGTATACTCCTTAACAGACTTGTTACCTTGCTTTAGTCCTTGCAACTTCTTCAGTAACTCCATCTCATAATCCACAGGAATGAACTGCTTCTTTAGTTTCTCCACCATCCGATCCCATCTGGTGATCTTTCCTTTTCTTCTTCTATTCCTCTCTAGTTGGACCTCCTTCCACCAAATATTGGCATGGCCCTTCAACTTTGCTTTTGCAAACTTGACCCTATCTGGGTCCTCCACATCGTCATACTCGAAATACTCCTCCATGTCATTGATCCAATCAATAAGCTATTATAGGTTCAAATCCCCAGAATATGTAGAAACCTTGATCCTGGGCCTCTTTCTGATCTTCGAAATAGCCCTCAACAACCTAAATTCTACAGGATCTCCAGCAACTTCTTGTTCTTCCTCAGATAGCTCTTCTTCAGCTTCATCTTCGCTTTCGTTTCTTATCCTCAGCTCAAACCCTCTTCATAGTTCCTCTTGTAACACATCGATTTGCCTTTGCAGGGCTCTAAAACCCTCTTCTGTCAAAGCATTCCTCCCAACACGATTTCTTCGTGGAGGCATCCTGGTCTCCGCAGCAAACCCACAACCTCAGGTCCTGGTGCAAACTACCTCACGGTTGGTGATCTGTCTACACACTCAAGAACCCTTGCTCTGATACCACTTGATGAAGGGGTAAATCATAAAACACACAATAATAGAAATTGAACACAGAGAATAGAACTTTCTTTTATTGATTTAGGCAACTCATTACATTATAGAAGCTTAATTACAATAAGAGGAATCAGTCCTCCACAGACTGCAACACACTACAGCTACCATCACCAGGCTCTAGAATCTTTCACCTTCTGTAACCCCCAAATCAGCTAGGGTTTCTATTTTCCTGCCTAGTCTTGACTCTACACTTGCCCCCTTAACTCTACTACTGCCCAGGGTCCCCAAAATAGCCATAAATAACACTTTTTGGTGGCCCCCAGCTAAATTTTGAAATTTACAACTCCCTATAAAAGTACGTAAACTTTCAGGAAGCATAACTTTTGATCCAGGTGTCTGATTGACGAACCGTTTTAGGCGTCGGAAAGCTCGCGATGTGAACTATCATGCCAGAAATCCGTAAACAGATTTCCATCAACTTTTTGGGATGTTTAGGGAAGTTTTAGTGCCTCATATCTCGTTTCAAAAAATTTTAGGGCCTTTTCAGAAAACAAAAACTTTAATATCTTTCAGCTCACAAATGATCTCTGCTTGATTCCTTCGCCAAAGGTCTTATATTTCCATTTAGTAACTTTCTGCAAGTTTTCTCTTCAATCCGTGCCCAACTACAAACTTTCCAAAAATAGTAGGTAGACTTTCCAAAACAGGCAGGTTGCTATTTTTAGTAGTTTTAAAAAAATTGAAAGTCCTACATCATTATTCTGGATATTATGGAACCAAAAACACTAATTATGGAAAGAAATGAAAACAACTACAATGATTTTGAATTAACTTCTTTTTGGGTGATGCAAGATTGCCCTTACACCACTGGATGCTCCTGCATCATGCATCCACCCATTCTCATGCCTCCAATCCAAGGAAAACCTCTAATTCTCTACATATCTGCTACACCTACTGCTCTGGAGGCACTTCTAGCACAGCATGATTATGAGAACAAAGAAAGAGTTGTATACTACATCATTCGAACCTTAGTGGGCTACGAGTTGCAATACTCACAAGTAGAAAGATCATGTCTCGCGGTAGTTTTTGCTTCACAAAAACTTTGGCATTACATGATTGCACATCTAGTTAAGCTCATTGCAAAAATAGACCCATTGAAGTATCTTCTCAGCAAAGCTGCTCTCATAGGTCACCTAGCAAAGTGGGTAATGCTTCTTAGTGAGTATGACATCAAATATGTGGATAGAAAAGCCATCAAGGGACAAATCATAGCTGACCAACTAGCTGATGCACCGTTACAAGATAGTAAGCCCATGCAGTTTGAGTTTCTCGACGAGTCCTTATTCACTATATCAACATCTTCTTGGAAACTCTACTTCGACGGGTCTTACACAAACCATGGATTGGGGGCAGGTATCCTGTTTATAACTCCCCAAGGCGACACAATTCCAAAGTCTTACCATTTGCTATTTCCATGCACCAACAACATAGCAGAATATGAAGCCTTGGTAATTGGTCTCAAGATGGCAACTGAGTGGAAAATCCAAGAACTGCATGTCTACGGTGATTCTCAGCTTATAATCAATCAGGTCAATGATGAGTATCAAACCAAAGATGAAAAGCTCATCCCCTACAAAAGAATGGTCGACGACTTCAAAGAACACTTTGGGACCATCTCCTTCGAGCAAATACCCAGGATCAAGAACAAAGCAGCAGATGCAATGGCTACCATAGCCTCTCTTCTAGAAATACCTGAAAATGAGTCACGGTATGAGTTCTTAGTGGAAACTATCCGGCAACCAGCTTATGATCTTCTTGAGACCCATTCCATTTGCCTTCTAGTTGGATCTGATTCACCTTGGTATGGTAAGACTTACACTTACCTCAAGGACAACATTCTCCCACCTGACCTCTCTTCTAACCAAAAATGAACCTTCATATGACAAACCTATTGCTACACCATCATAGTCGATACCCTTTACCGACGTGGTCTGGATGGTACTTTGCTCCGTTGTTTAGAACAAGAAGAATCCATAACTGCCTTGCGAGATGTATATGAAGGGATTTGCAAAACACACTCCAGCGGTCCCTCCTTAGCCAAGAAACTCATGCGTTTGGGTTATTACTAGCCAAACATGGAAATGGATTCATATCAGTTTGTTAAAAAGTACAAACAGTGCCAAATACATGGGAACTTGATCCATGCACCTGCTCAAGAGTTGTGACCTTTAACGACACCCTGGCCCTTTTTCCAGTGGGGACTTGACCTTGTGGGAAAGATTCATCCACCCTCTTCCAACAACCACAAATTCATCATAACCGCCACTGAGTATTTCACAAAGTGGATTGAGGTCATTCCCCTAACCACCATCACAGGTAAGCAAATTTCATCTTTCATTCTGAATTACATTATCTACAGATATGGCATTCCTTCATCTATTATCATGGATAATGGAAGACCATTCAAAAATCAGGATGTCCAAGAACTCTGTGAGCGTTTCAAAATCCAACATCGTTTCTCCACTCCATACTACCCCCAAGGTAATGGCCAAGCTGAGGCATCGAATAAAACCATTCTAAAAATCCTAAAGAAGACTGTCAATGATGTTGGACGTGACTGGCATGTCCAACTCAATCCCACTTTGTGGGCCTACAGAACCAGTATATGCACTCCCACATGTGCTACACCCTACGCCCTTGTCTATGGTTCGAAAGCCATCCTTCCCATTGAAGTTGAATTACCATCCCTCAGGGTGTTGTTGAAAGGTCTCATATCAGACGAAGAATACAGAGTCTCCAAGTTACAAGAACTAGAGCTGCTAGAAGAAAGGCACCAGAAAGCCTTTGATCATCTCAAAGCCTATCAATAGATGATGTCGAGAAGCTATAACCACAAGGTTCGCCCACGATGCTTCAAGGTCAGGGACCTCATCCTCAAAGAAAACCCTCGCAATCAACAAGACAGAGAAAAGAAAGGTAAGTTTGAACCTAACTGGCTTGGGCCCTATGTGATTGTAGTTGCTTATGGATTGGGGGCATATCAGTTGGCCACGTCAGAGGGTGAGTTGTTCGATGATCCAATCAACAGCATGCACCTTCGCTGGTTCTATACCTAGGAGAACCCCAATGCAAGGAGGCACAATAAAATCACAAATCAAAAAATCAAAAAAAAATTGAAAAGAGAAAATACAAAAAAAAAATCAGAAAAAAATAGAAAGCATCCAAAAAAAATCATCCTTTGGTGAAAACCTGGCAAATAGGCACCTTGGATAGGTATCATGATGAAAACCTGGCAAACAGGCATCATGTTTACTTTCTAGCTTCTCGTGCAAATAAAAGCAAGTGATGAAAACCTGGTAAACAGGCATTACTTGTGATAAACCACCTTCTCCATCTTTGGGAATCCAATCACCCTGAGTCCTTTCTTCCTTCACTCATTTCCCATTTGACCCATATCTACCCTGCAATAAACACTTGACAGTTACCTATCATGGCTTGATACTCTCCTTGTGGCCTTGTCAACCAAGGTTTTGTCCCATACTGTCTCCTTAGTGTGAGCCTAGCATAGCGTCCCTCGTCAGTGTCCATGGTCCAAGTCTATGAACTACGTTGCCTCTGCGCCGTCACGTAGGCAAGGCCATTATTCTAATGCACCCCCGAGGCTTCCATTTCTCCCATGGTCACATTCATCCCCTTTCTTGTCTTCATTCTTGTCGTCTTTCTTCTAGTCCATCCATGGTCCATTAGGGTTTACCCCGAACTACGTTGCCTCTGCGTTGTCATGTAGGCAAAGCCATTTAGCAATGAGCCCCTGAGGCACTAGGTCAGTCCCTTAGGGTCCATCTCCCCAATAAGAATTGTGCAATTTTCTCACCAAACAAGCAAATGCAAGCAAAACCCGTGCCTCCAGCAGAAATCTTGACTATGAGCATCTTAACCTATCTAATGCAAAGCAAATACCCAAAGTCTTCTAAATGATTTTATTCAACTTACAGCAAAAAATAAACACATCTAATGGCAAGAATGTTTTGTGGATTGGAACCAGGGTTAAGTAATAGAGTCTTGATCTTTGTTATCACGTCTTTCTATGCTACTCAAGGATGCCAAAAGCTAGAGACACTATGATGGGGGCATGATTACTTTCTTTGTTTGTTGTTTGGGGATTAAACTTTAGTAATGTGCAGCCTTGACTAAGGACATGATCGGCAAAAGATCATCGAGGACATCAAAGGTCTAACATGAACAAGGGCAATCCTTGTTTGTTGACACGCAAGAAGTACTCAGGTCATCTAGATTCAATTTTGACTAGATGCTTGTATTAACTTGCTAAATTAAACACCCATGTAAGCGGTACTCAGGTCATCTCAGTTCAACTATACCTAGATGCTTGTATTCACTTACAACATTTCAGAAAATGTACCAAAAATAAAATGCCCAATGATGAAATAAAGCACTTCAAAATACTTGCACCATCAAGATGTCAAAAGCAAAGCATCCATCATACATCCATTATACATCCATTTATACATCCATACATCCATATCCCATGCAATAAAAGATCCACAAAATGCAGAGTATCAATGTTTACAAAAGCTTGTGAGTCCTTCTATCGAGGCTTTCTTCTATCAATTAGATTTCTATCTATCATCATATCTTTCATCCTTGTCCAGTCAGTCTGAGCAATGATCCAGATGTAGGTCCACCCTTAATCCATACCAATCAAATCAAAGTCAATCTTGCACAAATGATCCAATCACAATCAGTGGTCTTGATCCTTGTCTGGTCGTAAACCAACTCGATCAGTTAATCAACCAATTGTCTTATACAGGATGTAACATTGTCGAAATCAGACCAATACATGCGTCTTACACAACATGTTTCATTTTCTGAAACCAGACACTATCCTTCATGTTGCTCTAGGGATCTATCATTCCCCACCATGACAACACGCCTGCCGTGTTGGTCTAGGGATATATCGTTCCCCGCCATGACAATACTGTTGTATATCGTTATCAGTATATCATTGGTTTACTGCTTGACAGGGGCAATACCTTGTTTGTTTTTGTATCATTTGTGCATACTGGCTCGCTTGCTTGTGTGTGTTATCATTTTCTCTTGCATCGCGTATCATTCGGCTCTCTCTTCACCCATTTTCCTCAAACCTAACCTTCTTCATCGTGAGATTGTCCGTCTCACGCCTTCTGCCTTCTCCCCGTCCAATCTCCCAAGGGGGCATCCTAACGTCATAACCTGTACTAGGGGCAAACTGGGGCATGTATCACCATCAGACTTTTTATTCTTTGAAGCAACGCCATAAACCGCATTGCATCAAAGAGGGGCAAAATGTATACGCCTAAAAATGACACAATTCATTCTAAATAAATATTCTAAATATTTATTCCATTCTTCTACCAATTAAATAAATATTCTAAATTTATTTAAGCGGTTCAATATTCCATAATTAAATAAATTTAAATTATTTAATTAAAACCCCTAAATTCTTCTAATGTCCTACACAATTAAATAATCCTAAATTATTTAATTAATCCAAATCCCCCTATCCTAAGTTCTAATTCCAAAAATCCACCTCACTTTTCCACCTCACCTTGTCCACCTCAACAGGTTGCACATGTAATTAAATATATTAAATATTTAATTACCTATTTTTCCCTCACCCACATGTCCTATTTCTTCTCAAATCAAAAGTTAGTTAACTAATCAATCAAAAGTGTTAACTAACTAGTCAATTGAGTTAATCCCTCAATCAATTCAGCCAATTCCATAATTCATTCTTCCAACTAACTAATCAAGTTTGTTAACTGATCAGTTAAAGGAGTTAACTCTCCAATCAATGTTGTCAAATCCCCTCTTTCATGATGGAGCTGAGACACTTGTCATATTCCTACTGGTTGCACATTCCTCAACCTCTCTCAGCCGTTGATCTTCATATCTCCTCTCAACCGTTGATTCCCATTCTTCCAAGTCTATAAAAGAAGCTTCATCCCTCCATTCTAATCATCCAGGTTATTCGTATTGTTACTCTGCAGAATTCCACCCGTGCGCCTTTGGCACCCCCAATACAATCTACTTGAGATCACCCTTTGCTTTGAAGCTCTACTTCATAGTATTATTTATCAACACAGCCATTTACCATCGACATCCTATAACACAGCTAAAAGAGTGCACTTACTGAGGGCCTACTTCATTAGCAAAGGACAGTTGTAATAGGCGAACAATAGAAGCTTTGAAACAGGGAAGGTTTGCATTGTGTTATTCATTGCTCTTTTCATTCAATCTTTCTTGTTTTCATTATTCTATTGATGTTTGGGTTTGATATTGTCGATTTGATTAAACCACATTTTATCCTAACATAGGTAATTTAGCCTGATGCATCTAGTTTATAGGTTGCTAAGCCCCATTTTTGGGACACAATAAACATCAATGGTCTAGCTCACCAAATCCTCACAAATGCTAAAGGAATACTTGAATGATGAGTCTTTTCTAACAAGTATTCCATGGAATTATCTCTTGTAGTTTACAAGCACTTGAGATTTGATGAGGAAAGGTTGCCTACAAATCCCCTTAAAAAGTAGGCAATAAGAATAACAAAAGATCAATTTGGTAATGCAACGTCAAGTGAGGAGTGGATCAATGATACATAAGGAGGCATAAAGATCAAACAATTGAGTGCATAGCAAGCAAACAAAGTTGTCCACTACCTTGCATTAGCCACTAGGGCTTGCATATGTGCAACTGATCATCGAAAGACACGATAGATCCATCACTAAATACATGACTATTACACACTAGCAGTTAATTATAGCCGCAGCGTGAGGCAGAGAAAAAAACAACTATTTGGAAAATTGGCTGCTAGTGCACTCCCATGTTTTGTGGTCAATGGTATTTAAAATTTGCATAAAAGAATTTATTTTATTTACATTGTTTAATTTATTTATATTTAAAGAGTTGACTTTATTTTCTTGAGAGTTGTTTATTTTAGTTTCAATATTTTTAAAAATTATTTTATTTTTTTATTTGAAGAACTATTTTTATTTTTAATTTTTTAAGATTTGTTTTTAATTTAAATTATATACATAATTAGAATTCAAAAATTTTATAGCATTAATAATTATATATTTCTAGTTTTATAAAATTAATCTACAAAGACTCTTTGCTAACAAATCATTTTCTCATCAATATTTAACAAATATCTATTCTAAGCAACAAACTCAACTTCAACTATGATATGCCCAGTACAAATCAAACTTGGAGTCAAGGTTAGCCCTAATAACAATAATCTTCATCAACCTAGTAAAGTTGTGATACATTCAAATTGCATGAATCTATATTTGTCCTACTTATGAATCACCATGTCATGACTCATCTAATGACTAGACAACATATACTATTATTACAATACTACAAAGGTAGGTACTCACCACTATGCGGTACTTGTTGAAAAGACTAATAGTTAAAATATATAACTAAATTAAAAAAAAAACAACATAGAGCTATCATTCAAAGTCAACCGGTGGCCCAAAATTTTTTTAAAAAAAATAGAATTAAGTCTAAAATGACAAACCAATTAGTGGGTTAGATCAATTAACATGGGGATAAATACATACAACATGCTTTCATAAATGGATAATATTGAATTCCATGTTGCAATTATATTTCATGTGTGGCATAGTCCATAGACAAATTCTTTAAAGTTTCTTTGCAGGTGCCCACAAGGAAAGCAATTTCCATGCTTCTCAAAGTGACAAATGGATGGTGATTATCCTCTTTTGAGTTTTTTAAAGTTGTGGGTCAATATCCTTGTCATATGAACTTTGAAAGATAAGTATGATGAAGCATCCACTAAATTGTTGGGAAGCTAGGAAAAATTTATTTCTTCCTTTCTAGAATAATTTCAATTTCTTAAAAAAAACAAAAGCATAACAATGATTAGTGTTTACAAAGATAACTATGAAAATCACTTTCCATGGAAAAAAATTAATTTAATAAAATTTTAAATGAAAATCACTTTCTATGGAAATTTTGATTATTTTTTTCAATTTAATAAATTTTAAATTAATCTTATAAAATTTTAATTAAAATCTTTTAATTAGCATGGAGAGAAATTCTACAATGACACCAAGGAGTTTCATGTCGTGTATATAAAACTCTCTAATTTAAATTTGACAACCATTTACAAGTCAAATAATTACTATTTAATAATAAACATAATATTAATGATGTCATTTAAAAATAAACATTTTTTTTTATCAGTAAGTGTGGGGTGAGGGCCCACACCCATGTATAGTAGCATAATCGGAATAGAAGAAAGCTTCAAACCTGATTATCGGGGAGCAAAGATAAAGAATAAAACCAAAGAGGGCAGACAATCTTTTGGGTAAACAGAAAAGAAACTAAAAATAACAAATGGAGAAGATCTTCAAAATGTTGAAACCTTCCCTAACCAATCTACTCACACAAGAAAAAACTCATCCAAGGGTCCTAGCACTATATCTTCATTTTTTTATTTTCGTTTACTCCTTGTGACATGAGAGCTTCCATGGTCCATTGTGTACCCTCACCCATAGAATCCTGGGCTTCCAATCTAAGTTTTTTCACCTCATATTTTCTTCCCCGAGTCCACTTACTAGAATGTCAAATATTATGCTTTGATATTGTACTCACAATCTAGGTGATGATAGTAATTTTGGTACATGCCATAACATCTTCCTGGAAATCATCAAGGGCCTCTTCCTCATCTGTGGAAGTATGAATGAATTGATCCTCAACCTCAAGGGAATGCTTGTGAAGCTAAAGGTCTTCTAAGTCATTAGATATCTTCAATTTGTCATGTGATACCTCCATAGGAGCCTCACCACAAGGAGGATCTGCTTGGTATCTCCAACTACTATATCACGAAGGAAGAAGGATGGGAATGATCCAAAAGCTTCCCATGATTCTGGCATACAAAATCATCGTCAAGGTTGCCTTCTTTTCAAACCACTTTTTGAAGTTGATGGCACAGGAACTGGAAGCGGATTTAGCATTGCAACTAGTGATTTTATGTCCAAAATGGTTGCATTTGAAATAGTGCTCCGAGAGGCCTTCAAAATTGATAGATTACATCCACGAACCATGAGAAGAAATCAATATGACCTTGTGCAAAATAGGCTTGGAGATGTCAATCATAGCATAGACTCTAGTAAATCTTCTTGTTTTATCAAGGGGCCCCTCATCCTTCTTGACAAATTTTGAATTTGGTGAACAAGTTTTTGAATGAGTCTAGAGTTCCTAATAATAAGCAGGAGATTGTATAGACGCAACTAGATCAGGATGGAAGTAATGAACGCATTGGCAGGACCAAAGAATGGTGACCATGGTGTCATAAACAAACCTAATTTTTCAAAGAACCATGGGTTGTGATCCAAAACAAACTTGCAATATTTTGAAGACTAAAAGGTAACCAGAAAAAAGCCATGTTCTAGGAGATCCACTGAAGGAATCTCTAAGTTGTATTGTGTCTCGCTACACCAGGCCAAGAAATCTTTCAACTTTGGATGTTTCCCCATATTTCTAAAGACAATGGATTTGGTTCCCAAGTCCTCATAGATTTCATTGATGCATTCATCAAAAACATGGAAGTCCTTAGGGTCAGCATCCAGTGTGACCACAAAGTCTCCAAGGTTGAGTGTAATGGAGAATTTCGAAGAAGACAATCGAGGGGGAGACTCAGGATTGAGAGAAGTGTTCTCCCCTTGCACACCAAATAATGACAACCCCTGCTCCTTCACACAGTCCTCTTTAAAAAACCTCGTTTGAGTTAGGGACAACCTTTAAAAATGTTTTCTACAAAAATCATTGCATTGGTGAAAAGGATTTGATGGTTTTTTGCACTCACTGAAGACCATGGGCAATGGATCCAACACCTTCAGATTGATAGGCATTGATTTTTTCGCTGTTGATTTGGGCAAAGATCTAGAAGATTTCTTCCCCAAGGCCTTTATCTAAGTCACCAAAGTTCACACAGAACCATTCTTAAGAAGGTCAAAATTAATCGCCATTGTGGAAGGGTTTCCATAGTCCACCTTTTTTCGGTTCACCGGTCACCTTTGCTTGCAAATCCCTTCCACTAGCCCACATCACTCCTCCATTCCCCTATCATTCGCTCGTCATTCTAAATAATAAACATAATATTAGTGATGCCTTATTAAATAAATAAAAAACAAATCAAAAAGTTATATTGAAATTGTTGCATTTGAATTATAATTGTTTGCATGTGTTGTATTATTTATTTTATTACTATTAAAAATTTAAAAGCTCTTGAAAGTTGAAGTATATAATTTGTTAAAATAAAAACAAAAATAGTGTTTCTAAAATAGACTAAACTAACTCTTAAGTAAATAAAATAGCTCAAAAATGATATTTTTGGAAGTTTTTTAAACTAGCATACCTATCTTTTGAAAAATTTATGTAAAAGATGCCAAGAGATCATTCTTGAGGTGCCTATTTTTATTGATTTCTGATTAAGAATAGGCACCTCATCTCTCACTATCTTTTACATAGATTTTTCAAAAGATAGATATGTTAGTTTTACTTTAGAACTATTAAAAATTATTTTTATTTATTTATGTTTGATTTACTATTATAATAAAAATAGTAAATAGTTATATACTTCAATAAATAAAAATATAATATAAATAAATTAGTAAGTAATATTTTTAAATAATTATTTATTTGAACTTTTACTTAAGAA
This sequence comes from Cunninghamia lanceolata, assembly GCA_027924645.1. Lineage (NCBI taxonomy): Eukaryota > Viridiplantae > Streptophyta > Pinopsida > Cupressales > Cupressaceae > Cunninghamia > Cunninghamia lanceolata. Next base: position 5,438,243 of record BSBN01000703.1, on the reverse strand, counting down.
CTATTTATTTACTTATGTTCGATTTACTACTATAATAAAAATAGTAAATAGTTATATATTTCAATAAATAAAAATATAATATAAATAAATTAGTATGTAACATAAATTTTAAATAATTATTTATTGGAACTTTTACTTAAGAACTATTATATTTTAATAATACAATAAATCATAAAAACTATTATCAAGTAAATGAAAAAAGTACTTTTTTGGAAGAGTTATTTTATTTACTTTAAGAGTTCACCAAGGGTAGTTCCCATGATTAACGTTGAGTTGAGGGGTGAGGCTTTAGTCAAGGTGGCGATCTGGGAAATTATGTTACAGGACGGACGACAGTGTCCAAGCTAATAAATGTAATGTTGATAAGTGGATGTTGAGGCATGCGTAATTTGCCCCGACCCTTGTAGATGCTTTATGAATAGTATGTGATACTCTGTGATAGTATGATAAATGTTAGTTAGTAGTATCATGTATAGTTTTTTGAAGTAATGGTTGTATGGACATGGTGTAAGACAGTGTGCTTGATAATGGCAGAAAAACTTTGATATACAGAGTTTGGCTCTGGTTTTTTGGGATGTTTTAGGTATACTTAAAAAAAAAAAATTACTTTTAAGAGTTATTTTATAGAGTTGGTTTATTTACTTAACAACTATTTTATAGTTTTAGTTTTTTTTCAATATATGTGGGTTGTGCTTTAGCTTTTATTATTTTTATATGTCTGCTTTTTAATTGTTTTTGTTAACACCTCGGGCGATTACACTCCACTAAATGTATTTAATAATTTTTAAATTAATCTTATAAGAAAATAAAAAATTAAAAAATCATTTTAATTAAAATGTCTATAAAGAAAATTAAAATATTATAAATTCATTTTAATTAAGTGAATGTGATTGCATGGTAAAGATGAAACATCATTATAATGAAAATTTGAGTTTAATTTTTTTTTGAATAAATTGATGATCTATTACTAAAACTAAATAGGTTACAATATGGAAGTGTCAAGGAGACCACATTAGCCCCAACCAGGTAGAAAGTCTTTTACAAAATAGAGCAAATCAACACCTAGCAGCCATAGTATAGGCTATTGATTTACATATAAGACTTATACATCATACCGAAAATCCAATACCTTTTGCCATCACTAGTTACAATCATGGGTCCAATATGAACAACATTTTAACATATATAATAGTTCAACAATAGCATTGTATGCAGTCCCAAAAAGGAACACACATACACACATATACCATATCAAAATTATATTGTCAATATCTTCTACCATAACTAGTAACAATCACAAGTCAAGCAATTACAATAGAAGCTATTGTAAATAGTCCCAAAACATAAATACAAACTTATACGATAGCAAGAACTTACTGCCAGTACCAACCATAATTGTAACTCTCTTTATAAGCATCCAATTCAAAGGCTCCTATTGGAGGAGAAAGTGTATCCCTATTATCATTGTTGTCAAAATTTTGGTTTTAAAACTCCAAGCCTTCTTCATCATTCCATAGTTATGGACTTACTATATTGGTTATAAAACTCCATGTACTCTTTGATAAATTTTTCGTCTATATTCTTAACATCATGGGGCCAAAATTTTACAAATTTATTATCAAATTTACAAATCATAGCTAAACCTTCATCAATACTCTTCATAAATATCTCTTTGGTAATCTCTAATGTCATTGTAACCTGTTCAACAATATTATAAATATGAGTCTATTGGAAGACTCCGTAAGGTGCCTCCTTTTGTCCTAGAAAACATCCTCATTTCTCCTTTTTCAAATGACCCATAAAATCTTAGTAGAAAGAGTGAGCCAAAAGAAATTAAACTTAAGATTCAAACCATTAACATAACCAAAAAGAATTTCATGCTAAAAAAATTATTTCTAGTATCCCACCCAAGGATATTACCCATAAACAATGTCCAAATAGACTTTGATAAAACTACAATAAAAAAAAAAGATAATCAAAATCTTCAAGCACATTACAAATAGAATAGTTGAATTTAGGAATCAATAGTATTATAAAAAGAGCCCACAACAAGATTTTTTATTAAAAAAAAAAATCTAAAACAAGTCTATTTTTTTTGGCTCTAAATGACTGCACCAGCAACATTTAAGGATATAAGACCAAGCCTTATCATCAATATTAACATTCCAAATAGAACTGACATGGGCTAATACCTCTTGGGAGTTTGTAAGAACCCTATACAATTTGGTAGAATTAATATTGAAGAAAGTAGTACCATCCTCCCACTAAAAATTCTCAGTGATCTTTGTATTGAACTTCAATTCCATAGGAAACTTGATATTAAAAAAGGCCTTCTTTAAAATAGTAAAGGTTCTTGTATGAGAATCAGGTGATGAGTATTTGGTTATGAGGTAAGGCTAATATTTAATAAAACTAGAATTAAAAATGTTGCCAAATTTTGAAATTCCTTTGCTATCCCAAATCTTCATAGAACAACCTTCAATAAGGGCAAGAGGTTTATTATTCCACTACAAGTTCTTCCAAGTAGATCTAAAACTAATAAATTAATTATTCCCTCTTTTAAATGCCTCACTACCATCAATTAACCCCCTCACATTTTCCTATGCCCTCCAAATGTTGCTAAAAATATTAGAACCTACAAGTTTAACATAAAAGTTTCCAAATAGGATATCATGAGGGTGAAGAACTCTCCATTGTTTAGCCTTTTTTGGAACTACAAGTTGAATATTGCTTCTAATTAAAATCTTCCACGGCTCATTGCCATTCAGAGCCTAAGCCTCATTTATCTTTATTCAAGCAACACCAATCCTAGTTTACAACATGCCTTTTCTTTTTACCTTTTCCATTAGACCAGAAGAAATTTCTTATTGACTTTTGAATATTTTCTATTTGATAGCTATCAAATAACCAAACCAAGGCATAGCAAATAGTGTAGGATGACAAAATTTCTTGACACGCTTGAAATCTACTTGCCAACTTGATAGATAGTGGTTATTCCACTTTCTAAATTTCTTTTCAATTTTACAATAAATCCAATCCCACATGTTCTTCAAGGAAGGGTTCAAAGAGAATGAGATCCCCAAGTGTCTAACTTGCATATCAAGTCTACCCCATTGCCATTTGTACTTACCAAACCAATCAGGAGGAGAATCATAGCAACTTAAAAAGATAGATTTAGTTTCAAATATTTTAGCTCCTGATGCTTGGCAATATATATTAAGTCTATTAATTAAGTTATCAAAATTCTCTTCTTCCATCTCAAAAAACAAAGCTATATCATCAGCAAATTGAATGTTTAACAACATTTCCTTATTAGGTAGAGTGATTCCTTTAACCATATTTCCAGACTTACAAGACCTTAATATATAGTGAAAAGCATTAAACGTAATAACAAAGAGGGCAGGTGCAAGTGGACAACCTTCCTTGATCGATCTTTGTAGAATAAAAGGCTTAGTTAATGACCCATTGATGTCAATCTAGGTATAAGCATCATGAAACATAATTCTAATCATATAGAAGAATTCTTTGGGAAAATTAAAAGCATCCAATATTAGCAGAATGAAGGACCACTCCACTTTGTCATAGACTTTTTCAAAATCAAGTAACAACATTCCCACATTCTAGTTCATCCTTTTGGCTCAATCAAGAGCTTCCTAGCTGGTGATGAGGCCTTCCAAAATATACATGCCCTTAATAAACCTAGTTTGAGTATTGTTAATGATACTTGGGAGAATATCAAAGTCTCAAAGCCAAAACTTTTGCATAAATTTTATAGGAGACATTTTATAAAGTGATCGGCCTCCAAAATTTTTATATTTGTTTTGTCTCCCTCTTTAGGGAGAAGTTGGATAATCCCTTTATTAATTTTGTCTCATAAAGAGCCCTTATTGATGGATTCTTTATTTATTAGAAATAGGTCATTAACTACACAATCATTATTAGCTTTATAGAACTCAATAGGCAATCCATCTGCATCAGGGGATTTGCCATTTTTTAAAGACATGTTATGGATGCCCAAGGTAGAAAGGCAGAAAAGGAAAAAGCTATAGCTTCTAAAGTATTGAGTGTTTTCAAAAACCTTCTTACAACAAAAGTTTTAGTTGATGTTGAGGTAGAGGATCATCTATTAGCAAATACTCCAAAGATTCACACCCTAAAAGATAATGAGATGTTGAGACCCTTTTCTATAGAAGAAGTTAAAAATGTTGTCTTTGGCTTCACAAAAGACAAAGCTTCAAGCCCTAATGGTTTGCATGCAGGTTGCTTCTAGTTCTTCTAGAAATTTTTAGAAAAGGAGATGGTAGAAGTAGTGAACGATTCTCTAAAATCTAGGAAAGTGTTGAAAAACTTTGAGTTTACTTTTCTAGATTTAGTACCAAAAAAGGCAAATGTCAAATCCTTCAACGACTATCGTCCCATAGCTTTGTGCAATACCATGAACAATATTATCTCAAAGGTAATAGCAACGTTGTTAAAAGTGATGCTACGTAAGATGAGAGAAAAAGAGAAAGGAGGTTTTATAGGGGTAGGACTAGGAAAATTCTTGATGCAGTATTGATTTCTTTAAAAATTGTGCACTTCCTATTAAAAAGGAATGACAACACTCTAGTGATTAAGTTAAATGTGGCCAAATCTTGTAATAGAATGTCTTGGATTTTTTACATAAATTTATTTTGGCTTTTGATTTTCATAGAAAATGGGTGGATTGGGTGTTTCAAGTGGTTTTCAAAGCTTGTTTTTCAATGATAGTAAATAGTATGCCGATAGGTTTTATTCAAACTTCTCATGGCCCATGACAAGGAGACCCTTAATCCCCTTATCTTTTTATTCCCATGGTGAATTCTTTGGGAAAAGTCATTAGCTTTTTAAAAAGGAATAACAAGAACTTATAAGGTATTTGTTTGTCTCTTTAGCTAGAAACAATTACTCATAGGCATTGATTTGTTGATGATACAATTCTGTTTAGTAAGGTAGTTAGAGCAGGAGCCTTGGCATTGAAGGAGATTCTTAAGGTATATGCTAAAGCTTCAAGTCAGAAGATTAACAAGGAATTATCCAAAATCTTTTTATTTAATACTTCGCCAAAACTACATGGTGTAATGCAAGAGTTTGACTTTAATATAGCCTCCCTTCCTAGTAAGTACCTTAGGCTCCCTTTATTTGCAAGTAGGAATAATGCTTCCTTGTGGGAAGGAGTAGTACAACATCTCCAAAAATATTTATTTTCTTGGAGTGGTAATTGACTTGGTCTAATAGGAAGGATATTGAAAATAAAATCTATTTTACAAGCTATACCTATCTATTTTTTCTCAATTCTCCCTATTTCTAAGGTTGTTCTTCACAAGATCAATAGGATTTATAAATATTTTTTTATGGAAAGGAATAACCAATGAAAATAAATATTCTCTTGTTAAATGGGAAAAAGTATGTATACAGAAGGTTTAGGGGGTGCAAGAGTCAAAGACTTGGAAATTCAAAATATGTCACTTGAAGTGAAGCTAGTGTGGAGAATGCTAGATTATCTAGAGGCTCTTTAGAGTGTCTTGCTAAAAGAAAAATACTTAAGAGGCCTCAACCCTTTTGCATTCCTTCATTCTAAAATGGTTCCCAAAGGATCCTCTATATGGAGATTAATTCAAAAATCAAATTTTTTAATTAATGAGAAGCTTACTAGGGATTTAGGGGATGGTTCTTATGTAGACTTTTGGATAGACTCTTGGATGGAGAACCCTCTTCTTGGATCCATCCCTAGGCTTGAAGAAGCAAAGAGAATCCTCATAGCTTCCTCGAGAAATAGAGTATGCAATTATTTGATGGAAAAGGAAGTGGAGGGGAGGAAAATGAGAGTTTAGAGCTTGGCAGGCAGAGATTCCAATCCTAGAAAAATAAAAGTTGCTTCTCAACTCTTTTCTTCATTCTTTGATTTTCCTGAGCTCAAGCAAAGCAAATGTGGCGAGGTGGAATGGTCATCAATCAAGTTTGTATAAGGTAGCAATAGGCTACTATCTGTTCAAACACAAATAGTTCCCTTCTTTAGAACATTGACCTTCCAAGCTTATTTGTTGTAAGGAAACACTACCTAAATGTAATGCTTTTACTTGGCTGGTAGTGCTAAGCAAAATTCTCACTTGTGATAATTTAACAAAAAGGGCTTTTTTGGCCCTTCTAAATGTTGTTTAAGGAAGTATAGTAAACTACAAATCACCTACTTCTTATATGCCCTCATTCCACATTTCTCATGGAATAGTATTCTCTAGAAGATGGGTTTAAGTCGAGTTCTACTTGGCTCAATAGATTGGTATTATGTAGTTGGTTGAAAGGTTCTAAGAATTTGTGTAGTCTTTGGAACAAAGTGTTCATGTGCACTATTTGGGGTACATAGTTGGAGCGAAATGCAAGAATCTTTAGGGAAAAAGTATCTTTGAATTCTTGTTGCTGAAATAGAATCCATTCCTCTATGCAATAGTATTTTAGTCCTTTCCTCAAAAAGAGAAGCTTCTTTTTCTCCATATGAGTCGGTAATACTAAAGAGATGGGAATTTGGAATTGCAAATCTCATTTAGGGGTTAAAAGAACATATTTTGGAAGAAATGAGGTACAAAGAGTTAGGGAAGTTGAGGGAGTAGGGGAGGATATGTGGCTTCCTTTTTTGGATAGCTATATCAAATTAAAGTTTGATGATGCCTCTAAAGGTAATTGAGGATCTTCGAATTCTCATTGTTGGAATAGAATCTATTTCCCTATCCAACAATATTTTAGTCATTTTCTCAAAAAGAGTAAGGCTCATTTTTCTCAATATGAGTTGGTAATACCCAAGAGATGGGGATTTTGAATTGCAAATCCTATTCAAGGATTAAGAGAAAATATTTCTAGACGAAATGAGGTACAAAGAGGTAGATAAGTTAAGGGAGCAAGGGAGGATAAGAGGCTTCCTTCTTCGAATAGCTATATCAAATTGAACTTTGGGAGGATAAGAGGCTTCCTCCTTCGAATAGCTATATCAAATTGAACTTTGGGAGGATAAGAGGCTTCCTCCTTCGAATAGCTATATCAAATTGAACTTTGGGAGGATAAGAGGCTTTCCTTCTTCAAATAGCTGTATCAAATTGAGCTTTGATTGTGCCTCTAGAGGTAACCCAAGATTGGTTGGAGGTGGTCTTATTCTTAGGAATTCTAGATGAGGTTTGGTATAAGGAGGCTCTCTTTTCTTAAGTATATAAACAAATTATGAAGTTGAATGAAAAACATTAGTTGTTGGCTTGAATGTGGTGTCTCGAATGTATTTAAAAGCATAGTAAAAGAAGATCTGATGGTGGTTATAAATCCTTTCAAAAAAGGTCAAAGCCCTAGTCGGAGGCTTAATCAATATGTAGATGGAGGTTTTGAAGACAAAATTTGAAGAGATAAAGTTTATGCATTGTAAGAGGAAATTTAACTCAGCAACAAACTATTTAACAAATGCAACTATTGATCAAGAGCCTATAACAGAGATTTACAGCCATATTTCTAGCACATGGAAATATCTAGAGTGTCGTTTAAGTTATCAGCCTCCTGATTTATGCTGAGCAAAGGGACTCAGGGCCCTTTATTGTATGTTTCCAACTTAAGCATAATAATGCAATAAGGTAGTAAGGCCCTTTGCTAGTGTTTTTGTTTATGATGATTTAAATGTGTCTAATAGATGTGGCAAGTGTGGAATGCTACAGAGGAATAAATCAATATTTCTCATTATGTGGTGATTATGGATTGGTTGTAAGGAAGGCACTTAGGCATAAGGAGTGTTACAGTAGTGTGAGTTATTAATCCATGTTCAATGGCTGAATGTGCTGCTGAAAGCTTTTTTTAGCATAATGGCTTAAGCTAGAGAGAATGCATGGTTTCTATAGTGTGCTAGGCAAGGTTGGTTTGTTTATTTGGGCTGCAGTAAGGTGTTTTGGTGTGTACACTCAGATGCTGACTTACAGTAGAGCTGGCAAAGGAAAGGAAAAAAAGGGGAGAAGTTCTCTGTCTGAAAAGAGATCAAAGCAAATATTTGTTTGTGAATCTATGGCTGCTTTAGTGTTTGTGCGAGGAGTATTGGGAGAGAGGGGATTGGAGGTGGGAAATAATTCGGGGGGAATTCATTTCTAACTTAGGATTCGTAGTGGTGGATGTGGAATTGCATTTATGGCTGCTCAAGCTTTTTCCTCCCAGACCAGTTTGGTGATATGAAGGCAGTAAAGGGAAAGGGAGCGGTGGGATTGTAGAAATCTTTGGAGGACAGACGTTTGGAAGGGGAGGATTTTGTATCTTTTCTGGTGCAGCAGAAAGAGGGGGATATAGAGGGCATGAGAAGGGAGTTAGTTGTGTTGCAGGCTTTCTGCAGTGATGTGGGCAAGGTTTTGGCGGGTCTGCATGTTTCAAACGCACGTGGTAGACTGGAAGTGAGTAATAACTTCACCATTCTAAGTTTTTTTAGCGTATCTAATCACAGAGCTAGAAGGCACAGAGAACTCTGTCATGGTATCCAGTTTCCTTCTTTGGCTGTGTCCTCTCATGATAGGCAAAACCCTGGTGGCTCTTAAGGAGTGGCTGGGATTGTAGAGAGGTGTTGGAATCTGCAGAGGATCCTCATGTTAGCAAAGAGAGGTGTGGGCTGTTGTAAGGATAGGATAGTATGAGAATGTTTAGTGTATATTTCCTTTTGATATTATGTATTTCGTTTAGTTTGCAAGTGTAGCTGGCCTCTATATGCAGGTTACAGGTATTTTAGCTTCTTATGTGTTTGTCTACCTTGGTGGCTGTTCTACTGATAATAGTTTATGGTAGTAATATAAGATGTTTTATCTTGTTGTAATGAAATAATGATTTAAAGGGCAGGGACCCAATAAAATTGCTACTAAATTATCTAGAAAAGGACAAACTAAATTGCCTACTACTAATGTCAAAAAAACCCAAATTCAGAATTGAAGTTGTAACAAATGCATTCAAGTTGCCTCATTTTAAGAATTGCTCAAACCATAATACTGTCACAAACTACACTACACCAAATGCAAAAGTTATAGATTTGTTTGACAAAAATACTCTTTTCCCAAATTCCAGGCATCATAAGCCCGTCGTGCCTGATTTAATGGGTTTGTATTCTTACCGAAATTCCCAAGCTGCAAAGCATTTGCATGTTAAAACTACAAATAATGCTTAAAACCGCAAAGATTAGACTGGGAACCACAGAACAAACATCCAAAAGCAGATGAAATATATTTGGTAGCTAAAGACCCTGTTTTATATGATAAGTTTATGTCATACAAATACTAAATAAGCTTTAGGCCATAAAAGCTTGTACGCAAACATTTAGAGAGAAAAAGAGAGATTGAGAGTATGTTCGAACTGCCTATATAGTATTTAACCCTCTATATATTGGGAAGCCTATAAAAAGGGGGCCCCGAAGGCCTTACCTTCTTGCATGCTTACACCCTTAGACAAACATCTCCTTCACAGATGACTTCTGCCGGCTTGTCCTCATTTTCAAAATCCTTGCCTTGTGTCTGCTGTTTCTCATTTCCATCAGAGTGGTTATCCTTCAAAGCACAATCTGGATGTAGATCAAAATCACATTCTTCGCAGTAGAAAGACCAAGCACTCCCTAATTCCTGACACCCATCACATGTGTAGTGCTTCCTCTGAGTCAAATTCAGGGAATGTTCATGCAGGTCATGCTTTATTTCCTTTGGATATTTCTCTGCGGCTACTTCTATTTCTTTCTGCAGCTCTACAAGGCGAGCATCAGTGAAGGGATATGCCTTGGCCCCATGGACAGAAACAATGTTACTATCATCTGTTGTCACAGTTTTTCCATCAGGGCCAACTATCACCAAAGATGGAATTCCTTTAATGCGGAAGTAGTGGCTTAGATCCTTCTTCGCTTTGTCTCCATATGGAAGAGCTAACCATGGCATGCTTGCATGGTAATCTTCAAAGGCTTCTTTGTCTTTGTCACTAGAGAGGAAAACAATCTCAAAAGCTTCTCCATTTTGCTTGAGCTTATTGTATACTTGTACAAGCTTTGGTGTGAATCCTCGGCAATTGCAAATCTCGATCTCTTTGGGGGTTAAAAGAAAATATTTTTGGAAGAAATGAGATACAAAGAGTTAGGGAAGTTGAGGGAGTAGGGGAAATGTGGCTTCTTTCTTTGAATAGCTATATCAAATTGAACTTTGATGATGCCTCTAAAGGTAATTGAGGATCTTCAAATTCTCATTGCTGCAATAGAATCTATTCCCCTATCCAACAGTATTTTAGTCATTTCCTCAAAAAGAATGAGGCTCATTTTTCTCAATATGAGTTGGTAATACCCAAGAGATAGGGATTTTCAATTGTAAATCCTATTCAAGGGTTAAGAGAAAATATTTCTAGAAGAAATGAGGTACAAAGATATAGAAGTTAAGGGAGCAAGGGAGGATAAGAGGCTTCCTTCTTTGAATAGCCATATCAAATTGAACTTTGGGAAGATAAGAGGCTTCCTTCTTCGAATAGCTATATCAAATTGAACTTTGATTGTGCCTCTAGAGGTAACGCAAGATTGGTTGCAGGTGGTCTTATTCTTCGGAATTCTAGAGGAGATTCGATATAAGGAGGTTCACTTTTCTTAAGTATCAAAAACAAATAATGAAGTTGAATGTAAAACATTAGTTGTTGGCTTGAATGCGGTGGTGTCTCAAATGTATCTAAAAGCATAGTAGAAGAAGATCTGATGGTGGTTATAAATGCTTTCAAAAAAGGTCAAAGCCTGAGTTGGAGGCTTAATCAATATGTAAAAGAAGTGGAGGTTTTTAAGGCAAAATTTGAAGAGATAAAGTTTATGCATTGTAAGAGGAAGTTGAACTCAGCAACAAACTATTTAACAAATGCAACTATTGATCAAGAGCCTATAACAGAGATTTACAGCCATATTTATAGCACATGGAAATATCTAGAGTGTCATTTAAGTTATCAGCCTCCTTTGATTTACGCTGAGCATTAGGACTCAGGGCCCTTTTGTTGTATGTTTCCAACTTACGCACACTAATGCAATGAGGTAATAAGGCCCTTTGCTAGTGTTTTTGTTTGTGATGATTTAAATGTGTGTGGCATGTGTGGAATCCTAGAGGAATAAGTCAGTATTTCTCAGTATGTGGTGATTATGGATTGGTTGTAAGGAAGGCACTTAGGCATAAGGAGTGTTAGTGTGAGCTATTAATCCATGTTCAATGGCCGAATGTGCTGCTGAAAGCTTTTTTAGCATAACGCCTTAAGCTAGAGAGAATGCATGGTTTCTTTAGTGTGCTAGGCATGGTTTGTTTGTTTATTTGGGCTGCGGTAAAGGCAAAGGAAGCAGTGGGATTGTAGAAATTTTTGGAGGACAGATGTTTGGAACGGGAGGATTTTATATCTTTTCTGGTGCAGCAGAAAGAGGAGGATATAGAGGGCATGAGAAGGGAGTTAGTTGTGTTGCAAGCTTTCTGCAGTGATGTGGGCAAGGTTTTGGAGGATCTGCATGTTTCACACACACATGGTAGACTGGAAGTGAGTAATAACTTCACCATTCTAGGTTTTTTTTAGCGTATCTATTCACAGAGCTAGAAGGCACAGAGAACTCTGTCATGGTATCCAGTTTCCTTCTTTGGCTGTGTCCTCTCATGATAGGCAAAACCCTGGTGGCCTTCAAGGAGTGGCTGGCATTGTAGAGGAGGTGTTGGAATCTGCAGAGGATCCTCATGTTAGCAAAGAGCGGTGTGGGCTGTTTTGTAGGGATAGGATAGTATGAGAATGTTTAGCGTATTTCCTTTTGATATTATGTATTTTGTTTAGTTTGCAAGTGTAGCTGGCCTCTATATGCAGGTTACGGGTATTTCAGCTTCTTATGTGTTTGTCTACCTTGGTGGCTGTTTTACTGATAATAGTTTATGCTAGTAATATAAGATGTTCTATCTTGTTGTAATGAAATAATGATTTAAGGGCAGGAACCCAATAAAAATTCTACTAAATTATCTAGAAAAGGACAAACTAAATGTCAAAAAAAACTAAATTCAGAATTGAAGTTATAACAAATGCATTCAAGTTGCGTCATTTTAAGAATAGCTGAAACCATAATACCGTCACAAACTACACTACACCAAATGCAAAAGTTATACATCTGTTTGACAAAAATACTCTTTTCCCAAATTCCAGGCATCATAAGCCTGTCGTGCCTGATTTAATGGGTTTGTATTCTTACCGAAATTCCCAAGCTGCAGAGCATTTGCATGTTAAAACTACAAATAATGTTTAAAACCGCAAAGATTGGACATGGGACCACAGAACAAACATCCAAAAGCAGATGAAATATATTTGGTAGCTAAATACCTGTTTTATATGATCAGTTAATGTCATACAAATACTAAATAAGCTTTAGGCCATAAAAGCTTGTACACAACCATTTAGAGAGAAAAAGAGAGATTGTGAGTATGTTCAAACTGCCTATATAGTATATAACCCTCCATATATTGGGAAGCCTATAAAAAGGGGCTCCTGAAGGCCTTCCTTTCTTGCATGCTTAAACCCTTCGACAAACATCTCCTTCACAGATGACTCCTGCCGGCTTGTCCCCATTTTCAAATTCCTTGCCTTGTGTCTGCTGTTTCTCATTTCCATCAGAGTGGTTATCCTTCAAAGCACAATCTGGATGAAGATCAAAATCACATTCTTCGCAGTAGAAAGACCAAGCACTCCCTAATTCCTGACACCCATCACATGTGTAGTGCTTCCTCTGAGTCAAATTCAGGAAATGTTCATGCAGGTCATGCTTTATTTCCTTTGGATATTTCTCTGCTGCTGCTTCTATTTCTTTCTGCAGCTCTACAAGGCGAGCATCAGTAAAGGGATATGCCTTGGCCCCATGGACAGAAACAATGTTTCTGGCATCTGTTGTCACAGTTTTTCCATCAGGGCCAACTATGACCAAAGATGGAATTCCTTTAATGTGGAAGTAGTGGCTTAGATCCTTCTTCACTTTGTCTCCATATGGAAGAGCTAACCATGGCATGCTTGCATAGTATTCTTCAAAGGCTTCTTGGTCTTTGTCACTAGAGAGGAAAACAATCTCAAAAGCTTCTCCATTTTGCTTGAGCTTATTGTATACTTGTACAAGCTTTGGTGTGAATCCTCGGCAAGGTGGGCACCAATGAGCAGAAAAATATAAACCAACCGTCTTGCCTGTGAGCTCAGAAACTGGCACCTGCAGCCGAATCATGGTCAAGAATGATCATCTCATTTATGGCTCTACCAACACACATATCAGTGGCTTGCACCCATTGAACAGTGAAAAGGGTTAGTTAAAAGCTACAGCTCCAGATGGGCATTGAACGACCCTTAATCCAACAATTACAGCATTAAATGAATTGGTTCTTTTGCAAATATACTGTTGATGGAGGTGAAGCTGGTTGATCACAAAAATGATAACTGTAGCATCTTAAAATAAATATAAAAGTTAATGATTTGAGGTTTCCACAGCTAAACATTTCAAGAATGCATCTGGATACAACTGAGTTAAACTTTTTCCCTCCAATGTTTGGAGTCCCTTCCTTGGAGACCTGCTAGAAGGAAAAAGCAAATTCTCAAAGGAGACTCAAAAATTAATGTTTAATGGAAAAGTGAAGTATCGAAGTAGACTCGAAATGTTGGAAGGAAAAGTGGAGTCTGGAAGAAAACTTGAAACATTGAAAGGAAAAAACAGAGTCTGGAAGGAGACCAAAAATGTTGGAAGAAAAAAGTTAAAGACAGCTGTATCCAGATACATCCTGTAAATATAGAAGTTGTTGCTAAAACAATAGAATTAGTGGCTTTCAGGACCTACACCCATAATATTATAATGTTATCTGTGGTATGTACCCTTAGTTAGTACAATGTATTGAGGTTCTGGAGAACCCTGCATGTGATGGGAATAACATGGGTGGTTAGTTCATCAGGATGTGTCAGGTCAAACTTAATAAGTTATGGGCTACGTCTAGCTTAATGTCCAAGCTAAGGCTATTTATGTTTCTTGTATTCAATTTGTCATTGAAGAATCTTACGGAGTTTACAGATAGTTGTATGGCGAAACCCTGCATTGGTACTTGCCAATATGCATCTTTTCAATTCTTGGCATTTCGGTGTTCTGGTTTCTTTACACTGATCTAGCTGTTAAGGATACATGCAGGTGAAATTACAGAAAAGAAAATTTAAACCAAAACTGATGATTAAGGGTTGAATGGTTCAGACACTTACCTTTCCACCACTGTTTGTGATAACAAAATTGCGCTCATTAGAGACTAACAGAGATTCCAAGGTCTGTGCAGCACGTATAGCTTCCTCTTGGGCTTTGAGTTCATCCAATTTCTCCTTTGTAAATGGGTAAACTTCAACACCATGTTCCATAACCAGTTGCACAGCTTCTGTTTGTAATGTTTTCCCGTCAGGTCCAAGCACAATCAAGGTTGGGATGCCTTCAATTTCAAAATATCGCCCCAGATTCTTCGCCTGTCGGTCACCATAAGGCAGTGCAAGCCATGGCATGCTTTCAAAATATTCTTGGAAGGACTCTTGATCTCGGTCACTGGAGATAAACACAATCTCCAAGTTCTCACCTCTACTCTTCAGATCATTGTAGAATTTTATGAGCTTTGGAGTGAAGCCTCTACAAGGAGGGCACCAATGAGCTGAGAAATAGAGACAAACAGTCTTGCCTACCATCTCCGATATAGGCACCTATTTATGAAGGAAGAGTCATTTTTTAGTAATTTGCATGGATTGGAGGGGATATCATTCGTAAATTTTATACTACTTGTACTACAAAGATATGCCATGTCTACATATTAAAAAAAACAAACAGGGGAATCATTATCATAATACAAAGTTATCCTAAGAATATAGAAGCCAACTCAGATCATGATAACAAAAATCTCACTCACAGTTCTTCCTCCATTGCCAATGACAAAATCTCTGTCAGGAGAGACAAGAAGAGAATTCAAGGACTGTGAAAGCCTAATGGCCTCTTCCTCAGCTTTAAGTTCATCAAGCCTCTCTTTGCTAAATGGATATGCCTCGGCACCATAATCTCCTATGATAGTTACACCATCAGTACTAATAGTTTTGCACTTTTGGTCCAAAAGGATAAGGGTGGGAATGCCTCTGACATCGAACTCCTGATCAAGTTTCTCTTTGGCCTGTGTATCTGACAATGGCAAGGCAAGCCATGGCATGGTCTTGTGATACTCTTCAAATGATTTCTCGTCTCTATCATCAGACACAAAGATGATCTCAAAATCCCCATTCTCCACTAACTTTGTATACACTTCTGAAAGAACAGGGGTGAATGCCCTGCATGGAGGACACCAGTGGGCAGAAAAATATAAACCCACTATTTTTCCTTCCAGTTTCTCTATTTTAACCTGAAAATTTTAAAACAACCAACTATTTCTGAATGATAAATCATAGCAAATTTAATATAAACGAAAATAATGTTGATATGCAAAGATTTTTTTTAAGAAAACTGTGTACTTAGTTGTTAACTTCAACCATTAGGATCACACTTAGTGGTCTATCATTAGATTGGACAAAATGTTGTATATCCCCTACCAAATTTAATCTAATAACAATAATGTTGTATTGCACAATAGCAAATTCAATCTAGAACACAATACTATATACCCATTAGCAAATGAGCATGACTTTATACACCCACTACCAAATAGCAAATTTAATCTAAAAGAACATTATGGCTCTTTTAATCTTAAAGAATATGCCCGTAGCTCTTTTAACCTTAAAGAATATAGTTTTGTATACCCAATTACAAATTCGATCCAAATGGAAATAATTTTGTCTACCCACACGGACACAGGAAAAAGGTATGATTTTCCAAATTAAGAAAACACAGAAGAAAGAAAAACAGACTTAGGAAGCTTTGAATCAGAAGAAACGGGTGAATTAGCAGATTAAAACAGTGTGCAAAATCATCAATCTGAAACCCAAATAGTAAAAATCAAACCTGTTCTCCATTGTTTCGGATGAAGAAATCTCTTTCCTCAGTGCAGAGCAGAGACCTCAGACTGTGTTGCGTTTCAGGCTCAGCCATTGTACACAACTTAATGCTTACTGCTTCTCACAAAATGACTTTCTAGGCTTCAAAACTTATCAGTCTTCTTGTGAAGACGATCTTACCTTCCATTTTTATAGTACTAGTTAGTAGCTTCGGAGAGAAGAAAGATAAGAGGGTTCGCCTCAGTTTCCTCTGTCACCTTTATTGTTTCTTCTAATTTCGGTGAGATCATTACTTTTGTCATGTTTGGCTTTCTTTGACCAACATCTCTGAAATGTGGGTTTGTTTTTTTTTTCTTTTTTTTTTTTGAAAAGACTAGTAGTTAATGTATACCTAAGGGAGAGGGCCCAGTAGCCGCACACCCTAACTTCGTGCACGTAAAGCACATAGTTAGACATGTTGAATTTCGACGATTTTTTTTTGGGTTTTTCTGTATGCGAGCAAAGAGCTTAAAGCTATTCTTTCATCTTTTGGGCATTTCTACATTTCCCTGGACGACACGTTATGTGCACATGGGTCGAAAAAGTGTCATTTCAACATGTCGCCCCATACATGCGCACCGATGTGCCGGTAACCGCTCGCCATGGCCCCCCAAAAATTTTCCAAGTTCACTAAAAATGCAACACACTTGATCATTTTTATAGTCACGGAGCATTAGAAATATGTTTATTAACACCCCACCATAAATCACGTTGGTGGGGCCTTCAAACTTCCCCGCCCCCTTCCTAAACTTCCCCGCGCCAATCTAAGGCACAACATGCATGTTAACGTGTTTGCTTAGGTGCGGATAGGAAACAACATTAAATCTATTCAATGTTCATTCGGGTCTGAATACATATTCCACTTTCCACCGAAAAGTTAATCATTTTATTGACTGTTTTCCCTGTTCTCCACGATGCGATTGAAATGCGAGGGTTTTTTGCGTCCGCTGGCTGTCGCTCTCCATGCAGATACGTCTCTGTGCAGGTAACGAGCAAACAACATCTCTCCCCACGTGATTTCAGCTTTGTGGTGTTTATACAATCGTTTATCTTCGTTTTTCTGTCATGCTACCCGTGATTTGGGTATTGCTATGTAATTTACTTTCAATTTTTCATTATTTTGTCTGAGGCAACCCTTGTCTTGTGATAATTCTACTGTACAGAAGAATATACTGTTGTATAATGATGGTTTTTTGTTATACATACAAATGGGGTCGTATATTTTTATGGGTATATACTTTTTAGTGTTCATTGTCAACGGTTAAGGGTTTCATTATTTTGTCTTGTGATAATTTAGACTGTTATATAATGAGGGTTTTTTTTTATACATACAAATGGGTTCGTATATTTTAATGGGTATATATTTTTTAGGGTTCATTGTCAACGACTAAGGGTGTCATTATTTTTGAGGGTTCACTGTCAACATATCTGGTACTGATTATACATATCTAGAAATACTTTCCATCGCACCGTTCAGAACAGGTAAAGTAGTCGGTAAAATGATTAACTTTTCGGTGGAAAGTGGAATATGTATTCGGACCCGAACGAACATTGAATGGATTTAATGTTGTTTCCCGTTCGTGCCTAAGCAAACACGTTAACATGCATGTTGTCCCATAAATCATGTCTGTTAAATCATTCAATATATTAAATCATGTCTGTTAATATAATATATATATATATATATATATATATATATATATATATATATATAGTGGGTTCAAAAGGACAAGCATTTGGCCACTGAATAATGCTGTTGTTACAGTTCCTAATGCTAATGAAACTATTTCTAATGCTAATGTGATATTGTTTCCAATGCTGGTGATGTTGTTTCCAATGCTGCTGATACAATGTCTAATGCTATTGATACAATTTGTAATATGGAAGGTCTCAGTTTGCCAATCCTGTTGATACATTGTTTAATGCTGTTGATACAATTTGTAATATGGAACGTCTTAGTTTGCCAAGTCAAGTTAGCCAACCAGAATGGATGGCTGAAGCTGCTAGAAACATGGGGATACAAACATTAGTATCTGTTAATATGAAGTTAATGTTTCTGTTAATAGGGTTTCATTATATGAATGTTTTCAATCCTACAGCTTTGTCTCATTAATAATTTTACAGTCAGATTCTTCCTAGTTTTGTCTGAATAATATTTATTAATTATTGTTACATTAAATATTTACAATTGTTTTACTATGTTGTAATATAATACACTGAGGGTTTCATTTTATATAATCTATTCAGGGTTTATATAAAAACCTTCTACATATATTCGGATTAGACTGTTAATGTACTGTATATATATACAAGTCTATCTATATATACATGTCTATCTATATACATATGTATATCTATAGACATGTGTTTATAGATAGACATGTATATCTCTATACATTTCTGTATACATATCTCTATACATATCTACATATCTATAGACATATGCAGATCTATAGACATATGTATATTGATATACATATGTATATGTATCGACATATGCAGCGTAGACAATGGAAACAGTTCAAGCTGGTCCTTAACATTTCAACATTTTAGAAATATAGAAATACATGTTCAAAAGATTACTCCAATTTGTTTGCTAAATTTTACTACATCTTTTCCAGTTGTTTGCTGCATGTGTAAATTCATTGAATGGATTATACATATCTATAATGATGTCTCAATCTATTTTCAGTCATTGCACTAAGGATGCCATTTTTTCCTACAATTCACTTCTGGTACTGATTATACATATCTACATATCTGTATACATATTTATATACATTTGTATATCTATAGATAGACATATGTATATTGATATACATATGTATATCTATAGATAGACATATGTATATCTATAGACATATGCAGCCTAGACAGTGTTAACATTTCAGTCTAGTACTTAAGATTTCAACATTCAAACTAAACAATCAAATTCAATTCTGTTTATCATATCATCGAATACAATAGTTTCTATGCATTTAATCAAATTCAAACTCAACAACCAATTTCAATGCATTCTTTTTTCAAATTCGCATCCATTATAAGAGGAACATTATGCAGCGTAGACGTTGTTTTTAGCATAAATTTCCTGAAGGATCAATGCAAAACCTATCTGGTACTTAAGATTTAAGAATTTTACAATTGCAGCACATCTATATGCTAAAAAATGTTAAAACCCTTAAACGTTTATAATGCAGCCTCAAAAATAAATACATGTCATAATATTTAATATTATATGCATACAAATATATGAATACATGTATATATTATACATGTATTTCTATATGTGTGTGCATAAATTATATAAATTCGAACATGTTATGTTTGTAGTCCATATGTTTAGGAAATGGGTGGGTAAGTTCGAAGTCTCCACCAATTTGATTTATGGTGGGGTGTTAATAAACATATTTCTAATGCTCTGTAACTATAAAAATGATCAAGTGTGTTGCCTTTTTAGTAAACTTGGGATATAAATGATATATACACATATATAGATACATGTAAATTTTTATTATATATACATATATGTATATGTATCACTATATATGTCTGCAATATATAGTTGTATTATTGCACTGCTTGAATTTATTTGGATGATTTGATGTTTATTCGTTACTACCCGGATGACTACCCGGCATATAATTTCTATGATCACAGGCATGTGAGAGGTTTGTAGAGCACCTTGTATTGCGAACTCTTTATGAAGGTAAAGTCTTATAAGGCTTTACTTACATCACTGGATGACGAGTTGTACTATGCATTTGTGTTTGTTAACACACCACTATTCATGGAATATTTTACTTTGATGGCTTCGATGGAATATTTTGCTGTCATGCCTTATTATATACAATCTTCTTTTTCAATACTATGTGATTATTTAAAATAATATGCCTGAATGCAGTTCATATTTTCTTTTGCAAATGCGTGAGATTATTTGGATGATTTGATGTTTGTTCGTTACTACCCGGATGACTACCCAGCTTTTGATTTCTATGATTGCAGGCAAGTGAGAGGTTTGTAGAGCACCTTGCAAGGCGAGCACTCGATGAAGGTAAAGTATTATAAGACTTTACTTAAAACACTGGTTGATGAATTGTACTATGCAATTGTGTTTGTTAACACACCACTACTCATGGAATATTTTGCTCTGATGGCTCCAATGGAATATTTTGCTATCATGCCTTATTATATACAGTCTTCTTTTTCAATTGTTATATTTTGGTCAGTTCAATTTAATGATTTTGTTTTATGATGTATGTTCGTTATTGCCTCGATTGTCATTTATATGTTTGCAGGCATACAACGATGGTCAATGCTTTCAGAAACACCTTCGATTAGGTTTAATCAAATCAGGTAAAGTCTTATAAGACTTTACTCGGGTAATGACCCACTAGGCTTTAGATTTTTCTTCATACTGGTTTTATGTTCTTTTCAATCATTTTCCTTTACTAAACTTTAATTTATAATATTTTAATTTACAATACTTTAATTTAAGTTCCTTTGAATAGTTTAAATTTCCTTGTAGTACCACGCTGACAAACCATTCAAGTCTTTTTTTTTTTTCAAAAATAATTAGAGTTACAAACATATAAACATAATTAGAGTTTCAAAAATAATTAGAGTTACAAACCATTCAAGTCTTGTAGTACCATGCTGACAAACCTGAGATCAACACATAGATATTTTAGAAATAACCATTTAACTCTTGATTTTTTTCCAAAACAATTACAAACATATAAACATTACATCAATCTGTTCCTTTTTTCACAAAATATTACATAACAATATGACTAAATCAGATGTACACATAGAAAATTCAGTAATGTCAACTATCTCCATCCAAAAAATAGTTCTTCAATTCTCCATAAATCCAGGAAAAGGCATAGGCTGTTTAGGTTCTGTAGCAGCACATTCATTTGCAGTCTGAGTTAAACTGAGTGGCTCAGTTAAAGTCTGTAGTGATGCAGCAATCTGGGCAAGCAAACCCTTATTAGAATCTCTATTTACAAGCAACTCATTTGAGCTTCCTGGGCTAGACCCTGCCTGCAAATTACTTAGAGCTGCAAAGGCTGGGCTCAAGATGGCAAACATGTCCATTAAAATGGGATGTTGCCTGGGTAGAGGAGAATTCGGGGTACTCAATGGTCTGTCATTTGTTGATTTTTTCCCTTTCTTTTTTGCTGTCTTCGTCCCCGGAGCACTCTTTGCCTGCTCACGCTGAATTTCCTTCTCCCATTTTTCCTCTGCCGCTCTTTATTTTTTTAACACTCTTTCCAGTTTTTTTCTCTCTTTCTCTTGTTGTTGGGCTTCTTTTTCCGCTTTCCTCTCCAACATTTGTTCCTTTTTCCTCAGCTGCAACTCTTCTTGACAAGCTTTCTCCCTCTCTTGTTCGTTGAGCATTTGAATGTATGCATCGGATGTTAAGATCTAGGACTGCCTACTTAAACGTAGTACCCCAGTCTTATTCTTACCACCCTTTGCATGCACCCTTCGAACCGAGAGCTTGAGAAATCGACTAATTGGTTGTGGTTGAAACTCACTATCTTGGGTGCAAGGCACATAATCTGGTTCCAAATCACTTATGCATTCTTCTTCTTCTGCAATGTCCTCATTTTGTGGATCCCAATTTGATGCAGTAGTAAAGTAGTGTATGATGTCAGATGGATCATGATCTGGTGGTGAAGGCATGGAAAGGCCAACATCCACTTGACTAAAATTTGTTTGTATCCCCATGTTTCTAGCAGCTTCAGCCATCCATTCTGGTTGGCTAACTTGACTTGGCAAACTAAGACCTTCCATATTACAAATTGTATCAACAACATTAGGAAATCTATTAGCAACATTAGACAGTGTAACAACAACATTGGAAACAACATCACTAGCATTAGGAAGTGTAACAGCAGCATTGGAAACAACATCACCAGCATTAGGAACTGTAACAGTAGCATTGGAAACAACATCACCAGCATTAGGAACTGTAATAGCAGCATTGGAAACAACATCACCATCATTACAAACTGTAACAATAACATTATCAATAGTTTCAACAGCATTAGTAACTATAACAGCAGCATTAGAAATAGTTTTAGCAGCATTAGAAAGTTTTGACTTCCTACCATTTCAGTGCATTCTTCTTGTACTTCCATTGGATTTTGTACACTTCCACTTTTATTGTATGTTTTGATGAATTCCTCAACTTGTGCATCTAAATATCTAGCTAATTGCAAGAAGGATTCAACTGCAATTATCTCGGCATCCTCTTCCACTGCGAAGGCCTGATTCTCTGCTACACTGCCCATAGAATCTTCACTGTCTTTATTTGATACTTGGAAGCCATCACTTGGCCTCATGTCTTCTTGAAGCGCAGACCTATTCAGTGGCCAAATGCCTGTCCTTCTGAACCCACTAATTATATTAGCAAGGGGTCAAGGCCTTCTTGAATGCCTTGCTAGCAAGAGTGGCCAACTCTTCTCTTCCAATTTCTATTTGCGGGTGGTTGGCCATCCATGCAGACCTTTGCTTTTTGAAATAGTTTTTGAATAGTGAAAAAATACTCACATCTAGTGGCTACAATCTATGGCTTGTATGTGCTGGGAGGGTGATGAGGTCAATCCCTAAATGACGTGCTTCCTCGATGGTCTTGAAGGCAACATGGCTGCCATGACCATCAAAAATCAGAAAGAACTCTGTTGGTAGGTGAAACCCCTTCGGGGATAGATGCAGCAAAATGCTGCAGCCAATTCAGAAATAGTTCTTCAGTCATCCACGCATGTTCTTGAGCTGCCATGCATGCACCCGGCTCACAATTGGCTATGTAGTTTTTGATATGCCTTTTGGATTTAAATAGATAAAAACTAGGTATACTGCAACCCGATGCACTAACACATGCCAAAACAATAATCCACTCCCTGCTTTTTGAGATGAGGTGGGGCACACAATGAGATCCCAATTTTGCTATTACCTACATTCCACAGTTCCTGCCAGCTTGTACCCCAGTTTCATCGCAGTTCCATATTCTACTGGACCCATACTTATGTGTTTTGTAAAGATTTTCTAAATTATCGTAGAATAAATTTACTATGCTTGGCCTTAGCATAATGGCTCTATCGGTATCCACACCCTATGCAGTGCGAATAGTTAGATCTGGATGCCTTTTCCAAATCCCTCCCACCATGACCTCCTTGGCATCCCATCTGTGAAAGGATTTGGCCTCGACTGAATGACCTCTGCCACAGTAGATTTTAGCTGTGAAATTTTAAACCCATGGCCTCTGTTGGCCATGTCCTTGCACCATTGAACTATTTCTGCCTCTTCCTCATCAGTCAGGATGGTTGGTGGCCCCCTGTGTTTGGTGCTCGTGAGACCTAGTAACCAGGCCCTCAAACTACTAGCAGACACTCTCCATTTCTTTGCAGCTGCTCTGATTGACATATGTTTATCTTCGACATCAGCGATAGCACTATGGATGTCATTGTTTGTCCATATACTTCCGTTCAACTTTGAAGAACCTGTTTCCACAGTAGTAGTTTGAAGGCCATCTGTATTAGTTTCCAAATCCTCTGTATGTGCGGAGGGAAATATACATTCCACTAGAACATGATCTGGTTCTGTGGTATGTGTATCTTTGTCCCCCGACATCACGTTAGGAAACTTGCACCCCCTAGGTTTTCTGACTGTTCTCCTTCCAGAAGTTCTCCTCCCCTTTTTACCTTGAGCCATAAGTATCTATACACCTACAAGAAATGCAAACATCATCAATACCAGAAGTGATATGTAGAAAAATGGCATCCTTAGTGCAATGACTAAAAAGAGATTGAAGCATCATTATTGCAGTGGCAGACGACAAATATCACTTGTTCCATTTTATAGTGTTTCAATGTGTTCCATTTTAGACTATATTATCACCTCAATCTGGTTTAATTATTATGTACAGAGACGTATAGATATACACATGTATACAGATATGTATAGAAATGTGTATAGATATACAGATATGTATATAAATATGTAGATATGTATACATATATGTATAGATATACACATGTGTATACAGATGTATATTTGTCTATCTATGTACATATGTGTGTAGATATACATGTGTATATATATATATGAGACATTAACATACATGATTTAATCTATTGAATGATTTAACAGACAACATGCATGGTAACGTGTTTGTTTAGGCGCAGACGGGAAAAAATATTAAATCCATTCAATGTTCATTGGGGTCCGAATACATATTCCACTTTTCATCAAAAAGTTAATCATTTTACCGACTGCTTTCCTTGTTCTCAACGATGCGATGGAAAGTATTTCTAGATATGTATACAGACATGTAAATATGTATGCAGATATGTAGATATGTATGCATATATGTATACATGTATACAGATATGTATACATATGTATAATTAGTACCAGATATGTTGACAATGAACCCTCAAAATAATGACACCCTTAATCGTTGACAATGAACCCTAAAAAATATATACCCATTAAAATATACGAACCCATTTGTATGTATAAAAAAAACCCTCATTATATAATAGTCTATTATTCTGTACAGTGAAATTATCACAAGACAAAATAATGAAACCCTTAACCGTGGACAATGTAGTAAAATTTAGTAAACAAATTAGAGTAATCTTTTGAACATGTATATCTATAATTCTAAAATGTTGAAATGGTAAGTACCAGCTTGAAATGTTTACATTGTCTATGCTGCATATGTCTATACATATACATATGTATATCAATATACATATGTCTATCAAAATACATGTCTATAGATATACAGATATATAAATATACAGATATATAGGTAAGAATGCTAGTACAAAATATATACTCTTTAAAATATACACATATGGCGAACATGGCGAACATGTATATCTCCCATGCAGCAAACAACTAGAAAAAGATGTAGTAAAATTTAGCAAACAAATTGGAGTAATCTTTTGAACATGTATATCTATATTTCTAAAATGTTGAAATGTTAAGTACCAGCTTGAAATGTTTACATTGTCTACGCTGCATATGTCTATACATATACATATGTATATCAATATACATATGTATATACATATACATATGTCTATCAAAATACATATGTCTATATATCTACATATGTCTATAGATATACAGATATACAAATATACAGATATATAGGTAAGAATGCCACTACAAAATATATACTACACAAAAATATACGAAACCATTTGTATGTATAAAAAACCCTCATTATATAACAGTCTAAATTATCACGAAGAAAAAATAATGAAACTCTTAACCATTGACAATTAACACTAAAAAGTATATACCCATAAAAATATACGACCCCATTTGTATGTATAACAAAAAACCATCATTATATAACAGTATATTCTTCTGTACAGTGAAATTATCACAAGACAAGGGTTGCCTCAGACAAAATAATAAAAAATTAAAAGTAAATTCCACAGCAGTACCCAAATCACGGATAGCATGAGAGAAAAATGAAAATAAATGATTGTATACTAGTATAGATATGTATATAGATATACATATGTCTATTTATATACATATGTCTATAGATATACATATCTTTATAGATAGACATGTATATATATACAGTACTTTAACAGTCTAATCTGAATATATATAGAAGCTTTAACAGTCTAATCTGAAAATATATAGAAGCTTTTTATATAAACCCTGGATAGATTATATAAAATGAAACCCTCAATATATTATATTACAACATAGGAAAACAATTGTAAATATTTAATGTAACAATAATTAATAAATACTATTTAGACAAAACTAGGAAGAATCTGACTGTAAAAGTATTAATGAGACAAAGCTATAGGATTCAAAACATTCGAAACATTCATATAAGGAGGTGAAGTACCAACCTGAACCTTAATATGGAAGTCTGCAAAATTCCTTTTGGCAGCAGATAGGGTTTGCAGCGCTCCTTGCAGACATGGTTTGCAATGCTCCTTCAGGAAATTTATGCTTAAAACAATCTCTACACTGCATAATGTTCATCTTATAATGGATTGATATTTGAAAAAGAAATGCATTGAATTTGGTTGGTGAGTTTGAATTTGAATAAGTGCATAGAAGCTATTGTATTCGATGTTATGATACGCAGAATTGAACTCAGTTGTTGAGATTTGAATTTGATTAAATGTGTATGAGCTATTGTATTCAATTGATGTGATTTACAAATCTCTTTTTTTTAATGTAAACTGGTTTAATTTTATTTTTTTATTAAATAATTACTTTTTTTTTATGTAAACTGGTTTAATTTAATTTTTTTATTAAATAATTGTCTAGATGGGGAGCCTGATACCATTATGTGTTTGTGTAGGTGCAAGTGGATGTGATAGCAAGTATGGGAGAATCTGACAGCAAGTGGGGGGGATGTGATAGCAAGTATGGGAGAATGTGTGATTAACAGCCTTTTGGGATTGGGGTGGTGTGTGTTTATGGTAGCTTAGGTACCAATAGCTGTGCACAAAAGTATGTGAATATGACTAGTTTGACTTTATTTGATGTCCAAATGAGTGGTTTTTTATAAACATGAAATATTGTAATAAAAACAATAAGGTGTATATTTAAATTGGAAGTTCTCATATTTGTATCATGTTGGCTTGAAAATGCAAGTGGAAGAGCATGTGTATTATTTTTTTGCAATGGTAAATTACTCATGCAGTTGTGAACATGTATTGGTGCATATGTGCTAATTTACTAGGTATTCTATTTGCATGTAATGGTTCAATATAAAAAATTTATTGGGGGGTAGGGTGCACAAAAACATAGCGGTTATTGGGGCGTGGGCGGCAACTGGCCCCTCTCCCTTCTACCTATCTAGAATTTTTTTTTTCAAATACAACAAAAGTTAAATCAACAGTACTAAAAGCAAAACAACCAGGTGGCCTCAGACAAAAAAAAGGAAACAAAATTGATAGAAAACCATTTAAGTCTAAAATGACAAAACAATTAGTCGGTCAAGTCAGTTAAGATGCGAATTTACATACAACATGCTTTGCTGAATGGATATAATTGAAGTCCATGTTACAACTATATTTCGTGTGTGCCATAGTCATAAAGGTTTAAATGTGATAGTTGTATGGTCATATTTGATTATTTTTGTGGTAAAATATAATTAAAATTTTAGGAAGATTGTATCACAAGAAAGGGTAGATTTTAGATACCCCATCAAAATTTCTATAGAGTTATTTTGACATATGCATTTAGTTTATATATAATTTTTTAATAATAAAAATATGTCTTAATATTTAAAGAGCAAGTTTGAGTAGATAACCCTCATGAAAAATTTGCTTGAGAGGCAGGATCAACTATTAAATTTAAGCCCTAATAGCCATAGACACACAAAGATAACTAGCACTTGCACCCATAGGAGGTTCAAGGAATATGCCGATAGGAACAACCCACGAGTTTAGAAAATTTTCCAGCATGAGACAATTCCAAGCACTATAATGCTCACATATAAAAGCCTATCGGCTAACTATGAAAATCACTTTTGAGAGAATTTTTTTTTCTTTCTTTAATTTAATAAATTTTAAATGAAAATCACTTTCCATGGAAATTTTAATTTTTTTCAATTTAATAAAATTTAAATTAATTTATAAATTCTAATTAATTTTTTTTAATTTGGGACTAGAGGCATTTTATAATGACACTAAGGAGTCTGGTCTCATATACATAAAATTCCTTAATTTAAATGTATAACTATTTACAAGTCAAATGATTAATATTTAATCATAAACAAATATTAATGGTGACATTTAATAATAAACATAGTATTAGTGATAAGAAAAAACCAAATAAAAAAGTAGCAAAAAGAATAATAATTAATAATAAGTAGAATAAAATATATTGAAATTGTTACATTTAAATTATAATTGTTTACATTTGATGTATTATTTGCTTTATTACTATAAAAAAGTTTAAGTAGATAATTTGTTAAAATAAAAACAAAAATAGTTCTTAACTAGTATATTTATATTTAAAAATATATATCTAAAGTACGTTGAGGGATATCTCTTTTCCATAATTTATTTGAAAAAGAAATTAGAAAAAATCAAAAATCAAAATCAAAAAAGAAATTGGAAAAAATAAAAAATAAAAAATAAAAAAGAAATTGGAAAAAAATAAAAATAAAAACCAAAAAAGAAATTGAAAATAAGAAAATCACAAAAACTATAAACCAAAAAAGAAATTGGAGAAATTGGACAAGAATTTTTTTCCAATTTATCTTATTTACATGAATTTATTTATAGCCCTTGCTGTGAGTGTAGAAGGCCTTTCGGCTTAATTAAATGTTAAAATAAATAGTGTATTTAGTAAATAAAATAGTTCTAAAGTAAAATAAACTAACTCTTAAGTAAATACCTAAAAATGATATATTTTGATGTTTTTATAAGTAAATGTATTTAATAAATTTTAAATTAATCTTATAAAAATTTAAAAATTAAAAATTCTAAGTTAAAAGAAAATTAAAAATATTATAAATTCATTTTAATTAAGTGAATGTGATTGAGTGGTAAAGATATTATTATAATGAAAATTCAAGTTTAAAATGTTTTTTTTAATTGATAATCTATTGAGACCACATTAGCACAAAGTCTTTTACAAAATAGAACAAATCAACACCATAAAATAGGCTATTGATTTACATATAAGACTTATACATCATACCCAGAATCCAATACCTTTGACCATCACTAGTTACAATCATGGGTCTAGTATGAACAACATTTTGACATTTATAATAGTTCAGTAGTAGCATTGTACATACAGTCTCAAAAAGGAAAACACATATCTATACCATATTGCCAATACCTTCTGCCATAACTAGTAGTAGTCACGAGTCAAACAATTACAACAACAACAATTGTAAATAGCCCCAAAACATAAATATGAACTTATACCATAATAGGAACTTATTGCTAGTACCAACCCTCATTGTAACTCTCTTTATAAGCATCCAGTTCAAAGGCTCCTATTGGAGGAGAAATGGTATCCCTATTGACATTATTGTCAAAATTTTGGTTTTGAAACTCTAGGATAGCATCATTCTCTTTCATCATTTCATAGTTATGGACTTTACTATATTGGTTCTAAAACTCCATGTACTCTTTGATAAATTTTTCATCTATCTTCCTAACATCATGGGGCCAAAATTTTACAAATTTAATATCTGATTTATAAATCATAGTTAAACCTTCACTAATGATCTTCATAAATCTCTCTTTGGGAATCTCTAATGTCATCGTAACCTACTCAACAATATTATAAAATATGAGTCTACTAGAGGACTATGTAAGGTGCCTCCTTTTGTCCTAAAAAACATTCGTATTTCTCCTTTTCCAAATGACCCATAAAATCTTAGTGGAAAAAGCAAGCCAAAAGAAATTAAGATTAGGATTCAAACTATTAACATAACCAAAAAAGAATTTCATGCCAAGAAAAGTTATTTATAGTATCCCACCCAAGGATATTACCCATAAACAATGCCCAAATAGACTTGGCAAAATTACAATTAAAAAAATGATCAAAATCTTCAGGCACATTACAAACAGAACAATTCAATTTACAGGAATCAATAATATCATATAAAGAGCCCATAACAAGTTTTTTAATTAAAAAAACCATATAGAACAAGTCTTTTTTGGCTATAAATGACTACACCAACAATGTGATGAACTAAAGTTTGTATCCCAAAATTCAACTAAATCTACATTCTTATTTTATTTTTATACAAGATATAAACAAAGTATAAATCTTCCATATTAATGCAAATATGATTTCTATACATATCTCTCACATGAAAGATAAAACACCATAGCACCATTTAATCAAGAACTCAATTTACTTTTCTCAAAGTTAGACAATTTCACTATGCATACTAAATCTATTCAATATACAAGATCCACATAAGTACATAAATTCATCTTGTAATTAGCTTTACAACAAATCTCAAAGTCATATTCATTTCTAACTAGATTTAAATGACAATGACTCAATTTCATAACATACTAGTTTAATGCTCAAGATAATCATTACATTGAAATTTCAGTACCTTTTTATAATTACAACATAACTATTTCAAGTCTTTCAATTATATATAATATACAATATGCAATTCATAGTTCCATTATCTCAATTTGTATAAATGTGTCTCCAAGTTCAAGCTTGTGGTGTATTGTCCTATTGCATGGAGGGAGAGCATCATCCGAGTGCTTTACCTCCATCCATAGACTGGCAGTCCCCCACACACCTTCCTACTAGAAGTGGCCCTACCCTTCATAAAGGTGGTAGATAGAAAGATTTGTGAGTATACCATGCCAACCAAGAACTAAGTGTGAAGTATTGACTCTATCGCACGCAAGCTACTATACAACCTTAGATGCACTCTAGCTAAGTATGACGACTGATTGACATGCAAC
The DNA here is from genome assembly GCA_027924645.1 of Cunninghamia lanceolata. Lineage (NCBI taxonomy): Eukaryota > Viridiplantae > Streptophyta > Pinopsida > Cupressales > Cupressaceae > Cunninghamia > Cunninghamia lanceolata. The sequence goes on along the minus strand of BSBN01000703.1, from coordinate 5,407,731 downwards.
CCTATTAGATACCGTGGACTGACAATGCACGCAACAAATGCATTACTTTGGCCAAAGCATTCAATTATAATGTCACATTCTAAGTGGATATGTGGGTCATTTGTCCACACACTTCTATCTCAGCTTGACTCAACACAAAACAAGTCAACTCTATGGTTTCTTGAATAAACTATCTTAACTTACACATTAATTAGAAAACTAGAATAATAAGATAACTTGACTGACCATTTCAGGTTTAACATGATCTACAACTACTTTGTTGTTATAGATTGAATATAACAATCAAATGGAATGAGTTTTATTGACTCATTTGCACTTTATATGCATTAATCTATATTTACTAAGAGGATCTTTAATCAACCCTAATAAACTTTTACCCACTAAAGTTTTTTTGTATGATGTTACAAGGTCAGACTCGATAAGATGGTTGAATCAAAGATACTAGGTCCTTAAATCACTTAAGGCAAGTTTATATCATATTGTCTCCTATGTAAAGAAATAGCATAATTTCTTGGCAACATTACACTTATATCATAATTGTACCAACCATAATATTTTACTTCACTATATATCAAATCTTATCATACAAAGTTTCAAATGACTTAAAATCTAACATACACACTCAAATATACTTTGAGAGTAGTAACTAGGATAAGTTTTCTATCACTAAATCCAATCCCTTATTTGAGAAAAGACTAAATGCATTATAACTCAAGTGTTTAAGTACTCATTCTACTCTCTCAACTGAGAATATACAAAAAATTGCCTACTATTTTGTACCTCCAAAGTTATATATATATATATATATATATATATATATATATATATATGTGGGTGTACATAATAAACAATATGTACATAGACATATATATTTTATCTAAATTCCATGCAAGTTGAAATAACTAATGTCAAAATCATATACCTGAATATTTACAACTCCTCTCATAGATTGATGAAGTATCAAATGGGTACCTTAAATGATATACAAATTGTCCTCACATGGTTGTAAGTGAATCTACTCTAAATATTTTTAAGATCATACAAATTGTATTCATAATCTTTAGAATAACCAGATGATGTACTTACTTAAGAGTACATTTATGAGTTGAGAAACTCCTAAGCTTTCAACTCATAGCCATACCTTCAAGTTACATGATCTATCATAATCAGTCCTATGAGTATATGTGCAACTATGCTTATTTAACTATGCTTATTTAACTGAAGATTGAATTTTTTATATGATCCCAAGAGTATGAAGCTTGCTTATGAAGGACTCCCTGTTTATTTTCATTAAAAATATTTCTAATGATAGCCTTTTTCTCTATCATTACTGTATTGTAAAATTTCTAAATACTTCTACTTTGTTTATGCATAAAGAATGCTTTCAAATGCTATACTTTTGTGATGCTTGAATAAATAATTTTCTACTTAATTTGATAACATAAAATCTATTGTTTTCTATTGTATAATGAACTTCTAATATATATTTTTGTTTGTAGAGCAATTTTGAATGTAGAGTATGTTTAGATAATAAGAATACTTTAATATTAATTATGAATAATAAGATCATGCAACCTCTTAAGGCATCCATGGCATTTGAGTAAACTGTTGTTTAAAAACTATTATGGCATGACTTATAATGGCCCAAATTGACTTCCAGATATAGTCATATACTTGTTGTTTAGTAACTACCCTTGGCCTAATATGTATTGACCTCCTTTTATACAAATGAACACACACACACACACACACACACACACACACATCAATAATATCTTCACAATATAATTGTAGAGGCTAAAATTGAATCAAACAAGTGCAAGTGAGTGATAAACAAACCTACAATCCAATACTAACATCTACCTTCGGTTTGAGCAAGAAAATGGAAGTAAAACAATAAATGTGAACACAATTAACAAGCATTATACCTCCATTTTGTTGTTGTAGATATTCTCCAAAGGACCAAGTTTGATTGTTGCTATGTGATATGAAATGTGGGTGCTAAAATGCTATGATATTGCCTAATTCGATAACATGTAATTACTATGAAAGTAGATGTCTAGATCATTTGGGCAATTCTCCTTAAATTGATTTTCCCAAGGGAGAATGGATGGTTGGGATCAAAAGATGAAGATCAATGGTTAGGATTTGGCTTCATGAGATATTGATTAGCCTTTTGACAAGTGGCATGATGAGAGGCTTCCTTCAAGATGAATGGCTAAGATTTTCTTAAAATGCAAGGTGAGATGAGATGAAGACATGTGGAAGAGAGAGAAAGTATGTAAATGGATGGTGGAGATGAAGAGAAAGAAATCAAGAGTCAAGATTAACCCATGTGATATGCTCACACATGTGTGAGCAAAGAGTGGGATGAGCTAGCATGCTCACACATGTGCGAGCAAGTAGTGGAGGTAGGACACATGTTAGGTGATGAACAACTGAGATCTTGATCCGTGTGGGTGAATTGAATGGTCACTTATTAAAAAGGAGAGGATTGAGGATGATGTGGATTTTTTAATTAGAGAAAATGTTAATGAGGATTAATTAGTCCTAATCAACTAATTAATCATGGATTAATTAATTGATTAAGCTGGAGGAGTGGATACTAAGGTTATTAATTAAATCTAGTTTAATTAATTAACCTCACGAACGACGTAGTAAATAATTAATTAATTATAGGAAAATGGATTAAATGTAGGAATAATTAGTTAAATTAATTAAATAATTATTTATTTAATTAATTTGTGTGGAAAAGAGATTAAATTAATTAAATATTATGTATTTAAATAAATAATTATTTATTTATTTAATTTTTGAGAAGTTGGGTTAATTAATTTTATTTAATTAATTTACAGGAAAATAGAAGGATGGATGTTAGTGATGAATTTAGGGTGTCTACATTTTTCCCCTCTTTGAAATGGCATTAAAATAATGTCGTTTCAAAGAAAAAAGAAAAATGCAAGAAAAGAAGGGTTAGTTTGGCATGTTGTCCCAGCGCTATGCAAGTTATGTGGTAGAAAATATAGAATATGGATGCCCCCTCAAGAGCGTCAGAGGGCTAAAAGGAGCCTAGGGGATCTCTTGATAGAAAATGATTATTTAGGGGGGGGGAGTGAAAAAAGAAACAGAAATGGATGAAAAAGGTGCAAAGAAAAAGGGGTAAAAAGGAGGGATAAAAAGTTCATTTTAACTTTTTGAGTGGAGAGAAAGGAGTGTGGAGGAGAGAAAAGATGGAGAGGAGAAAGATACTAGAGATTTGGGCATAGCACAGACGTGAGCTGGTGAGGGAGTATCTATGGTCGGTGGCGCGAGTACCATCAGTGAGTCAACTTGACCTAGTTCATGAATTTAAAAGATTGAAATAGACAATGTGACTATTTTATAGTGGGTCAGAGGGAAAAGATATTTGGTTGCAGGGGTGGGAAAAACTAGGTTTGTTGGTTTAGAAAAAATGGAATTAGGGGCGAGGGAATGGGAAGGAAAATTGGTTTTTTTAAAGAAATGGTTGGGGGATGGCAGAGGCATTGTCATATGTAGCATCTCTATCATGGGCAAAGGAGGGGTGGAGATGGTACCTCTGTGGGCGGAGATGGTGCCTATGACACCATCCTCGCTTAGGCAAGGGCAATGTCATTGGTGCCACCTCCACCAAGCTATGAGAGTGGGGCAAATATGGTGTCAAGGGCATCACTTCCACCAGGGAGGTGGGGGTATGGTAGAGATGGCACCAAGGGTGTCATCCTTGCATTATAGGGGAAACACCCTTGGTGTCCCTTCTACCAGGGAGGTCAGGATAGAACAAAGACGACACTAAGGTTTCCATCCTTACATTGCTAGGGCGATGCCTCTACCAGGAAGTGAGAGAGAGAGAGGGGGGAAAGGGTCATGCCTTGCATCATCATGGGCAAGGAGAGTGGGGGTGATGTAAATAGTGTCACCTCAACCTAAGGGATGGTGAGATGGTGGGAGAGGGCCTTAGGGGAGGAGGGAAAATAATGGAAAATAAACCTAATAGGATATAGGGACATGGATACAAAAGTACTTGCCATCGCTGATGGCATGAGAGAGATAATCAGTGGTGTTGGGATTGATGAAGGGGTTGGGAGAGGCAGAGAGGGAGTTCCTGGAGGTGGTGGGGTTATATGATGTGGTGATGGTGTCAGAGCTACAAGCTAACAAGGTGATGTTGATAGCCTAGTAGAGAGTTGGCACTCAAAGATGAGCACCTTTCATCTACCGATAGGGGAGATGACAATGGCATTAGATGATGTATGGTGCATCCTTCAGATGCTGATAGTTGGGAAGATGGTGTACTGGTAAGATGAGGATGTGCACAGAGCACTAGAGCAGTTGTTAGGATGTAGAGACATCCCATTGCGAGAGATAGGATTGGATCTAGATAGGTGTTGGGCAGACCAATTGATGAATGAGTTGTCATTAGTGTTGCTAGGTCTTGTCGGTGGCTACTTGCTATCGAACAAGATAGGGAGGTGTTTTTATGGTGTTGGGGTCATGTGTGGCAGATATGCTAGAGGATGGTAGGGTGTTTGTATGGGGTCCATGTGTGTTAGCATAGATATACAAAGATTTACACTTGGTGACCTATGGATTAGTGTAGAGTATTGCATATACAACCTTACTATAGGTGTGGGTATGGGAGAATATAGCAATATGGTAGCCAAATGGGTTGAGGAAGGAGAGACAGCCACAACAATAATTTATATACAAGTGGTCCCAATAAGAGGGATTCAGGGAGAGGCACTTGGGAGAGCTAGGACACTACCCCCATGTGTTGAATGAGTTGGGTTGATGAGATTGTTTATATGCGCCGGACAATTGAGAGGAGGGGTGAATCAATTGTCACAAAAACTTAAACATTTTCTACAATTAAACAATCATCACTTATCTACAATTATTATGATTTAACAATGAGTCCATGAAATCAGAAACTTAACCACATATACAACATCAAACATAAGAAACACTAGATTTACGTGGAAAACCCCAAGGTGGGGAAAAACCACAAAGAGGATTAACTCTCAATATATATTGCAATCTTGAAATAGTGGTGTTCAAGCTTGGTCACCCCATAGGCCTAAACATACTGACTTACTGCCATGAAGAACAACTAGGTCTAGCAGACTCACTGCCTCAACCCTAAACCTAGCAAGATTACAATAAGGGTTGTTAAACCGTGAGGGATGTTAAACCTTACTGGTGGCTTACTGCCAGATTCACTACCATGATCAACACCTTTCTTTATTGTGAATAAACAATTCCTTAGCTCTGCTCTTCCTCTACCCTGCTCTTCCTCTGCTATGCTCTTCTTCTTCTTTCCTCTGCCTCTTCTCTGCTATGCCTTTAGACCTTTCTTAATATCTTATCATTTCCCCTCAAGGACACCTTTTCCATGACTCAACTACAAGTATTTATACACTACATCAACCTTGGAATGATCATCAAGGTCGGCATCAACCATTGGAACGATCTCCAAGGTTGGTATTACAAACATTTACAAAATAGGTCCTAACCTATTGCAACATCATGCAAAGGGAATGAAATGAGGAGCACACCATGCCTTAGCTGGAACTCAAACATAATCTTCCACACCACAACACACTTCCATAATCTTCTAGAGATCTCTGCAATCACTGGGATCAACTAGGTTGGCCAAGACTGGTTACATGCTATGTTATCTGGGAACAATCTTCACACACCATCTCAATTTTTTAACGTGGACCAAAGTCCAGATAGGAACATGATTAGGAGATATCCACAAGCATGCTATAATCACCAGGAGCAACCACACGAACCTTAACCACTTTATTCATAGGAATCTTCTCATCGGAGTACATGCACTTTACTGTCTTCAACTGTCATAAAATAAAGATAGATTATGAACCACCAAACCACAAACTATTGCAACTGTAGGCACTTATCATCATCCCATACTTCCCTCCAGAACTGCAGAGCAAAATACTTTGCTGTGGAGGAATACGGAGCCAAATACTATCATCTTGTCTCAACTGAACCTACAGAAAGAGCAGGTTTCACTCTGGTGAACACAACTCACTCAGATCTTCATGCGGATGGCTCAGACCCAAAATGTAGCATCCTCAAACATCCCTCTAACTTACTTCCAATCCGTAGGCCATGATCTTCAAGAAGGAATAAATGTGGAGCAGTTTACTGGACTATTCTTCAGCATACAACTCATTGTTTGTATTGCACTTCTCTGTAACTCACTTGTTTCTTCCGGAGAGGCTAATTTTCTCAATATCCTCAACATACAAGTCTTCTAAACAAGTAATAGAATAAGATACAGTTGACACCAATGACAACAAGAATACGTTGATATCAATGACAACACTGATTAGGCACATACTTGCAACAAATATATTGTGTGGAGATCATATAGAGGGGTGGAGACATGGGAGGATGATGCAGTGCACCTAGGGATGGTATTATCTGAGTGCTACATAGTGGGATGATGAGGCTTCATTATTGAGAGGTATAGACCAGACAGGGTGCTACAATAATTTGGGATAGTGCGGAGGATACCTAGAGTAGAGCATTGGTTTGCACAAGTGTAACGAGAGATAGGATTGGGGGTAGGCAGGTGGTTCAGGAGGAGGCAAAAAAGAGTTAGAGGAGGTGGCTTGTAGTGGTGTGGGTGCCATGGGATAATGTGGAGGATGTGGAGGTGGCAGAGGGATATGAGATCTAGTGGGAGACGAGGATGTCGTTGAGATTTACAATTTTGGTAGCAGGACGAGTGGTGCAACACTTGAGGAGGGTGGTGTGGAAGGAGTGGAGGTGATTGAGAGATAGTAGGAGAGCAGTGTGAGGAAAGGCAACAGAGGTAGAGGGTATCAGAGGAGAGGACAGAGCCAATGGAGGAGGGTGTTTTGGAGGTAGAGATGCAGGTAGTGTAGGTGAGTCTAGAGGAGATGTAATGCCCATTGTAGTTTGTGGCTGGTGTGCTTTCTGATTCATGTGTTATATGATGTATTGTGTAGATTAGTGTATTATATGGTTATTATGCATTGATGCATTACACTGAACTTGTTGATGAGGTTTATTATACCATTGAGGAGTTCTAAGGGTGTATTCTGGATGACCATCAAGGTGTTTTCAATAGGGTTTTTCATTGATATTTGGCTTATAACTATGCATTATGGGATGCATATGTTGTGATTATGTATGTTAAATTATTGCAGTGCTTCAGCTTCACTATTTTTACTATACATATTATAGTTGTGATTGTCATGTTATTCCCGCATTGTGAAATGTTGTCATTTATGCATCATGTTCCTGGATCATGCTAGTCATAGATGATTATAGTGGATGTGATTATTTTATATCATGTGTGATTATACCACGTTGGAGTGGATTATGTTGCTTCAGCTATTATATGTGGAGAAGCTACGCCTGATGGTTGACTTGAGTGTACAGGTAATCACAAGTGTTAACTAATGTGGAGAAGGTTGAAATGGGATGCTAAGCCATCTCACCCTTATCCTTGTGTTTTAGAAACCCATAGTGTGTGATTGAAGTCATTTATGTGTGTTTCCTTAGCATTTTGCACTTTATTTTAAATTATTTCAAAAAATGTGTTTATTTGTTTTTAGATTATTTTAATGATTTTAAATTGAAAATTATTATTTCTACCTTAGTGAAAATGTTTACTACATCATATTATGCTTGAGGAATGAATTTAAGAGATTTTGATTTATTTCCTATTACGTCAGAAATTGTCCCCTATATGGAATGGCACAATTTCTCACAATTTAGCTTGTCTCCTTTGGTGTCCTCTTCACCTATTTATTTTTGACCTTCCTAAACCCTGATTGACCTATGTCTAAATGAAGAAATGTCATATTATGAGATAATTGATGACTAAACCTGAAAGAAAGTTTGGATTTGGGACTTCTTCGACCCACTTAATGTAGACTTGATCAGAAAATCAGGGCTTGGGCTTGGGCACTTGCACCCTAGCCCTGCCCTATTTTTCAAGGTTTTGAATTTTGGCAGGGTGTCAGTTCCTGTCGTGCACCTTGGGATTCCGTTTTCAAATTTTTGTTTTTGCATGATGTCAGAATGTTATTTCGAATATTTGAAATTCCTAAGGTTAGATATTTTGAAGACATTTGAAAATTATTTTATCACACAAAATCTTTATGTAAGCTTTCTATGCCAAAACTCTACCAAATTTGCTATTGAAGAACAAGACTTTGTTGAAGCTCTTGGATTTATTTGAAGTTTCTATCATGGAGATATTCGATAGAGATTAGGAATCAAGATCTTGAGACTATCTTGTTTTGCCTAGGGTTTGTACAACCTTTTGTATGATCATTGAGTTTGGAAATCCTTTGCGGATACGGCTGCCTCACCTTCTTGTTCTACAAGTCTTCATTGTTCTCATCTCCTTGAGGTTATGCTAGTGTTGTTTCATTGAGTGAAGCAAGGTGTTTCTCTTTCCTTGATGCTTGAGTCATCTAGGGTTTTATATTTTCTGCATACACATTTGTTAGATGAGCACACACATTTGCAAATCTTTATCATTGGCTATTGTTGATGTAGGAATACCAAAAATAGGGCTTGACTAAGGCAAGCTCCTATATAGCCACAACCATCTTTCTCCTCCTTTTGCATGTGCAAGTTACATTTGGTGAGATCCGATGAAAAGAAGCAGCAGGAAGATGGATATTATAGGTACAATCATCACAAAATTTTGAATTTTGGGATTGCAAAACTTTCAGGGAAAAGGGACTCATGTCCAAGCCCACCTAAGCATTTTCTTTAGGATTTGGAGACCTCTAGAGATCACCTAATATTTGTTGTAGAAGATTCTGATAGTCGAAAACCTTCGAGGCAAAGGGACTAGCACCCTAGTCTAATAGGACTCCGTTTTCTGGGTACACACTCTCCGTACCTTTACTTTGCATTTATGTGATTTGTTTTCCTGTATCTATGTCTAAAAACTATCTGTTACAGTATAGTCATTGAATTAGGGTTTTATGCTTAGTGGACATAATAAGCTTGTAAAAACTTGATTTAGAGATCTACTTAGTCATAGTTAGCAGAAAAAGTGAACCTAAGAAATCAGTAGCTTATCCCAAGCTTGTTTCTTACTTCCCTTATGTTTAGCAAGAGAAAGTGTGGGGTTTGATTTGGTTAGTTGAACTATCATTATCCCACATTTTTCCACTAAACATTTTGGTGAACCCATGCTCTAAAAGAATTTGTATCCTTTTTAACATTAGATCTGAATTAGTTTGCTGTCCTAAATCACATTTAGATTGCAAACCCTCTTTGGTGAAAGTACATACATTGAATCTTGAGCGATTTCTTTATCCTTTCATTAAAAGAGTTTAAAATTACAACTTTGTGATTTGCATAGTGCTACTGTATTTCATTTTCACAAAGTTTATGATATATCATTTCCCTTTTAAGTCTTGGGTTAATTAGAACATGCTATAATATCAGATTACATTCTACAAGAATTTCATGTGTATGATGAGTTGTTTAGTTGTGATGACTTCAATATGTTAGATGAAGCCCTTGAGGACTTTATCTTGATTGAACATTCCACTACGACTCCTAAGTCATCATTGTTTCAAAGATTAATAAATGGAATCTATGTTCCTAAACCTCAAGAAGAACTTATGAATCTGAAGATAGTGGTCAACCTGTGTACATATGTGGCTCAACCATACTCTAAATCGGTGCTCACTGTTAGAGGTCTTCCGCCTTCTTCTTGACCTCCTGGTTACATTTATAACTATGCTAAACAAATAACACAATGAAACCCACAACAACCTAGTTATACTATGGTTGCTCATACATATAACACACGGAATAACAAGCAAACTAAACAACAATTGACTATTTTGATATCTTTACGAGCTTCTCAATCGATGTTTTCTCAAGCTCCTCATTTAACACATAAAGCTGGTCAAGACTATGATCTTGTTGAGCAACTTCGAGCTACTCCTGGTAAGATTTCTCTTTGGGAACTTATACAAACTTCACCTACATACCATGGAATGCTCCAAGAATCTTTACAAAAGGTGATTGTGCAACCCGATGTCAAGCCAAATGATGTAGTATCTCTATTAGATTGTATGCATGTGACAAAAATAGATATTCTGTTTCAACAACATGAGTTGTCTTCTATTGAAGTTCAAAATCAGTATGATCCTTTGATTATTTTCATTACAATAAATAAGAAATTGATTAAGCGAGTCATGATTGATAATGGATCAGCTCTTTATGGTTGTGGCATTAATTTATTACATAAGATCAAAGTTGATACATCTTTGATTAAGCTGGATAGAATAAGTATCTGTGGCTTTAATAATGTTGGAAGACAATCCGTATGCACTATAACTTTATCTGTACAAGTTGGGCCTATGACTTTGTCTACCTTGATTCATGTCATGCCTGGTTCCTTATCATACAACATGATTCTTGGTAGGCCTTGGATTCATACATTGGGGGCAGTTCCTTCTACCCTTCATCGTGGCAAGGTGGAATCTAGTGCGTGCGTATTAACCTACATGCATCCCTAACTTGAATGCAACATCACATTAACAAGATATGGAAGAGAATAAAATAAATAACTCGGCATAACAATCCATCTGCTTCAATGGTTCATTCGTCTATTTCAATGTCAAAATTTAACTTTGGCCAAAGTATGAAACTATTTAATGGTGTGTAGATCCTGAAAAAGAAGACCTACTTCTCTGATTTACCCATATTCGGCACCCGTCCCGAAAGGTAACTTTCCAAAAAGTACAAAAGCAAAAAAAAACAAAATAACCATTCTCTTTCAAAACACATTTTATGGCAAAATAATAATTCATTTCTTTCGTGCAATAATATAGAAGTAAATAAATCATTTTCGGTTATGAATTCAGCAACTATTTGTTTTCACATGTACTCAGTTTTCTTAGTGTGTTGCACAGTATAATTCATACAAGTATACTTGTTTTAATTCATGATTTTTATTTGTTTCTTCGTTGTTTTGCAGGGTAAAATAAATAAATTTTTAGTCATATAGTAAAATGGATACTTTCAACATGTATGCTTTTAAGTAGTGAGAATATATATATATGTGTGTGTGTGTGTGTGTATGTATGTATGTATGTGTGTATATGTATATATGTATATATATGTATATGTATGTTATTGTATATATATATATACACACACACACGTTAGAGAAAATTGCATTTACCTGTCTTAAGTTTAATTTAGGCCTAAATAATAGTTAGGTTGGGAAGTTATTTCCCGCAACCCGTTCAGGTAGTTTTCACCTACTCCCGAACACTATTTATATTTTGCATTGTACACTATGTAAAATATCTCATAATATACATTTTCATTTTTGGTGAAGTATTTCTCTCAAACTGTGAAGGTCTTATCTATAGGTTGTGATCGTGGGTTTGGTGGTTGACACCAACATGGTATCAGAGCCTTCAATCTATGCCTCCTTCCAACATTGAGGGTTTTAATCAGATTTTGGTGAGATCGATATTTATCTAGCATTTCAAATTTATAAATTTCTATTTCGCCATCTTTTTTTGATATATACTTGTGGCTGCAATAGGGGAGTGGAGGCAATTTTCTTCATTCTGATCTGGAAGGGTGATTTCCCTGCTGGCAGTCACATTTTCACTGTGGAAGGCATCGAACCTACACATTATTGGAGGGCCCAATTTTGCTCAAGAGTCTCTTAGTTTTTCTATTGGGAGTTTGAAGGCATGAAGGGCAACCTTGGTGGTCAAATGTAGGCCATCGATTTTGATATATAGCCCTGTGGGCCTCTAGACTAGGCCTCTTGGCGTTTGATCAAGGCATGCAACCCCTTTGCAATGCTATCCTTGTTGTGGCATGGAGTTTGCTTCCATTATGATGTAGACAAAAGACGTAGGTAGGGTGTCTTGAACCAAAAATCGGCCTCTTCTATTGCAATCTGGCTGCCAATACAGACTTTACATTTCTAAAGTTTTTTTTACATATATATTTATTTAGGGTTCCTTCTATCTTTGTGCGCAGCAAGGAGTGGGCCCTATATTCTGCTATTTGGGATTTGCAAGGGACTTTAGTCCCACATTCACTATATTGGAGGATTTATGGCTATTGAAATAGCCTAACATTGCATTCGCTTGTTGTGAGCAAAGGCTCACAGTGGCATGAAGCTTTTTGTCTCTTGCATGGATTGCATGATTGGTGACATTTGCTGACTTGGTGCTTATTGCTCATTTATTTGGCTTTCATGTGGTATTGAGATCTGCCTCGTATCGACCTTAATGGTCCCTTTTCTTGCTCAAAACTAGGTTTTTAAACTTTTAATTTCTTTTTGGAGGTTTTTTTAGAAGCTATCTTTGAATTTTTGAAGAAATAGTGATAATGGTTTCTTTGGAGAAAGGGAATTTTAAATAGTGGAGTGATTTTATCCTCACTTATCTTAGTGAGCAAAATCTCTTGCCATATTTGTATAATGAAGTTCCTATTCGAGTTACACATAGTAGGTATATGATTTGGAAAGGATTTAGGGCTAGAGTCTTCGGAGTTATTTTTGAGCATATAAATGATGAGGACTTTTTGGATTCACTTGTTCATTTTGAGTGCCCTTATGCTCTTTGGACTTACATTCAAGAATCATATAGAGATCCTAATACTTCACCATCTCTCAATGACCCTCTTTCCAATACAAATGTGCCTTGTTATTCTTTAGAGAAGATAAACCATGCTTGTGATCCTTTGGAGGTTTTTGAGACTTTAGATGAGGTTGCAGTTGCTTTAGAGGTTCTTGATTCTTTGTGAAAGATAGTTGATCCACCTTCATTAAGTACTTCCATCATTCTTGAGCAACATGATTATCATTGTCCTCCAAATTGGGATTTGTATTTGCTGGACATTGGTTCATTGTTTGTGGAATCTCACATTTCAGACTTGGAAGACACATTTGAGGGAGTAATTTTCCTATTTGATGATAGTTGTGGTACAACTATTGTCACTCCATCTCTGTCTTTGGAGAATGTTCAAAATTAGTTTCTAGTGGTACCTTGTTTGTCACCTTTTATTGTGATTGGGCATGTTCCTAATTGGTTCGTGGCATCATTTTCCAAGGTCTTGGCGACACATGAGTAGATTTCAGAGACATTATCATCCTACATTTGGATTTCACTTGCTAATTCCTATCCAGAATGGGAATCATACCTACATTTGTACTTGGTTTTGTTTCTTCCAAAAGGAAGACAAGTTGTTTGTCGACATTGGATCATGTTTTATCTTCAGGCACTTGTATACACATGATGTATGTCCTTGGGGGTATTATTGAGTCCTCCATCCATGCATCATTTTGTTTTCTTTTCTCTCTTTTGGAGAGGGGTTTTTTCCCACAGGGTTTTTCTCCTTTTCTCTGGTTGTGAGAGATTTCTTTTTTTGCATTGTAAATGGGTACCTAACATGGTTGTGTAGCCGGGACCCATATTGCATAATAATCTCCCTAAGTTACACTTAAGGGGGGTGTTAGAGTAAATTGCATTTACTTTTCTTAAGTTTAACTTAGGCCTAAATAATAGTTAGGTTGGGAAGTTATTTCCTGTAACCCATTTGGGTAGTTTTCACCTACTCCCAAATACTATTTATATTTTGCATTGTACACTATGTAAAATATCTCATAATATACATTTTCATTTCTAGTAAAGTATTTCTCTCAAACTATGAAGGTCTTATCTACAAGTTGTGATCGTGGGCTCGATGGTTGACACCAACAATATATATAGTGTAAAGGGTGGAATTTAGATAGTTGAGTTTTTGGTAGTTTTGGTGTATATCCTCCTTTTACCCTTTCATTCAAGGAGCTAGGGTCAAGTTGCAATGTACTATCCTACCCTAGGTCATTGTGGGAATGTAGGGAAACTTGGTTTTTTATGATTTGATTGCCAATTATCTTCTCCTATGCTTAATTATACCTTAAAACCCTAATTATGCAAATACGACAGCAAACAGATGAATAATAGAAAATGTTGCTACAAAAAGATGTAAAATGATAAATAACTATGCACTTGTTTTTGGGGTTCCAAAGCGGAACAGTCGAGGACTAAAGAGCGGGCACCCAAGTCCAAGGCCCTACTTTTTGTTAGGATCTGCAAACAAGACCTACAACCTATTCCTTTTGTATTGAAGATTCTCTCGTCACAAAACTTTGAGGACTAAAGAGTGGTCGACCTAGTCCAGGGAGTTGTTTCTTTCTCTGATCTACAACTCTGACACTTTGTTGTACCCTCTTGCAACTTCACTTTCTCTAGATCTGACACCTGTAACTTGCAATCATGAAAAATTTGGGAGGGGGTTGTGGTGTTTAGAGGCTTGCCTTAGTCAAGCCCCTGAAAGACATTCAAGTCTTCCGAACACCGTTGTCAGATAGAGGGTGCGTGCCCTTGGGAGACAGAGGCAAAAACCAAATGATAAATGCTTACAAACACAAATGAATGTCACCTTGTAGTGAAGATCTCATGGAGGAAGAAGCTCTTCATGCCATGAGGATATGATTGCTCAAATCTACAAACACAAACACATAAACACAAATATACTCTTGCAACATAATGAAATCCTTGAATCACCTTTAGGATGCATGGTGTAGTCACGATAGGAGAGTTCACAGAATGAACTGTCTGGACTGTACAACAAGAGTAAACACAATAGAAACAACTCAAGGAAATGGAACAAATGTAGATTTAGTCATTTAGTATATCAAAGAATTTAAATACAATCTGGCTGACAACATGCGGGCGTATAATCTAGGCTCACATGCCTGATTACATACATGCGCAAGATAAATCTTTGAAGTCCTCTCACAAAGGAGCCAACTATCTATCATCTAAATCATGAGAACTTGATAACTACTTTCCTAAGGGTCTATTACAACTTTATATATCATTTCCAGACCAATAGATTCCTCTGCATCGGCTAAGGAAGGTCACAAACTCTAATGAAAAGTTGTAACGTGTTCACAGATAGGGCAGACCTAAATGCATAGAGCACTTCCTCAAATGAGTGGAACAACATGTGGACCCTTGGGGAAGGTTAGTCATGAACCAGAGGACATTGAATGATGTGTCATTGAGATTTGCAAGTCAAGGAATGATCCGCAAGCCTTCTCCTTCAGCTGATTATCAGGAATTGTTAGAATGCTCTCCACTAAGAAAATAGTTGATCTTCTGATAGCGATATCTTTTCGGTAACTAATCCAAATGCTCTAAATTCTTGATATGATGTAGATGAATGAATGTAGATGCTAAGTCCAAATCTGCAAGATGTGAAATGCCAAAACCAGACCACAACCTAAAAACTACTATAGATTGAACTGCCTGAACTAAACTGGAAAATGAAAGAACTGAAATGCAAACAAACTGAAATGTAATTTTTTTTGGTTGATGCAAGATTACTCTTGAACTAGGGATGCTCTTGCATCAGACATCTAGGTTTATTGAAAATTAAGTCCTTCACTTTGCTGGGGCTAGGGGAGAACCAAGACGGTCCACCTTAGCCTGGGAAATCCATGATGAATCTTCTTCCGGTCTGCCTTTCCACTTCACAAGATATTCTTTGTATTGTCTTCCTCTAGTGTTGTATCCAACTATGCTGTCCAAAATGTCTTTTATCTGCTCTAGTGCTTGTTGTGGTAACTGCTTCTTCAAGTCTTCTTCCATGCTGTCATTGAACTCTGCTTCATGATACTGATAAAGATCTGTAATATTGAAAATAGGTGAAATACCCAATGTCTCTGGTAGCTCTACTTCATATGCATTTCCTAAATCAAATTTCCTGAGTATCCTACAAGGTTCAAACTTCTTTATCTTCAACTTGTTATATGTCCCAACTAGAAATCTTTCTCTTCTCAAGTACACCATGACTTCATCTCCCACTTCAAATTCCTTATCTCTTCACTTCTCATCAGCCTTTTCTTTGTACTTACTATTCATATTCTCCAAATGCTTCTTTATCTGATTATGCACTATCTTCATATGAACTGCAAATTCTTCTACTTCTGTACTCCTCTTTTCTTCTATATTGATATCTCTTAATTCTGTAGCTCCTCTAGGATTCACTCCGGTAACAATCTCAAAAGGTGTTCTTCCAGTACTCCTATTTACTAAATTATTGTATGCAAACTCTGCTTGTGAAAGAATCAAGTCTCAACTTCCAGCTTTGTCTCCAACCAAACATCTCAACAAGTTTCCCAAACTCCTATTCACTACCTCTGTCCGTCCATCTGTTTGTGGATGAAAAGTTGAACTAAATTTCAAATTTGTCTTCATCTTCTTCCAAAGTGTCCTCCAAAAGGATCCAACAAACTTTGTATCTCTATCTAAAACTATACTCTTAGGTAATCCATGCAATCTCACAATCTCCTTAAAAAATAGGTTAGCTACATACATTGCATCAGTTGTCTTCTTACAAGGTATGAAATGAGCCATCTTTGAAAATCTGTCAACCACTACAAATATTGAATCATGTCCTCTCTGTGTCTTAGACAATCCCATTACAAAATCCATGCTTATGTCTTCCCAAGGTCTCTCTGGAACTATCAAAGATTTATACAATCCGGTGTTCTAACTACTCCCTTTTGCAACTTGACAAACTCTACAACTCTGCACAAATCTCTGAACATCCTTATGTATCTGAGGCCAAAAGTAATTTTCACTTACTAAAGCCACCGACTTGTCAATGCCAAAGTGTCCTACCAATCCACCACTATGCTTCTCCTTGATCAAATTATCCCTCATTGAACTTCTAGGTATGCACAACTGACTTCCTTTGAACACCATATCTTCTTGAATGAAATAGTCCAATCACTTACTTCTATCTATCACAACAGGTTCCTTACATGCTCTCCAAGATTCTACAAAATCAATGTCTCCCTCATACATGTTCTTCAATTAATCAAAACCCAACACCTCAACTCTCATCTCTGTCAACAAGTTTCTTCTTCTACTCAAGGCATCAACAATTTTGTTTGATTTACCACTCTTATGCTTCAACACAAAAGTATAACTCTACATGAACTCTACCCATCTCATGTCTCTCTGATTCAACTTACCTCGACTATTGAAGTACTACAAAGCTAGAAGATCTGTATTCAACACAAACTCCTTAGGCAACAAGTAATGTCTCCACTTCTTCAAGGCTTGAATTATGGCATAGAATTCTTGATCATAAACTGAATATCTTCTCCTTGCATCATTCAACTTCTCACTGAAATATGCTACGGGTCTACCTTCTTGACTCAACACTACTCCAATTGCATTTCCACTAGCATCACAATCAACTTGAAATACCTTATTGAAATCTAGTAGTGCCAAAACTGGTTGCTCTATCACTTTCTGCTTCAACAACTTAAAACTTTTATATGCTGATGTCCATTTGAAATCTTTTGTCACCTCTCATTGTATTTGTCATAGGGTTACAAACTAAACTGAAATTTCTAATGAATTTCTGATAGAAACTAGCCAATCCATGAAATGATCTAACCTGTCCAATGCTCTCCAGTGTAGGCCATTCAACAATTGCTCTCACTTTCTCAAGGTCCATCTTCAAACCTTCCGCAAAAATCACAAATCCCAAATATACCAACTCTTCCTTCATGAAACTACACTCCTTGATGTTTATTAGCAATTTCTCCTCTCCTAGTCTCTACAAAACTTGTCTAATATGCCACAAATGTTCTTCTTTTGTTTTACTAAAAATCAAAATATCATCCAAGTATACAATAACAAACTTACCCAAGAATTTCTTCAAGACTTCATTCATCAACCTCATGAAAGTACTCGATGCATTTGTCAATCCAAAAGGCATCACTAACCACTCATACAATCCTTCATTTGTCTTAAAAGTAGTCTTCCATTCATTGCCTTCTCTAATTCTGATATGATGGTATCCACTCTTCAAGTCTATCTTTATGAAATATCTTGCTCCACTCAAACAATCCATAATATCATCCATCCTAGGTAAGGGAAATCTATACTTAACTATGATCTTGTTTATTTCTCTAGAGTCAGTACACATTCTCCATTCTCCATCCTTCTTCGGTGCAAGCACTGCAGGTGCTGCACAAGGACTCAAACTTTCTTTGATCAAACCTTTCCTTAACAGCTCTTGTATCTATCTATTTAGTTCTTCATTCTCTACCAGTGTCATTTAGTGTGCTACTTTGTTAGGAAAACTTGCTCCTAGTATAAGATCCATGTGATGACTGATACTCCTTATAGGTGGTAATCCTTCAGTTACATTATCGGATATGATGTCTTCATACTCTATCAGCAACTCCTTTATTTATTCCGGTTCAAGCTCTCTTCAATATTTCAGGCTTTTTAGGAATCAAGGCATAACACATACTTTCTTGTTTCAAACCATCCAAAAATTTCCTTCCATCTACCAAATAGATTCTAGCATTTCCACATACCACATCTTTAGGATCATGTTCTAAAGGAATCAAAGTAATCCTTTTCCCATTTGCTATTATAGTATATGTGTTCTTTCTCCCATCATGTATAGCTTTTCTATCATACTGCCAAGGTCTACCCAACAAGATATGGCAAACATCCATAGGCATAATATCACACAAGACTTCATCATGATAAGATCCAATATGAAATTTCACCAAACATTGTTCACTCACCAGTACCTTATGATCATCCTGAATCCATGCTATCTATTATGGCTTAGGGTGTTTCAATCTTTCTAACTTCAGCTTAGTCACCATCTCCTCTGAAACTAGGTTATCTGAACTACCACTATTAATTACAACTTTACAACACTTACCTCCGGATTTGCATCTAGTTCTAAACAAACTTTTCCTCTGTGGTGGTTCTTGATTTGTCTCTACTTGAAATAGTGCTCTCCTCATCACAAGTGATTCTCCTTTCTCTGGTTTACCAATAGAATAGGGGTCATCTAATTCAATAGGTTCTTCTTCAACATAGGCTGCTCTTCCACTATTCTCTATCCTCTTATTTGTATTACCCTAATTACACTCAAATGCTCTATGTCCTTCACCTCCACACTTGAAACAATTACCTCTAAATGTCTTCTTATCAAATCCTCTTCCTTCTCTTATGTATCCTTCATTCCAGTATGCACTAGGGTTTCCTCTCCAATAAAAATTTCTATCATGTCTCTGGTAAGCATTGTTATCTCTGTCATCCTTCTTAAAGGCGCTGTCAAACTTGTTCTACTCCACAAATGATCTGTCATATCCAGAAAATGTTTTACCTCTCTAAAATTTACCTCCTCTACCTCTTTGTCTTTGATCATGCTTCTTGTTCAGCTTCTCTTCAACTTTAGGGCAAACTGATATGCTTCTTCCAAAGATGTCATCCTTACCAAACTTAGTTCTTGAATGTTCAATCTTAACCCATTGATGTATCTAGCCACTTTTTCCTTGTTTGCTTCACTATGTCCTATCCTTATGATCATCTTATGAAATTCTTCAGTATACTCCTTCATAGATTTTTCCTTTTATCTCAAGTTTTGCAATCTTTTCAATAGCTCTAACTCATAGTCAGCAGGTATAAACCGATTCTTCAACTTCGTCACCATCCGGTCCCACTTTGTAATCTTTTCTTTTCCTCTTCTATTCCTTTGCAACTGAACTTCTTTCCACCATATAGCAGCATGTCCTTTCAGCCTTGTCTTTACAAATTTCACCTTCTTTAGATCTTCAATCTCCTCATATTCAAAGTATTCTTCCATGTCATTTATCCAGTCAATCAATTCTTCAGGATTCAAATTACCAGTATAGTTCAGTACATCAACTCTAGGTCTTTTTCCAATCTTTGAAATAACTCGCAACATCTTTATCTGATCTGATTCTTCTTCTTCATTACCTTCTAGGGTTTCGCCAGTTTGTTCAACAGATTGAAATTCTTCTTCATCGTCACTTTCAACATTAGGTCTCGGTGTCAATCCTCTTTGCCTATCTTCCTCAACAACATCCAAATGAATTCGCATTGTTCTCATCAATTCCATCATCTCATCCATTCTATTAGCCATTGTACCAACATGAGGAACTATTCGTAGTGACATCTTCCTAGGATCAAGTGAAAACTGCCTCAAGTTTGGTGATCAGGCTACAAGCGACAACTGCCTCTCAATCAATGATCGGTGATCTACTCACAACAAGATCTTACAGAATCCCTTTTCTAATTTACTCCAGAGAATCAAAATTTTGCTCTAATACCACTTGGTACAGTCATGGTAGGAGAGTTCACAGAATGAACTGTCTGGACTGTGCAACAAGGGTAAACACAATGGAAACAATTCAAGGAAATGGAACAAATGCAGATTTAGTCATTTAGTATATCAAAGAATTTAAATATATTCTAGCTGGCAACATGCAGGCTTACAATCTGGGATCACAGGCCTGATTACATACATGCGCAAGATAAAGCTTTGAAGTCCTCTCGTAAAGGAGCCAACTATCTATCATCTAAATCATGAGAACTTGATAACTAATTTCCTAAGGGTCTATTACATCTTTTTATATCATTTCTAGACCAATAGATTCCTCCACGTCGGCTAAGGAAGGCCACAAACTCCAATGAAGAGTTGTAACGTGTTGACAAACAGGGCGGACCTAAATGCATAGAACACTTCCTCAAATGAGTAGAATAATGAGAAGACCCTTGGGGAAGGTCAGCCATGAACCAAAGGACATTGAATGATGTGTATTGAGATCCACAAGTCAAGGAATGATCTGCAAGCCTTCTCCTTCAGCTGATTATCAAGAACTGTTAGAATGCTCTGCACTGAGAAAACAATTGATCTTATGATAGCGATATCTTTTCGGTAACTAATTCAAATGCTCTGAATTCTTGATATGATGTATATGAATGAATGTAGATGCTAAGTCTAGATCTGCAAGATTTGAAATGCCAAAACTGAACCACAAGCTGGAAACTGCTACAGATTGAGCTGCCTGAACTAAACTGGAAAATGAAAGAACTGAAATGCAAACAAACTGAAATGCAAATGTTTTTGGTTGATGCAAGATTACTCTTGAACCAAGGATACTCCTGCATCAATGCATAAAGTTCACAATAATAATCTAGTTTTCAAATGAAGGCCTAAACATGCTTTTATATGCAACTATAAACACTCCCGCCAAGAATTTCGTAATTCAAACATAGGACCCAAATAACGATCACAAGCTGACACCCAAAAATTAGGACTGCCCCAAAATAGGGTAGGACTAGAGCGCAGGCGCCCAAGTCCTCCCTCCCTATTTTGGGTAGGGGTTATCTCAAGTGGTCCCCCTAGGTCCTATTTGCCAAGACACTTAGGGGTTTTCTCATCGAGATGTTATATATATATATATATATATATATATATATATATATATCTATGTATAACATTGCTACATTATACATAAAGTGTTGGAAACCAAATAAAATCAAGATTTGGTCCTTTCTATCATGTTCACATAGAAATATTAACAGTATGAAATGAAAGATGGGGATCTCATCGAGTTTTTGATGAAGGTTTATGATTGAGAGAGAGAGAGAGAGAATTTATAGGGCACAACCCTGCTAGCTATACCAAGTGTGGGAAGGCCTAAATGGCCTCCCATGACCCCTAAAGGAGGAGTTGTGGTCTACCTTTTAGGAAACACCATAGCCTCTGCCATTAATTTTAAAGACCTTTAAAAACAAAAAAAAACTTCCTTTGCCCTAAATATCATTCCAATGGCATATTTACATGCAACTGGATTGATCACTTTGAGTACATCAAAAGGTCCTATGAATCTGAGAGAAGCATGTGTAAAGTTGCATAATAGAGAAATAGTGCAACATAAGGTCTAGTGGGACCAGTATTCAGTGGACAGTGCCACTTGGGAGGATGCTACAGAGATTGATAGATCATTTCCACATTTGAGGAATTAGCATAGTTGTTTTTTATTTTCATGCACATTAGAGATACTATTATACTTTGGCGATGATACATTTGATGCATTAGTAGTGTTAGTATAATACTTTATTGATTTTGAAGGATGTAATAAGACATTTATAAGTTTTTCAAGCACAAAGAACAAACACAGATCTTTCATTATTGCTAATTTATCATAAAAACTAATGCAATTTAGAGGAACCTATTTAAAGCTTGCAAAACTCTTCAAGTCTGGTTGCCCTTCAAAGTCCAACGCCCTTCTTCCTCTATATGCTGCGTGGGTATTCTTTTTTTTTCCTTTCTTCTTCATGTTTGTATTCTTTTTCCCACTCTATTTTTGCCCCTCAAAATTTAGGGTGAATGCACATGCCTTGCTTTTCTTTTTGTTTAACTTCAGTTATACTCTTTTTTTCCCTTGGCCACATCCATTCCCATGCCAAACACCTTTCATTAACTTCAAATATTGATATCAAGTATGCCACACATGCATTCTATTTTAATAACTTCATATTATAATAAAAACAAGTATGCCATGCATCTCTTATTTGAATAAATATATAGATGCATAAATAATTTTAACAAACTATCATATTCATACGAAAAGGATAAAGAGCTTTTTATAGTGAAATCAAGATGACATAAAATACCAGGTATACATTATTTAATTACCATTAAATTTGAAAACAAATACTCATATAATCAACTGGGGTTCAGCCATTGAACAAACCATACAGATGAAGTATTTGCAAGGAAAGACAATAGTCACATTCATTTATTCTTCTACCAAGAATGCCAAGCAGATAGTCAAACAATGGAAAAACAATTATGCAATATGATTTCTATGTGAGTGTGTGTGATAGGCACCAGACATGTAACCCATCTAATTGTTGACAAATGGCTAGGTCCCCTCTACCTAAAACAAGTTCTTGCCTTCAACAATACCTACAACCAATTCCATTCATTTTCCATGGTCAATAGGTTAGTTCCATAAAAACATAGCTAAAGCGATATAAAATAACTAAATCATAAGCTCAATAGTGTATCATCATCATATTTATCTAAAATCAAGCATCAAGTAGAATTCAATAGTTTTTCCATGCATTAAACCTAAATGAAATCAATCCCAAAAGTCTGAGATGTGACAAGATCATTTGCTCCTCGACAGTGGAATTTACAAGTGATAGAGTTCAAGTCTGTGCTCTAGCAGCATAAAGTGATGATGAAGGCTCATTGGAATGCTCCGCATTCCTCCGTAATTGAAGGCTTGCTCATGCAATTTTGTCAACATGATCAGAGATGTTCAATGCATGCTACTGTATAGTATCAGGTGATTTAGAGGTCCACAAGTTCAATTTTCAAATGACAGTGTACTACAGATGTTTCTGGATGCCTAATTGTTCTCAAGACATATGTTTGAGAACTTGCACCATTTGGAGATTGTATAGGTCAGTTATATGAGTTCATGTAGACATTCTACATGTCTCTATGCTTCTCAGGTTTGATGTACATGCAAATGTTTCAAGTTTCTAGTACTGTACAAAGGTTTCAAGTCAGTATAGGAAGAGTTATTGTTGCTAAAGCTGATTGAGGTATGCTGGTGATGTTCACCACAATGTTCTTGTTGTGTCGAGTTCAAGGAGCATTTGGAGATGGTGTATATGGGAGAAGTGAAATCAATGTTCAACCTTTCATGAGTACCACCAAGATTGTAATGACCGATGTGCTACAAGCTTCATGTGTTCTTGCTTAAGGATGACCTATTTCAAATGAGTGCGATGTGTAGATGTTATTCTTTGAAGGACGATGATGTGAAGGATGTTTAGGACTAGGTTAAGCATGTGTTGGGGTCCACAAGGCATGTTTCTCTTCCTGGAGTGGTGTGTAGTTCATGTTAGGGCTTGCCCTCTACATGTTTCATGCTGTGTGATCTATCTAGCCGTATTGGCTGACTTGTAATGTAATCAATGTAATATCATGTATTTATTGTAAACTTAGTTGATCTAGGTGAGGTATGATTGTGAATATGAGTGTGTGAAGAGCAGAATATGAATATGATATGCATTATGATGTGTGACTGAAGGAGAAAGAGCAGAAGTGTTAGAGCATTTCCTGATTCATCTTGAAAATATTTTTGTGACAGAAGGGAAGTGAAGAGTGTGCCTAACTAATTCAATCATCAAAGAGGAGTAAAGAGGTAAAAGTGCAATCATCAAAAGGAGTAAGCTTCAATGTTAGTTTTCAGATAGTAGAAGAATTGTCATGCTGTAATTATTTCTAAGTTCTCAGTTCAGGGAGTAGTTACTTCCTTGGGTTGTAGCCCTAAAACAAAGTCGGCGAAGAGTTGTAGCTTCCTTGGGAGTGACCCTAAAACCTTTCTTCAGGGAGTAGTAGCTTCCTTGGGTTGTAGCCCTAAAACAAAGTCAGCAAGGGGGTAAGTGCAAGAAGATGGGGACCAAAAAGGGGTCTTAATTGGGCATTGTTTTTCTGAAATCAGGAAATACTGACCTTGGATGAGAAATTGAGCATAGTTACATTCAAGATTTGAAGATGCAACAAAAATAATGTTCGTAGTGCTCCAAGTCTACTTTCTAGACTACTATTTTTTTTTAAAAATGGTATAGATTAAGGGGTTCAAAAAAGGGAGCCACATAATTTGGTGTTGTTTTTGTCAAAAAAACACAACATAGTGTGTTTTGTGGCTCCCTCAAAAGGTTAACTTTTTTTGGGTATTTTTAAAATCGCTTTAGTGAGAAATTAGCTAACAACATGTAGTTTATGCCCAATTTTTTTGATAATTTTTTAATGAATATCTAATTTTTTACTAATTTTCAAAGTGGACACAATCTTAAAAATAGAATTTGGCCGTGATACCCCTATAAATTTTGAAAACAAATTGAAAATTAATTTTTTTTAATATGTGTAGAATGGAGTCTAGTTTATAAAAATGTAATTTTTTTGAAATTTCAATGAATGGTTAATTTACAATGAAAAAAAGACCAAAAACTGGTTTTTGCCCAAAAACGGACACAAACAAAATAAATCAAAGATGAAAGGCTCAACATTGTCAAAATGTAAAAAAAATTATATCATTAAATAGCTAAGAGAAAGCCTAACATTACCCAAGTGTTTGATTTGTTCGACCTTGAAACACGTGCAAATATGAGGGTTAGCATGAACAAAATTATGTGAAATCCTGTAGAATATGCAAAAACACATCTTTGGACATTGGGAAGGTGCTCCAAGCCTTTGGAATAGAAATCCAAAGCAAATCCAAAGCCTAAGGCTTGGGATTCCCAAAGCAAAATATAATGTGAGCACATTATAACGTGCTCGCGTTATGTTTTGTTTTACTTTTTTTCCCTTTTTACAAAAGTTTGCTAGATGTTTGTCAAGTTTGACATAACATGAGCTCGTTATAACGCGCTCGCATTATGTCTCCCTTGGAATGTTTTTTGTTCAAGGTTATTAAGTATGTATGTACGTATGTATGTATGTATGTATGTATGTATGTATGCTTGTATGTATGCATGTATGTATGTATGCCTATATGTACATGTATGTATACTTATATGTATGTACGTATGTATATATGTATGCTTGTATGTATGTATGCATGGTTGTATGTATGTATGCATGCTTGTATGTATGTATATATATGTATGCATGCTTGTATGTATGTATGTATGTGTGTGTATGCCTGTATGTATGTATATATGCTTATATGTATGTATGTATGTAAGGGTTTTGGGTTTAGGGTTTATGATATGGATTGAGGGTATATAAGGCATAGGGTGACTTAGGTTGAGAGTGTATTGTTTAGGTTTTAAGTATAGGGTTGAGGCACAATATTCAGGGTTTAGGGTATAAGGGTGAGGATATAGGGTATAGGGATGAGGGTTTGTGGGTGTAGGTTTCAGAGTTTAAGGTATAGGGTTGAGGATTGAGGGATTAGGGCTTAAGTAAATGGTTGAGGGTATAGAGTAGAGGGTTGAGAGTTTACAGTTGAGGGATAATGTTCACGGTTGAGTGTATAAGATATAGGGTTTAGGGTTTAAGGTTGAGGGTATAAGGCACATGAATGAGGGTTTAGGGCATAAGTATAGGGTTGAGGGTATAGGGTATACGGTAGAGGTTTGAAGGTTTAGGGATAATGTTCAAGGTTGAGTGTCCAAAGTTAAGTGTATAGGGTATAGGGTTTAAGGGTATCTAGGGGTTGAGATTTTAAGGTTTAAGGGTTTAAGGTTTGAGGGATTAGGGTTTCAGGGTTGACAGTTTAAGGGTTGAGGGATTAGGGTTTAAGGCATAATGTCGAGGGTAGAGGGTTTAGGGATAGGGTTTAGGGTTGAAGGTTTAAGGGTTGAGGTTTGAGGCTTTAGGGCCAAGGGTTAAGGGATTAGGGTTTAAGGTATAGTGTTAAGGGTAGAGGGTTTAGAGATAGGGTGTAGGGTTTAAGGTTTAAGGGTTGAGGCTTTAGGGATAGGGTTTAGGATTTAGGGTTAAGGGATTAGGGTTTAAGGTATAGTCTCAAGGGTCAAGGGTTTAGGGATAGGTTTTAGGATTTAAGGTTTAAGGGTTGAGGGTTTGAGGCTTTAAGCATAGGGTTTGGGGTTTAGGGTTAAGTGAGAGACCTAGATGGCTAAGGATGGATGGAGAGGCAGACAAGGAGTGACTGAGAGACATAGAGAGGGGAGAGGTAGAGAGGTGAGGGGGAGACAAAGGTGAGAGATAGAATAAAATGAGAGAGTGAAGTTGACAACTTGAGGGAAAGATAGTTAAGTAGGAGGGAGAGAGGTGGAGAGGAAGGGAAATATCTAGAGATCCTTGAGAGATATACAAGTGAGAGACCTACAATATAGGGAGAGAGGGGTGAAAGAGATAGGGGAGAGATGGGGGTGAGGCAAATAGGGGAGGAGAGGGGTGGATAAGGGTTGATGGTTTAAGGCTTTAGGGTTTAAGAGTTTAAGGGTTGAAAGATTAGGGTTGAGGGATTAGGGTTTAAGGTATAGTGTCAAGGGTTGAGGGTTTAGGGATAGGGTTTAGGATTTAAAATTTAAGGGTTGAGGGTTGAGGCTTTATGGATAGGGTTTAGGGTTTAGGTTCAATGGATTAGGGTTTAGGGTATAGTGTCGAGGGTTGAGTGTTTAGGGATAGGGTTTAAGATTTAAGGTTTAAGCGTTGAGGGTTGAGGCTTTAGGGATAGGGTTTAGGGTTAAGTGAGAGACCTAGATGGCTAAGGATGGATGGAGAGGTAGACAAGGAGTGGCTGAGAGATGTAGAGAGGGGATAGGTAGAGAGTTTAGGGGGAGACAAAGGTGAGAGATAGAGAGGTGAGGGGAGAGATAGAAGAAAATGAGAGAGTGAAGTTGACAACTTGAGGGAAATATGGGTAAGGAGGAGGGAGAGAGGTGGAGAGGAAGGGAAATATCTAGAGAGCCCTAAGAGATATACAAGTGAGAGACCTACAACCTAGGGAGAGAGGGGTGAGAGAGATAGGGGAGAGATTGAGGTGAGGTGGATAGGGGAGGAGAGGGGTGGATAAGGGTTGAGGGTTTAAGGGTTTAGGGATAGGGTTTAGGGATTAGGGTTTAGGGTTGAGGGATTAGGGTTTATGGTTGAGGGATTAGGGTTTGAGGTATAGTGTTGAGGATTAAGGGTTTACGGATATGGTTTAGGATTTTAGGTTTAAGGACCTTGAGGGTTGAGGCTTTAGGGATAGGGTTTAGGGATAATGGATTAGGGTTTAAGGTATAGTGTCGAGGGTTGAGGGTTTACGCATAGGGTTTATGATTTAAGATTTAAGGGTTGAGGGTTGAGGCTTTAGGGATAGGGTTTAGGGTTTAGGGATAAGGGATTAGGGTTTAGGGTTAAGGGATTAAGGTTTAGGATTGAGGGATTAGGGTTTAGGGATAAGGAATTAGGGTTTAGGGTTGAGGGATTAAGGTTTAGGGTTGAGGGATTAGGGTTTAGGGTTGAGGGATTAGGGTTTAGGGTATAGTGTTAAGGGTTGAGGGTTTAGGGATAGGGTTTAGGATTTAAGGTTTAAGGGTTGATGTTTGAGGCTTTAGGGATAGGGTTTAGGGTTTAGGGATAAGGGATTAGGGTTGAGGGTTTAGGGATTAGGGTTTAGAGTTGAGGGATTAGGGTTTGAGGTATAGTGTTGAGGATTGAGGGTTTAGAGATAGGGTTTAGGATTTAAGGTTTAAGGACCTTGAGGGTTGAGGCTTTAGGGATAGGGTTTAGGGTTTAGGGATTAGGGTTTAGGGTTTAAGGTATAGTGTCGAGGGTTGAGGGTTTAGGCACAGGGTTTATGATTTAAGGTCTAAGGGTTGAGGCTTGAGGCGTTAGGGATAGGGTTTAGCCTATTTATGGATAAGGGATTAGGGTTTAAGGTTGAGGGATTACAATTTGAGGTATAGTGTTAAGGGTTGAGGTTTTAGGGATAGGGTTTAGGGTTTAGGGTTGAGGGATTAGGGTTTAGGGTATAGTGTTGAGGGTTGAGGGTTTAGGGATATGGTTTAGAATTTAAGGTTTGAGGGTTGAGGGTTGAGGCTTTAGGGATAGGGTTTAGGGTTTAGGGATAAGGAATTAGGGTTGAGGATCGAGGGATTAGGGTTTAGGGTTGAGGGATTAGGGTTTGAGGTATAGTTTTGAGGGTTGAGAGTTTAGGGATAGGGTTTAGGATTTGAGGTTTAAGGGTTGAGGGTTGAGGCTTTAGGGATAGGGATTAGGGTTTAGGGTTGAGGTATTAGGGTTTAGGGTTGAGCAATTAGGGTTTAAGGTATAGTGTTGAGGGTTGAGGCTTTAGGGATAGGGTTTAGGGTTTAGAGATAAGGGATTAGGGTTTAGGGTGTAGGGATTAGGGTTTAGGATTTAGGGTTGAGGGTTTAGGGATAGGGTTTAAGATTTAAGGTTTAAGGGTTGAGGGGTGAGGCTTTAGGGATAGGGTTTAGGGTTTAGGGATAAGGGATTAGAGTTTAGAGTTGAGGGATTAGGGTTTGAGGTATAGTGTTGAGGGTTGAGGGTTTAGGGATAGGGTTTAGGATTTAAGGTTTAAGTGTTGAGGCTTTAGGGATAGGGTTTAGGGCGTAGGGTTTATGGATTAGGGTTTAGGGTTGAGGGATTAGGGTTTGAGGTATAGTGTTGAGGTTTGAGGGTTTAGGGGGTGTTGTGGTATTAGGGATAGGGTTGGTGTGGATAAGTTGATCACTAGATGGGAGGGGATCGAGGATGGGGTTAGATGGGATTCTTATATCTTGATTAGGATAGGAAGTTGATGTTTTAATATGTTTTATATTTGACTCTTGACTTAGCTCTTGTGTTTGGATGGAAGTGGTGACTTGGATGGATGTGATAGGTGCTTGGATGGGCTCATCAACATGGCTACATGATGGTTCTTGACTTGCACTTATGGTAGGAGATTCTTCAATAGGCTTGTTAGGTGTTGGATTGCATGATGGTAATGGAGGGATAGGTATGGTACTTGTAAGCTCTTGTTTATGATTTGTGGGTTTGGGCCTTCTTGTGTTAGAGGGGGATGACATAGGATGAGTAGATTTGGATGACTCTATAGCTTTGATTTTGCCTTTATTTTTCACTAATATTCTTTGGGGAAGATCGTTCACAGATTCTTTGGTTGATGGATTAGGACTTGGAAGGTTTGATGGTGGATTAGATGGTTAATTATATGGTGTATGGATGATAGGGATTGATGGATTGGGAGATAGGTGTATTAAATGGTTAGGTGTAGGAGGGTTGGAGGTATATGGTGATGGGAGTATAGGGATTGATGGATTGTGAGGTAAATAGGATAATGGATGAAGGTTAATAGGATTGGAGAGATATTGTGGTGGAGGGATTTATGGATTGGAAGGTGGAGGATTCTTAGTCAATTATTGTTCATCTAATCTTTTAGGTTTGACCATAAGTTGCTTGGTAAGATCGTGTTCTAGGTTGGTGTTCCCTTGATCAAAGGTAGCATAACAATGGTTGGGGGATATATAACTTGGAGGTATTGATAAGTTGGATAGGTATGATGGCATGGTCACATAAGGGGACGAAGGCTAATATGAGGTTGATGGGTATGACATATAGGATGGTGATGTGGATGTAATAGGAGCTTAGGAATCTCCAATGATGAAATGTGCTAAGGGGATATCACTAATGACATTTTTGCATTTTTCCTTACTGATAGGATCAAAACCCTTATAGATATATTTAAGTCTGTAATTGTTGTATTTCTACATAAGGATCCATGTTGTTAGAGGGATATGAGATGATGTAGGATAATGGATGAGTGTGATATAGTTTGGGGATCAAATTTCAAGACCTTAGAATGATTTGATTTGATTTGAAGGATGGATGATTCTCTATACTTAAGGTAGACTAACGAGCTTAAGCAAGAGAGTTGATTGGATTGGACATTGATGAGAAATACATGAGAGAGTGAATAATATAGCGTTTTGTATAGCAAGCCATAACATGCTCGCGTTATAACAAGATAACATTTTTTCTTGTATTAAAATGGTAAAAAAGCCAGGATACTCATGATCCAGGCCCACATGCTCTGTTTTCTTTTGGTTATGTGCGTGTTTTGACCAAAAAAAAAGCTTTTTCATGTTGTTGGGAAGTCCACATGCACATTTTTCACATTCTACCACCTTTGCATGAACTTTCCACCACCGTTTTCTTGTTTGCCAACTTAAGAAGGAGAAAATAACATAGTTTTCAGATCGAATTTGATATATATCAATTCAAGTTTCAATTTTTGTAGTGTTGCAATGTTCATTGTGATTGAATTGTAGGAATTTAACATTAAACATTGGTTAATTGTATTTTTGTTAGTAATTCTATATACACGTAAAAACGGTTTGAGTCGAATTAAATAAATATTTTAATATTTATTTTATTCCTACTTCTTCTATCAATTAAATAAATATCCTAATTTATTTAAATGGTTCACATCCCTCTAATAATTAAATAAAATCAATTTATTTAATTAAATTCTCTAATGCTTCTGTAGTCTTATCTAATTAAATAATCTAAATTATTTAATTATTCCTTACAAAGTCTAAATAAATATCCAAAATCCATGTCACCTAATCCATGTCATCCTTCCATGTCATATGGGACACCTCACCATGTTGCACACATAATTAAATATTTTGATATTTAATTAGCTAATTATCCTCACCCACATGTCCTATTTATCCTCTAAACATCCCTAGTTCTTCTCCACATGATTGCTATGATTTCTCAATCATATCCAAGGTCAAGAACACTTGTCTTTCAAAGCCTAGTTTATCTCTCACATTCCAACAAAGTCTCCACAATTAGCTCAAGGTCTTCCACTTGTAACTCACAGGTCAAATGTGAGCACAATGACATGTGGCTCGTGGATCCACATATTTCTCTACCTTGTATATGTAGTAGGAACATTCCCCTTGATTATCTCCCTCAACTCCATCTCAACCATAC
This sequence comes from Cunninghamia lanceolata, assembly GCA_027924645.1. Taxonomy (NCBI): domain Eukaryota; kingdom Viridiplantae; phylum Streptophyta; class Pinopsida; order Cupressales; family Cupressaceae; genus Cunninghamia; species Cunninghamia lanceolata. The sequence goes on along the minus strand of BSBN01000703.1, from coordinate 5,376,294 downwards.
ATGTCATAGGTAATTCCTCCAATCATGGATCTATTGACACATGGACTTGGTTTCACCTAAGCCTATAAAAGGAACCCTCATTCCCTCATTTTAGAATCACTCAAGCTTATAATAATCTTATTTTGCAGAAATTCTACCAAAGTGCCTTTGGCAAAGTATCCTCATTGCATTTGCATAATCTCATTATCATCACAATCATCCAACCATGGCTTCATATCTCCATTATCCAGCATCCTAGAATTTCATTGTAGTTTGATCTTCATTGCATTATCCATCACATAGCCATTCTCCTATTGTCATCTTCAGCAGCAAGGAAGTACAACTTTTGAGAGCTCAAATCATACACAAGATCAAGAAGAGATAGGCAATAATGGAAGCCACGAGGTGAATCAAATCAACAAGGTATAGCTTTGTTTTATTGCATTTATCTCATTTTCATTGAAGTTATTAAATATTTAGGTAGTTTCTACCATGGTTCAGAGATTCAATCACATTTTGGCACCCACCATGGGGCCACTACCCCATTTTTAACCTTTGTTTGAGTTTTTGGTGAAGTTGAAGCCGTGACAGGTCATTCCAACGCATTCAAATTTCTAGTCTTGCACATCCATGATGAAAAGAACAATCTGACACATATGAAACCTCTGTCAGCACATCTGATAATTCTTTAGGTGCTTTCACTCTTTCTACATATTTAATACTTCTTTCTATGCATTTGAGCATTCTTTTAGTGCATCTGTCTTTCAATGCATTTAATTTGTATTTCAGCACATCCATTGTCTGTTTCAATGCATTTGATTCCTATCAAAGATTTGTATTGATTTTTGTAAAAAAATTGATACTAATTTGGTTGCAGGTACTATCAGTCATCAATGGAGGCTATTAACAGAATGTTCTTGCAGGTTTAAGAGCTGGTTTAGGCATTTTAGTTGCAGCTTGCATACAAATCTTCATCTAGTTGATAATTAGGAGTAAATCATTGTTCATGCAACTTGTGTACAAATCTTCATCTAGTTTATAATTAGGAGGAATAAATCACATCATTGCTCATACAAATTGCATACAAATTTCACATAGTCCCAAACTAGAAGGGTAAAATTGAACAAATCTTTCAAGCAAATCTTGAATTTACAAATCCACATCTAGCATAAATAGGGGAAAGTAACTTGATTAAATCTTCAACAACAATCTTCACATAGTTTGTTTAGGAGGCTAAAATTAACTATCTTTTCATGTTTATACTATCATGTCAATCTTCTGCTTGGTAGATTAAATCATATTTAGATTAACTCTAAAATTTTAATGAACTAGTGCCTACTGTGTTTGCAAATGGTGATAGGACTATGCTCTCCCCTTCTTGGGTGACCAAAATGCTAAACTCATCATTTCATTTGTTCAACCTTTAGAAGAGTCCTGCCCTTGGGATTACATTTCTTCCAAGTGGGACAACCTCGAGCGGTAACGGGCTAAAGCCAAGCCACTTTCAAGCTGCTGTCACTAGTAGAAATAAGGCAAATAAATGACCAGGTGACTAAAACTTTTAGTCACGTGACCAAACTTTTAATCACGTGACTAAAACTTTTTGCAACACAATTATAAATGACTAAATAAATGACTAATTTAGTCATGGGGCAAAAAAACACAACTACAAATAAAATTGACTAAATAAAGTACTAAATAAATTCATCTATTCTTTTTTATTTCACTTTAGTTTTGGAGGGAATTAATGGAGGGATTGTACATTTATGAATTTTGAACAAAAGTGAAACCTGTGAAGAAGCAAAGATTGTGCACATAGCATGAGAATATTGTTCATGGCTGCCAAGAATAGGGTATGCAGAGTAGTCAAACAGGAGAAGATTATTCATGGCCGCCAAGAATAGGGTATGAGTAGTCAAACAAGAGAAGATTGTTCATGGCCGCCAAGAATAGGGTGAGTAGTCAAACAGGAGAAGATTGTTCATGGCCGCAGTTCTTTGAGTTTGGAAATAGTTTTGAGATCATCGTGTGAATGAAGAAAGGAGGGAATTTTGGGATTTCCAGCTATAGACTACAGATATCAAAGGAGTAGATAGATGACAGATAGATGGCAGATAATAAATGGTTTTATGAAGCAGAGGTAGGGTTTTCCACGTACCTCTATTCTTCTCTTAGTCTCCTCTAAAGTTTTGTATCTCTGAAAGCTTGGTGCTATGTCATTAGTGACTATTCTATCTCTTTCAATGACTGTATGAAGAGGTCTAATGGTTCTTTATTGATAAAGTTCTACTTTTTCCATTCATGATTTATACTTAGAATACCTTGGCATGAAGGAATTTGATGGTCTTCAACCTGTGACTTAGATACTACCCCTATGTGTGTGATTCAATCTTTGAAAGATGATTGTATTTTTAAAATGACTGTCACAAACAAAGAATGAAAGCTTGTTGTTGAGAATGCAAGACTATTCCATGATTTGTTTCATTCCTTAAATCTGCTCTTCACTATCTTTACTGTCTCTTACTGCTATCTTGACAGTAACCTTTGTCATGAAAACCTTGTTCATTGCTTCATACATGAACTGATCTTTGTTGTCCTATCATGAACTTACCTACAAATTCCTTAATACAAAGATATCATTAATGATGACTATCCTTTGTATGCAAAAATCTGTCACAGTCACATTCCCTTTGTCCATCTACTGCTATGACTATCATATAACTTACTAGCTTAATTTTGATAAACTTGAAGATTCTATTCATAGACTTTTGATTGTAGAAAATCCTCTCTATTACTTTTGTTATTGATATATGACATAGTTTTCACATAATTCACATTTGGATGCAAAAAGACTGTCAATATTCCATTGTCTTTTCTTTTTCTATTGTAGCCCACTTTGGTGACTATGATTAGCACATCTCTTTGAATGGATAGTGATCTCCTCTTTTCTTCTATGGTGTTGTGCATTACTCTTTTTGATGACTGATTTCACTGTCAGTTTGATGACATGACTGTCATCACTTTCAAAGGCACTTGTGTCACTATTTTAGCATCTATATAATGACTATCTTTGCCTAATAAAATCTTCATGGATTAGTTAACTAATTAGGTAAGGGTTTGTATTTTGACAAAAGTGTTTGGCTTCATGGATTTTGTATTTTCATCATTTCAATGCTGCTATAGACTGTAATATCTACCCCCTCCTTTGCAATCAAATGCATGACTGTATTCTCTATGTTGTTTTTCCTATTGTCATGATCATCATTTGAAATGGTTGACATCTTGAGTCCTTTATTTGGTGAATTTGCGTATGATTTTGGCAAGTGATTTGCTACTATGAATACTTCATCACAATAGTTTTTTAATTGGGATTTTAAAGTGTAATCTTGATAAATTGTTTAGTATTTCTTCTAAATGCTATTTATCTATTGGTTTACATAGCTTGTCTATATTTCTAAGTCAGGCAACTTGTAAAATCTATAATTGTTGGCATTGGAATGAAATTGAATTGCTGTTGATGTTTGTTATTGTCATGGACACGTATTGAAGCACTTTATCTGATGCATGTACCTGAAAAAATGTTTTAGGTGCATATAAGTGTAGTAGCTACTTCCATGGGTGATAAAGCTTGTTTGGAGAGGACTTGGAGACTTTTGAAAAGGTGGGCAAGGAATTCAGAGTTTGCTATCACAAATTTGAAGTCGGTGAGGCCCTCTACAACAAAGTCAAATTTGGGGGTGCACTCTGCAGCAAATTCAAAGGTAATTCAAAACCCTCATTACCAAAAGTGAACTGATATTTTCATGATATTTGGGGAAGCTGCTTGTGGGCGCCCCCCAAGAGATATTTTCATGATTGAACCTTGAAAACTCAAAAGAAAATGTTATCTTTAGTATTTTTAAAGTTGATCCTTAACTGATCCTTGAACTCAAATAAAACCACACCTCTACTCTGCATGATCTCCCTGCATGATGACTAGCCCAAACTGAAGGAAAGGTTATCCTAGCTTGATCATATGCATGATTGAAGGTTACCTTTTAAGATTTTATCTTTAAAGGCCTTCTAGGCGTAGGATAGCTTATTATACTAAATTAATACTGGAATGCACAATATTATAGATGGATCAATGTCAAAGGTTGACTATGGATCAATATCATGCATATGATGAGAGAGCAGCCAAAGAGAGGGAAATGGAAAAATATCCATGTCCATGTAATGATTGTCTTAGTGGAAGGGTGAGAAAAAGAAATGTGATTTATCAACATATGATAAGATATGGGCATAGTGGTATAAGCCCTTGGGCTTACAATTATTATGAAGATATGATAGAATTGCAGACTATGAAGATGAAGAGGCAACAAACATAGATGAAGTGGCACCAAACATAGATAAAGAGGTAGAAATGTTAGATGAAGGGTTTGAAGTTGAAAGAATGTTGAATGAGGGTCTAAACCATGATTGGGCCAACTCAATGGAGGATGCTTTAAAGCCTGTTTATGCTAATTGCAAGTTAAGTCATTTGACAACAATCCTTGAAATTCTTAACTTGCAAGTGGTGCATGGTTGGACAAATGAGAGTGTAGATCAGTTATTGGAATTATTAAGTTCGTTGTTACTAGCTGACTCCACATTGCCAACAAAATGAAGTCAATGTAAAAAATAGATTAGTAAGCTTAGATTGGGGTATGAAAACATCCACACATGTGTTAATGGTTGTGTACTATTTCACAAAAATCTTGCAAGTGAGAGTGAATGTCTGAAATGTCATGAAGCAAGGTATAGACAAGGGTTGAAATCGGATATGGTTCCTAGAAAGGTTCTTTGCCACTTTTCGATAATCACATGATTACTCTGAATATATAGGTGTAGAGACATTGCTAAACTTATGCAGTGGCATGCCCAAAATAAGAGCATTGATGGAAAACAACATGTGCCTGATTCTAAAATGTGGATGGAATTTGATAACAGATGGCCTAATTTTTCTCAAGATCCTCGTAATATAAGGTTGGGTTTGGATCTAGATAGGGTGAACCCATTCTCAGATCATACTAAATGGTCAACTTGGCCAGTGTTTTTAATAAATTATAACTTGCCTCCATGGTTAGCAACTAAACCATTTTTCTTAATGCTATCATTGATTATACCAAGAAAGAAAAGTGTGACTTCAGATACAATAGATGCCTATCTAGAGCCATTATATGATGAGCTAATGGAATTGTGGAAAGGAATTGAATAAATTCAATCTTTAAGTGATCGTCATTCAATCAAATTCACTTTAAGAGCTTCCTTATTGCTTACGATTCATGATCTTCCTGTATATGGTACATTGTTTGGTCTCACTATTCATGGATACTATGGCTAGCCTGCTTGCAACTTTAAGGATTTTGTGAGGCACTCAAGAATTTTGCGTAAGTGTATTTATTGTGTACATCGTGCTTACCTTAAAGTGGGTCATCCATATCGTCGACAAAAAACACGTTTCAATGGTCAAGAAGAGAATCATGAAGCACCTTTGCTAATAATGGGTGATTACATTATTGAGAATGGACAAAAAAGAATGTCATTTATTGAAAATGGTGGGATTGCTAGTAGTAGATATGATCCATGTAATGAAAGTGGTGTAAAAAGGTTGTGCATATTCTATAAGTTACCATACTTTAAGGATATAGCCATTAGGTAGACTGTTGACTTTATGCATACTGAGAAAAATATAGCCTAGGATATTATAGAAACTCTTTTTGGTGCTTTTGATACTATTTCATCATGTGAAGACTTTCGAGAACTAAAGATTTGTCAAAATCTTTGGGTTGAAAAATATGATGATGTAAAATATAGAAAACTTAGTGCTCCTTATGTCTAGACAAAGGAACAATGTGCACAATTCTTACAGTTGATGTCTCAGACTCGCTTTCCCACTGGATATGTAAGTAGTAGTATCAGAAGCCAAACTAACATTAATAGCTTAAGAGGCCTAAAGACCCATGACTATCATGTTATAATCAAAAATATTTTACCTATTGTGGTAAATATATCAGGTTTGGCAAAGGGGCCAAGATTGGCAATTATAAGGTTGGGCCTAATATTAAAGAGAATGAGTTCACATGTATTAGATCCTTCAAACTTTGATAGTTTGAGGGAGGAGGTTGTTGAAGTCCTTTGTCTATTGGAATGGGAATTTCCAGCAACAAACTCTAACATTTCTATGCATCTTTTGATACATCTAGAATATGAACTAGAGCATTGTGGTCCAGTAAGAATGAGATGGATGTATCCTATAGAACGATAGATGAAGGTTTTGAAAAAAATTGTTCGTACTAGGGCAAAACTAGAAGGTAGCATGTCTGAGGGATATTCAATGCAAGAGGCCATTGGATTTTGCACAGAATATATGAAGGATTTTAAAAATGTCAATCGACATGTATGGGATGATGATGAAGATGAGAGAGTTACAGGTGAAGTATTAGAAGGCAATGGATGTCGCTTCAAGCTATCACATCAAGAAAGAAATGTGATACATGCCTTTATTCTTCAAAACACATCTTCATTTGATACGTGGCACAGGTTAAAAAAATTTACACAATTATTTATTTACACATTTATATTATTAATCTTACTCAATTCAATTTACACATTTATATTATTAATCTTACTATTTGCACATTAATATTCTATGTAGAAAATATGAAGAAGAGAATCAAAGTTGGATGCAACATCGACCTCAAAAGCCCAGACATCATGATTTGGTTGGAGGTGATTCTTTTCCAAAATTTGAAGAATGGATTGCTAATATAGTTAGTGATGCAAACGAAGAAGGTCAAGATATAACAACGGAGGAAAGTGAGCTTTCACAACCTCCACATTTATGGGCTATGCTTTTTAGTGGAATGTGGGTCTATGGTAGCCATTTAAGAGTGGAGGAAAAAGACAAAGGAAAGACAAATTGTGATTGTGTTGTAAGTGTTGAATTTCTTCACGAAACTAAGAAGAAATTCTATGCTGGATTCATTCAAGAAATTATTCAAGTGGATTTTGGTGAAAACAGTCCTATATTATTAAAATGTAAGTGGATCCGACCATCTGTGGTACATGTTGGTGAGTATGGATTTGTACGTGCAAATACAGAACAATTTTTATCAGAGAGGGATGAGCCCTATGTTTTCCCTTTCAAATTAACCAATCATTTCTAATTGATAATGTAAGAAGCCCAGGATGGTTGTATGTCATTCAAATAGAGTCTCGTTCGAAATGAAATTCATGGAAGCTGTTGATATAATGCTTGATGGGAAATATGTTAATTTACAAGAAACATTTAAAGTAGTGGATGAGGATGATGATGAAGTGTTTGGAGAAGATATTTTGATTACCAATGAAGAGATTGGGAGAGAGAATTTATTGCATGACACAGATGAGGATGAGGAAGAAAATCAAGTAGATGCAGACATGAGCGATTAGGATTCTAATCTTGCTGGTAATGTAGATGATTAGTGAAGGCATCGAGAAAATAATGAGCTTGTAAAATGTAGTAGAGAAGCAACAAGATAAGAAAGGGCATTAGTGTACACAAATTTCTTCCACTTTGGGTTTTTCAGGGTAATCTCATTTGTTGAGCTCTACTTTTTGTTGTTTTTCTAGTTCTTGTCTTGTTACAAGTCATGCATATAACTAGCTATATTTGTTCCAAAAACAAATTACTCATTTTTAAAGCACATATTGACTATTTTTGTTTACTTACATTTGTATGTTCAGAATTTCTGTAGAATTATATGAGTAGAAATAATGAGGATTTTATAAGTAGAAATAATGAGGATTATATAAGTAGAAATAATGATGATTCACACTATCAGAAAGGCAATTAGTTTCTTCTCAAATAGAAGGATAAACAAATAGAGTTTCCTTTGGGTTTCAATCTGTGTGCCCCATTTACTTACTGAATTTTTGTTCCTCCATATAATGCATCTTATATGCTATCATCCTATGTCATGTCACTTGTCATAGACTGTCTCCTCTAATATTTAAGAATGCATCTTATATGCTCTGTGAATGTATTTCATATGGGGATTGTCCTTATATATTGTATCATTCAAATGGAAATAAAATCCTTATATACTATGATTGCATTTGTTTATATGCTCTAGTTGACTAAAAATAATGGCTTTGTTTATATTCCACTCTTGTTCTACTGATTCAAGTTGCTGATTTATATATTATTGTTTATTTGGACTTCAAGAAATGAGGAAAAAGACTATGAGGCACAATTTAGATGATAGTGATCATGTTGCTGAAGTTCCACTGATAGATTATGAGCGCTTTCGTAAAGAACGTGTGGCAAAGAATAGTGAATATTTATCACATTTTGGTTTGACAAACATGCAAGTTGTAAATCCACTAAGTAGTATATTATTTGTTTAATTGTGTTTATGAAATTTTATAGGCAAGAGGTTTATGTATATAAGACATAATATGATATTTTTTTGTTTTATAGGAAAGAAAAAGAGTGCAAAGAAAATGCAGAGAGAAAACACAAGGAAAGTAAAGATACAGTGCTGCCAACTCGTAGAAGCCAACGCATTTGGGAATCAAGTATGAATGCAGTTGGTGAAAAGAATAGTTGTAATGATGTGCAACTCGATATGACACATAGTGATGTGCAGCTTGATATAGCACATGGTGATGTGCAACCTGATATAGCACATGGTGATGTACAACATTGTGATGATCTCTTAGCACAGAGTCTAAGAGAGATTATTGAAAACAACGAGAAGAAAGGAATAGTAAGTGAGCTGCAGATGATTTACTCAAGATTAAAGGATGTGTTTAAAGTGAAATTTATAGAGACCGATACTGATCTACCTACTCATGACACACCTGATGTGGCCAAGGATGATGAAGTTCCAATTAATGAAAGTCATGAAGAGAGATCACTTGCATCTAATATGCCTGCTACAACTTTTGATGGAACTAGTGGATCAGCCAAAAATATTGCTAGTGGTTTAATAGAAGATGTGCCTACTTTTTTCAAAAGAAAAATATTGAGTCAAGATTTATATAGATCTACAGAGAGGAATGCAAAATAAAGAAGATTAGAAGGCAAGAAGCCATTCTTGGTTGAGGTATCGAGAGATGGTGAGCCCATTGGGAAAAATGTTGCAAGGTGGGCCTCTGAGTTGGGTGTGAGATGTAGGGCCCATTTGGATATTTGCAAATCAAATTTTGCAGAGAAAGATCCATGAAGTGTGGAAAATGTTATAGAAAAAATGGAAAATGCTTTTGAGACTACTGGTGGATAAATCTCTAGAAGATATTACAAGCAAAAGATGAGACTTTTGATGAACAATTATAGATACAATTGTAGAAAAACAATCTTGGAGGGAAAAGAGAGGTTAGCATCCCCTCTATCTCCCAAACAGTGGGAGGCATTGAAAGAAAATATGTGTTTTGAAGAATATTTGACAAAGAGTTATAAAGGAAAGAGGGCAAGAGATAATGTGGCAATTGGATATACATTTGGCTAAGGCAGGTTGCAAGCCAAAATGGACAAACTTGGAGTAAGGGTATGGCTTTTTGGTTCAATTTACATTGGTTATTTATTTCAATTTTTTATTGAACTAACTATATGTTGATATTGACATTGTATTTTAGGTGGAAAAAAGTAATAGAGAAGTAGGTATGGAAGATATGCTCGATTATATGGCAGCACTAGATCCTAGTAAATCTAAAGATAGTATGAAGTGGAAATCTAGTTTGTCAACAAAGATTTTAGATCCATCTGTTAGATGCCCAGTAAGAGCCTCTGCAGATCATGCCAACTCAAATGAAGGGTACCAACATATAATGAGTTGCTTACACAGTCTCACTAAGAAATTGTGGCAATTGGCTTCCTTCGTTAAACCTATAGTTTCTGCATGGAATGAGCATAATATTATGGATGTAGATGAGGTAAGAGGCTCTATCACACTATCCTTTCATTTCGTGTGCTTGTTATTGGGTAAACTTGTACCATGTTTTTGTTATACTTCCTTGTGATTGCATTTTTGATACTTCAATAGTTATCATAGCTCTTGAATACTATAAACAAAGAATGAACCTACCCTCAATGTGCAATACTGCAATTCTAGCCATTATAACCTTGGCATTGATGCTTTACATAAATGCGTTATCACAAATTGTCTCACTATTCTACCTACAGAACCAAAAGAAACATGCAATACTGTAATTTACCAGGTTCTACTTCAAACCATTTTGCTTGAGTATTCACTTCATTATTGTTGTCCTTGTCATGTTTATGACATGCTCCTATGTTGCATTATGACATTTAACTCTATCATTCTAGATAGTCACTTTGAGTACGTCTTAGTAAAGCTCTTAATCACCGATCCTAAAGTCAAGGCTATCATATCTGCTTTGTTGCTGTCATTCCAAAGGTTCTTGGTCACTGTCTAATGGTTTTGATAGTGCCTTTATCTCTTCTCTTTGTTTGGTGAAACCCTACTAGCTGTTGCATCTCTTTATCTTCTCCTATACCTTCCATGCTATGGATTGTCCTAAGACAAAGATATGGATTGCCATCTTACAACTTTTACTATCTTCCTTATCATATGAAGGATTGGGACTGTGCCTTCTTGTTGAAAATCTTATGCTCATGACTATAAGAATCCTCTTATAAACTGGAATCTATTGCTTACAATAAAGGAAGAATCTCACAATATACCTTGACTTAGTCATTTAAGAGTGGAAGAAAAATGTTATTTTGAACAAAAAATTATAGTTTTTGCATTCTTTACTTGACTTATATTAATTTTTGCATGATGATTAAACCACATGCAGAGAAATTATATGAGAGCAGAATGAAAAGAAAAAGGCCTTGTCAATAGAGCTCTCTACAAAGCTGCACAACTTGAGGACAATGATGATAGTGATTATGTTGAACATCTTGATGAGAATCTGCATGATATTCATAGTAGTAGTAGTGGTGCTGGAATTGAGGTGAGTGCTATTTATTGTTTTTATGTCTTTCATGGTAGTCATTGTTGTTTTAACACACACATGCAAGTAAGTACTATTCAAGTAAGTTGTTTTAATTCTATTTGAAGGAAAACCCACCAGTATGATTTACTTTAAAGGATTTAACTCTAGAGAGAGACCAATAAATGTAAGTCACTTAAAGGAATTACATCAACTTCTAATAGAAACCAATTAAAAGCATCCACACAATGACAACAAATGTGCCTTGATAAATCTATTGATTTGAATAACTGGAAATAGCCAATATGGAGACAATCAAACAGCTTATGAACTTAAATATTAATAGAAAATCAGAACACCATACATATCCACAAAGTTAACCATCCTTGCCCATTATAATATTAAATTATCATAGAAGTGTAATGTCTTGAATCTAAAATATGATTGGATAGATAATATTGGAATATATAAATTGTCTTGCATAAAGATGATGATTGTCTAGGCCTTGGTTTCCACTTATAAATATGGGAAGCAACAAGCTTCAGGCCTCTTGTAACTAAACATGTTTAATAAAGAGAAATTAATGGCATAAGCAAGTTAACCAAGATCTAAATCTATTAATCATCATAGAGCACCCATGACCTTAGGCCTAGTGAGTACTCATCTTGGTGCAAGAGCACCAAGGAGAATCATATCTTGTTTTGTTGGTTTCATAAGGTCTTAGAGACCATTTTCATGATGTAATAAGGCTATCATGCCATGTTGTAATAAGGACTTTATCCAAAGATCTATTGTTGTCATAAAGCCATAAAAGGCAGTCATAAAACCATAGAGGACGGTTAAACATTTCATGTTGTAAGCCTTGTAAAGGCATGTCAAAATGCTAGGAAGGATGTCAAAGTCTTAATATCTTTGCCACTTGTTTAAAGGCACTTGTAAAGACTAAAACAATCCTAAACATATGAAGACAAAACTAGTTAATAGTTGCAAGTAGTTGAAGGATCAAAAACTGCCAAGGAAGTTCGATGGGAAGAAGTGGTTACAAACCTTCCCCATCAAACCAAACTACTTCAAGGGAGTTGTTCAAGGTATGAAAAAGTTTAAAATACCTCGAATATGATCATTGTAGTGTGGGGAAGAAGTTCTATACAATAAAAACCAATTCTCTGCTGTCTTTTTGTTGTTTTCTGTGTTTTGCATAGTAACAGTCCGTACCATTACATTGTACGACATTGTCATGAAACTTGGCTTGGTTGGTAATGAAGTATAATGAAGTGACTTCCACTTAGAACCAGTTGGGGCTATGACATTGGAGATGAAGCTATCTACAACCCATTGATTGTGGACTGCTCTTTACAAGAATTCTAATTTTTTCTGGAAAATTTGCTCTTGCAGACCGTACACAGAGAAGGTACAATTTTGTCATCATCTCTTCATGTTCTGATCAACTAGTATAGAGAGTTATTCATCATTTGAAAGTAGTTTGATGTCTTGAAACGACATTATAAGTGAGATATAAGGTTTTTCTTAAAAATAGTCCATTTCAAATCTAACAAGGATCTTGGTTACAATCCATGAATTCTCTTCCAATCCACTGATGTAAGACCTCATAGATAAGTGGAATGGATTGTTGTAGTGTTGTTTCAATGTATTTCATAAAGGCTTTTGGCAGAGAAGGTGATTTTTTGTTGTTTCATTCAAGAACCTGACAAGACTATGTGTTAGGTGATGCTTAAGAGCACATTGAAGGAACCATAAGTGCATTTTTGGAAACAACAGAGAGTAGAAGTCTAAAAAACACAAAATCCTTTTTTTTGCATCTATCCTAATTGTTCAAACCCTTGGTTGAGTTCTGGGCTTGCATTTGAGGGTAGTCTCTTTGTAATTTTGGCCTAATTGAGGCTTTAGGCCATTGACAGGGGTTATTGGTTGGGATATTCCGTCCAAAACAACCTATGTCAAGTTTGGGATATGTGATAGATGGACATAATGGGTATCTATTGATTGTCTAAGGTCTGGGTTTGGAGGTCTGAGTCAAAAGTTATTTGGACTGTTGTCATTTTGGAGGGCTATAAGCCATTTTGGGGGTTTGTGAAGGAAATACCAACCCTGTGTCTAATCTACCTTGGCCAATGGATGGAATGGGTCCCCTAACATCCCAAACCAACATTTCCATGATGATCCTTGAGTTTCTTTTTGATGTTCCCACTTTTGTGCAAAGATCTTTGATTTTGGGCTTGTAGGTGAAATAGAACCTTGTCTAGATTGTCTATATTCTCCCATCCAATTTGCCTCTACATCATAGTGGTATCAGAGCCATAAAACGTTCTGTTGTTGGCCTGATATATGTCAGCAGAGGAGAGTGAAGGAGAGGCTAGCAATGTGCCTCCAAAGGGGATGACCACCAAAGTGGTCAAGAAGTTCAAGGAGATGGAAGAGAAGATCAAAAGTGGAGTCAAGGAAGCACTCCAAGCAGAGTTGAAAGCATTGAGGATAGGGAAGAGGATAGATGAAGGTTTAGATGAAGAGGAAGAGAAAGAGGAAGAAGAACAATAACAAGAAGAGGTAGAAGTACCAGCTGATCGAAGGCATTTCCTTGAAGTCATCAAGGCAATTAACAAGGATTCTTCAGAGGCTCAGATGGAGATTCCCATGTTTAGTGGGAAAATGAATGCTGAGGAAGTCATGGAGTGGATTGAGGCTCTAAACAACTACTTTGAATACAAAGAAGTTCCTAAAAGTAAGAGGGTTAAGTTTGCAAAAACTAAACTCAAAGGTGCTGCCCTTACATGGTGGAATTACACCCAAGGAGAGAGGGTAAAGAATGAGAAGAGTATGATCTCCTCATGGAATAGAATGTTGGAGAGGATCAAGTACCAATTCCTTCCATCAGACTATGAGGTGAAGATCTACAAGAGGATGCAAAATCTCAAGCAAAGAGATTTGGATGTGGCTACTTACACCGAGGAGTTTCACAAATACACTCTTCGTTGTGGGTACATGGAGGATGAAAAAGCTAAGGTAGCAAGGTATCTAAATGGTTTGAGGTTCAATATCCAAGATGAGATAAGTTTATTAACCCTTGAAACCATGGAGAAATGCTTTCAAGTAGCATTAAGGGCTGAAGAGAAGTTGAAGAGGAAAGGTGAGCAGCAAAGTAGAGGAAGAGGTGGCAAAAATTTCAGAGGTAGGGGCAGTTTTGGGGGCAGAAATCAGCCCCAAAGAAGCCAAGGGGAATCTAGTTCCCAAGAGCAAAGTGGAGAATCCAGTTCTAGAGGAGGCTTTAGAGGAAGAAGGCCTAATGGAAGAGGTAGATTTGGTGGACCAGGAAGAGGTCCTAATGTCTTCATAGGAAGGTGCTACAATTGCAACCAAGTGGGACATCCAGCCTTCAAGTGTCCTAAAAAGCAAGCCTCAAGCTGTCATGGAGGAGAGAGAAGGAACCAATTGATCCAAGAGGAAGATTGCCAAAGTGTCAACTCTCCAATTGGAAGTGCAGCCCTGGTCCATGAAGGAGAAAGTTTGATGATGAGAAGAACCATGTTGAAGGTGCCTCAAACACAAGAACCCCCTCAAAGAAAGACATTGTTCAGGACAACATGCAAGGCCTATGGTAAGATTTGCAAGGTAATTGTTGATTCAGGCTCAACTGAAAATTTGGTTTCCATTGAAATGGTCGACAAATTGAAATTGAAAAGGCTTCCTCATGTTAGTCTGTATAAAGTATCATGGTTGAATAAAGGGCAACAAGATTTGGTAGATGAATAATCATGGGTTGAATTTGAGATAGGATAATATAAGGACAAAATTTTGTGTGATGTAATTCCTATGGATGCTTGTCATTTTCTGTTAGGATGTCCATGGCAATATGATGTTCAATCACAACATGATGGGAAAACTAATTCTTTCATCATAACTAAGAATGGTAGAAAGTATAGAATGGATCCATTGCCCAATGAGCATGTAGAAAAGAATGTTGGGTCAAGTGTCATGATTGTGAATGGTAAAGAGTTTCTAGATGCCCTTAAGGAGGAAGGAACCCAAGGGTATGCTCTGATTTTGAAGCCTAAAAACAGTCCTAGTTTGCATGATCCTAGTAAGGAAAAAGTTCCTAATGAAGTGCAACAATTGCTAGATAAATATAAGGGGATTATGGTAGAAGAAATGCCTAATGAGTTGCCACCTATTAGAGACATAAGACATCAATTTGACTTCATACCGGGATCTACTTTGCCAAACAAAGCAGCCTACAAGATGACACCTTCACAAAATGAAGAGATTTCCAAGCAAGTGCAAGAATTGTTGGATTAGGGATTGGTGAGAAAGAGTCTTAGCCCATGTGCTGTCCCAACAGTCCTAGCCCCTAAAAAGGATGGTAAATGGAGGTTGTGCATGGATTCTAGAGCCATTAACAAGATTACCATAAGATATAGGTTCCCTATGCCAAGGATTGAGGACCTAATGGATTGTTTGGGAGGGGCTAGATACTTTTCTAAGATTGACCTTAAGAGTGGGTATCATCAAATTAGAATCAAACAAGGGGATGAATGGAAGACAACATTCAAAACAAATGAGGGTCTTTATGAGTGGTTGGTGATGCCATTTGGTCTATCTAATGATCCAAGTACTTTTATGCGTCTCATGAATTAAGTGTTGAAGGATTTCATTGGCAAATTTGTTCTGGTATATTTGGATGACATTCTTGTTTTCAGCAAGACTAAGGAAGAGCATTTGCAACATTTGGATCAGGTTTTGAAGAAGTTGCATGATGAACAATTGATGATCAACATGGAAAAGAGTGTCTTCATGAAGGAAGAACTCACCTATCTTGGTTTTGTGATTTCACAAGGTAGTTTAAAGATGGATCCAACAAAGGTAGAAGCCATTTTTTCATTGCCAACTCCAAAAACAACAGGTGATGTGAAAAGTTTTCATGGTTTGGCAACATTTTATAGGAAATTTATAAGGGGTTTTAGTCATATTTGTGCACCAATTTTGGATACCATCAAAGGAGGGCAGAAATGTAAGTTTTTTTGGACAAAGGCAGCCAATGATTCTTTTGAAATTCTAAAACAAAAGGTAGCACAACAGCCCATTCTTGTTTTGCCTGACTTTAATAAGTTGCTTGTGGTGGAATGTGATGCTAGTAATCTTGCTATAGGGGATGTCCTAAGTCAAGAGGCAGGCCTGTTGCTTTCTTTAGTGAAAAATTGAATGATGCCAAGAGAAAGTACTCTACTTATGATTTGGAATTGTATGCAATGGTGCAAGCTTTGAAAAAATGGAGGCACTTTCTTTTACCAAAATAATTTATTGTTTATACTGACAAGCATGCACTTAGTTTTTTGAATTCATAGGAGAAACTCAATCATAGGCATATGAAATGGGTTGAGCAACTCCAAGCCTATACTTTTTCAATCAAACACAAGAAGGGGCAGGCTAACAAAGTGGCGGATGCATTGAGTAGAAGAGTGTGTATGGTTCAAGAAATTCAGTTGCAAAGTGTAGGGGTTGATGCTCTCAAACACATGTATCAGGATGACGAAGATTTCAAGGAGGTATATGAAGTTTGTTCACAATTTTCAGACTCTTATCATTCTAATTTTTCTGAGTTTTTGCTGCAGTAGGGGTTGTTTTTCAAAGGTAGCCAACTATGTGTTCCTAGGTGTTCCATGAGGGAGAACATCATAAAGGAAAAACATTGTGGAGGACTTGGAGGTCACTTTGGGTTGGATAAAACATTGGATCAGGTGAAAAGGTTTTAAATTTGGCCTAAAATGCAATTAGATATCAAAAAATTTGTTGAATGTTGTAGTATTTGTCAAAGGGCAAAGGGTACTTCATCTAATGCTGGTCTATATCAGCCACTTCCTATTCCTAATAGGCCATGGGAAAGTATTAGCATGGATTTTGTGTTGGGTCTCCGTAGGACTCAAAGAGGCTTTGATAGTATATTTGTTGTGGTGGATAGATTCAGTAAGATGGCTCATTTCTTGCCATGTAAATGCACTAATGATGCTTCTCACATTGCTGGTTTGTTCTTCAAAGAAATTTTTAGAATCCATGGTTTGCCTCTTAACATTGTGACTGACAGGGATCCAAAGTTTGCAGGCCATTTTTGGCGCACTTTGTAGAAGAAGTTGGGCACTCAATTGTCCTTTACTTCAGCCTATCACCCTCCGACTGATGGCCAAACTGAGGTGGTGAATAGGTCCTTGGGAAACCTTCTCAGGTGTCTTACCAAACAACATGGAGAGGCATGGGATATGATCATCCCTCAAGTAGAGTTTGCCTATAATGATTCCACCAATAGGAGCACAGGAAGGAGTCCATTTGAGATTGTTTATGGCATTCATCCAAGAGGTGTTATTGAATTGAGAGATCTCCATGGATTGGAAAGAAAAAGTGCTCAAGGTGAATACTTTGCATTGGCCATGAAGGACATTCATGATAATGTCAAGGAAACTCTTCAAAAGAACAATGATAAGTACAAGGAGAAAGCCAATGAGAGAAGGAGAGATGTACAATACAAGGTTGGGGATTTGGTCATGGCACATTTGAAGAAGGAAAGACTTCCTAAGGGGTAGCCAAGCAAACTCCTCATGAAGAAGATAGGACCATGCTAGATTGTGCACAAGTTTGGGCCCAATGCCTATGAGATTGAACTTCCTCAAGGCTTGGCCATATCTCCTATCTTCAATGTTTCAAATTTGTTCCCTTTCAAAGGTGATTCTAATGCAGATTCAGAGGTAGATATGGCAGCAGTATGAGATGAAGATTGGGTTAAGGGTCTTCCACCCAATCAACCATTGAAGTTGGAATGCATTCTTGACACGAAGGTCTTGAAGAAGACAAGGAAGAAGACATACAAGCAGTTTCTTGTCAAATGGAGTGACTTTCCTATTGAAGATGTCACTTGGATGATTGAAGAAGACATCTTGAAACATGGTGTCACAATTGTTGATCTACTTCCTCAAGAGACTTGAGTTCTCTTTCCACCTGGGGAGTATGGTGTAGGAACACCAAGGAGAATCATATCTTGTTTTTTTATTCATTTTGTTTTGTTGATTTCATAAGGTCTTAGAGACCATTTTCATGATGTAATAAGGCTATGATGCCATGTTGTAATAAGGACTTTATCCAAAGATCTATTGCTGTCATAAAGCCATAAAAGGCAGTCATAAAACCATAGAGGACAGTCAAACATTTCATGTGTAAGCCTTATAAAGGCATGTCAAAATGCTAGGAAGGATGTCAAAGTATTAATATCTTTGCCACTTGTCTAAAGGCACTTGTAAAGACTAAAACAGTCCTAAACATATGAAGACAAAACTAGTTAATAGTTGCAAGTAGTTGAAGGATCAAAAACTGCCAAGGAAGTTCGATGGGAAGAAGTGGTTACAAACCTTCCCCATCGAACCAAACTACTTCAAGGGAGTTGTTCAAGGTATGAACAAGTTTAAAATACCTTGAGTATGATCATTGTAGTGTAGGGAAAAAGTTCTATACAATAAAAACCAATTCTCTGTTGTCTTTTTGTTGTTTTCTGTGTTTTGCATAGTAACAGTCCGTACCATTACATTGTATGACATTATCATGAAACTTGGGTTGGTTGGTAATGAAGTATAATGAAGTGAATTCCACTTAGAACTAGTTGGGGCTATGACAGAAGCTATCTACTACCCATTGATTGTGGACTGCTCTTTACAAGAATTCTGATTTTTTCTAGAAAATTCACTCTTGCAGACCATACACAGAGAAGGTACAGTTTTGTCATCATCTCTTCATGTTTTGATCAACTAGTATAGAGAGTTATTCATCATTTGAAAGTACTTTGATGTCTTGAAACTACATTATAAGGGAGATATAAGGTTTTGCTTAAAAATAGTCCATTTCAAATCTAACAAGGATCTTAGTTACAATCCATGAATTCTCTTCCATTCCACTGATGTAAGACCTCATAGATCAGTGGAATGGATTGTTGTAGTGTTGTTTCAATGCATTTCATAAAGGGTTTTTGCAGAGAAGGTTATTTGTTGTTGTTTCATTGAAGAACCTAACAAGACCATGTGTTAGGTGATGCTTAAGAGCACATTGAAGGAACCATAAGTGCATTTTTGGAAACAATAGAGAGTAGAAGTATAAAACCCACAAAATCCTTTGTTTTGGCATGTATCCTAAGTGCTCAAACCCTTGGTTGAGTTCTGGGCTTGCATTTGAGGGTAGTCTCTTTGTAATTTTGGCCTAATTGAGGCTTTAGGCCATTGACAGGGGTTATTGGTTGGGATATTCCATCCAAAACAACCTATGTCAAGTTTGGGATATGTGATAGAGGGCCATAATGGGTATCTACTGATTGTCTAAGATCTAGGTTTGGAGGTTTGAGTCAAAAGTTATTTGGACTGTTGTCATTTTGGAGGGCTACAAGCCATTTTGGGGGTTTGTGAAGGAAGTACCAACCCTGAGTCTAATCTACCTTGGCCAATGGATGGAATGGGTCCCCTGACATCACAAACCAATATTTCCATGATGATCCTTTAGTTTATTTTTGTTGTTCCCACTTTTGTGCAAAGATCTTTGATTTTGGGCTTGTAGGTGAAATAGAACCTTGTCTAGTTTGTCTATCTTCTCCCATCTAATTTACCTCTACATCACATCTCCATGTTGCAATATCTATTAACTGTGTTGTGCCCCTGTCTATTATCGCAAAAAAGTGTTAAAATTTTATCCTTGTTCTCCATGTTGACGCCAATAAAACTGCTCGTTGCTCCTTCTGCACCTGAACCTGTAGTTGCACATCAACCTTTCAAGTATGTCTGCTCCCACGTATCGAATGTAAGGTCACTGGGCCATTTGAATTCCTAAATTCGGAGTAGATTGGTCTGATGGTCCTTCCATCTTTTATCCAACATAGCCTTAACATCAATTACAAATTTTCCATATCCTACATCTAGGGCTATGACCCTATCCAAAATCACGTTAAAGCTCAAAGTATCTATATCTTGCTCCTTTTTCAAGAATTCCATAACCACAGACACTGTTGATTTGAATTCTGCCTTCCAAGTATCAAGGCCTTTAACTTGTTTATTTTCCTCTATCAGAATAGGGGGGATAAATTGATGCTTGAAAGTAGAAAAAGATTCAAGTCTGGCCTGCATCCTTTTGTCTTCACTGCTGGCATATTGATGCTCTTCAATGATCATAGTCATTGTCTACTCTATAGGCTTCAATTTAGTAGGAGCATCAAGATTTCTTTGAAGTATCCTACAAAGCAGGCCTAAATTGTGCAAGGAATGCTACCATTTCTTGTACAGTGGCTCCAAAACAAAAAAGTTTGCTTGCAATTGTTTAATGGCCTGAGATAACATGGAGTAGCAATAATGCACATCCCCAAGTTTATCCACAACTAGCTTTATCCTGTATTCTAGAATTTTCTCAAAGACTTCAAGGACCTTGACCCTTGTCTCATTTTTTATTTCCTCATTTTGCTTCTTGAGATCCTCAACTTCCTTTTCAAATTTTGTTCTCAAAGCATTAAACTCTTGCATTGTCACTATGACATCACCAGTTGTTGGTGGCATAGAAGGTTAATATGGAACTATTGATAGACTCTGGGAAGAACCTGCATCTTGCAGTTGCTTTTTCAATTGCCTATTTTCAATGAACAACCTATTCACTTCATCATTCATGTCTTGTTGTGTTTTCTCATAATCCTACAATTTTTTTTCTAACTTTTTTACAACTACATGGGTGAACATGGAAGAATGGACTGTAAGAGCAGAGGCCTCAGTTCCTGAAGTATCTCATAAGGTTTTCACCACAGCAAATCCCCTCATTTCCTGAACAACATCTAGAAACCTTTGTTTACTAGTGTTCTTCTATTTTTTCCATATGGCAAGATTCTCTATCTTTGGGTTGAAACCACATCCACTGATTCCCTCCTCATAATCAAATTCAGACACAAGATTAGGGTCATCTTGACTCCTAACTTGGTTGAGCAAGAATACCTTTTTCAATTCAAGACTTGGGATGATCAACATGTTACTCTTTAAGACCATTTGTCTTGCTTCCTTAGGAGTCACATTGATTTCATCAACTTTTAGTTCTTGGATTGTTCAAGTGTTTATTTGATCATATCGAGACTCATTGGCACCCATCTTATTGATTTCCACCTTTTCATCAAATTCTTCATCTTCATTTTTAACCAAAAATCTTGAAACTCTAGAGTCTTGATGAAATCATCATCTTGAATAAATCTCAATGATGCCACCACCCTTTCATCTTCTTGTAGCTCTAGATCAATTTGGGCTTGTTCTTCCATCCTAGCCTTAGGCTTGTGTGCATCAGTTTCTTGACCAGCCAATGGTTGATCAACTTCCTCTCCATCATGCAAATGTGTCAAAATATTGGTAACATCATCAGTATCCCCCACACCCTCAAACATCTCATATGGGACCAGAGGAGACATGCCTTCAATTCTCTACCTTTTATGTGGTGGTGATTCAGGGATCTATGGGTCTTGAACTAATATGACATTAGGGGCAGGCTCATGAATCTCAATTCCTATAGTCCTCTTCACTAGAAGTTTGGTAGCCTTGGTAGGCTGTACTTCAGATTTAGCATAAATAATTTCAAAATTTTCAATCATTGTATTAATCCTCCTTAGAGGATCTTTCTCTTCAGCAAAAAATCCTTCAAAAATTGGATTATTTGCCTTTTTGTCATCTTCAATTTTCTTGAGGATCTCCCATTTCCTCTTCATGTCATACACTTCATTAAAATTAACCAGGTTCCTTATCACATCCTCATCATAATTTTTTTTTATAGGAGATGCCCATCTTAGTCAAGATCACTTGTCTCACCAAGTTCATATGACCTTCAGGGTCACAAACTCTTTCAACACCAGATTCCAAAGAGTACTTGGCCTTCAAATAGGCTTACAGCTCCTTAAGAGTGTCCAAACCAATTGAACAATCTCCAAAGATAGTGATATCAGGCAAAAAGGTGCCTTTCTTCGCCTTTTTCATCACTTCCTTTTCCCTCCACATCATTTGCGACATGAATTCCAAGAATGCAATTCTGTCAAAAACAAACTTTGTGAGGTGGTTGGGGGCAATCATATATCCTGATTATTGTGTGCTCTACTAGGAAGAACCTGTTAGATTTAGGACAGACAACTGAGAGGGGGGGTGAATCAGTTGTCCAAAACTTTCTTCCAATTAAACACTTAAATCCACTTTGTAATTCAACAACATAATAATAAATCAATCATGGAAATACAATGCATTAAATCAAAAGTAGAAACACATTAACACATGAGACACCAAGATTTTGACGTGGAAAACCTGGTTAAGAGAAAAACCATGAGGTGACTGGTGCAAGAGCACCCAATCCACAGTGGCCTCCATGAGGCATTTAATTGTTTTATGTTCATGTTTGTTGTTTGCAATAAGCCCCTAAAAGACCATTCAATGTAATAAGGTCTGTTTGACCAATGCATGTTATTTTAGTTTGTAACTAGGTTTATGTTGTAAGTCCCAAGGACATTTGTCGAGCTGTAATCTCGAAGGTTGTTAGATAGTTAGAGGTTGTTAGGTGGTTGTGATCTCCTAGCAGCTTGGATTAATCTCCCAGTTGCTTGGAGCCAATTCAGTAGTACTGAGGGTAAGTGAATAAATACCCCAAGATCAGATCGATTGTGATCATGATAGTAGTAGTGCAAAGTTGAGTTGTGCAATTGTGAGAATAGAGCATCTGTATACACTTCTGAAAGCATAAATAACAAGGTCCTATTTTGTGTTGTGCAACTTTCTGTTATTCGATCTCATTAGGTTTTCCTCTGTAATAATCAATTTGTTGTTTTGGGATCGAGATGGATCGTTAATCCATTCCACTATTTAGATTTCTTTGAAATTGGTGGAATGGATGTACAGTGTTTTCGTTTTGTTTTTCTATTTGTTTGATTTCATGCTTGTAGGATTGGGTATGAGATGCATTGAAAGATCCTAGAATCCTCATGTGCTAGGTTGGTAAAGTCTAAAATTTGTGTTAGATTGTTAAGGAAACGGATCTGTGAAGTTGCAAGGTTTGCAGCGGTTTGAATCGGCAAAATTCTACGTTATTCCATTAGATATACAATTTGTGTGTATATCGCATTTGCACGTCAGATATACATTTCGTGTGTATATCGCAAGGGTTTGTTTTTTGTGTACGCAAAGTATATTGGGAAGCATTGAGGCGTTGTATGTCAAGATTAGTAAACATACAATGCGAATATACATTCTGTGCGTATATTGCTAATATATGTCAAGTTCATCTCCTGTGTATCCCACAGTTGTAAGTCGTGAGTATCTCGCAAATGGTTATCGAGATTGTATGTAGTAAACATACATTGTGGATGTGCAAGTGTATCAGCATACAAAGAAGTCAACAATTCAGTCAAACCCATCAAATGCATATCTGAAATGCATGTTGCTAATGTACATTGCAAATGTACATCAGGTTTATATACAAGGGTGGTCAACGGTCAAATGTACATTTGGTGAAGCATGTTGGGAATGTATCTTCCGGTTGTATGTTGAAACATACATTGGATTAGATACAAGAGAAGTCAGTGGTCAAACTTACCGAATGCATATTCAAATTGTATATTTTGAATGTATATTGAACATATACATTTCACAGATACATTGAGTCGGGTGCAAAGCGTGACCGGTAGAAGTGGTGAAGGAAACCAATGATCACAAATCAACTGAAGTATATTGCGATTGTATATCGCAAATGTATATTCTGAATGTACATTGGGTAATGTATCTTGTGGTAGATACAAGCGTTGAAGACATATATCGGGGTGATCATTTGTAAGGTGGCCGATAAGAATGTTTTGCCAATAGGCGAGAGGGGCATGTATATACATCGAAGAATGTATGTTAAGTAAAGTGGGACATACAAAGAGGGTAATGCATGTTAGGGTAATTTTGGCTCCTCATCATATTAGTATCAGAGCTCAGCAAAAGGTCTGGGCTGTTGTGTGCTGATTCTATCACTGAGAAGGCAGAAGTAGAAGGATTGAGAGGTTGACAAGATGCCTCTAAAAGGTAATGGTACTGCCAGTGAGTTGTAGGAGATGAAGGAAAAACATGCTAAAGAGATGAGGAAGATGAAAGAGCTTGCAGAAGCACTTAAAGCCAGGCTTGCAACCTTGGAGACAAACAAAAAAAGAGAAGTGGAAGACAATGAATCAAAAAAGGAAGATGATGGTGAAGAATTTGAAGAGGTAGATGAAGATTTGAATCCTGAAGATCAGAGGTTTGCAAAATTGTTAAGGGCAGTCAAGGATGACAAACCTAAGGTAAAGATTGATGTTCCAAGGTACACTGGAAGTTTAAATGAAGAAGAGTTACTTGATTAGATTGCTACATTAGATAATCACTTTGAATGTGAGGAAGTTCCTGAGGAGCAAAAGGTAAAGATTACAAAGACCAAATTGGGAGGTCATGCTTTGGTATGGTGGGATTATGTACAATCAGAGAGGAGAAAGCATGGTAAGTCAAAGATTTCTTCATGGGACAAGATGGTAGCAAGGATCAAAGGTAAATTTTTACCCAAGGATTATGAAGTTCAAATGTTTAAGAAGCTTCAATTTTTAAGGCAAAAAGAAATGGATGTGAAAGCATATACTAAGGAATTTTATAAATTGAGTATGAGGTCTGGCCATCATGAGAATGAGGTTGAAAAGGTTGCTAGATACTTGGCTGGTTTGAGATTGAATATATAGGATGAATTAGTTCTGGCTAACCCTAGGAGTGTAGAAGACTGTTATCAAATGGCAATTAGGATTGAGGAGAAGACAAAAAGAAGACATGACAAGTCCATGAGAGGAAGAGGCAGCAATATAAGGGGGAGAGGATTAGCCCCTGCAACAAGACAAGTCAATGAGGATCAAGAAGAGACTGGTAAAGGACAGGAGCAGTCTAATTTCAGAGGTGGATGGAAAGGCACAAGAGGCAGATTTGGAGGTGGAAGAGGTTCTAATACATTTTTAGGAAAGTGCTATACCTGTGGTGAGTTTGGTCATCCATCCTTCAAGTGTCCTAAAAAGTTTGATACTACTTCAAGTGGTAATGAAAGAAGAAGTGAAAAGAGAGTTCAAATTGTGCAAGAGAATGCGGGGAGTATGACAACTCCTGAAGTAAATTTGGAATCAGAAATGGGAGAAAGTTTGATGATCAGAAGGACTGTGTTGCAAACATCTAAGTAGATAGATTTGAGCCAAAGGAGGAACTTGTTCAAGACTACATGCAAATGTAGAGGTAAGGTATGCAAAATAGTAATAGATTCTGGTTCAACAGACAACATGGTATCTCAAGAAATGGTGGATAAACTGAAACTGGAAAGGATTCATCATCAAAATCCTTACAAAGCATCTTGGGTAAGTGATAGCCAATCACTTTTGGTATATGAACAAGCATATGTTGATTTTCAGACTAGGGAATATCAGGATATGGTTTTGTGTGATATTTTGCCCATGGAATGTTGTCACCTACTTTTAGGTAGGCCATGACAATTTGATAAGAGAACATTGTATGATGGATATGCTAACACCTACACCTTTAAGAAGGAAGGACAAACTTTTGTGATGACACCATTGCAGGAGGATGCTGAAGCAAAGAAGGCAGCCAAAATTGTTTTGATAGGAAAGAAAGAGTTTGTGAAGATGCATGAAGCAGAGACAATGAAAGTTGATGATATCTCAAGGAATGGGATTGCTGGAGATCACAGTTTGAAGATGATTTCAGTTCTGACTGATGGAGATCAGATGGATCAGCAGAAGGTCAAAGAGCAGGTTTACAAGTAGCCAAAAGTTGATTGGAAAAACAAGGATGCTATCATAGTAGGGACAATAGATTGTCCTCTAGAACCAACAAGAGTTGAAAGACAAACAAATTCTGTCATAGCAGCAGTACAAGAAGTATTACCCAAGGTTTATAATACAGGTGTTCAGACAGAGATGACAGTAAGAAAGAAAGGTGTGAGTAGGGCCTACAATGCTAGGCATGAGTTTTTGACTCCATGGAAGTAGGTTGCAGTTCAGAGATCATGGGGAAGACATGAGACAGCAAAGAGTAAAGGTGGAATAAACCCAAGCATTAACTCATGGGGCATGAGTTCTTTTTGCGATGGGGTGTATGGTGTAGGAGCACCCAATCCATAGTGGCCCCCATGAGGCGTTTAACTATTTTATGTTCATGTTTGTTGTTTCCAATAAGGCCCTAAAAGACAATTCAATGTAATAAGGTCTGTTTGACCAATGCATGTTATTTTAGTTTGTAACTAGGTTTATGTTGTAAGTCCCAAGGACATTTGTCGAGATGTAATCTCAAAGGTTGTTAGACAATTAGAGGTTGTTAGGCAGTTCTGATCTCCCAGCCGCTTGGAGCCAATTCAGTACTACCGAGGGTAAGTGAATAAATACCCCAGGATCAAATCAATCGTGATAATGATAGTAGTAGTGTGAAGTTGAGTTGTGCAATTGTGAGAATAGAGCATCTGTATACACTTCTAGAAGCATAAATAACAAGGTCCTATTTTGTGTCGTGTAACTTTCTGTTATTCGATCTCATTGGTTTTCCTTTGTAATAATCAATTTACTATTTTGGGATCGAGATGGATCGTTAATCCATTCCACCAATTAGATTTCTTCAAAATCAGTGGAATGGTTGTACAGTGTTTTCATTTTGTTTTTCTATTTGTTTAATTTCATGCTTGCAGGATTGGGTACAAGATGCATTGAAAGATCCTAGCATCCTCATGTGCTAGGTTGGTAAAGTCTAAAATCTATGTTAGATTGTTAAGGAAATGGATCTGTGAAGTTGCAGGGTTTGCAGCATTTTGAATTGATGAAATTCCACGTTATTCCATCAGATATACAATTTGTGTGTATATCGCATTTGCACGTCAGATATACATTCTGTGTGTATATCGCAAGGGTCTGTTATGTGTGTATGTCACAAAGTATATCAGGAAGCATTGAGGCATTGTATGTCATGATTAGTAAACATACATTGCGAATATACATTCTATGCGTATATCACTAATATATGTCAGGTTCATCTCCTGTGTATCCTACAGTTGTAAGTTGTGAGTATCTCGCAAATGGTTATCAAGATTGTATGCAGTAAACATACATTGTGGATGTGCAAGTGTATCGGCATACAAAGAAGTCAACAATTCGGTCAAACCCATCAAATGCATATCTGAAATGCATGTTGCTAATTTACATCGCAAATGTACATCAGGTTTATATACAAGGGAGGTCAACGGTCAAATGTACATTTGGTGAAGCATGTTGGGAATGTATCTTCCAGTTGTATGTTGAAACATACATTGGATTAGATACAAGAGAAGTCAACAATCAAACTTACCAAATGCATATTCGGATTGTATATTTTGAATGTATATTGAACATATACATTTCACAAATACATTGAGTCGGGTGCAAAGCATGACCGGTAGAAGCGGTGAAGGAAACCAGTGATCATAGATCAATTGAAGTATATTGCGATTGTATATTGCAAATGTATATTCTGAATGTACATTGGGTAATGTATCTTGCGGCAGATATAAGCGTTGAAGACATACATCGGGGTGATCGTTTGTAAGGTGGCCGATAAGAATGTTTTGCTGATAGGCGAGAGGGGCATGTATATACATCAGAGAATGTATGTTAACTAAAGTGGGACATACAAAGAGGGTAATGCACGTTAGGGTAATCTTGGCTCCTCATCAGTGACTAACCCAAGATTGTATTCTCTGTTAGAAGAATAGAAAGAACCAAATGACACATGCCAATTAGGGCTCACTGCTCGAGCACACTGCTCACAAGAGGCTCACTACCTACAGGAGACACGTTGTCTATAGAATAATAAGTATTACATACTCAAACTGAAGAATAGCATCTTCACCATGCTTGAGTCAGTTCCATTTAAGCCCAATACTTCTGCTCTACCTTTCGCTCTCCTCCTCGCTACCACACTCTCATCTCCACAAGATACATTTGAAATGACTATACAATTCCTTATTTATACAAGACATCGACTTAGGGATAAACATCCAAGTTGGCATACATTACAGAGAAAATACATAAATACATGACTAATTACAAAAAGACTTCACGTAGATCAACACACTATCGGCCACACAGATCTGAGACTTCAATCTTCATTTAGGAACATGCCAATCCTCACATAACATCTTCAAGATCATCTGCAAGATGTGTAATCATCTAGTCGGCCAGAGTTAGAAAGAACATCATCATCTGAAAGTTATTCTTCAATTGTGAGCTCAAACTCCAATGCGGACCACCAAAATGAACTGGACATGATCCAAAGACCTCCACACGCTTGCTTGAATCACCAAGAACATCCACACTACATCTGCTTACTGAAATCCTTATCTCCTTTATCTGGAACCTCAAGAACGCATTCTGTCATCACTGTCACAATGGAATAGATGCTTACGGACCTCCAGATCACGAACCAATTAAATTGTCACTTCACATGGACTTCCTAAACACTCCACCAAATCTGTAGAATAGGATATTGCATTTCCAGATCTCACCGGACCTATCTGTATCACTCTGTCACCTCTGAACATCTGCCAGAACCAGTTTTACTTGAGCGGCCACAACTTCTTCAGATCTTCATGCAGACCTCTAAAATCTTTACTAGATCATCTTAAGACATATATCTACAAACCCTTTGATGCACATCCTCTGATCTTCATCTTAGGTAGGATCTTTAGCTCATTGTCTTCACTGTTCTTCTCTGTTCTTGATTAGAACTAATTTTCTCAATATCCTCAGCACACAGCTCATCCAATCCTTATCATCAATGCAACAGGAGTATGTTGACATCAATGACAACACCAGTTAGGCCCATACTTGCAACAATCTCCCCCTTTTTCATTGATGGCAACATATGATGTGAAAATCTATTTTGACCATCAAGACAAGAACTTTTTCTTACTGACACAACTCCCCTTATCAACAACAACAATTCACATGTCTTCTCTTCCTTTACTGCTCCCCCTTTGATTAGCAACCACTTGTTTTTCACATGTCTTCTCTCCCCCTTTGACATCAATGGCAAAGGGCACATACTTGCACCTCCACCACTTCATAATCATACCAGTTGCTCCCCCTGAGTAGCAGCTCCCCATCATCAATTTGGACCACAAGATATGACTGTGATATCCACCAGACTGATGTACATTAGTGCACCTTAATTCATAACCGGAGGGGTAATAACCCCTAACTTCTCCCTGAGATACTCAAAAGAATCCTTAGGAAGAGGTTTAGTAAATATATCTGCAATTTGATCCTTGGAAGGTATGAACTCCAATCTGACTTTATTCTTGTTCACTTGCTCTCTCAAAAAATGAAACTTGATGGATATATGTTTAGTCTTTGAATGCAACACCAGATTCTTAGATATATTTATTGCACTTGAATTATCATAGAAGATTGTGATAGGCTCCTCATACTCCACTCCCATGTCTCTTAGCATTTGCTTCATCCACAAAAATTGAGTGCAACTACCTACTTCTGCAATATATTCTGCTTCTGTAGTGGACAGAGATATTGCCTTTTATTTCTTGCTTAGTCAAGAAACTAATCTCTTTCCCAAGAAGAATGCTCCACCACTGGCACTCTTCCGGTCATCCACATCTCCTACCCAATCCGCATCTGTATATGCATGAAGAGAGAAATCATGATCTCTGGGATACCACAAACCATACTCAACTATCCCTTTTAGATATCTAAAAATCCTCTTGATTGCCATGACATGAGATTCTCTAGGATCAGCTTGGAATCTAGCAACAAGACCAACAACATTCATAATGTCAGGCCTAGTTTGAGTGAGATACAACAATCCTCCAATTATTGACCTATACTTTTTCTGATCAGCCTTAGGAGAGTCATCATCTTTGCTCAATTTACATCCAGTTGCCATGGGAGTACTCATTGGTTTTGATTCTTCCATGCCAAATTTCTTCAACAATTCTTTCACATATTTGGTCTGAGAAATGAAGATTCCTTTCTTAGTTTGAATGATTTGTAGACTGAAGAAGAAATTCATTTCCCCAAGCATGGACATCTCAAATTCACTTTTCATTTGATTTGCAAAAGTTTTGCACATACTATCGCTTCCTCCAAAAATGATATCATCAACAAATACTTCAACAATCAAGATATTTTCATGATCAATTTTGAAGTACAAATTACTGTCAGCAGTACCTTTGTTGAAACCAATATTCAAAAGATGCTTATCCAATCTTTCATACCAGGCTCTTGGGGCTTGCTTGAGTCCATATAGTGCTTTCTTCAACTTGCAGACCATATCACCATGATCAGACAATTGAAATCCATTCAGTTGCTCAATGTATACTTCTTCTTCCAAGTCACCATTTAGGAAGGCAGACTTGACATCCATCTGATATACTTTGAAATCCTTGAAGGTAGCAAAAGCAAGAAATAATCAGACTGCTTCAATTCTTGCCACCGGAGCAAAAGTTTCTTCAAAATCAATTCCTATTTGAGAGTAACTCTTTCAGACCAATCTGGCTTTATTTCTGATTACTTCACCAACTTCATTCAGTTTGTTCTAGAAGACCCATTTGGTTCTAATCACATTCTTATTTTTAGGTCTGGGAACAAGATCCCATGTGTGATTCTTCTCAATTTGCATTAGCTCTTCCTCCATTGCTTTAGTCTAGTTTTCATCATTGCAAGCTTCATTCATTGTTTTAGGTTCAATTTTTGAAATCAAACAATATTCTTTTGAATCTTGAGCAATCCTTCTCCTTGTTTGTACACCTTTGCTTTTATCACCTATGATCTGAACTTTATAGTGATTAAGTCTTACATACCTAGGAACTTTGGGAGTTTCTTGCACTCCTGATTCTTGGACAGGTTCATTCAAACTTATCTCTTCTTCCTAATTTACCAGATCAGTCTGGATCTAAATCTCAGAAGGGGCTTGGGCTCCTTGAATCAGAACATCATTCTGATCATCTTCATCATATTCATAAAACCTTGAGGGTTTTTCAATTCCTTCATCAACCTTCACATTTGTACTTTCTATAATCTTTCTCAGTCTCTTGTTATAACACCGGTATGCTTTGCTTTGAGTAGAATAACCCAAGAATATTCCTTCATCACTTCTAGCATAAAATTTGCCTAGATCTTCATCTCTTTTAATGTAACATTAGCTACCAAAGACTCTGAAATACTTCACAGTGGGAGTGATGCCAAACCAGAGTTCATAAGGAGTCTTACCAGTATTGCTTCTGATTTGTACTTGATTGAGAGTATAGACTACAATGCTTACAACTTCTCTCCAATAGATCTGAGGAACATTTTCTTCCATCATCATGGTTCTAGATGCTTCCTGAATGGTCCGGTTCTTTCTTTCCACTACTCCATTCTGCTATGGAGTCCTAGGAGCAGACAATTGTCTTCTTATTCCATGCTTCTCATAGAATTCTATGAACGCACCGGATGTGAATTCTCCACCTCTATCAGACCTTAGACATTTTATGTTCAATCTAGTTTCATTCTCCACCATAGCCTTGAATATTTTGAATTTCTCAAGAGCCTCTAATTTCTCCTTCATAAAAGTTACCCACATCATCCAAGAGTAGTCATCAATTAATAGCATGAAGTATCTATCACCTTGTACACTTCTGATTCTTGCCAGACCGCATAAATCAGTATGAACTAAGTCTAATAATCTAGTAGAAAACTGTTCCTTACTTTTGAATGTAACCCTGCTCTGTTTGCCTAACTGACATTCTTTACACAAGCTATTAGAAGGTTTCACCAATCTGGGAAGATCCCTCATAGCCTGAGTGTTGCTTATCTTGATGATGTTATCAAAATTTACATGACACATTCTTCTATGCCACAACCAACTCTAATCAATTTGAACAATTAAATAACTTTTACCAGTACCAACCAAGTGGAAGATATTACCTTTAGTTTGAGTACCAGATGCAATCTCTATTTCAAAACTTTCAAAGATCTTGCATTTTCCATTTTTGAACCGAAGATCATAGCCTTTGTCCACCAATTGTCCAACACTAAGACGATTGTGCTTCAGGCCTTCAACATACAGTACATTACTTGTTTTGTTCTTTCCATCAAAAGAAATAGTTCCTCTACCTCTGATTCTACCAGCAGAATTATCAGCAAATTTTACCACTCCTCCATCATACCTTTCCAAATCTATGAACTTATTTTGTCACCTGTCATATGGTGAGAGCGTCCACTGTCAATGACCCAATCATCATTTTCTTCAACTTGGGCAGCCAGAGCTTTTTCCACAATTTTATGATTGATAGATTTAGAGGGCATTAGATCTTCTTCCTTGATGGCAATAAACACCCAGTCACTTCTGAATTTATTTCCTGTCTCTGATTCATCATCTGTTACTCCATCATAATCATCTTCATGAACATAGTAGCATTTCTTTTGGAACCTTGATTTGTTAGGGTTTGGCCTTAAGAATCTTTCCGGACACCTTGAGGTAAAATGACCAATCTTATTGCAGTTAAAACACTTAAAAGGCAATTTTCCTTCATACTTACCAGATCCTCTTGGCACTCTTTTTGCAATAAGGGCTTCAAATTGAGCAGCTTCTACTTCATCTTCTTCCAGGTCTTTTCTTGCTTTCTCATACCATGATAGTTTCTTAGAAGAGTTCTCTCCCAGATCAAACTTTTATTTTCCTTTAATAGAGGCACTAGCTTTGAATGCAGATTCAGTCTTGGGGGGGCATCTCCAAACTCAATCAATTCAAATGCTGCTAATTTGCCAACCAATTGATCTCTTGTAATACCTAAAATAGATCTGAATTCTTCAATAGCAGCAACCTTGTACTTGTAAGACTCAGGAAGGGATCTAAGAACTTTGCCAACAATCTCATCTTCATCCAAGACACCACCAGCACATCTGATGCCACAAACAAGCTCATTTACTCTTGGCATAAATGTAGTGATATTTTCATCTTCTCTCATCTTCTGATTTTTGAATTTTCCTTTTAGACTCTATATCTTGGCACATTTAACATACTTGTCTCCATGCAGAAGTTCCAATTTTTCCCAAATCTCAAAAGCAGTTTGTAGGTCAACAACATTTGTCAGCGCTAAATTAGACAAGGCACTTAGAAGAGCTTCTTTAGTTTGCAGATTATTTTTAGCATCTACGATTTCATCTACAGATTTTGGACCATTTTGTGGAGGAGTATACTTCTTTGAAGCCATGGTCTAGTACTGCATTCCCATACATTGCAAGTGACATTGCATGTGACTTTTCCAAAGACTAAAATTGGTTCCATCAAACTTTGGACTATCCTTCTTGTAGGACGACATCCTGGATCTCCTCAAGCGGTTAAGCTCTTTTTAGAGGAACCTTGCTCTGATACCAATTGTTAGATTTAGGACAGACAACTGAGAGGGGGGCAGTGAATCAGTTGTCCAAAACTTTCTTCCAATTAAACACTTAAATCCACTTTGTAATTTAGTAGCATAATAATAAATCAATCATGGAAATACAATGCATTAAATCAAAAGCAGAAACACATTAA
The DNA here is from genome assembly GCA_027924645.1 of Cunninghamia lanceolata. Classification (NCBI taxonomy): domain Eukaryota; kingdom Viridiplantae; phylum Streptophyta; class Pinopsida; order Cupressales; family Cupressaceae; genus Cunninghamia; species Cunninghamia lanceolata. The sequence goes on along the minus strand of BSBN01000703.1, from coordinate 5,342,707 downwards.
CACATGAGACACCAAGATTTTGACGTGGAAAAACAACGGGGTGACTAACCCAAGATTGTATTCTCTATTAGAAGAATAAAGAACCAAATGGCACATGCCAATTAGGGCTCACTACTCGAGCACACTGCTCACAAGAGGCTCACTGCCTACAGGAGACACACTATCTATAGAATAATAAGTATTACATACTCAAACTAAAGAATAGCATCTTCACCATGCTTGAGTTAGTTCCATTTAAGCCCAATACTTCTGCTCTACCTTTCATTCTCCTCCTCGCTACCACATTTTCATTTCCACAAGATACATGTGAAATGACTTTACAATTCCTTATTTATACAAGACATCGACTTAGGGATAATCATCTAAGTCGGCATACATTATAGAGCAAATACATAAATACAACATGACTAATTACAAAAAGACTTCACACAGATCAACACACTGTCGGCCACATAGATCTGAGACTTTAATCTTCATTTAGGAACATGCCAATCCTCACATAACATCTTCAAGATCATCCGCAAGATGTGTAACTCATCCGGTCAGCCACAGTTAGGAAGAACATCATCATCCAGAAGTTATTCTTCAATTGTGAGCTCAAACTCCAATGTAGACCACCAACATGAACTGGACATGATCCAAAGACCTCCACAAGTTTGCCTGAATCACCAAGAACATCCACACTACATTTGCTTACTGAAATCCTTATCTCCTTCATCTGGAACCTCAAGAACACAGTCTGTCATCACTGTCACAATGGAATAGATGCTTGCGGACTTCCAGATCATGAACCAATTGAATTGTCACTTCACATGGACTTCCTAAACACTCCAACAAAATCCGTAGAACAAGATATTGCATTTCTGGATCTCACCAGACCTATCTATATCAATCTGTCACCTCTGAACATCTGCCAGAACCAGTTTTACTTAAGTGGCCACAACTTCTTCAGATCTTCATGCAGACCTCTGAAATCTTTACTGGATCATCTTAAGACACATATCTACAAATCCTTTGATGTGCATCCTCTGATCTTCATGCAAACCTCTGAAATCTTTACTAGATCATCTTAAGACACATATCTACAAATCCTTTGATGCGCATCCTCTGATCTTCATCTTAGGTAGGATCTTTAGCTCACTGTCTTCACTATTCTTCTCTGTTCCTGATTAGAACTAATTTTCTCAATATCCTCAGCACACAGCTCATCCAATCCTTATCATCAATGCAATAGGAGTATGTTGACATCAATGACAACACTAGTTAGGCCCATACTTGCAATAGAACCAATTAGCATAATTGAAAGTATGACCTTGCTTTGGTTTATGTGTAAGAGGTCTCAGAGTTACCCTCATTTTTGGTGACAATCTGGGGATCCCAATACCAAAAGAATTCATTATTCTCATAGAAAATTCATTATGAAATACATTATAGTTACCAGTATGGCAATGAGAATCCCACATGTAACACCAACATTGAGTAGGCATTCTTTGCCTTGTCCTATCAATCATGCTGATGTGCATTTTACTTGATCATTTACTCCTATTTTGAGATAGGATCAAATGGCAAACCAAAAAATAAAACTTGAAGTTCATGGGTTTCTTATCTTCCTTCACACTGATGAATCCATCATGTATTTTCTTTTCAAGATATGAGGCAAAATCATACTCAATGTTCACCTCTGAATTTTGTATCTTCATATCCATCATCATCAAACTAACTGGCATCCTCTGATCAACATCAATTCCCAGTACTTGGCACAATGCATAATAGGTCCATTTGAAATAGACTGCAAAATCTTCCACAAGGAATGGTTCAAATACATTGGAAGGAATATCAACCATCTTGTTGTTTGCACCTCTTCTCATAAATATTGGTAGCTCATCACTTCTGAGTGTTCTTCTCAAAATTTTGTATTCTTGTTCAATCTTTTGTAGGTTAATTTTGGTGAGAGCTTGTTTGTTCAACAAAAAACACTCAATTATAGCATTTTTGTCAATTCTCAACAGACAAGATCCATTTGGCAACCTTACTATTTTAGTAGCCAGGTGGTAGTATAGTGCCAGAGTACGAATCAGTTCCACATCCATGAATACATTTGAAACGATTAGTTTGGCCAAATCCAACTTCCATGGATTGCCCACCGGTCCCTGATCATCCTTCTTCTGACATAAATACCAAAATAGTTTCCAACCAAAAATGAGAATTATGGCATCTCTACAACCCTTAGCAACATCCCTAAATAATTTCTTTCGACCTTTGTCAATTAAATTGGGTAAAACAGCTAGCAAACATTGCTATAGTGATCTTTTCTTAGGGGCAGGATCAGGGTTACTGGTCTTACTTGTGGATTCAAACTTCTTGGGTGCCATTATACAAACTAGGGTTTCACAACTTAAGAAAATGCATGGAGAATTGAAACAGAGCAAAGATTCTTCAAACTTTCTTGAAGAGAATGTAGAGATGGACTTACTTGAACAATTCAAAGCTTGCTAAGAACAGACCGAACTGGGCGCCTTCTCCGAGCCAATCTGCAATCTTTGAATTGAGCAAATGCTAAGAGATTTCTAGATTTTATTGAGCCACAATGTTCAGCATTCAACCATTATTTTTGGTTCGTGCCACGAAATTATAAAATGTTCGCATTCAATTCATTTCAAATATAAGCCCTTGATCAAATTTGATCCAATGATCAAATGAAATGACAAGATCTTTCAAATTTCTCAGTAATCACACACCTGCACTGAGTAGGTTTACTCATTTATTATCATTACTGTACTATCGCAGAGCTTGTTTAAACCGGTCACAGGGTGCCGATAAGATTCAATGCCTTCATTGATTATGATTACTGCACTACTACGGAGCTTGTTTAAACCAGTCACGGGATGGTGATAAGCTTCAATGCCTTCATTTATTATGATTACCACACTACCGCAGAGCTTGTTTAAACTGGTCACGGGATGGCGATAAGCTTCAATGTCTTCATTTATTATGATTATCGCACTACCACAGAGCTTGTTTAAACTGGTCACGGGATGGCGATAAGCTTCAATGCCTTCATTTATTATCATTACCACACTACCGTGGAGCTTGTTTAAACTGGTCACAGGATGGTGATAAGCTTCAATGCTTTCATTTATTATCATTACCGCACTATCGCGGAGCTTGTTTAAACCAGTCACGGGATGGTGATAAGCTTCAATGCCTTCATTTATTATCATTACCGCACTACCATGGAGCTTGTTTAAACCGGTCACGGGATCGTGGAGCTTATAGCCCCCTTTATTCCATTTTCTTCCATTACCATCAACCTGCAAGTGTCTGCTCTCATTACCACAGTGAGATTATGTTGCCAACTTTTATTGCTTACCACCTTGCTCCAAATGTTCTTTGAAAGCCATCGCAGGAGCCCAGTAACTTGGACACATACTACTGCCAAGCCACAACCAAGTGGTGAGACCTCTGAGGGACCTACACATGGTTGATCAAGTGCTTCCTACTGCCATGCCGCGAACAACTTGTATGTTTCCAGCGAGAGTGCGGTATACACGATTCTTGTTGCTCTAGTTCCTGCACTACCGCCAAGACAATGAGGATGACCTGCAAGATTGTGGTAACATGGTTGACCAATCCCTTCCTATCATCATGCCTCAAACAACTTGTATGTTTCCAACAAGAGTGCGGTATCCATGATTCTTGTTGCTCTAGTTCTCGCACTACTGCCAAGACAATGAGGATGACCTGCAAAATTGAGGTAAATTGCCAAAACACAAAAATGATTAAGAATAATTGCATACTCCTCAAAATGACCATGTTATGTGACCCTAGGAAATAAATGGCATAAAATTTTGGCATGAATGTCTATTAAGAAATGGTCATATACAAGTGAAAAGATCAAGTAGGATGGAAATGTGCAAAATTTTTGAGAGGTCCTAATAGGTGAGACATTAGAATAGTTTATTTGGAATAATGGCAGGAATTAACAAAATTTTAGGGTTTTAAAATTTTGTTCCAAGATAAGTAATGGTTGTTTTATTATGTAAATAAGGGTAATCCTTAACTATATAATAATTATTATGTATTTCAATATAATGTGTATTTTTTTTTGTTTTTGTAGATATGTACTGACAAACTCCAAGAAGGGGATAAAGTTAGGGTGTTGGATCTGTGTGATGGTGTTGATGTGGGCATTGAGCGGATTCACTCACTATCTATTGTACATGGAGTCAACTTGAAAGGAACAGGAGATGCAAATGTAAATATTTTAAAGGTCACAAGTAAGATACAGCTTGCTTATGAAGACAAAATAGATGGAGCTGTCTGTCTAAAAGAGAAAGAAGGAGCCTTCACATGGTGGCCACTAAAATATTTGTAAAAAATGGCATAGTTGATGTTTATCATGTACTTGTTGTTAGACATCTTGGCCCATTGCTTTATGCAGTATTTTGAATGTGTTGTTTAGGGATCTTAATTTTCATGGTGTATTTGAAAGAGTTGGAAACTCTTAGACAACTATGACATTTTTTATTATATTTATATATATACTCTTAGAGAGTTTTCATATCTTATAACTTGATATATATATATCTCTCTCTCTCTATATATATTTGCATTATATTTTTTTATTGCAGATTACCTTTCTTTATCATGATGTTGAATCAATCTTTTAATTCTAGCATGTTGTAGCTTGTTCATATATGTAATTTTTTTAAAAAAGTGCATTAAAAACATTACTTGCCTCTAGAATCATCATAGAAACTTCTTCAAAATGCCACATCTATCCTAGAGTCACCAGGGTTCATACCTTAATGATTCCACATCATTTCAGGCCCCAAAAAATCCCAACCGTGCCCAATTCCATAGGCGATTCGATTCCGAATCTAATTTTGGGACAAATAGTACCTGGAAATGCCCTATTTTTCTGCCAATTAGGTAACTTAACAAATAATAAATGTTATATCCCAAAACCTGCGGTGGAACTCTAGTAAAAGCTTACCATACTATAACATCATCAAGTCAACCTTGGATATGGAAATTGTTCAAAATAGAAAATAGTTTGTAAATGTTGAATGGTCAGACAGTATGAGAAATTACATGCACCAGGAGTTACCTTTTGAAACATCAGGACAGAGGGCAGATAAAATTGATATATATGGTATAAAAGCCAAGGGATTGCCTTTTGGTTTCAAGATCCAGGTGACTTTGATCCTGATTTAAAATGTTCCTTACGAGTGGTCCATTGTGGTAACCTACATAGTGGTATGTATTCTTGGAAGCCTTATGGTGCCATATTATTTAATGGGGTATATGTGGCATTAAAAAAATTGAAATGCTCTTTTATAGTAAAGGAGAATGGGTGGTATTTGTGATCTACTATGCTAGAATACAATAATCTACACCTCAAATTTAGATTACTCAAACCATGTCACATTGATCATATTGTTAAAATAATATAATATATTCCATAGCTTAAGATGTTTTTTTGGTTTTAGGGATCTTATCAACTTCATAAGGAGTTGAAGGCTGCATAAGGAATCAAGATAACCGCTCAGGTATCAAATTTCAGGCTAATAATTTTATGTATATGAGCATAAATTTATCAAATATATGTCGATAATGAAATTTAGCTGCAATTTCTTGATTTTAGGGTCTTGAGCATGCCATAACAAGAACTCAATTATATGTTGTTGGACCTGATGATGATTTAGAGGATATAAAGGAAGAAGCAATGCAAGATATCAATAATCTAATGTCTCGAATTGACAAGAGTGGGGAAGGAGTTTATGTTCAAGCTTCAACTCTTGGATCTTTGGAGGCTTTACTTGAGTTCTTGAAGACCCCAACTGTAAGCATCCTAGTTAGTGTAATTGGTATTGGGCCTGTGCATAAAAAAGATGTCATGCGTGTGAGTGTAATGCTTGAGAAAAAGAAGAAAGAGTATGCTACAATTTTGGCATTTGATGTCAAAATTACTCCTGAAGCTCAGGAGCTTATAGATGAAGTTGGTGTCAAGATATTTGCAGCAGACATTATTTATCATCTATTTGACCAGTTTAAAGCATATATGGATAGTCTTAAGGAAGAAAGGATAAAGGAGGCTGCAGAAGATGTTGTTTTCCCCTGTGTACTGAGCATTTTGCCAAATTGTATTTTTAACAAGAAGGATCCTATAATTGTTGGTGTTGATATTCCTGAACGCATTGCAAGGGTCAGTATCTAAACCTAGTCTTTTTGGTGTTATGACTTATGCATGTAAAAGATTGTTGTATCATTTTTGGTTTGTATAAAGCCATATGTGGTGATTGCATCTATAGATTGGAACGCCATTATGTGTTCCCACAAAAGATTTCATAGATATTGGCAAAATAGCCTCAATTGAGATCAATCATAAATCTATTGAAATGGCTAAGAAGAGTGAAAAAGTGGCCATGAAGGTATTTTGAGAAGCTGTCTTTGTTGTTAATAGTTTTATATGATTTTGGATGCTATTTTTTGAAATCTTTTTGTTAATGAATTATCATACAAACTTTACAGATTGTTGGGAGCAACACTGATGAAGCACATAAAATGTTTGGTAGGCATTTTGAAATGGAGGATGAATTTGTGAGTCATCACATCAGAAGATCCATAGATATATTGAAAGAAAACTACATGGTAAGGCTATTTGATATCCACATTATGTAATTTTACAGTGTATTTACTATTATGCATTTTATACTAATTGAACATTTGTGCTTTTCATTTTTGGTTGATAAAACAACTTTTTCATGTCTAAAATGGAATATTCTTCTTATTTTTTTAGGATGATTTGTCCAATGATGATTGGAAACTTGTGGTGAAATTGAAAAAGATGTTAAAAATTCCTTGAGCTACTACTAATGATGCATTGTGCAATGGAACTTTGGATTGGAGCAAAACATTCTGATGAAAATGGGAAAATGCACCCTACAACATTACAAACACCACAATCATGATAACAAATGGTGAACTTTGTTGATACCAGAATAGTAACTTCTGCATCATAAGCTTCTTCTATATGTTTTGCTATGTGGTGTACGTGCTACACCTCTAGCTACAATAAGATAGTAGTGAACTTAAGATCCTATCTATGCAGGAGGTCATTTGAATGTCTGTTGTTTAGCTTGTTTTCTAAAATTTAATAGTCTAAATGGGCAAGTGCAGTATTGCCATGTGAGAAAGGGAAGAGATTGATTCCAAGAGTAGAGATTTTGTGTAATGATCTATTTTATGATTTCTTGAGGTAATGAAGAAAATATCATGAAAATGTTGTTTTAAATAAATTCATATTTTACTGCAATTGTACGAAACCAAAAGCATTTCCATGTTGTCATCTTCAGCATGTTGTTGATTGGTTGGATTTCACTGTTTCAAGTGTTGCTTTTGCTTCAGCTATTTGGGACCATGTTATGGAAGGTTACAGGGAATGGTGTGTTTTCTTGTTGCTACAGGGACACAGCTACAGGGGCCTCTAAGTAGCATTCTCAGGTTGTTATTCAGATATTGTTCACAGTGGTTTAGGGTTGTTTGAATACATAGGTAATAGCTCAATGGCTTGTGTATGGAATGCACCAAGCCTACAGTCAAAGTACCTGAACTGGTTAACAGAATGCTAAAAGAAATGATGTCTCATGGAATACTCAGTGGCAACATCTCTTTTCTAAGTGTCAAAATATGTGAAGGGCTTCATTGGTCCAACCTACCTTTCCATTGTTTTGCTATTGTATCTAATGTGGCTGTTGAACTAGTTTTTTCTTCAGCCAGTCCTTGTAGTTTGTTGTACATGACAGAGCTGAACTAGTTTTTTCTAGTTATGGCAGCGTTGTGCTGCTTTTTTATTATTTGTAATTCTTTTCCTGCATTGTTCCAATAAAAAAAATATTTATTGCCACTTTGCTTTGTCTTGTTTCATTTTCTTATTGGTTGATAAGTGTTGGCTCAAATTTATCAATCTTTACTTGGCAGCATCATAAAATATATAGTTTTCCAAATTTATTTCCTTAATGTTTTAAATTCAAATTTAATAATATGTTTTTTCTGAATTATAAAATTTATGGTATTCAATAAATTATTCATATCATGACTAAATTTACTACCAATTAATGGAAACCAGTAAATAAAAATGACTACCATGACTAAATAAATGACCAATTAACAATAATCAATGACTAAATGATTACAATGACTAAATATACGTACTACCAAATTGATGACTAAATATACTACCAAATTTATGACTAAATATACCACCAAATTAATGACTGAATATACTACCAAATTTATGACTAAATATACAACCAAATTTATGACTAAATATACTACCAAATTTTACTACCAAATTAATGACTAAAATTTTTTTGGTCATAAATTTGGTCACGAGATAAATGACCAGCAATAAACTACCAATGGTCACGTGACCAAACTACTGATCACATGACCAATTTTTGGTATATTTTTTAGTCATTTTTTCCTATTTTTCTACTAGTGTATAAATAAATGTGTTTATGATGAAAGCCATAAGCAATAGGTGCTGATGTGTTATACCAACAAATGTTTCCTAGAGTACCCTTGTGGTGTATTTAAACCTGTAGAGCCTAACCTCTATAGATTGGGAAGCCTCCTAAACGGAGTGAATCACTGCTTGTATAACCACCTGAATGGATGCCCCTATTACGAACCAACTATTTTTAGAAGCCCAAATTCTTCTATTTATTGATGTAGGCAGTTAGATCTTTGAAGCCGTCCAACATCATACACTCATTTAGTGTGGAGACAGAAAATCCAACTCTTAGGAGGGATTGTAACTTGGTATGCGTGAGAAGTGAGTGCATTGTAAGGGGGAGCCAGTGCTACCAAGTTACTAACTGTCTGCCTTTATGTAAGTGGCTGAAGTAAAATCCAAGTTAGAATTTGACGAATATTGCCCTTGCCATCCTTAGGATTGTACTTGTTTATTTTTACATTTATCAAAAATTGTATCAAATAATCATGATATCTTCTTTTCTGTTGTGTTTTATTGCAATACCAACAAAAAATTGCCCTAAAAAGCCTTATTTTGCATAGAAAAATGTACCTACAACAAGCAAAATTGATCAAACTCTGCAAAAGAACAGAACCATGCATTTGAGACCTTTTCCTGTGCATTTGACAGATCTTTCAGTGCATTTGTATCCTGCTGCACATTTATGCCTTTTTGTTGTGCATTTGAACATTCTTTCAGCGCATACGCAAACCTACACATTCAAATAATAGTGCAGCGCATTCAGAACCTCGCATGCAATCCACAAAAGTGCACATTTACAATATGTTTTAGCGCATTTAAGCCTACACATCTGTGACAAAGAGCTATTCCATACATTTTGAGAGAAAACAAAAATCAGTTCCAGGTACCCATTATTGCCTAGATTCAGTTTGTGAACTCAGTTAAACCATAAGGATTCATCCTATACCCATTTTCAAGCATCTCATTTCCACCCCAACCATTCCAAAAAGAAACCAAAAACCAAGTTTTTCTTAAGCAACCATTGAGATCTTTGTTCCTAAGCAAACTACTTGGTTTCCCTATTTATCTAGGAGCTATACTATAGTCTTGACAAGGATAGTCTATATCAATAGAGATTACAATCATCCCTATTTAGGCTTCCCTTGTATCAACACTTTGATAGCTATACCCTTTATAGCTCAAGACTACTTGTTTGAAACAAAAGATCAAAAGAAAAAACCTTAAGGAATCCTTGCCGTCAACCAATCTCATCATACTGAAAACATTTTATTTACTTTCACAAGTATTTCATCCAACTTCACCCCATCCAAAAGTTCTTATGGTTCAAACTAGATCCCAAACCGATAAAAATAAAGAAATGGATACCTCAAACCATAGTACCCACTCCGTCGCATCTAGCGATGATGAGGAAGAAATCCCATAGGAGGAACTTGTTAGTGCTTTGCAAGATCCCAAATTCCAAAAAATGATGGACAAAGTCATGACCTTGGACCCCCAAAAGTACTTCCTCATGTTAGCACAACAAGGAGTTAAATTACCCCCTGATTTTGATGTCTCAAAATTGAGAGAAGAAACCCCATCTAATGACACCAATGCTCTCAAAAATAACAAGACTAAGGATAGATCAAACCCTTTGGACACACTAACACAACAAATCCAAGTCTTGCAACAACAACTTGCAAACATCCAAATTAGAACTTCCACAAAGCACTACTCACTAGAGGATATCTCACTGTATCCTCTTGACAAAAGTTTGGTCATGATGCCTTTTCCCTCAAGATTTGAGGTTCCAAAATTTGATAAATATAGAGGAAAAGGTGACCCGCATGACCATATAAGAGAATTTAGTGCTGCTTGCCTAGAAGTTGCCCACAATGAAACATACCTTATGTGACTTTTCCCACGCAGTCTAGGAGGACAAGCAATGGAATGGTTCTCTCAATTACCTCCCAGCATCCGAACCTTTAATGAACTAGTGGATAAATTTGTGACTCATTTCTCCTACAACATTGAACATGAAATTTCAATGTTGGATCTTTGTAACAAAAAACAAAAAGGTGGAGAATCTTTTGCCTCCTTTTTACAAAGATGGAGACAACTTGCTATCAAGTGTCTATACCATATCCTAGAGAAACAACTGATTGAGATGTTTGTCCATAGCTTAAACACTAATTTGAGCTATCAAATACAAATACAATGTCCTACTTCCTTTAGTAAGGTCATTGAGATGGGGTTACTCATTGAGAAAGCCTTGATAGCTAAGGGACAAATCAAACTCTACAAAGACACCCCTAGTTCAAGTAATAACATGGACAAGCCAAGGTTTTGGACCAAAAAAAAAAACATTGTGAATGACGGTGTTATTGATGCTAAAAATGTGATACCAAAACAACCAATCTTTAATCTATCAAATCCACAAAATAGCACATCGTCAAACAAACCTCAAAACAATGAACCACAATCCACAAACTTTCCTCCTTGTCAAAAGTTTACACCATTAGGGGAATCAATTGAATCTTCCCTGAGGAAACTCATATCAAACAATCTCATAACGCTTCCAAGAGTGCGAGATTATGAACCTAAATTTAAACCTTCTTGGTGGAAAGACTTGGACTTTTGTGAATTTCACAGAAGAAAGGGGTAAAACAAATGATTGCCAAAGACTAAAGAATATCATTCAAGACTTGATTGATCAAAAAGTAATAAAAATTGATGGAAACGTATCCAATGATGACCATTTGGCATTCAAGAATCCGCTCCCCAGCTATGAGAAGGGAGGTTCTTCAATCAAAACAATAACGGTGGTAACAATGCTAACTACACAAATGTGTCATATAATTATGTTGTTAACCACATCTCTGAAAGTGACTCACATGTAAATGTGATCACTATAAATAAAAAGCCTGATTGTAATGTAACCACTTGTGGTGGAAAGGTTACTCTCTAAGGGGCTCCATCCAAACCATCCTCCACGTCTAACCAATACAACGTCCTTGACCAACTCCATAAAACACCTATGCATATATATCCATTTTGGAGCTTTTGCATCTATCTCCATCTCACAAAGCCATCCTCGAAAAAGCTCTCTTGGAAACTACCATTCCAACCAATCTAGCTAAAGAGAAATTTTAGGGCATGGTAGGTCATCTAACTACACCCCATTTCTTATCTTTCACAAAAAATGATGATATGTCTATCACCCAACCGTACAATGCATCCCTCCATATTGAAACCTTCATCCATAAACATAAAATCAAATGGGTCCTAATAGATGGAGGGGCTGGTTTAAATATCTGCACGTTAAAACTAATCCTTGCATTGGAGTTTTCAAAGAATGCCATAGATCCTAAAAATAAAATTACAATCAAGGCATATGATGAAGAAGAGAGGACATCAAAAGGAACCATTGTTTTGCCACTCAGAGTGGGACCTGTAGTGAAAGATGTGTGCCAAGTGCTTGACATGGAACTAACATACAATATTCTTCTTGGTCGACCTTGGATACATGCCATGAAAACTGTGCCATCCACCTACCATCAGTGTATCAAGTTTCCTCATAATGGCCAAGAAGTCACTATACAAGGCGATCCTGACCCATTCCAATATTGCAATTCCATCCAATCCAAGCCTGAAGTTGTAATCACCACCAACCATGCATCTTCCTCATCTTCATCTTGTGTTGACCCAGCCTTACTACCTTCTACATCCAAGACATCTGAACTCAAAGTCTAGCTCAAAGACAAGGGTGTAGGAGGGTATACCATCGCACAAACCTTCTACCTAGCACAACTACCTATATCTCTAAAGTCCTATGGAAAACCATCCATGAACAAACCCAAGTCATTGGAGACTCCTAAAGGTCCTTTTGTTAAATGGGGAAGCCTATTAGATGAGAGTGATGAGAAGGATATTCTGCAATGGCTATATAAAGATGAGGATAGTGAACCAAAACCACAATACCCTCAACCCCAAATGCAAACTGAACAATATGGCCAAGGGTTTTCTATCTTACAAAGAATGGGATATGACAGTCATAGTCCCATCAGATTAAGGAAAGAAGGTATCATCGAACCTATCCAACCTTCTTCAGCAGCCCAAGACACTACATGGCTAGGTTATAAAGGTGAAGAAAAGGTCAAAGGAAAAGAAAAGCATAAAGGAAAAGAAAGAGAAACATCTACTACTAACTTAGTAGAGCAGATTCACCAACTACAAGAATGGAGTGAAACAGACTCAAATGAATATGAATGGGATAGTCTTTCTAAACTATCTTGTGATGACAAAGATGTAGATGTGGTTCAATAATATAGCTCTATACATACAACTCGTGAGGGACAAAGCTCTAGGTCTAGACCTCTAGAGTTTGATCCACAAAATATCGAAAGTGAGTTTCGTGAGGAAGGTATGATATCACACTTGACAGATCAACTTGAGGAGAGTACCATCATAGACTTTGTAAATACCTACACTAGCCTAAACAACTCCTCCATCTTAACCATGACTAGCCTCAAACCAAATCAACCCGATGACCCATTACCCTTGGTACATCCCAAACTCATAGACTAAGATTTACAAGATGCCACCCCTGAGCTCGATACTTTCCAAAATGATGATGCTATCATAGATTATCTAGAACTTAGAGACCATCTACCCGTAGGGGATCACAAAACTGGCTATGCTATAGAACTCAATGACAAGGCATATTTTGGAGAAAGTGCCAAGCCTTTCAGTTGTAAAAATGTAAAATTAAAAGATAGATCTAATGGTGAAAACCACTCTACAGAAGTGTTAGATCATGAAAATAGTAAAAAATAAAAGACGTATCCGACGGTGAAAACCTCTCTTAGGTGCCAAAGGATGAAAGGCTTGACACTCTCCCCAATCTCACACATTAGGAGAGGTCCGCAATTTTGATTGAACCAATAGAACCTGTCAGCATTGGCACAGACGATAACCCAAGGATAATCCATATGGTACAATCTTTATCAGCACAAGAAAAACTAGAATTTATTGAATTCTTCAAGCAGAGACAGATTAACATTGTCTGGTCATATGCAGATATGCCGAGGCTGGATCCAAACCTTATAATGCATCACTTGTCACTAGCTCCAAGAGCTAAGCTAGTCAAACAAAAACTAAGGAAAATGCATCCACATATCACATTCTTAGTGAGGAAGAATTGAAGATGCTGCTAGATGTTGGTTTCATCTGACCAATTGATTATCTAGAGTGATATCAAATATAGTACATTTCTCAAAGCCAGATGGAAGGGTTAGACTATGTAATGACTTTAGAGATTTGAACAAAATGTGATTGAATCTCTAAATCATAGTAGAAACTACCTAAATATTCAATAACTTCAATGAAAATGAGATAAATGCAATAAAATAAAGATATACCTTGCTAAACCAATTCACCTCTTGGCTTCCATTGTTGCCTATCTCTTCTTGACCTAGTGTATGATTTGAGCTCTCAGAAGTTGTACTTTCTTGTTGTTGAAGATGACAATAGGAGAATGGCTATGTGATGGATAATGCAATGAAGATCAAACTACAATGCAACTCTAGGATGATGGATAATGGAGATATGAAGCCATGGTTGGATGATTGTGATGATAATGAGATTATGCAAATGCAATGAGGATACTTTGCCAAAGGCACATTGGTAGAATTTATGTAGAATAAGATTACTATAAGCTTGAGAATGATGTGAAATGAGGGAATGAGGGTTCCTTTTATAGGCTTAGGAGAGACAAAGTCCATGTGTCAATAGATCCACTATTGGAGGAATTACCTGTGATATGTATGCTTGAGATGGAGCTGAGGGAGATAATCAAAGGGAATGTTCCTATTTTGTATACAAGGTAGAGGAATATGTGGATCCATACCTGTGAGTTAGAAGTGGAAGACCCTGAGCTAATTGTGGAGACTTGTTGGAATGTGAGAGATAAACTAGGCTTTGATAGACAAGTGTCCTTGACCTTGTATATGACTAAGAAATCATAGGAATCATGTGGAGAAGAATTAGGGATGTTTAGAGGATAAATAGGACATGTTGGTGAGGATGATTAGCTATTTAAATATTAAAATATTTAATTATGTGTGCAAAATGGTGAGGTGTCCCATATGACATGGAAGGATGACATGGATTTTGGATATTTATTTAGACTTTGGAAAAAATAATTAAATAATTTAGATTATTTAATTAGATAAGACTATAGAAGAATTAGAGAATTTAATTAAATAAATTGATTTTATTTAATTATTAGAGGGATGTGAACTATTTAAATAAATTAGGATATTTATTTAATTGGTAGAAGTAGGGAAAAAAAAATATTAACATATTTATTTAATTCGACTTGAGCCATTTTTAGGTGTATACATTTTGTCCCTCTTTGATGTAATGTGTTTTATCATGTTGTTTCAAAGAATAAAAATTTTGTCAGTATGTTATATGCCCCAGTTTTCCCCTGGTATAGGTTTTAATTATGATAGGGTGGCCCCTTAGGAGATTGGTCGGGATGGATTTGGCTAAAGGATGACGAATGATCTCACGATATTCAATAATGAATAAGGTGATAGACGGGTGAAAATGTTTGGGTGATGGAGAATGAGAAAGGTATGAAAAACACCACACTCATGTGCAAGGAAAAACACCTCCAATTAGGGCTCATTTGGCTAAGTATGGGATGGAAGCGAGATGTTTGAAAATGGGTATGGGATGAATCCTTATGGTTTAACTGAGTTCACAAACTGAATCTAGGCAATAATGGGTACCTGGAACCGATTTTGGTTTTCTCTCAAAATGTACGGAATAGCTCTCTATCACAGATGCGCAGGTTTAAATACACTAAAATAGATTGTAAATGTGTGCTTCTGTGGATTGCATGCGAGGTTCTAAATGCGCTGCACTGCTATTTGAATACACAGGTTTACGTATGCGCAGAAAGAATGTTCAAATGCATAGCAAAAAGGCTTAAATGCGTAGCATGATACAAATGCATTGAAAGATCTGTCAAATGCGTGGGAAAAGGTCTTAAATGCGCGGTTCCATTCTTTTGCAGAGTTTGATCAATTTTGCTTGTTGCAGGTACATTTTTCTATGCAAACTAAGGTTTTTGAGGGTGATTTTTCTATTTGTATTGCAAGAAAACACAACAGACAAGAGGATATCATGATTATTTGATACAATTTTTGATAAATGTAAAAATGAACATGTACAATCCTAAGGATGGCATGGGCAATATTCATCGAATTCAACTTGGATTTTACTCCAGTCACTTACATAAAGGCAGACAGTTAATAACTTGGTAGCACTGGCTCCCCCTTACAGTGCTCTCACTTCTCATGCATACCAAGTTACAATCCCTCTGAAGAGTTGGATTTTTTGTCTCCACACTAAATGAGTGTATGATGTTGGATAGTTTCAGAGGTCTGACCTCTTGCGTCAACAATAGAAGGATTTGGGCTTCTAAAAATAGTTGGTTTTTAATAGGGGCATTTGTTCAGGTGGTTATACATGTGGGGATTCCCTTCATTTAGGAGGTTTCCCAATCTGTAGAGGTTAGGCTCTATAGGTTTAAATGCATCACAAGGGTACTCTAGGAAACATTCGTCGGTATAACACAATAGCACCTATTGTTTATGACTTTCGTCGTAAACACATTTATTTATAGTGGCTTGAAAATGGCTTGGCTTTAGCCTATTACCACTCGAGGTCATCCTACTTGGAAGAAATACAATCCCAAGGGCAGGCCTCTTCTAAAGGTTGAACAAATGAAACGATGAGTTTGGCATTTTGGTCACCCAAGAAGGGGAGAGCATAGTCTTATCACCATTTTGTAAACACAGTAGGCACTGGTTCATTAACCTTTTAGAGTTAATCTAAATGTGATTTGATCTACCAAGCAAAAGATTGACATAATAGTATAAACATGAAAAGATAGTTTATTTTAGCCTCATAAACAAACTATGTGAAGATTGTTGTTGAAGATTTAATCAAGTTACTTTCCCCTACTTATGCTAGATGTCGATTTGTAAATGCAAGATTTGCTTGAAAGATTTGTTCCATTTTACCCTCCTAGTTTGGGACTATGTGAAATTTGTACGCAATTTGTATGAGCAATGATGTGATTTATTCCTCCTAATTATAAACTAGATGAAGATTTGTATGCAAGTTGCATGAACAATGATTTACTCATAATTAGAAACTAGATGAAGATTTGTATGCAAGGTACAACTAAAATGCCTAAACCAGCTCTTAAACCTGCAAGAACATTTTGTCAATAGCCTCCATTGATGACTAATCGTACTTGCAACCAAGTTAGTATCAAATTTTTTACAAAAATCAATACAAATATCTGACAGGAATCAAATGCACTAAAATAGACAATGGATGCATTGGAATATAGATTAAATGCACTGAAAGATAGATGGGCTGAAAGAATGCTCAAATGCACAAAAAGAAGTATTAAATGCATAGAAAGAGTGAAAGTGCTAAAAGAATTATCAGATGCATTGATAGAGGTTTCATATGTGTCAGACTATTCTTTTCATCATGGATGCACAAGACTAGAAATTTGAATGTGTCGGAATGACCCGTTACGGCTTCAACTTCACCAAAAACTCAAACAGAGGTGAAAAATAGGGTAGTGGCCCCACGGTGGGTGCCAAAATGTTATTGAATCTCTAAACCATAGTAGAAACTACCTAAATATTCAATAACTTCAATGAAAATGAGATAAATGCAATAAAACAAAGATATACCTTGTTGAACCGATTCACCTCGTGGCTTCCATTGTTGCCTATCTCTCCTTGATCTTGTGTATGATTTGAGCTCTCAGAATTTGTACTTCCTTGCTGTTGAAGATGACAATAGAAGAATGGCTATGTGATGGATAATGCAATGAAGATCAAACTACAATGCAACTCTAGGATGATGGATAATGGAGATATGAATCCATGGTTGGATGATTGTGATGATAATGAGATTATCCAAATGTAATGAGGATACTTTGCCAAAGGCATGCTGGTATAATTTCTACAGAATAAGATTACTATAAGCTTGAGTGATTATGAAATGAGGGAATGAGGGTTCCTTTTATAGGCTTAGGAGAGACAAAGTCTATGTGTCAATAAATCCATGATTAGAGGAATTACCTGTGACATGTACGGTTGAGATAGAGTTGAGGGAGATAATTAGAGGGAATGTTCCTACTACATATACAAGGTAGAGGAATATGTGGATCCATGAGCCACATGTCAATGTGCTCATATCTAACCTGTGAGTTAGAAGTGGAAGACCCTGAGCTAATTGTGGAGACTTGTTGGAATATGAGAGATAAACTAGGCTTTGATAGACAAGTGTCCTTGACCTTGGATATGATTGATAAATCATAGGAATCATGTGGAGAAGAACTAGGGATGTTTAGAGGATAAATAGGACATGTGGGTGAGGATGATTAGCTAATTAAATATTAAAATATTTAATTATGTGTGCAACATGGTGAGGTGTCCCATATGACATGGAAGGATGACATGGATTAGGTGACATGGATTTTGGATATTTATTTAGACTTAGGAAGAAATAATTAAATAATTTAGATTATTTAATTAGATAAGACTATAGAAGAATTAGAGAATTTATTTAAATAAATTAATTTTATTTAATTATTAGAGGGATGTGAACCATTTAAATAAATTAGGATATTTATTTAATTGATAGAAGAAGTAGGAATAAAATAAATATTAAAATATTTATTTAATTCGACTCAAGCCATTTTTAGGTGTATACAAATTCTATTTGAGTGTTATTCAATTAAACGTTGAAAAAGAAGCAAGTGGTGAAAAACTCAAATTGTTGAGGAGTTTGATGCAAGAAGAAAAAAATACTACATAATTGGGTACTCTCTCCATTTGAATCTACATTTTTTAGATATGTTAAGTCTTTACACATGTTCTAAGTTATATTTTCCTTAATTCTATTTGAATTACTTTATCATGCCTCATTGAATACATGTTTATATCACTTGTATGGTTTATATATTTTGTGTTTATAGTTCATGTGCCTTGTCTATGCTTCCACATTTTGCATACATGTCTAATAGGGAATTTGTAGCCTGAGCTCTAAATTTCTTCCCAAACAACTGTAAATTTCTATTGCTTTGAATTTCTTCTTTATACCTGCAGACCTGTAGCTGCTCATGAAAGATATCATCAATCCAAAACATGAATTTATCAAAATGATCAATATGAACATAGTATCCTAGCTGTAAAATTGAGTTCCTTTATTCAAATTTAAAAAGTAAAAAAATGGGATTACAATACACTCCTCTCCAACATAAATTAGTCAAGACAACCATATAATATCTAATAATGATCTGGAAACTATTAAACAAACATAGCTACCAACCAAAGAAATATAAAACCCTAAAAAATTTCCATGCAACCAAAACCAAGTTCTTACTTGTGAAGATATTTTCTAGAGGTGTTGAACACATACCTTGAAAGTGGCTTGGGAGTACAAACTTGAGAAGCCTTAACCACCATTTCATTAAAGGGATGAAAGTAGCTATATTTTCTACAAAAACACTTCTAATATATGCTTTAAGTCTTAATGCACTTATCATCCACACCCCTTCCTTAGATAGCTTCGACAAACTTTAAGGCAGTTAGAGAGGAGAAATTAAAAATTAAAGATAGTTTATTGTTTGACATTACACATTTCCTAAAAGAGTTGTGAGGTCTACCTCATTAGACTAAAGAGACATTACACCTATCCACCTAATAATAAGCCATAAGCACCACCCCCAACAACCACTACTCAACTAACCAATTTGAAACCACCATAAAAAAATTTAGTGCCTTAATTTTTAGAAAATATCACACTTACAATTAATGTCAATACTTGCATTACACACCCTAACTTAAAGCTAAAATGAGAAGTTAAGTTGGCATAGGGAAGATTAGTACAGTCACCATGATCAACTCTAAGAGCCCCAAAAACATCATAATGGAATTGATTTATAAGGCTTGAAAGATAAAAAATGGTCACAATTTGACCATGAATTTGGAAGGAGAATTTATAAGGGCCTTCGAAGATGCATAAAATTAATGAGGCATATATCTTAAATGAATATCTATATTCCAACCCAAGAATTGGTTTGATGGTTGTAGGCTGCTATATGGGGCTCTTTGTCCACCCAAAAATTCACCATAAAATCTACTACTTAGTTGAGTATGCACATGCAATGTTGATATCTTATAGACATAAGAGTAGCACCAATTTATAGGGCAACATACCTATAAATATTTTTGAGGGCAGCAGACCTAAAATTTGGAACCATATTCATTTCTTAGGAACTAATATTTATCTCTTTATCATGCTATAGATAAATTCTCTGTCATGCTGAGGAAACGATCAAGGATTAAACCAACAAAGGAAGAGAAAGAAGCTAAGAATGCAAAGAAAGTAGTGGCTATGAGGGAACTTCGTGAGAAGAGGAAATTGGACATGATTATCGAAGACATGCCAATTGAAGAGGAACCTCAACCATCAACAAGAGATATGGTATTGGCGGTACAAAGGGAACAAATGTAAAATCTTCATGCTATGAGAGATTTGAATACCACAATTAGAGATGCGTCCTCTACCGCAAGCCAAGATGGAGGGACACCATCTACCACATCTCAAGTTGAGAGTACATCATCACTCATATGTGAGGAAGGAGGTACGGCATCATTCCCACCTCAACCTCAAGGTATGTCATCTATTCCATCTCTGATCAAAGGTATGCCATCTAGCCCATCTCATTAAATATTGATGAAATTCCTAATGTTGAGATGAATTTACCTTTCTTAACACCACCTAGAATTTTGCATAGAAAGCCAAAGTATTTGATTGATATTGATGAGAATGTTTTGTAGCCAATGGAAGGTAAGATTCCAAAATGTACTTGTAGAAGATATGTTGATAAGATTTGGAGAGTGTTCTTTGAAAAGTTAAATGAGACCGCAAGATGTCAACTATTCATTGAAATGATGCGAAGTATAAAGTATAGGTCCATCATGAAGATTCTTGGGTTGAGAACATCAAAGGCTTCAAGTGAAAATCTATTGTCAAGAATCTAATGAGTGCATATGAGAGTGTGGGTAACACCTCATACACAAAAGATAGTAATGTCACATGATGTGTCATTACATCAACAATATTAAGTAATCAAACAAGGAAATCTCATCTCATTAGAAAGATGAGTCAAGCATTGAGAATTAATAGAAAAACTTTATCAAGATTTGTTGGAAGGCACCAAAGAATCGAGGACACCGATGCCAATGAATTATGGGCATTCTCTCTAGACTCCCATGAACTTAAACTAATTGTTGAAGCATTGAGATCACTAATTGAAGACTTTTGGAAGAATTACACAAGGGTATCTCTGAATCAAAGGGATGTGGTATGAAGGAGAATCGGTAGTTGAAATCGTGAGCCACATCCAAAGAATTTTTTGGATGACTCAAACACAGTTTTTTGGTAAATTTCTACAGATGTATCCTCAAATTAAAATTTCTCAAAGATATTTTGAAATGCTAAAACCTTTCTATGTCAAAATAAATCACACACGCACTACTTGTAGATTACATATTGAATTTTCTAACCATTTTGATGTTTATCGGTCTATATGTTTAGATTTGCATACTAACAATGTTTTGCAGGATTGTGGCATACATGCCTCACCAACATCTTCAAGAGACTTCATATCAACAATTTTATGTGAAAGAGAGGAAGGTCAAATATTCTATAGAAAATTGTGTTTGGATGGTACATGTCATCATTACGGTGGCTTGCAACGTATGCCAATATGTGAACATGTGGAAAGTACTCATGCAGTTGGAAATGAACTAGTAGAGTTAGGCAAGTATAAAATAGTGGCCTATAATACAAAAGATGGTAAAGAAGCAAAGAGGTGTGATTTGGTTATTCAAAAGATTCGAGTGTATCAGTTTATGTCTACATTTCATGATAGTATAGTGTATGAGTATGCAAGGCATACCCATAGAGCTCAATGGTTGGACTTGCAATTGAAGTTATGCAAGGACACATTTCAACTTGGTAGAATTGTTTCAGTCGTCAACTTTGCAGAGAACTACAATCTATAGCCACATCATGAGGTGCAATCACAATATTACAACTCCACACAAGTTTCTATATTTGTGCACATCGCATTCATTCATGTGAATGATAGTACAAAAGATGATAAAAAGATCATAGGGGAGTATCATTTTTATATTAGTGATGATCGTACGCATTCTATGGAGTTCATGCAAGGTTGCTTTCGGGTGTTCTACAATGATTTGGCTAGAAGGAGCATATTGTTTAATCAATATATCATATGGTTGGATAATTGTGCATCACAATTCAAAAACTCACCGAAATTCTATTGGCTGAGAAGGAGGCATAATATTACAGGTGTTCAGCATATGTGGAACTTTTGTGAGGCCGAGCATGGAATGGGGGAGCATGATGGTGTAGAAGCATGTATTAAAAGAGCCATAACATGAGAAGAGTTAAAGTATAAAGACAATGCAAAGTTGATAGATACAAAGTCAATCATCGAGTGGTGTAATGCTTTGATGGGTCCAGGTAATGAAGGTAATTCTTCAGTTTGTAGATTTTTTTGGTTGATAGATGATACTAACATTGCACCATATGATGACTGTTGTACACTAATAGAATCAAGTGAGCTACACTCTTTCAAAAGCTCAATTGCATGTTCATGGAGTATCCATATGCAGAAGATGGCATGCTTTTGTTCTTCATGTACAATTCAATCTTGGAATGAGTGTGAGTCAAAGGAGTGGGTTGATAAATGGTGGTTAAGTTATCTTAGCCCATTTGACACATATCGACCCCCAACGACACTGAAACTGACAAAGATGGAATCATCAGTTGATTTTGACCACATATCAAATCTAGTTCTACCAAGTAATATATCTACTTGCATAGTTTTTAAAATTCCTAATGTTATCTTACTTTGTAGTGTTTTTGTAATGTTGACTAATTTCATCTAATTTGCTGCACATATCAATGTAGGGCATGCTTATGCAATTATTGTAGATGAAGACAATGAAGAGGGAATGAATTATTACTTGTGTCATTGTGTTGAGGCCAAAAATAAATTGAAGGCCCTAGTTATAGATGGAGAAAACATCGAATACCTATAGGGTCGGTGGTTGTTACTAGAACATGGCTTAGAAGGTACCCACATAAGAGTGTTAATGTTTGGCTATTTCAAGACTTTAACATGCATAGAAGATTCTTCATTACTCGAACCTTGTCATGGCATCCAATGTTCATTTAATATAGTATCGGGGTAAACCTTTGAACAAGACCTTATGGAAGGTGCGTGAGTCTGACCATGAGGCAATACTTGACACAATAAAGAGTAGAGTAGACCTAGATGGTTCATTGGATTAATTTGTAAGTATGCATAAAACTTTCCTAGATGGTTACTTGTACTTTATTTTGTATATAAATAGTAGTATGAATTGCTTCCCTCCTGTATACATCTGGTAGGTTTGCTTCTCTTACCATTGTCCTTGCAACTTCTTGAACAATCCTATTCTTTCTTTCAACCACTCCATTCTGCTGAGGATTCCTATACTTTGAATGAGGTATGAGCCAATAACATGAAAATGTCATAATTTTGTATTTCTTGTTTTATCTCATGTCATTTGACATACATAAATGATATTTATGTTTAGTCAATTTTTCTTATTGATGCTTCTCATAGGAGGTCACAACTCTAGCCAATCCAATTATGGATGAAGAGAGAGACAAGATGATGGAGAGTGATCATCGGGTGACGGTAAGTGATCGATTACATATGTGATGTTATATATTTCATACATTTTCTATATTAATGTGTATATTGTTTGATTGTATTAACATGTGGAGTTGGATAAACTTCTCTTGAAGAGGTCTACTTGATGGCAGAGAGAGAATGAGTCACAGATTGGTTCTCCATCTTCACGATCAAGTAAGGGCCGTTGATTATTTCATAAAAGTCCATAGGAAACTAGTTTTTGGGACATTTTTTGTATGCCTAGATGGCTTTGTATACATACTTTTGTATGTAACCGAAGTATATTTTTGTATATATGCCTATATGGCTTTGTTTGGACATGCCTATATGGCTTTGTATATAAACTAGATGTTATGTTCATGGCATTATGTATATGACAGTTTATATTAAATATTTAATATGATGATCAATTATCGTTACAAGAATTTGGTTTTACACGTGCCAATTGTATTTGCTTGAAAGTTCATAAATCATTTTCAAATAATCCATTTTGTTCATATCTTGCGATCAAAGCATTCTGTGGGATTGTGCATTTATTTGAGGTATCATTTCAAATAGTTCACGTGCCTTGTCTATGCTTCCACACTTTCCATACATGTCTACAAGGGTAGCTGCAAATACAATACATGTGACAAAATTCCTATATCATTTATGCTTTGATGGTTGTCCACACCATGTTCCCTAGATCCCATTCTGGCATAGGCAAGGAGGAAGTTGGATAAGGTTGTGCAATTTGGTTAAATAGACATGCCAAAATTTGTGTTTGGTGCAAAAAGGCAACAATCTTTGACGAGCTGCTACTCAGAAATTGTGTCACTTAGAAACATTTTGTCTGAGGTATAGGATCATGTAGGGTCCCTCTACAATAACCTTTCTCAGTTTTTTATATCTCTAAGGCATTTTCCCATGGTGAAAGGTTTTTTGTTGCTCCAAAAATGGTCAGACGCATGTAGTTTAAAGTTGCAAAGGGGTGTAATTTTTGTTATGCTCCTCATACAAACAAACCATCAGTTCCAACATGTCTGGATGGGTATGTTTAGACTAGGCATGGTCCTGTTTCACACCCAAACATGTTGAAACAGTCTGAGCTACATTGTATTGGCGATATCCCTTAAGAGACCAAAGTGCAAAAAGGCAACAATCTTTGATGAGCTGTTACTCAGAAACCATGTCACTTAGAAACATTTTGTCTAAGGATAAATGATCACGTAGGTTCCCTCTACAATATCCTCTCTCAGTTTTTTATATCTCTGAGGTGTTTGCCCGTGGTGAAAGTTTTTCTGCTACTCCAAAAATGGTCAAATGCATACAGTGTAAAGTTGCAAAGGGGTGTAACTTTTGTTCTTCTCCTCGTACGACCAAACCATCAATTCCAAATCATTTAGATGGGTATGTTTAGGCTAGGCATGATCTTTTTTCATACCCAAACATGTTGAAATAGTCTGAGCTAAATTGTATCGGTGATATCCCTTAAGAGATCAAAGTGCAAAGGGCAGAAATCTTTGACAAGCTGTTACTCAAAAACTGTGTCACTTAGAAAGATTCCATCTAAGGCTACAAAATCATGTAGGGTCCCTCTACATTAACCTCTCTCAGTTTTTTATATCTCTGAGGCGTTTATCCGTGGTGAAAGTTTTTCTGCTGCTCCAAAAATGGTCAGATGCATGCAATGTAAAGTTGCAAAGGATGTAACTTTCATTTTGCTCTTTGTGGAGCCAAACCGTTAGTTCTAGTGCGTTCAGATGGGTACATTTAGAATAGCATGGTCTTGTTTCACACCCAAACATGCCAAAATAGTTTGAGCTACATTGTACCGACGATATCCCTTAAGCGACCAAAGTGCAAAAAGGAAACAATCTTTGATGAGTTGTTACTTAGAAACTGTATCACTTAGAAATATTCCATCTAAGGCTACATGATCACATAGAACCTCTCTACAATAACCTCTCTCAGGTTTTGATAGCTCTAAGGAATTTTCCCGTGGTGAAAGATTTTTTGTTGCTCCAAAAATTGTCAAAAGCATGTAGTGTAAAGTTGCAAGGTAGGCTACTTTTTGTTTTGTTCTTCGTGGGGCCAAACCGTTAGTGCCAACATGTCCAGTTGGACACATATACATGTTAGTTATGATGTTAGTCATAAACACACATAGATAAAGAATTACAAATCAAACCTTTATCATCTTGGAAGATACGATGAATTTGGAGAATTCATGATCCCAAGTCTCTGTGGATTAGTTCATAATCTACTAATATTACTCAGTGGTTTGATGTGCCATGCTATTTTATATTCAAGGGGCCTTACATTGCTCTACTTTCAAGAACTGATGTCTAAACATATGTATTTCCTCCTACTTTTTGCAAATCTCTTCACAAACAAGGTTAATCCTACTGTATTCAACAGATGATGAGGATATTTTATAATTTTGATCAATTCTTCTGATCATCAACTATCATGGATTATATTTCCCTTATGTACTATGAATTCATCTAAATAATTTGCCTACAAGCAAATATTTGCATGATCATTGTTGAAAATTATATGTATTTGCATTATATTTTTCAGTTATACATGCTAATTAGCTCAAATATGCTATGAATATTCAGTTTCCTTCGGGATATCAACATATTTACTTGTATTTTCTTGAGATTATCTGTATATTTACAATTGTGATGATGATTTTAATGAAATTAAATAAATTGTATTGAATGCTTTCTAATCTTTACTAAAATGAGTGAATCTTCAGCTATTGATCCATATACATTCTAGATACAATCATGAAGAGAAGGAAATCAAACCATAGGTTCACCAGGATGTTCCACAGCTAAGTATGGTCGATGCAAACTTTGATGGAAAGGAATGAAGACAACATGCACAACATGAATTTCACTCCAAGGGATGCAACAAATCAAAGTACAAGCCAAGAATTCATCCACAGATTACTCAAAGTATACGATTGTATGTAATATAAATCTTCTTCTTCATTAAGTATGCAAAAGACATGTATATTTACAATTAGCTTTGAGAATTAGCCCTGAGGCTTCAACAATCTAATCTCAATTAAGTTTTGAATATGTTACAAGGTGCACTCCATCTCCTTTTATAGAACAAAGAGAGCATGCGGTTACAAATGATCCAATGATCAAGATTTATCTATCAAAATCAATAGTCCATATCATCTTTGACTTAGTCAACAAGAGTTAAACATTGCACAGGTTGCCAGCTGGCAACCATCTGGTGGTACTTGATCATTTCTTTGTCATATGATGTGCATGACCCTGTCATCCTGTATCCTTACTTATTCTTCATCTTCTTCATCTATAGATGGGTCATCTCCTATATGTGTGCTGATGATCCCCCTGATGGGTTCATATGCCTGCACTATCCATTCAATCTCACCCCCATCTTGAACCTTAGCCATTGCTATAGCATGATCTTGTGAGTGGAATTGTATATGTAATGCAAACCATTTGTTCTTTCTGATATTCAACATTTCATTATATCCTTCCACCTTTACCTTCATGATGGGGAGCACATAGTGAAAGCACACAACTGATCAAAATTGATAGGTGAGAGTTTGACTTATGTCTTAGCAATCTACTCTTCTTCTTTTGTTATCAGCCAAACATACCCCGTCAGCCTCCTTACAACTTATCTCTCTGAAGTCTTAGTCACTCTGATGTGAGGTTCAAACTCCTTGCCTATCGGCAAGAAAATCACCATCAGTCATCTTCAAACTTGTCACTCCAACATCGCAACTCTTTCTGATGGGTGACTGCATGCTTCTTGCCTATTGGCAAGACAATTACTATCGGCCATGTTAGAATTTACTTCGCTGATACACTAATGACTTTTGTCTTTGGTGTAACTTAGTGTTGTCAGTGTAACCTCGTTCTCGTCAGGCCGACACAACAATGAGACCAACTCTTGAGGTCGGTGAGACTCTTCTCATCGGCGAGCACTTAGAAACTCTGACCAATGCGCTGATAGTCCAACTCCCTCGGTGAGACTTGTCCTATCAGTGGGACTTACTCCAGATTTGCCAATACACTGATGCATAGGTTTTTCTCTCCCTCTTAAACCGAACCCTAGCACATGGAGATGCTAGGTCAACCTACTGTGCAAAACACTCTGTTTGGATCCTCTACACTGTCGAACACAAAAACAAAACAAGAAACAAAAAAGAATACTATACAGTGAAGCCATTCCACTGATCTCAACAGGAATCATACTAGTGGAATGCTTCATGTCGACATACTGCAACAATGGAAAGCATAGAAAGAACAAAAATCTATAGTTATATGAATTGCAGTTACATGGAACAGAAATCAAATTGATGAAACATAATAGTTTTATTTCTCCTTAGAACAATACACAATCACTTTCACACTTCTCCTTCCTCTCCTTTGATGCTTCCTTCCTCTAGTTGTTATCAACTCAACCTGCCAGTAGTTGGAAAACCAACCAATGCAAACAGTTGGGAGACCAACTAATCCAAAACTACTTCAAACTGTCCTACTACCCTGTTTTGGCAGTATGTAATTACAATATGACAAAAGTGTGTTTTAAGTCACTTTGGACTTACAAAATTGGTTCTAGGTCCAAAAAGACCTAGAGACAAACTGAAATGAAAAAACATTGGTCAAATAGACCTTATTACAAAAGAAAACAGGATTTTCTAGGTGCTCCTGCACCATACTCCCCAGGTGAAAGTTGTCTCAAGTCCTCTTAGAGACTAACTGTTGCAAATCACCACCCTTCTTTTTGATGTCTTCTTCCAGTATCCATGTGGCTTTTGAGTCTGGAAGTCCTTGCCATTTGACTAAGTGCTCAAAATAGGTCTAATTTCTTGTCTTCTTGGCTATCCTGCTATCCAAGATGCACTCTATTTTAGGTGGTTCCTTTGGTGGTAAGTGCTACACCCACTCTGCATTGTCTTGGACAGAATCTACTGTACCTTCTCCTATATCAGAACTCCTATATAATGTTAGATCAGCAACATTGAATATAGGTGAAATAGCAATATCATCAGGGAGTTCAATTTTGTAAGCATTAGGACCATATTTCTCTAAAATCTTACAAGGTCCAATTTTTCTCATCATCAACTTGTTGTGGCTTCCCTTGGGTAGTCTGTTCTTGTTGAGATGAACCATGACCATATCTCCTATTTGGTACTGCACATCCCTTCTCCTTTGATCCACTCTAGCCTTGATCTTCTGACTATTCTTGTGTAGAGTATCTCTGACTTGTTGATAGATCTCTTTCATAGCTTCTGTAAATGTATCAGCGTGTCCACTTCTTTTGTCCAACCCTTGAACATCTCTCAATTCAAAAATTCCTCTAGGATGACTACCATAGACAACTTCAAAAGGACTTAGAACTATACTTCTATTTGTAGAATAATTATAGGCATATTCTGCTTGTAGGAGTACCACATCCCAACTACCTTCATGTTCTCTTATCAAACATCTCAGTAGATTGCCTAATGACCTATTCACAACCTCAGTTTGGTCATCAGTTTGAGGATGATAGGCTGAACTAAAGGACAAATTTGTACCCAATCTTTTCCACAAGGTTCTCCAAAAATGTCCCACAAATTTGTTGTCTTTGTCAGATACAATACTCAAAGGCAATCCATGAATCCTGACAATTTCTTTAAAGAACAAACCTGTAATGTAACTAGCATCATTGGTGGTTTTACAAGGAATAAAGTGTGCCATTTTGCTGAACCTGTCTACCACAACAAACACACTGTCATAACCTATCCTTGTCTTTGGTAACCCCATCACAAAATCCATATGCAAACTTTCCCAAGGTCTGTTTGGTATGGGCAAAGGTTGGTACAATCCTGCATTGGTTGAGACCCCCTTTGCTCTCTGGCAAATCATACAACTCTCAACAAACCTTCTGATATTAGATTGCATCCTTGGCCAAAAGTAAAATCTTCTTACAAGATCTAAGGTCTTATTAAGCCCAAAATGTCCTCCTAAACCACCACTATGTTTCTCCTTCACTATATTATCCCTCATTGAACACTTAAGGATACATAGTTGACTCCCTTTAAACAAAAGTCCATTCTGCAATGTATAATCTAAAAATTCACTATGGAAAACATTGGAAAACTCACTACATACCTTGTAAATCTCCTTGAAATCTTGGTCCTCCTCATACAATCCTTTGAGTGCCTCAACACCCATGCTTTGTAGCTGCACTTCTTGTACTGTCAACACCCTTCTGCTTAAAGCATCAACAACCTTATTGGTTATCCCCTTCTTATGTTTGATGATGGTGTATGCTTTAAGACTTTCCACCCACTTCATGTGTCTATGACTGAGCTTTTCCTATCCATTCAAAAAACTGAGAGCATGATTGTCAGTGTATACAATAAATTCTGTAGGAAGCAAGTAGTGCCTCCATTTTTTCAGAGCTTTTACCATGGCATACAACTCTAAATCATAAGAGGAGTACTTCCTCTTAGCTTCATTTAATATTTCACTAAAAAAGGCTACTAGTATGCCTTCTTGGCTCAACACTGCCCCTATGGTAGCCCACTTGCATCACATTTGATGGTGAAGACCTTATTGAAATTAGGAAGAACTAAGACAGGATACTTAGCAACTTCCTGCTTCAAACTTTCAAAACTCTGATCTGCCTCTTTTGCCCACACAAACTTCACCTTACCTCCACCCTTGATGGTCTCTAACATAGATGCACAAATATCACTATAGTTCCTAATGAATTTTCTATAAAATGTGGCCAAACCATGAAAACGTCTAACCTCTCCTACTGTCCTAGCTGTAGGCCAACTCAAAATAGCTTCTACCTTAGAAGAATCTATTTTCAAATCACCCTTAGAGATGACAAACCTAGGTAAACCAATTCTTGTTTCATGAAGTCACACTTTTCCAAGTTTATCATTAACTTCTGATCTTGCAACCTTTTCAAGACTATCTCCAAATGTTTCAAGTGTTCTTCCTTGCTCTTACTAAACACCAAGATATCATCAAGGTAGACTACCAGAAATTTCCCTATGAATTCCTGCAACATTAGTCTCATCAAGGTGCTACGGGCGTTTGAAACACCAAAGGCATCACAAGCCACTTATACAACCCTTCATTGGTTTTGAATGTTGTCTTCCACTCATCCCCCTCTCTTATTCGTATTTGGTGATACCTACTCTTTAAGTCTATCTTGGAGAAATAAGTAGCCCCTCCCAAACAATCCATTAGATCTTCTATTCTAGGAATAGGAAACCTATACCTGATGGTTATCCTATTTATGGCCCTAGAATTAGTAAAAAGCCTCCATTTCCCATCCTTCTTTGGGGCTAAAACAGTAGGTACTCCACATGGGCTAAGGATCTTCCTTATCAACCCTTTGTTTAGGAGTTCTTGAATCTGATTTGCTATCTCTTCATTCTGCTGAGGGGTCATTTTATATGTTGCCTTATTAGGAAGTACTGCTCCTGGTATGAGGTCTATCTGGTGGCTAATATCTCTGATAGGTGGTAGGGAATCAGGTATGTCTATTACAATGACTCCTTTATAAATTTTAAGCAGATCTCTGACCTCCTTAGGTCCTACTTCCCTCACACTTTTCTCTCTTTTGCCCTTAGGCTTCACAATCAAAGCAAAACCTACTCCACCACTTTCCTTTAATGTGTCCATGAATTCTTTTTCTCCTACCATCATTACACTAGACCCTACATGCTGTGGATCCTCTTCTACCAATGACTATATCCTATAAGTCACACCATCCTTTTAGAATGAGTAAGCATTCTTTTCTCCATCATGATGAGCCTTTCTGTCAAACTACCATGGTCTACCCAGCAGAAGATGGCAAGCATCCATTGGAAGGATGTCACACAAAATCTTGTCTCTATACCCCCCAATACTAAATTCTACCCATGTTTGTTCATTGATGACTATATGATGTCCCTTGTTTAACCAACTAACCCTATATGGACAGCTATGGGGTATCTTTTCTAATTTCAATTTATCTACTGCTTCCAAAGATATAATATTGTCAGTAGAACCATAGTCAATAATAACTTTACAAACCTTACCTTGGATCTTGCAGTTGACTCTAAACAAAGCCCTTCTTTGAGATGGTTCAATCTACATTGGTTCCTTGAGCAACGTCCTCTTGATCATTAGATTTTCTCCCATCTCTGCTGTTATATTCACTTCAGGAGATGTCACACTCCTTGCATCTTCTTGAATCAAAGTGGTTCTCTTCTCACCGTCATGAGAAGTTGAGGCCTTCTCTGCACACTTGTATGTTAGGTGCCCTATCTGATTGTAGTTATAACATCTCATATTGGAGAACTTAGACCCTCTACCTGATCCATTTGTTCCACCCCTTCCATTAGGCCTTCTTCCTCGGTAGCCTCCTCTGCTACTTGAGTCTCCAACTTGCTCTTCTTGGTTAGACTCACCACTAGGCCTCTGGTTAGGACTTCTTCCTCCAAAACTACCTCTGCCTCTAAAACTTCTTCCTCCTCTACCTCTATTATTCTACTCACTCTTTCTCTTTATCTTCTCTTCATCCCTTAAGGCCATTTGGAAACACTTGTTCACTATTTCTGGTGCTAAGATGTTGATCTCATCTTGGGTGTTCATCCTTAGGCCATTTAGATACCTGGCCACCTTCTCTAACTCTTCTTCTTGTCTCTTTGATCTGAGACTGAGTTTATGAAACTCTTATGTGTATGCATTCACATCAAGGTCTCTCTGTCTGAGGTTCTACAATTTCTTATACATCTACACGTTATAGTCCAGGGGTAAGAATTGTGCCTTGATTTTGGTCTTCATCCTTTCCCAGGAGGTTATCATATTCTTCCCCTCCTTGACTCTCTCTCCTTGCTCATAATTCCACCATGCAAGAGAAGACCCCTTCAACCTTGCCTTTACCAACTTAACCCTCTTATCATTAGGGACTTCTTTGTATTCGAAATGATTGTTCAATGCCTCAATCTAGTCAATCACCTCTTCAACTTCCATACTTCCACTATACATAGGTAACCCATCTATGGTGTCCCTATTGACTGACTTCAAAGCATTTACAAATGTCATCTAGTCTACTAGTATCTCCTCTGTCCTCTTATTAGTTTCATCAATTTTTATATCTCCTTCATCGCTGTCACTTTCATCTTCCCTATCCTTACCCTTGGTTCTTTTCAACTCCTCGAGCTTGGACTCAAACATCGCTTCAATCAGTTTCTTCACTGCATCTTGTGACATGTTTTTAGGAGGCATCGTGTCAGCCTCTGCTTCACTTTCGTTGTTTGACATACACCAAGACCACACCACCTGAGTGATCTTCAAAATTTGCTTTGATACCAATATGATGGGGAGCGCACAGTGAAAGTGCACAACTGATCAAAATTGATCGGTGAGAGTCTGACTTATGTCTCAGTGATCTACTCTTCTTCTTTTGTTATCAACCAAACATACCCCATCAGCCTCCTTACAACTTATCTCTCTGAAGTCTTAGTCACTCCGATGTGAGGTTCAACACTCCTTGCCTATCGGCAAGAAAATCACCATCGGCCGTCTTCGAACTTGTCACTCCAACATCACAACTCTTCCCGATGGGTGACTCTACGCTTCTTGCCTGTTGGCAAGACAATTACTATCGGCCATGTTAGAATTTGCTTTGCCGATAAGCTGATGACTTTTGTCTTTGGTGTAACTTAGTGTTGTCAATGTAACCTTGTTCTCATGAGGCCGACGCAGTAATGAGACCAACTCTTGACATCGGTGAGACTCTTCTCATCGGTGAGCACTTAGAAACTCTAACCGATGCACCAATAGTCCAACTCCCTCGGTGAGACTTGTCCGATCGGTGGGACTTACTTTAGATTTGTCGATACATCGATGCACAGTTTGCTCTCTCCCTCTTCAACCAAACCCTAGCACATGGAGATGCTAGGTCAACCTACTGTGCAAAACACTTTGTCTAGATCCTCTGTACCATTGAACACAAAAACAAAACAAGAAAACAAAAATGAATATTGTATAATGAAGCCATTCCACTGATCTCAACAGGAATCATACTAGTGGAATGCTTCACGTTGACATACTGCAACAATGGAAAGCACAGAAAGAACATAAATCTACAGTTATACGAATTGCAGTTACAGGGAACATAAATCAAATTGAAGGAACATAATAGTTTTATTTCTCCTTAGAACAATACACAATCACTTTCACACTTCTCCTTCCTCTCCTTTGATGGTTCCTTCCTTTGGTTGTTATCAACTCAACTTGCCAGTAGTTGGAAAACCAACCAATGCAAATAGTTTGGAGACCAACTGATCCAAAACTGCTTCAAACTGTCCTACTACCCTGTTTTGGCAGTATGTGATTACAATATGATAAAAGTGTGTTTTAAGTCACTTTGGACTTACAAAATTGGTTCTAGGTCCAAACAGACCTAGAGACAAACTGAAATGAAAAAACATTGGTCAAATAGACCTTATTACAAAAGAAAATAGGATTTTCTAGGTGCTCCTGCACCACTTCATCCTCATAGCTTTATTAACTACATCTTCTGACAAATGGTGGAGAGGGTCATCTGATGCATGCTTAAAAGTATTTGGGAAAGCTTCAATTGCAAAATTAACATCTTGATTTTCTATCTTCCCTTCTTCCTTATCCTCAAGAGCTTCCAATATGTTTATTTCATCGGACATGAGGTGATGCAACTTGACACTGATGTCTCTAAGTTTTGTGTTGCATTTCTTTAGGATATCACTCTCAAACTGAGTATCCTCATACCAAATGCCTAATAGCTATGAAGTATGATTGTTTAATACCTGGTTGTATATGAGTAACTTCATATCTATGTGTTTCATCTCGGTCAAAGCAATTAGATCCTTTTCTACTTTGACTGATCTTTGTCCAACCTCCTTTTGTAACTTATCCACTTTGCTCCTCAATGTGCTGAGCAAATTCTAATTGGTGAGGGAGGTCTTTATTACCTTCTTTGCTTTAGAAATGAATTGAATAAACCAATTATCCATCACATTAGCCTTATGCTTCATGATATCCAGCCCCATTACCTCATCCTAAGATATAATGGTCAAAGGGGTAGCCATGCTAACTGGTATGTGATTTGGTCAGTTAATCCCTTTACGAATGTATGCAGCTGGGCAATGTGCTC
This sequence comes from Cunninghamia lanceolata, assembly GCA_027924645.1. NCBI lineage: Eukaryota > Viridiplantae > Streptophyta > Pinopsida > Cupressales > Cupressaceae > Cunninghamia > Cunninghamia lanceolata. The sequence goes on along the minus strand of BSBN01000703.1, from coordinate 5,308,163 downwards.
CTTGTGCACCTTATTTTTATTTCTCTCCCTTTCCACACTTTTCAAAAAAGAATCAATAATATCCTTGGCCTCTTGACCTTCTTGCTCTTCAGTAGCAAAGCCTAAATCAATATTGGTCATCTGAAATTAATTAATACTTATCTCTCCCTTTGCTTTATCTTCTATAGGTAGAGATGCTTAAGTTGTTCTTCTGCCGATGGTGGGATCTCTTTTTATTGCAAAAGTGGGCCTTACCCTTCTCCTTGGCTTAACCATGTTAGCTGAAAATAATGCAAAAATATCAAATTTAGGTACATCACTGACCTAAGGTGGGTTTACCTCCTGCCGTAGCAATATGGTATTTCATCTATAGACCCTTGCTAGTCTGTATGCTCAATGTGAGCATCATGAGACTCTACATTTTGTTCCACTGTCAATGGTGAAGGTTCCTTCCTTTGTTCATCTTGAACCTCCTCATGACGGACCTCTTCCTATGGAGGGACTTCTTGTTGTGCTTTCACATTCTGGTCCGATGTATCTTGTGATGCTTGATCCTCGTGAGGAGTCTGAGTACTCTGATCTGGCTTATTTGTGTGATCATCCTCATCATTCTTATTTATATTTTCTTCTTCTTTTCTCTAATCATAACCCTTTTGTAGAGCTTGTTCCCCATCCTTTGAAGTGTCTACTTCTCTAGGGTCTTGGGCTTTATCCATCCCTTCTTCAATTATTCTTCTTTTAGGTGCTTGTTCATTGTCCTGACCATCATTTTGATGAGGCATCTCTTCATCCTCCATATGTACATTAACTTCTAATTTACCATGTTCCAGAGCTAAGTCTTTATCTTTTTTTTGGTCTTCATCACCCTAATAAGTCATAAACTAATCTTGTCAATCCAATTTGTTGTGCTACCACTTTAGGGTTACCTACTTCTATTTCCTCTATTTTGACCTCCTCATGATGGACTTCCTTTTGTGCTATGGGGGTACCATGATGGGTCATTTTAGTATTCTTTATTAATGTTTCCATAGAACTAGCAGGGACCTCATTAACAACATCATCATCAGATAGGTCCACTGTGTTATCTAAAGGAAAGGATGGCTTCTCTCTTGCACTATGCATCTCTTTTCTTTGTTTCTCTTCCCTCTCAGACTTGAACTACATGATATCTGGGATAGGGACCTCATGCTACAAATTCTTCAAAATGCCTTCACCACCTGCTCCTCTTAATAGAATAGGGTTTATATCTACAACCCCCCTCATAACAGGTGTTTGTTTCTTCTAAGGTGGCTCTTGGATCTTCTTCCTTTTCCTCCTGATCAAGAGATCATCATTCGAGCTCTCTTCCTCCTCTACAATAGCAAGTCTAGGCTTTGCAACCATTTTCTTCTATTTTATAGGTGCATGAGGTGATGCTATAGTAGATTTGGAGGCTACACCTTCCTTTTGTTGAGGTTTATGAATGATTGTCACCCCAAAATATTGGTTTCCTTTCTTGCCTTTACTTTGCTACCTTTCTCCTTTTGACAACCTCTTTTCCTTGAGGAAATCATCATATTCCCCATCTGATAATTGTTGTGTTTTCCTTTTGCTATCAACGGTGAGTGCCACTCCTTTATTCTTCAGCTTGGTGATCTCTGCATTCATCCAGTCTTTGGTCAGTTGTATGACCTTCTACGTTATTTGATCTAAGGAGATCACCTCTGGTTGACTCCAATCCGGGGCCGATATTGTTTCATTATATACTTTATTGTCTTCATATTCTTGGGACACGATTTTACCATCATCTTCATGTAATTGTGTAGGAATTGGTATGCAATCTAGTATGCGTATCTGCTTTAGAGTAAGTCTCTGGTATCCTCTCCTTTTTTCTATCTTATCATCACAATCAACCCATAAATATTCAATGTGCCTTTGATGCATTGGCTTCTTAATCAGGGCTTGCATTCTATCATAGGGGTCATATGACCTGGCCAGTGAGAAGGGCTATAGGGACATCAATTTTAGTCCTCCAATTACATCTTTTACACTCTCCCTATCAGGGCACATATATCATCCAATCATGATTGGAAACAAGGCATTAGCTATCTTTCCTTTCTCAATATGAGCTTCCACTGAAGGCAATATCTGCCTGGATAGCTCCATCAAAATGACCTTGTCATTAGGATATCTTGGCAACATGAGAGGTTACCCAGTGAAACCCTCTATTCTTATGTATGAAAAGGTGGGGAACTGGATGAACCAAGCCCCATGTCTGTATACAACAGCTTGAGCCTCTATGCTCAGTCTCTTCTCTCTATCTTCCTCCATAGTCCTAACAAGATGCATGGATAATGAATCATTCACCCTCCAGTAATAATGGAGAGACTCTCTTCTTTTCAATTGTGGGTAATGGTCCCAAATGTTTACATCTCCAGGGTTGCTTCCGACCCTGCCCACTATTTGTAATCCATCAAAGTGCCTTTGAATGCACAGGCATATACTACATAGGAAGTCATATGGAACATATTAGTTCTTCCTCCTATCTTCTTTATCCCCTCATCTTGGTTGTCGCTTATGACCCTATCCCATTGGGGTTTCTCATTAGTACCTTCTACCATCCTTATGATGTGATACATCCAATTATCAAAAGACCCAGCATTCATTTTTCTAATCATCTTGCTGAGTATCACCATCATATATTGATATTATGGAGCAAAATCAAACTTGTAGAGATACATGGGCAACTTGGCAGAAGCCTTATATGTGCTACCACTGGCTCTCCATTAGTACATGATCCTTCTGACTTCTTTCTCTTTGCTATTATACTCCTCCAATTTACCCAAGTTTAGTTTAACCACATGAGGTCCTCTAGGCAGATTGAAGGCTACAGTGATACCCTCAATTGAAAAGTCTACATAAACCCTATCGTGTTTCTCTACCCTTCTGGTATACACATTATAATTTCAGGTGTACTCCACTACCAATTCAGTGGCCTCCATTACATAAGGAAAACCCCCTGCATGCCACATTCTAGAACTGTAGATGCTCATGAGCAGAGGATTTCTACTTCCTTTCACTAATTTCATTGTCCATACATCAAGATTTGTGCTTCCTGGATGTGTATCATTTATTTGCCCGTATTTGAAGGCTATCCCCTCAGGCTGTATGCATATAGGTTTCAAGAGTTCTGTGTCTAACTTGTTCTTTCTGACTACCATTGGATCCTGCAATGAAACATGTATATATCTTACCCTAACGTGTCATGTGCAGTTGTGGATTCAATGATCACATGAATTTTATCATATTGATTCTTTCATTCTAGTGTATTTTATGCATCATCGTATTAATTTACTTTGGTAAAACCATTTTTACCTGTTCATTTACCATAAACAACAAAAGAGGGTTTTATCATTATAGACCTGATAATTGTTACCTTTTATTGTGTAAGTGATGTCCAGATGAGCACATTCACCTTGCAATTATTGTTCTCCATTCACTGTTTGAATGTGTATCTCGGTCTATTGAGCTCGCAAGTTGTAGTAATGTCACCTTAATCTTGTAGGGGCTCTGTAATTCTTCACTTAACTATTTGGTAAACTCAAAATGAGCTCAAATTCTTACTTTTAATCAAACATAATGGCAAATTAGGGCATGATTATTATCCTCCTATTAGTATCCATTCATTTCTACCTGAGACTTGGAGATGTTAACAAGTGGTAGGTGTTTATTCAAAATTTTGAAGGCTCAACCTACCGTTGAAATGACATTTAATGTAGGGATGCATATTCGCGGAGATCAAGGATATTAGGAAATATGATTGATATCTAAAAGATGAGGATGACTTCATCACGAGGATGGTCAACTATTGACCGACGACCAAAATTAGTTCATTATATCTTTATTTAACAATTGTGATAACATAATGTGTTGATATGATCAGGTCAACATGCCATGTGGTAGGATTTTATTGGTTACTAGAAATCCTCATATCACAGGTCTTAAAGGTTAATATGAGGGATATTAGGAAATATCCAAATACTCAACAATACGAAATATCACCCTATTCCAGAATGTGAGTATGACATCAACATCTTTTATAGGATTTCAAATTGGTCGAGGAGATGACATCATTGTCATATTAACGAAGATCAGGGATGTTAGGAAATATGACCCTCTTGGATTTGGGTCATGATGACATCATCATCATATCAGGCCCTTTTATAAAGCGAAACAAGATGATTTCATCATCATGTTACCGAAAGTCAAGGATATCAAGAAATATAATGGATATTTGAAAGATGACCCTCTAGGAACATGCATGGGTACTTGACGGGCAAATGTTCTCTCATATTTAAATTTGATGTTTGCATATTAAAGGATATGCAGATATTAGGTTCTCTTCTTTAAAACATAGATCACAGATATTAGCGAATATTCAGGGTATTGGCGAATGTGACCCTTTGGTAATATCAGGTTTGACCAAACTTTGACTGAGCATAACTTTTTATCCCTAAGGAATATTAGGGTGATCGAAAAGGCAAACCTACTTAGAATTTCACACTCTTCCACATTATGAGGTTTATGATAGCAAAATATGACTTTGACATTTAACCTTCCCTTATGAGGCACATGCATGTGCAGGGGTGATATACTATTGTTTCATCTGACTTTTGCCAAACCACCCAAAGAAAGAAAGCAAAGAACAAGCAGAAGCAAAAAAGTTGGGTCCTTGTTTTGTTGGGGCAAAAAGGTGCGTGTTGTGTAACCACACAACAACTTGCCACCAAAGAAAACAACCAAATCCAAATATCTCAAGTGATGAGGACACATTGACACATAGCATTTTAACTCTCTCTAAGCATAAGTATCATGATCTTTCTGAATGATATCATTTTTATAAGCATAACAATGCTGACAATGGATCAGGTGTGTGCATGTGATTAATAATCCTCATCTTGAAAGTATGCTAAAAACACTAGTAACTAGTGTTAAGCTACATAGTTTGGGTTCATCCCTTATAGCCAATCGGGATTGAGCCTTGTTTCTAGCAGGTGTCCATAGCCCTGACAAGGTTACCTTTACAATTCCCCTAAGTAGAGACCCACTGCCAGCAAGCATCCATAGCCCTAGTAGAGTTACTTAGATGGCCTAAATTTTATCCTTTGGATTTTCAATATATTTCTTTTTTCTTTTTTATGCAAATTCATAAGATGTCATCATGTAAGCTCATTATGCAAGGTGTGATCACTTGCTGTTTTAGGTTGGGAATTGCAATGGTAGCAAGGGTGACCTTTAGATTTTTCACTTAACACCTACACTAATGTGTTCAACAAACCCAAGGTTGTTAGGTGAGTCATTGTGAAAATCTCCTAAATCAAGAAAAGGGTATCACTAATGAACCAGATATCCCAGACCTAATCAAAGGTACTTCTTAGTGTGAATCACAACCTATGTAAAAATTTATACTTATCACTTGAATTCTAACAAGTTTGTTGGTTTCTTAAAGTGATAAGGTGCATCATCTTACCTAACCAAAATAAGGACTCAACAACAACAAGAAAAAAGCAAACAAGCAAAACAAAGTTATACAAGAAACTATACAATATGTACATTATGATACAATATCCTGACATGGCCCTATCTAAGCTTGGAAATAATGTTTGAGGAATTGTCCATTGACTGGCAATGGGACATCCTCACCTATTAGGGTCTTGATTCTATAAGTACTATCTCCTAGGATCTTTGAAATTTGAAAAGGACCTATCCAAAGTTTATCAAACTTTCCATGATCGCCTTTCTTTTCATGTGTTTTGTCCCATGTTAGGACTAAATCTGAAATCCTAAAAGCTTTTATCTTGGGTCTTTTATCAAACCAACGTTTGACAGTAGCCTGATGTTTAACGAATTGATCAATCACCCTATCTCTTTTTTCTTCTAGGTGCATGAGTTGAAGCAACCTAACTTCTTGTTTACTATCTATACCTAGATATTCTTGTGCAAACTACAATGTGGGGATCTTTAGGTTAACAGGGAGGATAGGATCCACCCCATACACTAATTGGTAAAGAGAATTTCCTAACACAACTTTCATTCTGGTTTGGTCCACCCATAAGGCATACTTAAGTAGGGTATTCCATTCCCTAGGGTTCTTTTCTATCAATTTCTTTATGATACTCAATAAGTTTTTGTTTGTTGACTCTGCTAAGCCATTTCCTTGGGGATAATAATTTGAAGAGAATTTCAAAATGATTCCATAATCAAAAGCCTAACTAGATAATCTTAATGATGCAAAATCTGGTCATTTATCACATACTAGGGCATATGGAACTCCATACCTAGTTACTATGTTGTTCTCTAGGAATTTGATCACATCTTCTGCAATGCATGTTTTGTTGTTGATTGCTTCAGTCCACCTGGTGCAATAATCAGTGATTGTCAAAACATACCTATGGCCTAAAGATGATGGAGGATTGATAGGACCTATAAAATCCATGCCCCATTGAGCAAATGGGCGCATCTCCATAACTAGCTGCAAGGGTTGGGCATCATATTTCTCTCTGTTGGCAGTGACCTGACAAGTATGGCAACATTTGATGTGCTCAGCAGTGTCTTTGAAAATAGTCAGCCAATAATATCTTGCTCTTAGGATAGCATGAGTAGTACAGCTAAGTAAGAACCATGTGATGTTCCAAACTTGTCATGTAATTCAGTAAGAACCTTCTCTGCTTCTAGTTTATCCAGGAATTTGAGGTATATCCCTTCATAATTTCTCTTGAAAAGGACTCCTCCTTTGATCATGTACTTCTATGATCTTATTTTTAGATCTCTCCTTTGGGAAGCTTGCATCTTTAATGGACATCTCCCAGTGATTAGGATCTGTTTGATATCAAAATACCATTCTTTATTCTCTTTAGTGTCTATTACATATTGCTGACTTGCTATGTTAGGACCAATCTCAGAAATCATCTGACTTAAGGCTTGCCCTCTTACCAATTTCATGGGTGTTATCTCCATGTCATATTCTTGGAGAATAGTTATCCACTTGGCTCTTTTCTCTCCAGGCTCACTCTGCATCAGGAGTATTTTCACTGCTGCATCTGGTACTACAACAATTATCTTAATTCTTAAGATGTAATGTCTGAATTTCTTTACTACTTTGACCAAAGCAAGAGCTTGTCTTTCAACATCCATATATCTAAGCTCTGCATCTTTGAATGGGAAACTCATAAAATCTATGGGTTTTTCTTCTTTGGCTTCATTCCTCTATGTTAGGACTACTAAACATGTGTGTTCTAAAGCAAACGAGTAAATATAAAATTCTCTTGTGTAATCTGGGTTGATCAAGACAGGTGCATCTAATATAGCTTTCTTGATGTCCTCAAATGCAGCCTTTGCTTTAGGCATCCATTCAATCTTGGCATCTTTCTTAAGCATTGCATTGAGTGGTCTGACAATCTCTACAAACCCGATGATGAACTTCATAACAAAGTTTATCTTACCAAAATAAGATTTAAGTTCTTTCTTACTCCCAGGAAGTTGTAACTTCATGATGGATTCTACCCTAGCAGGGTCAATGGTGATCCCATTTCCTGATATCAGGTGACCTAGTAATTTACCTATGGTTACTCCAAATATGCACTTCTTTGGATTGAGTGAGATACCATATTGCTCACATTTCTTGAGCACCTTTTTGAGGTCTTCTACGTGATCACCCCTCTTCTTTGAAAAAATGGTCAAGTCATCCATGTATATGACTATGAATTTGCCAACCAAGCCTCTAAATGCTATGTCCATTGCATGCTAGAAGGTGGCTCCAACATTAATCAAGCCGAAAGGCATGCATCTATAAGCAAATATTCCCCACTTTGTAGTGAATGTTGTTTTTAGTCTATCTACTTTGTCCACCATTACCTAGTTGTATCTTGAGAAACCATCCAGGAAGGACATCATTTGAGCTCCATTTACTATTTGCAAGACTTCATCCAATGAAGGTAAAGGATAATTATCCTTTTCAAAAGCTCTGTTCAGATTTCTAAAGTCTATACATAGGCGTATATCACCATTTTTCTTTCTTACTGGGACTAGATTGGCTACCCATGTTGAGTGCCTTACAGGAAATATGATTCTAGAGTTTAGCAACTTCTTGACCTCTTCAAAGATGATAGGTTCCAACAGAGCATTGGCAGGCATTTGCTTTTGTCTGAAAGGCTTAGCATTTGGTTTCAATGGAATAGTGTGGGTGATGATTGATGTATCATATGTCTTTAGCTCATCATAGGTCCAAGCAATAACATGTATGTAATCTTCTAATGCTTGAGTTATCCCTATGTTTTCTTCTTCAATGCAAACTTTACCAATTAGGACATTCCTTACATCTTCATTTTATCCTATATTGACTGGTGAATATTCTCCTCCATCAGTCTTGGGGAGATCCTTTTATTTCATCATATGATGTAGATCAATTTCCTTCTCTAATTCTATCATACCTTTGGGAATCTTGTTGCTTGGTAAGTCCATGTTCTCTTCTTCTTCCCATGTATGATCTTCTAAATTTATTTCATCTAGGATTTGTGCATCAAATGTGTCTCTATTTGCTATGAAATCCAAGATATGCTAATCATCATCAAACACTTGAAGATTAGTGACATTGTTGGGTATGAAGGGTACTGATAATAGTTCAACTGAAAATCTCTTCAATCTAGAAATGGACAAAGGCTCTAATGTGCTAGTAGCTTGTGCCAAGGCATTTGCTCTATGATTTTGTTCTCTAAGGACATGGATGTGTTAGACTTAGGGCACACAACTGAGAGGGGGGGTGAATCAGTTGTGCAAAAATTTCTCCAATTAAACACTTAAATCTTCTTTAGTGATTAGTAGAATATTAGTCATGAACCATAATGCATTCAAATCAAAAGCAGAAACACATCAACACATAAGACACCAAGATTTTGACATGGAAAACCTGGTTAAGGGAAAAACCACGGGGTGATTAACCCAAGATTGTATTCTCTGTTAAAAGAATAGAAAGAACAAAATGGCACATGCCAATTAGGGCTCACTGCCTAAGCACATTGCTCACAAGAGGCTCACTGCCTACAAGAGACACACTGTCTACAAAGAAATAAGTATCACCTACATGAACTGGAGAATAACATCTTCACCATGCTTGAATTAGTTCCATTTAAGCCCAATACTTCTGCTCTGCCTTTCGCTCTCCTCCTCGCTACCACACACTCATCACCACAAGACACACTTTGGAAAGACTTCACAATCCCTTATTTATACAAGGCATCAACTTAGGAATAATCATCTAAGTCGGCAAACATCTACAAGAACATCCGCAAGACGTGTAATACATCCGGTTGGCCAGTCATAGGAAGAACACCATCATCCAGTGGTTATTCTTCAAATGCGTACTCTAACTTCAATGCAGACCACCAATATGAACTGGACATGATCCAAGGATCACCACAACCTTTCCCGAATCACTTGAGAACATCCACACTTCATCTGCTTGCTAGAATTTTCCTCTCCTTCATCTGGAGCTTTAAGAACACAGTCTGTCATTATTGTCACAAAGGAATAGGTTCTTCCAGACCTTCAAACCATGAACCAATCGAGTTGACACTTCACACGGATGTCCTCAACACTTCCTCAAATCCATAGAATGGGATAGTGCATTACTGGATCTCACCGAACCTATCTGTGTCACTCTGTCACCTCTGAATACCTGCCAGAGCTGGTTCTACTTGAGTGGCCATAACTTCTTTAGATCTTCATGCAGACCTCTAAAAACTTGACTGGATCATCTCAAGACTCATATCTACAAACCCTTTGAACTGCAACCTCTGATCTGCATCTTAGCTGGGATCTCCACTTCACTGTCTCCATTGCTCCTCTCTGCTCATCCAATCCTTCTCATTAATGCAGCATGAGTATGTTGACATCAATGACAACACCGATTAGGCCCATACTTGCAACAGGATGATATTAAATATAGTGAATTCTTCTATCAAGTCCCAAACCCTATGTCTATAGTTGGACAACTTCTTGTACAGCAGGTAGGAGAGGAGACAGGAAGATTTCTCGAGCCCTGCGCCCCTGTCCGCTGATGTACATCCTCAGTCGGGTACAAGATCGACCCACGCCATCGCCCATACCTCTACAACAATCGCCATTAATGGCCCACCAACCCGCGGCCTTGGGAAGATCATCAAACAGACTGTCGCAAGCGTTTCCCGCCGAGATTCATCATCATCATGATGTTTGAAAATGCAGGATAACAATATCCCACATGCACCCCGCGATGACCTCAATAACACTTTATATACTAGGTCATGAGCATATATCATGTCGGTGCTTTTGCTCCTGACGACACTAGTATAGAACCTCATCATCATCATCCTCCAGCAGCATGATATCCTGTTTTTCGAAATATCACCCTGACGTCATCATGATATTTGAAATATACCCTTCATGATAACCGGCGCAACCTGATCCACCAGAGGAACATCCTCCTGCTGAGCTTATAACAAAAGTCTGGCCGATGAACATCCTGATGACGTCATCATCATATACTGCTGACGTCATCATCATATCTGCCTACTGCGCACCAACTCGCATATCCGGATGACGTCATCATCATGTTTGCAAATATCAGGAGGTCTCTTTAAGATGATCAGTGTTAGAAATATGACCCCCCCGGACCTTGATGACGTCATCATCATATTAACATCATCATGATATTCGGAAGACAACCGGATATTTGGAAATATCCTCCTGATGCTCAAATATCAGGTTGCACTGTAGCTCCTCTATAAGATCAGGGCGATAACTGAATATGATGATGCTACTTGAAAAGATCACCCTCAGTAGATAACGCGCGAAGCCAGCAGGCGGATATCTCCTCGATATCAGCATCATCATGATGCTCGAACAAAACTTATATCCAGGTGATATGAAGATATCACCCCCTCCTTCGGAAATATCATGATGCAGATAGGCAGAGAAACAAATATCACCCTGATATATAAGGAGACGTCAGCATCATCAGGATGAGAAACAAAGAACAAGAAGTGATACAACATCATCAGGATGATATTGACTAAGATCATCCTGACGTTCCAAAATATGATGACCCTAGTGAATATCGGGTTGCACTTAGAACTCTTCAACAACATCATCAGGATGATCATAACCAAGATCACCCGATGATAGAAATATCACCCTGGCGAAATATCATGAAGGCAGAAAATATGATGACCTCCGCAAGCAGCAGGATGATAACTGGAAATATCATGATGATGACGACCCTTAGGAAAAAACAAGTTAGGTCGACAACTTAGAGAATAACCCCTTCAAGATAAAGGGGCAACATCATCATCATGTCTGGGCAAGGTGATATTCGGAAGATCACCAGATACTTGAAAAATCACCCCCGCAAGCAACTGAGGGTGCACTGTAGCTCACCAGTATCATCAGGATAATAAGCAAACATCACTCGACAGTTGAAATATGATGATGACGATGAGAAAAACAAGTCGACGGAGAACATGCTGATGAAGATCATCATCGAAGACAAGATGATGATGACGACCTCCTCCTCAGAAAAATATGATGCTGCAGCTGAAAAACGCTGAGGAGGTCCAACACTTAGAAAAATTGGGCAAGAAGGTGAAGGCTTCAGATGAAGAAACCTCCTGATCATGACAAATCAACCCTAGGTCAAAATAAGTGCTAACAGTGGCTCCGAATGGGGACGTGCAGGTGAAAACCTGCAGCGAGAACCAGATCTCCGGGCAGACCTGACAAAAAGCAAAAAACGCGAGCTGTACAAGGCATTTACACTACATACATATTTTACAAATGTGCACAGCAACCAGGTATTCATGCAAAATAGAACTTAAGGAATTGGCCATGCACGGGCAATTCCAGAATTTCACCATCTAGGGCCTGGAGGAAATAAGAATCCTCCCCATGAGTATTGCAAACCTGATATGGGCCCATCCATAAGGGCTGAAATTTACCATGTTTACCCTTTTCCTGATCTTTAGCATTCCAAATAAGCACCAGATCATTGACTTGAAACTTCCTTTTTGTAGTTCTCCTGTCAAACTGATATTTCATATCCTGTTGTCTTTTGAGATTGATCTGGTGGGCTCTCCTTCTGTCTTCATCCAATGCAACCAGCTGATTCACTCTTTCTGGGGGAGCTCTCATGACTAGCTGAGACAGTTCCCTTTCTTCTATACATCATTCTTTTTGTTAATGGTAACTCTTCAAATAGAGGATTTTGTTGGGATCTTCTCCCCTGCATATAAATTTTACTGTGACCGGTTGGGAGATTACTTCGGAGTCGCCACCTATTTCTAGGAACTGTTTTCTTCTGAAAACTAGGGTTCTTTCACAAGGTTCCCCAGCGGAGTAGATTACTGTTGCTGACTCAGATGGGTCACATATATATCACTGGAGATGATTAGATAGTACTGTTACTTCTCAATCCCCAGCAGAGTCGCCAATTTTTGTTGACTTTTTCCCAGACTGGATGCTTATTCCCAGATATCCCTACAAGGTAGCCATCAGTGATCAACAGGATCTCTGGGCCAGGGGGTCAACAGTATAGGAGATAGACTCTATATTTTATCTCCTCTTCTTCTTCAGGCTCTGCAAGACCTAGGGGGGTATTCCCTACTCAACATCCATGAGGATATGCATGCAAGGCTGGGATGTTGACAGAAAGCAGATGAGTCCTCCTGTAAGTAGACCAAAACTGAAAGATAAGGGCAAAGGGGCTAGCTTTGGGCCTATTAGCAGTTGTAGACAGAGGACTGAGGATCCTAAACTAATTCTAAAGTCCTAATGGTTGGTTTAAGATTTTGCTTTGGAGTTTAAGTGTGGATGCAAAGCTGGATATGGTTATAACACAAAACAAAGCATGATTGGTGCCTATTCAGGGCCTGGAGTCAGTAGACATACACCTATGAATGATCAGCATGAACAACTAAAACTGGATTTCAAGGGGATATGTGTGATACCTGCCTTACAGGCATCTCCCAATACAGAGTGTTAGGTTATCTCTACTTATGGTATCCCTACTGCAGTATACTCTTCCCAATGTTCAACCTGAAAACAATTTAATCTACCCCTTGAGTAGAAGTTAAAAGATCAGACAGTCAACATAGGAATTCTATGCTCTAGAATCTAAACATTACCAAACATCCAGATTCAGAAGAAGAATACATGCAATACTGGAGACAGAATTAACACAACACATGCCAAACAGCATTTCTCATATAAGTTTAATCATGAAATCAGTGGGTTCATGCCAGAAACAAACAACAAGAGATACATAAACTCACAGGTAAGCTGTACAGAGCAACCAGATCAGCTTGTTATGCATTACAGAGCCAAAATCATCAACTTTCAACAACCTCTCAAATGAGCAAGACCACCTGCTTATAACAGCCAGGTAGGTGCTCAGCAATTAATTACATGGTTGACCAAAATTTCGCCAGATACACAGTATCATGGAAATGGCGCTCAAACACAACCAGATTGGCGCCCAAACTTGAATGCAGCAGGTAGGAGAGGAGACAGGAAGATTTCTCGAGCCCTGCGCCCCTGTCCGCTGATGTACATCCTCAGTCGGGTACAAGATCGACCCACGCCATCGCCCATACCTCTGCAACAATCGCCATTAATGGCGCACCAACCCGCGGCCTTGGGAAGATCATCAAACAGACTGTCGCAAGCATTTCCCGCCGAGATTCATCATCATCATGATGTTTGAAAATGCAGGATAACAATATCCCACATGCACCCCGCGATGACCTCAATAACACTTTATATACTAGGTCATGAGCATATATCATGTCGGTGCTTTTGCTCCTGACGACACTAGTATAGAACCTCATCATCATCATCCTCCAGCAGCATGATATCCTGTTGTTCGAAATATCACCCTGACGTCATCATGATATTTGAAATATACCCTTCATGATAACCGGTGCAACCTGATCCACCGGAGGAACATCCTCCTGCTGAGCTTATAACAAAAGTCTGGCCGATGAACATCCTGATGACGTCATCATCATATACTGCTGACGTCATCATCATATCTGCCTACTGCGCACCAACTCGCATATCCGGATGACGTCATCATCATGTTTGCAAATATCAGGAGGTCTCTTTAAGATGATCAGTGTTAGAAATATGACCCCCCCCGGACCTTGATGACGTCATCATCATATTAACATCATCATGATATTCGGAAGACAACCGGATATTTGGAAATATCCTCCTGATGCTCAAATATCAGGTTGCACTGTAGCTCCTCTATAAGATCGGGGCGATAACTGAATATGATGATGCTGCTTGAAAAGATCACCCTCAGTAGATAACGCGCGAAGCCAGCAGGCGGATATCTCCTCGATATCAGCATCATCATGATGCTCGAACAAAACTTATATCCGGGTGATATGAAGATATCACCCCCTCCTTCAGAAATATCATGATGCAGATAGGCAGAGAAACAAATATCACCCTGATATATAAGGAGACGTCAGCATCATCAGGATGAGAAACAAAGAACAAGAAGTGATACAACATCATCAGGATGATATTGACTAAGATCATCCTGATGTTCCAAAATATGATGACCCTAGTGAATATCGGGTCGCACTTAGAACTCTTCAACAACATCATCAGGATGATCATAACCAAGATCACCCGATGATAGAAATATCACCCCGGCGAAATATCATGAAGGCAGAAAATATGATGACCTCCGCAAGCAGCAGGATGATAACTGGAAATATCATGATGATGACGACCCTTAGGAAAAAACAAGTTAGGTCGACAACTTAGAGAATAACCCCTTCAAGATAAAGGGGCAACATCATCATCATGTCTGGGCAAGGTGATATTCGGAAGATCACCGGATACTTGAAAAATCACCCCCGCAAGCAACTGAGGGCGCACTGTAGCTCACCAGTATCATCAGGATAATAAGCAAACATCACCCGACAGTTGAAATATGATGATGACGATGAGAAAAACAAGTCGACGGAGAACATGCTGATGAAGATCATCATCGAAGACAAGATGATGATGACGACCTCCTCCTCAGAAAAATATGATGCTGCAGCTGAAAAACGCTGAGGAGGTCGAACACTTAGAAAAATTGGGCAAGAAGGTGAAGGCTTCAGATGAAGAAACCTCCTGATCATGACAAATCAACCCCAGGTCAAAATAAGTGCTAACACAATGAAAGGAGGGTCACCTATGGTATTGGACACTTCATCCTAAAAGATAGTAGTTGGTATTTTGAATTAAGGAAAATCTAGCTTGGCATGTGCATTAGTGTTGTGTATTCTACACTAATTCATAAGTGCTACCTCTACTAAATTAACCCTAGTAGTCTATTTTGGTTCATTAGGAGGTTGATTATCCAAGGGTGATGGCAAAGAACCATTGTTTGGCCTAGTATTCCATACTCTAGGTTGCCTAGGTGCAGTATTGTTAGTGCCATTATTCTTGTTAATATTCCTATCATTGTTATATCCCCTGTTAGGATATCCTGATCGATCATTGTTATTTGTATATCCTCAATTTTGGTTTGACTGAGAATAAAATTTTTGACCTCTCAAGTGTGTAATCTCAGTTGTCAATTTCCTCAATTGTGTAGACATTTCTTTGATGTCTTCTTTCTCTTCTTGAACTTTGGCTACTACATTTTATTTTTGAGGTTTAAAGAAAGAAGAGCGATTGCTATTGTTTTGTCCTACATCTTGAGGTGTTTGAACATGTCCTGGATACTATATTATTTGGCCATTCCCATTTGGAGGGGGCATGATACTAAATAGAGGTACTTGTAATGGACCAGGCATTGCAACAAGAGGCATCATGACTCCATTGGTCTATGACTGGGTAGGATATGCAGGATATGCTAGGCTAGGTGTTGTAGCAAGAATTAGTTATTGATTAACTTTTATTGCTCTTCATAAGCTCCTATCAGAGTTGTGACACCAGGATGTGCTCTCCTTATGAACATGGAGGTCATGGGGTCTAAGGTTGAGTAATATCTCAGTCTAGCTACCTCATCTGCTATGTTATATGGAGCTACTAGCTTAGAGTGCATTTTCTGAAATCTAGCATTGAAATTTGAGATTGGTTCTCCTTCTACTCTTTTGATTTTAGCAAAAAGATGATAAGTTATTGTAGGATCTATAGGTATTTTAAACTTATCTTTAAAATATTTTTCCAAGGCATCCCATGAATTAATTAAGGCTTGAGCAAGGCTGATATACCAATTATATGCTTCCTCTCCCAAGGAGTATGGAAATAATTTGCATACCACATCCTGATGTTCGATCCTTGCTCTAAAGAAAGCTTCCTTGAATGTTCAGATATGATCATATGCATCTTGATATGGATGATACTTAGGGCAAATTTTATCAAGATTTTTAGGCAAAGGATGATATGTAGTAAAGGTCAAGGGTGAATTAGTAGCAAAGTATGATATTGTGACTGGTGGTTGAGGGATATGAGGTATAATTGGGGATCTTGGAGGTGTCTAAGGTACAAGTGGAGATACTGGAGGTGTTACAATATGTCTTGATGAGGATGGTGATGCACTAGACTCAAGAGTATGATGAATATCAGTGGTATGAGGTCTGAACCCATGAATAGGTAATTCTTCAAGGAGTCCAACAGATCTAGACCTAATATTAGGCCAGTGAGCCAGGATTCTAATAGCTTAGGATAGAATATGGATATTTTGACTAAATCTTTGCAAAGATCAGAGGAAATGATCTTCCAAGGTGGATATTTATGGTCAAGACTCTACAATAACTAGATATTTATGCAATATTTGCACCAAAAATGCAAATATTGTTGGCAAGAGACACATTGTAGCTTCATGATTGTTGTCATTGATGGCAACAAAGTTCATCCCACACATCTGCAGGAGATGATGTGCCTATACCGGAAGTCAGACTAAAGAGTGTTGTAGTTCGATAAGCAAGAACAGAGCATGTGGCAAGGTCTGACGGTCAGGTTCGGATCTCTCAGAGGAAGTATCTTAGTAAAGTCCAAACTTGGGGAAGTCAAGAGGTGTACCTTGACTGATACATTCTAGAGATTGAGCCTTTGATAATGAAAGAGTGAAAAGATATGAGCACCTAAGTGGTGGGTTCCTATTTGGCAGAATTGACAGAGGAAGAACTGACCGGCAGAGCATCAGACCTTAATCCGGATGAGTTATTGGTGGTGATCAAGTTTCTTAAAGTATCATTCATGATTGGTTAACATGATTGATGACTTCTATAAGCATCTCCTTAATACGCATCACTTGATAAGTAAGGATTCAACTAACAGATCAGAGTTGGGGAAAATATTGACTATTCTAGATGCTGACTAGAAAAGTGTTGAAATCATTGGTGCAGATATATATACTAGATGGATTTGGATGTGAAGGTGTGTGTTGTGTGTTGTGGTGTGCGAAGAAAAGTAGAAGAGCAGTGTGGGAGTAGTAAGACAGGTCTGGTATGTGAAAGGACAATAGCACAAAATAAGAGAAAGAATGAAGTGCAGTAGATTAGTATACCGAGCCTAACTAGAAGTGAACTCTAGCATATGTGGATGCTTCTCATCAGTTCAAGTATCTTGTTACTCTCTTTATAACTTGTAGATAGTGAGTCTCTTTTAGGCAGTGAGCCTCTTGTGAGCAGTGTGCTCAGGCAGTGAGCCCTAATTGGCAAGTGCCATTTTGTATTTCTATTCTTCTAACAGAGAATACATTCTTGGGTTAGTCACCCCGTGGTTTTTTCCCCTAACAGGGTTTTCCACATCAAAATCATTGTGTTATGTGAATTGACTTCGTTTCTACTTTCATGATTATGGATACTTATTTGCTTTGATGCTACACTAGTTGTTAAAGAAGAACAAAGAGTTAAATTAATTAAGATAACTGATTCACCCCCCTCTCAGTTATCAACAATTGGTATCAGAGCCAAGTTCCTCCAAACAAAGCCTAACAACTTGAGGAAGATCTGGGAATTCAAATGGATGTGTATGGTATGAGGGAACAACTTCAGTCTACCCTAGATGATCTTGAGCAATCTAACTCTGAAGTCAATGAATTGTAGGAAAGACTCAAACAGGCTAATGATTTTATAAATGAACTAAAAGGGAAACTGATTATCTCTATAAAAAAGAGAAAGGATCTACTTCAGCAATTGGCAAGTCAAGGTGAAGAAAATGATACAAATGAAGATCTGAAGGAGAAAACCAAGTTATGTGAAAAGTTATCAAAAGAGGTCATTATGGTGAGACATGAAATGGAATCAGGAGTTATAAAATTTACCCAAGAAATTGAAGAGAAAAGAAAAACTAAATATGATCTAAGACAATCTCTCAAGGAGAAATCAAAAGACTACCTTAAAATGGATAGAATAATCAGGCATCTTGAATCTAATCTTGAAGAAGCCAGAGAAAATGAAGAACAACTTGAGAATCAGATTGACACTCTTAAAAGGGATCTTCAAACAACAAATGAATACAAACAGAAATTCAAGATAAGCTCTGCTCAACTTGAAGCTCTTCTTCAAAGCCAAAAGAGGGTAGATGACAAGCAAGGCTTGGGGTATGAAAAAGGTGAAAGCTTCAGATCTGGTCAGAAGAACTCCAGATCAGAAAATCTAAGAAACAGGCCTACAAGACCTCCGGTAAGGCAACCAAATGCTCAAAGATATCCTTCCTTCAATGGATACTACCACAATTGCAATAACTTTGGTCATAAAGCAAATTAGTGCAGAAGAAGAATGAATCAGACTAATTCATCCTTCTCCGGACAGTACTTTAATTACAAAAGGTATGGTCACAAAACTCATGAATGCCTAAATATGTAAATGAACAATTCATTCAATGGTAGATGTTTTGTATGCAATAGAATGGGACATATGGTGAATCAGTGTAGATCAAGAGGATATCAGTCAAATATGCAAAGAAATGTTGTTTGCTACAATTACAATAGATTCGGTCACATTGCCAAATTCTGCAAAAGTAAGAATCAGGACAAAAAGGGTCTAGTGCATCATAATCAAAGCCAAGACAAAGGAAAAGGAAAAGTGAATGCAGATGAAGTTTAAAGGGATATGAACAAGATATGGGTGAAGAGAAGTACAGAAAATGATTGGGATGGATCCGCACCAAAATCTGGTGCTAATATTCCTTCTAGAAACTAAATTGATGAGCTCTGGCTCAGGGGGAGTCACAAAAGAAAATATTTTCCCCCAGCCAGTCAATTGGTGCCTAAAATTGGCACATGGAAGGTTGCGGACTAAATGGACTCTTAGAGAAACATCTAAATAACCCTTGGGGAAGATATGAAAAATTCGCAATGAATTTGAAGAGGTTAATCATCTGAGATTAATACGGTTTAACAGTCATCCGGTAAGAACAGGATTTTCACAGTTAGATCCGGTATGACTCAAATTTGAGGTAGTTTGATCTGTGGATAGATCAAATGTTTGGGGAAAAAAAGATAGATTGTCATCAATCACTAAGAATAATTCTAAGTATATTTCAATAATTCAGAAAAGATCTTTCTCAGAACAAGGAGAACAAGGCAACCGAAATAACTTAAGTTGCACATTTATTGCAATGTGGAATTAGGGTTTTCTCAAAGATAAAAGGGTTCATTTGATTGTCATTTACACATTTGTACTTGAGAAGAAGAGAAAAAGATCTCTGCAAACAAATTGTCTCAAGCCTCTCAAAGATCAACCACAAAAGATAATTCTTCCAGCAATCTGATTCAGCTCATTCCGTGAAACCTAGAAGCGTAAAAAGGTATTTTTCACTCTTGATCAAACTTTCTCTGAATCTTTAAGATGGCTACTCCGAATGTTGTAAAGATTTCTGATAGGCCTCGCCCCAAATTTAAGAAACATCCCTACAAATCTCTAGAAGTGGATCCCTTAGGGGTATTTTCCAGCATTATGAATGGGGTTTTGCATATTGAAGATGTTAGGGCATATATTCATGCGAACATTGAAGATTTTGGGGAATCCAAGCTGGTAGATATCTATCACAATCAGTTAATAGATGACTCATTTGAACTCAAACCATAGTATAAGGCTATCTGGGACAAACATTTTGCACAATGCATTCATTTCCCCTATTTTGCAGAAGATGAATGGGTCCAGTATGTTCTAAGTAGAATACATGATAGCTTCATATGGTTGACAAGGTCATTCAAGATAACCAAGGATGCCATTAGGGCAATTACCAGATTGCACTCATCCGGTGGGATACTTACTCTCAAATCTGTCAAGAATCAGACGGTGAATGAGGAAACTGAATCAAAATTTGATAAAAGAGCTATGACAATTGAAGATATAACTGATTTGGATATCAAATTTGCATCCATGATAATTGGTTACAAGATATATCACTCCAGTAGGGAAAATTTAGTACCCGGAACTACAATTTATACAGCTTATCAGATGCTCAAAGAAAATGTTGACTATGATATTTGTGAACTTCTTCTAAGCCAACTATTGGAGAACCTACAAAAGATCAAAAAGGACAAGAAGAACTCATTCAAGTATGGTGGGCTGATATTATGTTTATTCTTCTACTTCATGAATGATCTTCCCGGATCTAGTGGTTGGGTATGGCAGAATAATAGACCTATAGCCATTCAAATCAAAGATTATATACATGGGCTTGGTGATGCCAAGGCACAAAATACAACACTCTGGGGCTATTTCAAGAACTTTCAGAGTATGATGCAAGCAAGAGAGAGAATTCCCCAATCTCTAGTTGAAAAGTATAAGGATACAGTATGCTTTATGGTAGAAACTGATCAGTGCCTAATGGAGGCTGTGGAGCTAAGGATAGTCTAGATCATGCCAATGGGGTATGAAGTAGATGAGAAAATTGTAGAGCTACATGTTCAACACATGCTTAGTCAACCCAAGGATCCCAAGGCAGAAAGGTTTGGAACCTTTGAAGAGTTGAGTGTAAAGATTCATGTGGAACTTAGACAACCAAAGATGTAGAGAAAAGTGAGAAAAGAAGTAGAGAATGTTGCCAAAAGGTATGGCATATCAAAAGAGGCACTTGATGCCAATAGAGAGAAGATAGAAAGGGTAGAGAAAGAAAAAGAAAAAGTAGAGAAGAAGGTGCTCCGGTGAAGTCCCCTTCTCAGACCAGATCCTCTAAGACCTCTGCACCTACCACTGCTAAGAGGTCAAAGGCATCAAATCGGAAGCAAAATCATTTGGTAAAGGAGAGAAGAGAACTAAGACAAAGGCCACAAGATCTTATGCCAGTCAAAAGGATGATGAAGAGACTGAATCTAATGAAGAGGTAAAGAAAATGAAGAAGAAAAAGAAAACATCCGATGAACCCCCTACCGGTCAAGACAAGGAAGAGAAGGCAGAAGAATTTGTTGAAAGGCCCACTCTATCCATTGATGATGTAGTCAAATTAGTCACTGTGGATGGGAACCTAAAACTAATAACTGAATTCTATGATGATTACAATGAAGCTGACGAGAAGATCTTGCAAGAAGCTACAGTCAGGTATCTGAATATCTATAATAAGGAATTTATTGAAATCATATCTCTAATTCCTAAGAGCCTAGAGAAGGAACTAGAAATAAGGAAAAACACTGCTAAGGCAAAGGACCTTGAGATCTAGGAACAGATAGCTATTCAGCTCTATCCTTCAATCACTCAGAAACAAATGAATATGATTTTCAAAGATTGCAAGGATGAGTTCCGGAGCAAAGCTAGAATGAATCAGCTTATACTTGGAGAGACTGACAAAGTGGCCAAAGAAACTGAAGATATCCTCCGGAACACCTATAAAAGATTTAATCTTCCTATTATAGAGGACTTAGATGATGAAACCTCTGCCATGGATGACAAAGAAGAATCCACTGAGACAATAGCAGAAGAGGCAAAGGAGACTAGTGAAGAAAAAGCTAAGGACTTAGATTCCTTTGCTCCGGAAGAGGAAGTTCATAAAGAAGAAGACACTTCTCTTCCAGATCCTCCTGCATACTCCAGAATTGAAGAAAGAAAAGAAGAGAGCATCAGTCAAAAAGAACAAGTAAAGGGAAGCAAAGAAGGTCAAACAGAAAAGACCACAGATGACAGTGCTAAGGCTACAGAAGGGGAGAAAACCCTGTCACCGGCAAGAGACACAACAGAAGCAGTCAAAGATTTCTTAACCAAAGAGATGATGGAATTTGATGAACCAAAACTTCTTCAAGGTCCATTCAATTTTGATTCCCTCTCCCCGGTTCAAACCATGAAGCTAGCATCCTTTACTCAAGCAAAGGTAAAAGAAAAACTCCTGAAGTCTCACATGGAAGACTGTGAGCTCATAGAAGCTACATCCAGTGTATTGGAGAAGATCATGCCATCCTTCCAAAATGATCCTTTGGCCTCCACTTCCAGTAATCTAAAGTCTCTTGTAAATTTTGTTCATACACATTTTAATTCCTTAGAGAAGTCAGCAGAAGAAAAGGTCCAAAAGGAGTTTTTGGGAAAAAGATTCTCTGAAGTACAGGGTCTAATAATAAATGATAGGAGAGTTATGGATATTGGAATAAAGAGCTTGGAAAATGCTCTTAAATATGGCAGAGATATCTATAAATTTTGTTTATCCTAGCCTAAAGTGACCAAGGATATTAAGAAGAAAGTAAAAGAGCAAGAGGATAAACTATTAAGTTTATCTCAAAGTTTTGATCCTCTCTCCTCCTCCATAATAAATCAAGAGTGTAAGACTATTGTAGTCATAGATGAAATAAATAAGCTTGAGAAGGAGAAGAAAAATAGAATAAATAGGTTGAGTGAACTTAGAGGGATCATCATCCCCAAGTTTGAGGCCATGCATGAGGCCCTAACTGATGCTCAGGCCACAGCTCAAACCAATGATCTGATAGATCTTAAGAAGGCTGAAGCGTTTACATTCCTGTTGAGTGGTCACATCTCAATTTTGGACAGGATGAAGCAGAGTTGGGCTATAGAAGTTATACAGTTGAAGAATACTTTTGCAGACATATTTAAGTACATGTAAGTACAACTTGTATATACACTTATGCGGATATGTATAGATTGTTTTTCTTGAAAATTTTGTTGTGTGGACCCTACCCTTTGCCATTGATGTCAAAGGGGGAGTGAGGAACAGTGAAAAATGTGGAATCCAGCTAAGGGGGAGCTCCGGTAAAGTGTACATTAGAACAGAGCATCAACCAAGGGGGAGTGTAGTATAACACTTAGTCATTTTTCACTAAGTGTTGCCATCAATGCCAAAGGGGGAGATTGTTGGCAAGAGACACATTGTAGCTTCATGATTGTTGTCATTGATGGCAACAAAGTTCATCCCACACAGCTGCAAGACATGGTGTACCTATATCGAAAGTCAGATTGAAGAGTGTTGTGGTCCAGTAAGCAAGAACAGAGCATGTGGCAAGGTCTGACAGTCAGGTCTGGATCTCTCAGAGGAAGTATCTTAGTAAAGTATGGACTTGGGTAAGTTAAGAGGTGTACCTTGACTGATACATTCTAGAGATTGAGCCTCCAGTGATGAAAGAGTGAAAAGGTATGAGCACCTAAGTGTTAGGTTCCTGTTTGGCAGAATTGACAGAGGAAGAACTGACTGACAGAGCATCAAACCTTAATCTGGATGAGTTATTGGTGGTGATCAAGTTTCTTAAAGTATCATTCATGATTGGCTGACATGATTGATGACTTCTATAAGCATCTCCTTGATACGCATCACTTGATAAGTAAGGATTCAGCCGACAAATCAGAGTTTGGGAAAATATTGACTATTCTGGATGCCGACTAGAAAAGTGTTGAAATCATTGGTGCGGATATATATACCAGATGGATTTGGATGTGAAGGTGTGTGTTGTGGTGTGTGAAAAAAAGTAGAAGAGCAGTGTGGAAGCAGTAAGATAGGTCTGGTATGTGAAAGGACAGCAACACAAAAGAAGAGAAAGAATGAAGTGCAGTAGATCAGTATACTGAGCCTAACCTGAACTAAACTCCAGCATATGTGGATGCTTCTCATCAGTTCAAGTATCTTGTTACTCTCTTTATAACTTGTGAGCCTCTTGTGAGCAGTGTGCTCGGGCAGTGATCCCTAATTGGCAAGTGCCATTTTGTATTTCTATTCTTCTAACAGAGAATACATTCTTGGGTTAGTCACCCCATGGTTTTTTCCCCTAACAGGGTTTTCCACGTCAAAATCATTATGTTATGTGAATTGACTTTGTTTCTGCTTTCATGATTATGCATGCTTATTTGCTTTGATGCTGCACTAGTTGTTAAAGAAGAACAGAAAGTTAAATTAATTAAGATAACTGATTCACCCCCCCTCTCAGTTATCAACAAATATGAGAAAGGTTAAACTTCTGGTCATGAATATTAGATTATGTAGTCATATGGGCAGGTTACTACTAGATATTTGCAAGAAAACCTAAACAATAACTCAGTATTTGAAGACTTCAAGCAATTGACTACAAAGATTAAAGTATTCATTCACAATACTAAAATATTTATGATCAACACTCTTGAAACTACTTGAAACAAGTGAATCTTTGCACAAATGTCCGAAGCATAACTAATTCTAATAAACTTTGAGAAGATCACCCTGTGTGGATGCAAGAATTATGTGTATGTAATTGATTCAAGTAGTAGAAAAGAGAGAGGCCCTCCTTCTAGAGCCAATTTATGTTGCTTATGATGTTAGTCATAAATACACATAGATAAAGAATTGCAAATCAAATCTTTATCATCTTGAAAGATACGATAAATTTGGAGAATTCATGATCCCAAGTCTCCATGGATTAGTTCATAATCTACTGATGTTACTTAGTGGTTTGATGTGCCATGTTGTTTTTGTTGATATGCCTCAGACAACTGAGAGGGGGAGTGAATCAGTTGTCTCTAAAACTTAAACACTTCTACAATTAAACATCAATCACTTATCCATAATTATTATGATTTAACAATGAATGCATGAAACTAGAAACTTAACCATAGATACAACATCAAACACAAGAGACACCAAATTTTACGTGGAAAACCCCAAGGTGGGGAAAATCACAGAGAGGATTAGCTCTCAATATGTATTGCAATCTTGAAATAATGATGTTCAGGCTTGGTCACTCCACGGACCTAACATACTGGCTCACTACCATGAAGAACAACTAGGTCTAGTAGACTGATTGCCTCAACCCTAAACCTAGCAAGATTACAATAAGAGTTGTTAAACCCTGAGGGCTCTTAAACCCTGAGGGCTATTAAACCCTACTGGCAGCTCACTACTAGACTCACTACCTTGATCAAGACCTTTTTATGTCTACGATTGAGGTACAATAATTCCTCTGCTCCGCTCTACCTCTACTCTGCTCTTCCTCTTCTCTGCCTCTTTTTTGCTCTGCCTTTTGGACCTTTCTTATTATCTTTCCATTTTTGCTCAAGGACACCTTTCCCATGACCCAACTACAAGTATTTATACACTTCATCAACCTTGCAATGATCATCAAGGTTGGCATCACAATCATCAACCATTGGAACAATCTCCAAAGTCAGCATTAAAAACATTGACAAAATAGGTCCTGACCTCTTACATAATTATGCAAAGGAAATGAAATGTGGATCATGCCATGCCTTAGCTAGGACTCAAACACAATCTTCCATGCCACAAAATGCTTCCATAATCTTCCAGAGATCTCTGCAATCACTGGGATTAACCAGGTAGGCCAAAACTAGTTACACGTTACACTATCTGGGAGCAATCTTTGAACACGATCTCAAATCCTTAACGTGGACCAATATCAAGATAGGAACATGATTAGGAGACATCCACAAGAATGTTATAATCATCAAGAGCAACCGTATGAACCTTAACCACTTTATCCATAGGAATCTTCTCAATGGAACATATGAACTTCACTGTCTTCAACTATCATAAAAGAAAGATAGCTTGTGGAACACCAAAACATGAACCACTGCAACTGTACGCACTTATCATCATCCCAGACTTCCCTCTAGAACCGTAGAGAAAAATACTTTATTATAGAGGAATACGGAGCATAATACTTTCTCCCTATCACTAGAGAATAATCAGAATGAGCAAGCTTTATTTTGGTGAATGCAACTTTCTCACAACTTCACACCAGAGGCTCAAACTTAGGATTTAGCATCTTTAGACATCCCTCTAAACAACTTCCAATCTTCGTACCTAGATCTATAAGCAGAAAGAAATGTGGAGCAATCTACCAAACTATTCTTCAGCATACAACTCACTGTCTGTACTGCACTTCTCTATAACTCACTTGATTTTTTTGAAGAGGCCAATTTTCTCAATATCCTCAACACATAAGGATTCTAAACAAGTAATAGAATATGACACAGTTGATACTAATAACAACAAAGATATGTTGACATCAATGACAACACCAATTAGGCACATACGTGCAATAATCTCCCCCTTTGTCATTGATGGCAACATATGATGTGAAAAACTGCAACAGCCATCAAGACAAGATTCTCCCCCTTTCTCTTTACACATCTACACTCTTTCTTTCTACAAGATTCTCCCCCTTTCTCTTTACACATCTGCACTCTTTGTCTAACTAAATTTTTCACATGACTTCTCTCCCCTTTTGACATCAATGGAAAATGGCACATACTTGCACTTTTCTGCTCTGATTCAATCTTTCTTCTGAACTCTCTGACTACTCCTCCTAAGAAGTAGCCCTAAAAGGCATCAATCCAGATCTGAGGAGGCACCACTAGACTGATGCACTACTATGCATCTTAGTTTAGAGTAGGAGGGGTGATAACCCCTAACATTTCTCTGAGATACTCAAAAGTATTGTTAGGTAAAGGCTTTGTGAAAATCTCTGCAATCTGATCTTCGGTAGAAACATATTCCAACTTGACTTCATTTTCTATCACCTTTTCTCTTAGAAAATGATACCTAATGGATATGTGCTTTGTCCTTGAATACATTACTGGGTTGTTTGATATGTTTATGGAACTTTTGTTGTCACAAAAGATTTTGATTGGATGCTCATACACAACTCTGATGTCCTTCAAAGTCTGCTTCATCCATAACACTTGAGTGTAACTGCATGTTGCTGCAATGTATTCTACTTTTGCAGTAGACAAGGATATTAAATCTTGTTTCTTGCTCAACCAAGATACTAACCTTTTTCCCAAGAAGAATGCACCTCCACTTGTACTTTTTTTCTCATCCACATCTCTATCCCAATCTGCATCAGTATATGCACTGAGAGTAAAGTCACTATCCTTAGGGTACAACAAACCATGATCCATTGTACTTTTTAAATACCTTAGAATTCTCTTGACTGCCATCACATGTGATTCCTTGGGTTCTTCTTGAAATCTTGCCACAAGACATACTACATGCATTATGTCAGGTCTAGTTTGAGTCAGATAAAGTAATCCTCCAATCATAGATCTATACTTTTCCTGGTCCACTATGGGTGAGTTATCACCTTTGCTTAACTTACAACTAGTTATCATAGGTGTGCATACTGGTTTAGAGTCTTCTATCCCAAATTTATTTATCAACTCTTTCACATACTTAGACTGAGAAATGAAGATACCTTTATTTGATTGACTTATTTGCATACCTAAAAAGAAATTCATCTCCCCAAACATGGACATTTCAAATTCACTTTGCATTTCTCCAGCAAAAATTAAGCACATACCTTCATTTCCTCCAAAAATAATATCATCAACAAAGACTGCGACAATTAGGATTTGTTCATCATTGATTTTGAAGTGGAGATTGTTGTCTATATTACCTTTACTAAACCCTATCTGTATCATATACTTATGCAACCATGCATACCATGCCCTGGGGGCTTGTTTTAATCCATACAAGGCTTTCTTCAATATTTATACCATGTCACCCTGATCTGATGACTAAAACCCTTCTGGTTGTTCAATATATACTTCTTCTTCCAATTCTCCATTTAAGAAGGTAGACTTCACATCCATTTGATAAACCTTGAAATCTTTGTAGGCTGCAAAGACCAAAAAAATCCTTATTGCTTCAATCCTTGCCACTGCAGCAAAAGTTTCTTCAAAATCTATTCCTTCAACTTGAGCGTATCCTTTGCATACCAACCTTGCTTTGTTTCTTATAACTTCACCATTCTCATTCATTTTGTTTCCGAAGACCCACTTAGTGCGAATAACATTCTTATTTGCTAGTTTAGGAATAAGATCCCAAGTCTGATTCTTCTCTATCTACATCAATTCCTCTTCCATATCCTTTTCCCAATTCTCATCTTTGCAAGGCTCATCCACAGTTTTAGGTTCAATCTTAGAAATCAGACAAAAATTTACTTGTTCCTTTGTAGATTTTCTTCTCATTAATATCCCTTTGCTCTTATCTCCTATGATTTGATCTTCAGAATGATTGAGTCTTACATACCTTGGAGTTTTGGTATCACTTACCAGAGCTTTTTCTTCTTCATCTAAGCTCCCTTCATGTTGTACCACTTCTGAAGTATCTGGTTCATCTGATTCATATCCACCTGATTCTGAAGACCTTTCCTTGCATTCATCAACTTTAACATTTATACTTTCAATGATCTTATTCAGCCTTTTATTATAGCACCGGTAGGCCTTGCTCTTAGTGGAGTAACCAAGGAAGATTCCTTCATCACATCTAGCATCAAACTTGCCTAAATCTTCTTCTCTTTTGTTATAACATTTTCTACCAAAAACTTTGAAATGTTTCACAGTAGGAACTTTACCATGCCACAATTCATAGGGAGTCATAGAACTATTATCTTTTACTTGGACTCTGTTTAGAATATATACGGCAGTGTAAATTACCTCTCTCCAATATGCTTCCGGAAGATTAGCTTCTTTCATCATGGTTCTTCGAGCTTCTTGAACTATTCTATTTTTCCTATGAACAACTCCATTTTGTTGTGAGTTCTAGGTACAGATAGCTGTCTATTTGTTCCATATTCTTCACAAAAGATATTGAATTCATTCGATGTGAACTCTCCTCCTCTATCTGACCTCAAGCATTTGATTTTCAAATCCATCTCATTTTCAACCATTGCCTTGAATGCCTTGAACTTATCAAGAGCTTCAGCTTTTTCTTTCAAAAAGGTGACCCAAGTCATTCTAGAATAATCATCAATAAGCAACATGAAATACATGTCTCCTTGCAAACTTCTTATTCTGGTAGGTCCACACAAATCTGTATGCACTATCTCAAGTAGTCCTCCAACTGATTGGTCCTTACTTTTGAAAATTTTTCTTATTTTTTCCCCAAATTGACACTCCATGCAAATAGGATTAGTAGGCTTCACAAGTTTAGGTATGTCATGCCCACTTTTTCCATGTGGTTATAACACGCATTACACACGTGTCATGTCCACATGCGTCATGTGGTCATGATACGAACTATCAAAAATTTTCCCTTACTACTCTGAAAACCCCCTCGCACGCATAAGCATGCTCGGTGGTGCACACTTAAGGCAAAAGCAATACAGTTAACGGTGGCATACCAAATACATGTGCGCACACCCTAGACAAGGAAATGTGTGGTTCCCTGACTTAGGTTAATCTCATGAATTATATTTGAACAAAGTTGTTTTAGGTGATAGATCATTTTTCAACAAAGCACGATCATCTGTTCATTTGCCCTCTCTTCCTTTTCTTGGAATTTAATTTTGATTGTATTTCTATCTCATTTTCCCTTCTCGTTGTGCAAGGTCTTTTTATGTTATCCTATTGTTTTTTTTTCACTTCACGTTCTTTATCTAACAACAATATTACTACATCCTTTACATTATTCCTAATTTCTTGGTAAACCAGATCACTTACACAAGGTTGGTTAACTTCACTCGACTCAGTCCCCCTAGGGTTCTGCTCTAGGTTTTAGCTCAATGTTTGAATTAATTTTAATAATCATCCTATTCCTAAACAGGATTAACGGTAGGTTAACTTACTTAGTTCTCTTAGCCCTGTTCGGAAATGCCGCACATTTTCTCCTCTTTGTTTTCCAAGGTTAGTTGTTCTTTCTCTTTATCTCTTTTCTATTTTAATTGAACGTTTATTATCTAAATCTATAGTTGAGTTTAAAATGGCCACTCATGAAATGCCTATGATGGCTTGTTTGTGTTTATTTTCAGTGTCCTTTGTAAATGAAGGGATCATACTTTCCTCTTCATTTTCCTATCATTTAATTTGGAATAATTGTCAAAACTTCTGAGAAACTCTTCCTTAAAATTAACATATATTTACCTATGCTCTTTTTAAATTGTAATTGTATAAACAATGTATTTCTGAATTACAACTCTGAGTTTATGCATCTATTCAATTCGTATTATACATTATGCGTACATAAATCCCACTTTCCTTGATTTAAGATTTCTATTTCAAGTCAAATGTTTTAAACTACATATAGTTGCCTTCAAATGAATAGTGAAAAGTAAATAGTGAATAGTAAAAGTGAATAGTGAATAGTGAATAGTGAATAGTGAAAAGTGAATAGTAAATAGTGAAAAGTGTATAGTAAAAGTGAATAGTGACAATAAATAGTGAATGGCATAGTAAAAGTAAAAAGGTTCCCATCCTAGGAAGAGACCCTCAAGGTGGCAGTAATTTCAAAAGCAATACTGCAACCCAAATTTCATTTATTTCATGGTGGAGATTTTTTTTTAACACTTTTAAAAACTTAATTAAAACATCAACTAACTCACAACGTTGCAAGTAGAAGAAGAAAGAACTAGATAATTTTAATATTCTTTTAAAAACAAATTTTCTTTTCCTTTTCTTAATTCTAAATGGTAAAATTTAATGAACAAGAAAATTACAACTATCAGCCCAAGAAAAGAGAGAATTTCCTCACAACTCCAAAATAACAATTTATACAACAATAGGGAGATAATTTTCTCCTTTTGGAAAAATCGACAAGGAAGGAGCTATTAAAAGATCAGGCTCTCCTTAAGACTTAAGGAAAATAAAATATTTTCTAAGATCCAATAATCTTCTCCAAGCTTCACAATAAGCTCCAAGAATACCTGCATAACACACAAAGAAAGAAACACCACACAAGTTGCTCTCCTCCCTACTGGAGACCCATAAGTGGGTCACCCCCGAGCTAGGGAGACCACCCACATACCTAGGGTAGAATAGATTTAAATACATCACAACATTGAATAACAACAACAAATTAAATAACACACACACCCCCAAGGTATACTCACATTACATTGAACCAGCTTAGGTGAGTTCAGGAGGGTAGGGGAGTAGACAATCTCTACCTCTAGGTGCCATCCTTTCAAAAATTATCACAAGGCCTCAAGCCAATATAATCTCAAGGCCTCAAGCCAACAGTATAATCTTCCACAAGGCCTCAAGCCTTCCAATGAATCAAGTAACCAAGAATATCCAAACAGGCTCTCAAAGCCAATAAGCCCTCAAGGCTAAAAATAGTACCAATTTGCCCTCAAGGCATATCATGTAACCAGAACCAGGATGACACCTGAGGAGGGTCACACCTCCCCTCCCTAAACATGATGAGCATTGCCTTCCAACTGGAAGGATCTCTCTCTACACCCCAAAACAAAACCCAAAAATAAACAGAAAAGCTCAAAGAAGACATTGCAAGACTCTTTCAACAACCAAGTTATAAACATGCATATCAACATTAGATCACACAAGAGGATAGAATTTGTTCACCAACCTTCCAAAGCCCAATTATGGAAGAATCTGATGAAGAGCTCCTTTCTACTTTCTTCTCCAAAATCTCCTTCTTTTTCCTCCAGGATTCAACCCCAAAAATAATTTCTCTATGATCACAAGCAAGGGATAATGTATGGAGGATATAGAATGGCTAGAATAATTTCGGCATTATGAGGCTATGAAGAGAAGAATAGAGAAAGAATTAGGAATTATGAGGATGCCAGAAGAAGAATTCTTAGAGGAAATTGGGCATGATGAGGATGCAAGAATGAAGTCCTCTCCTGCAAGAATGAAGTTCACCTACAAAAAAAAAGAAGTCTCCTACAAAATTCATGTCTTCCTAATTGCTTAGAGAAAGGTCTCATTTATAGATTTTTGAAGAAGGGAATGGAAGGTGAGGATCAAGAGTTGAGATCAAGGGCTCACATTATTTGTGAATTTTAAATTCATAGTGGATGAATTAAAAATTTATTTTTTAAAAGATGTAATATTTAAATAACCCCACTATCCCAAGTGGAATTAATAAAATATCCCCACTATCCCAAGTGGAATTAATAGAATATCCCCACTATCCCAAGTGGAATTAAAAAATATCCCCACTATCCCAAGTGGAATTAATAAATTATCCCCACTATCCCAAGTGGAATTAATAAAATATACCCACTCATGAGGTCCCCCATTATAGCCCACATGTAGAAATAAAATACAATGAGAAAACTTAAAATAACATAGAGTGGGTGACACAACACCCACATAAAAGGGAACCCCACCAAAAGAGGCACATGGAGACAAGCCCTCCATAATGAGGGGGATCATGGAGTGCTCCTTGACTTGGAAGTGGGCATGAGTGGGGATTCCACTCATCCCATGTCCCCCAAGCTTCCAATTTTAGTCACTTAACCTCACCCCCAAGTTGAGGTGACCCTATGGCAGTTAACCCAAGGTTAACCTAGTCAAAAAGGTCCCTAAACCCAAGGGGCACAACCTAGGGTTGTTTTTACACCTAGTTAAGACTCCCAGAGTCAAATAAACACATGAAAAGGGTCAAAAATAATTAAAGTTAAAACAAGATTCAAAACATCAACTTATAACACTTATCATAATAAAAGTAATTTAGATAAAAGCCCTTATTCCCTTAACCTCATGCAACATTAACACATTACAACATTACAACATTTTTTTAAAACACGAGGTTGATCTTAGTTCCTCATGGAACTAGGTCGGCTCACAAGGGATACAACATAGGTATGAGATGGACTCCTGTATTTGTGGTTTTGTTAGAAATACCTACACACTCAATTTCAAAGTTAATTCCACATATAAATATCATAGCCGAAGCAAATTTAATACATGCATTTCTAAAGCATACCATAGTTCTTATAAACATAATGAAATCACATGACAATTTTCTATCTAACATCACCCAATTAGTTTTCCTTTAACATAATAAGATTTTAATAGTTTGAAAATTTGGGAACAACAGTCCTATAAATATAAAAATACCAACAACAGTAAGCTAAATAGTCACATGTATGGAAATGAAAACATG
The DNA here is from genome assembly GCA_027924645.1 of Cunninghamia lanceolata. Lineage (NCBI taxonomy): Eukaryota > Viridiplantae > Streptophyta > Pinopsida > Cupressales > Cupressaceae > Cunninghamia > Cunninghamia lanceolata. The sequence goes on along the minus strand of BSBN01000703.1, from coordinate 5,274,878 downwards.
TAGGCCTCACAAGGTAGATCTATAATAGCCTATGTAGTACTTATCTTCACAATGTTTTTAAAATTTATGTGACACAACCTTCTATTCCATAGCCAACTCTCATCAATCTGATCCAACAAGCAATAGTTATCAGTTCCTTTCAGGTGATAGATGTTACCTCTAGTGTTCTTACTAGTTGTAATGACTATTTCAGAGCTTTCCCTAATCTTGCATACATTGTCCTTGAAGTTTAAATCATAGCCCTTGTCACACATCTGATCCACACTCAAGAGATTGTGCTTTAATCCTTTCACATACAAGACAGCTTCAGTATTATGCTTGCCATCAAAAGAGATAGTTCCTTTTCCACAAATCTTACCAGTTGTATCATCTCCAAACCTAACCAGTCCACTATCATATCTTTCCAAACTCACAAACTTACTTTTGTCACTAGTCATGTGGTGAGAGAAACCACTATCAATAATCCATTCATCTTTGTCATTAATGACCTGAGCAGCCAAAGCACTTTCCACTAGTTTTTCTTCTTTCACATAGCTAGTAAAATTAGTAGACACAGGATCTTCCTTAATAGTAATAAACAAGCATTCATTTCTAGTATTATTTGGTTCATTATCTGATACTCCATCATTATCAAAATATTCAACATAATAACACTTCTTTTGGGACATCTTTTTCTATTCCTTTCAATTCTTTCAGGACATCTGGAGGCAAAATGACCTACTTTACCACAAGAAAAACATTTGAATGGTAATTTGCCTTTATACTTACTGGATCCTCTTTGCAGTTTGTTCACAAAGTTGGCTTCAATTTCATCAAACTCATCATCAAATTCTATCTTGTACTTTTTTGATCTGGAGGTTCTTCTAGGAGTATTGGCTTTGAAGGTCATCTCAACTTTTAGCAGAGCACCACCAAACTCTCTCATTTCAAAGGCAGTAAGCTTACCAAGCAACTGATCCTTATCAACTTCTTTTACTTGCATGAATTCTTCAATTGTAGCCACCTTGTGATAGTAGGACTTGGGTAGATATCTGAGAATTTTCATTACAATTTCCTTATCGTCGAGAGTTCTCCCTGTTGGATTTTTCCCAAACTGGATGTTTTTTCCCAGTTATCCCTACAAGGTAGCCATCATTGATCAATAGGATTCCTGAGCCAAGGGCCAATAGTACAGGAGATAGACTTTATAAATATCTCTTCTTCTTCTTTAGGTTCTGTAGAACCAAGGGGGGTATTCCCTAATCAACACCCATAAAATGTGACTATGAACTGACTTGGGATGTTGACACAAAGCAGATAAATCCTCTCTTATGCAGACCAAAACTGTGAAATAAGTGCAAAGGGGCTAGCTTTAGGCCTATGATCAGTTGTGAGATAGAGGATTTTGATCCTAAAACTACTTCTTAAATCCAAAAGGTTTATATTTGAAGTTTGAGTTTGTATTTTGGTATTTGGATGCAAAACTAGGACCTTGGTTGTAACCTCAATACAAGACTGGATCAGTGCCTATCTCAGGGCTCAAAGTCAATAGACATACACATGTGAATGGTTACCATAAACATATATCAATGACTGGATTTCAAGGGGATTTTTAGTGTCTACCTTATAGATACTTCCCAAAAACCAAGTGCTTAGTCATTCATACTTAATGGTATCCCTGCTGCAACATACTTTCTCAATGATTAACCTAAAACATTTAATTTGTTCCTTGAACAAAGGTAGGAGATTAAACATTCAATACAGATAACCCGTATTCCCAAATCTTAAATAACCCTTAGCTATTCTAATTCAAAAGAAAATATGCCTACAACTTGGAGATAAATGATTAAACACATGCAATAGAGCATTTCTCATATAAAATAGCATGAAACTAGTTAACTTATGCATAAAACACACAACATGAGATTCATAAACTCACAAAACACCCAAAATAGAGCCACCAACGAAGTTGTATTTTATTACAGCACCAAAATTTGTCCAATTTTTCAACAACCAATATAAGTGACACAGTCTGACTTTTATAATAGGACTGTGTACCCAGCAAATTAATTTCATGGCAATTCAAAATTTCTGCCAGATACATTGCACCAAGAATGGCGCCCAAATCAGTCAATGCAGAATGTAGAGGACGAGGAAGGAGCAGGTAGAATCGGGATGTGTGTGTAGCCAGTTGAGGGTTTTCCATTAAAATCAAGTAGTTAGCCCGTCAACTCATCGATCAATCCTTCTGCATTTCACCATTAATGGCTCAACTACCTGTAGCTCCCTTGAAAACTGTAACAGCATACCTCTAAAGTTTTCCCGCTCAAAACAGCTGCAGACACAAAGGAAATCGCCCCCGTTTAAGCATTTGAATCATAGCCGTTGATTTTCCCTCCATCGCTGAAATCTATGGCCTCAAAACACCTGAAGAAGTCACCAACCAATGATATCGTGCCACGTTGGCACCATACACTTCTATCGCTAACTTCTCTACCACTTATTTTGCCATTTCTGCCATGTATATGCATATTCAAATGCATATACATACAACTGTTTAACATACAGGGCCAACCTCAAATTGTTATAGAACAAATTGAAAATGCATTCGGGTCCCGCCATGTACATTCCTCTTTGTATGTCTCCTTTGTATACTGCAAATACAAACACAATATACATTCTGCGGATTTCAAATTTTTATGAAGCATTTTGAAATCACTTTGAAATCTAGCTTGTATCTCACTCCCTTTGTATATCGGCATGCATACACCATATACATGCAAGTTGCGGATGCCAGATTTTATTCATTGCATTTGATTTTCAATCAGGTCTAGATTGTATGTCCTCTTTTGTACAACACCAATGTATGTCGCATATTCAATGCAAAAATACAATCAAAACATACAAACAAACAACGGACTTCACCTTTTATCAACTGGAATGGATACTCTCTTCAGATCTAGCTTGTATCTTTGCGAATGCATATTTGATTGTATGTGCGAACATACAATCACAAAAATATACAATCGGTAGGCCCCACCTTATGTTTCTCTTGCCTTATATGTTGGCGAACATACAAAACCCCTTGTATCTTTTACTTTGCATGTAGTGAATGTCTATTGCATATACATTCCACCTTATATGTGAGGCAGACCCCACCAAATGTAACTCCAGCACTGTAGCAAATGCATATTGGCACCTTTGTATGTAGCTGTTGCATGTTCAAACATACAACACAAATATACATGCAAACCCGATATACAAGTAGAGAATATTCCTGGAATCCTGCGAAAGATTCCTATATGTATATGCACTTTTTTAAGCCCGATATGCACTTGGAAATTCACACAACTGATTTATTCCATTTTTTGAAGGCTGATTGAGATTTTTGACCCGCCAATGCATATTTGACCTGCATGTATATACAAACAACCCTGCATATACAAAGACATATGCATACAATAGTGTTCACCACTGCATAGAGTGATTTTGAAACTTAGCACCTTTTTCTCAGGCACGACAGGAAGAGGTGGTAAAATAATGCACAAGGGCCGAGGAAAAATAACCTAAGGCATCAGGGGTTTGAAAAATAAAAATATAGGCTTGCAAACTTGATTCAAAAACCTAACCCTAGGTGAGCACCACCATTGGCTCTGATTAGGGATGTGCAGGCACAAGACTACAGTGAGAACCAGATAACCCCGGGGCAGACCAGGGAAAACACAAAACTCAAAACATGACCGACTATACAAGGCATGTACAAACTATTTATACTTAATTTACAATGTGTGTTGATGTGTAAAATTGTACGGGTTCCAACACCAACATGGGAAGTTTTAGGAATGTGGGACTTGCTCCCTGAAACAACCTCCAAATTTTAAAGAAGCTGGCTCTTCTTTATCTTGTATGGGTTTTGGGAAAAGGGTAGAAATTAACAGAATTAAAGATAAGATGAAAGCCAATCTATCTATGGCGATGCACCTGAATAATAAGTATCTCTCCAACTAGACACAGTGAAACTATCCTCAAGATTCAGTCACATTAAAGAGTAGATACTGCATGATTAACAGAAACAGATATAATGAATAGAATCAAAGGTCCACGATTAGACAATTTGCAATGACACAGAAAATATCAACCAAGGCATAGAACTCTGTATTTCTCATTAATTTTTAGCAACATAAGAGGCACAGATATATGCATAGTTACATTTACTTTCTGAATCACAAATAACAAAATAAAGGCAAAATGATATTCACTGGACACAGCAAAAGTCTCGAACTTCTCTCTTGAAAATCTGACAGAAAAACTATCTCTGAATGAATTCTTCTGTCTCCTTTAAATCTATGAATTGTTACATATTTATAGCACAGGAGCGACTCTAGATTGTCTGCACAATCGAATCCCAATGGCCAAACCGAACTAGAGCTAACTGGAAGTTTCTGACACTTAAGATATTTCAAATCTACAAACAATTACAATAACTGCAAGGCCATTGGCTGTGGCAAAATATATGTGGCACTCCTTTTCTTATTAGGAAAAGACACTTGGCGGATTCCACATATTTGAGACAATAAAACCCTGTAACAGATGGCAGCATCCATGTGCATCATTTGAAACTCTTTCATTCTTCAATAGACACTAGAAACTGACACTTGGCAACCCCCGTAGCCCTTAGAAATTGATGCGTGTCTTAATCCGCAGCTTTCATACTTTATTTTGTCTTTGTATTCGAGAGAGCTCCGCCTGTGACACCTGGCATGATCCGTAGCACTTACAACTTTATTACTTATGAGAAATGGGACCCACAACACTTACCACTTGGTAGCTTTCAAAAAGGAAAATACGGACAGGTGGCACCTTCCGCTATCACTATGAAATTGTATGTGGCACTTTCCGCGCTCTTGAAACTCTTTAAGAAACTTGCACAGAAATTGACACTTGTCACCATCTGCATCATTTGAGAAACCTTTATTAACATTGGGGAAAAGTTAGAAAGCCTTTCACTTAGGCGCTGCATCCACCACGTGGTGCTTTCCACTGCACTTGAAACTTTTTAAGAAACTTGGGCACACCTCCAACCTTCACTAAATAGCAAAAAATAAGAACCAACCCGCGGAAGCTGACACATGGCAACTTCTGCTACTAGCACAAAGGACACATGGCACCTTCCGTGCTCACACAGAAACAAGTCTTTGAAACTCAAGTGAAAACTGACACTTGGCAAGTTTCGCGGCTAGTAACTTAGAATAATGTTGAAATGCCTTCCACCACGTGGCACGATCCGCATTAAAGTTATAACATAGAAACAAAAGTGCAGCTTGAACTGAGGCTCGACACTTGGCAAGTTTCGCAGCTTTGAGACTTTGACAAAAGAAACCCTTGCGGAAACCCTCGTGGTGATGCGAAAACTTTTACAGGAACACTTGAAGAGGCAAAAACTGAAACCCACTATAACCCGCTGATGCACTGTAACTAAAACAAAATGTAGAGTATTTAACTATACAGTTCTTGGCGACCCCGAGGACTTTTGAGCCTGCTAAAAAAGAATCCAAAAAAATGATGTGGCAGAAGAATGTGTATAAAAATACAACAAGGATTAGAGATTCTGCAAAGCTATCTGATAAACAGACCATTTAGAGTTAGAAAGTCCTTGCTTATTCTGCAAATCTTGGAAAGCAAAATCAAGGATTATAATGTCCTTGTGAGAGAAAGATTGAAAAATTTGCACCATGGCCTTCAGTTGAAACTCAAGTTGGGCCATTGGAATCAAAACAACTTCCACTTCCTGCACTGATGAAGAATCAGTTAAACATTGAAAAATTGATTAATCATTTTGCCTGGTTAATAGCAGAGTCTTAATCTCATCAATTATTAATACAGTATTATTGTCAGGGAATGGGGAGGGGAGACCCAACTGCACCAGATCTTCTATATGTCTTTTCATGTCTTTGACTCCCTCTTTGACAATATCCAGGAGTTCCTGGCAATTTGTAGCAGCTGAATTACAACTGAGAATCTCATTTACCCTCTTTGCTGCTACCATCCTGTCACTGATCCTTGCTGCTAATACGATTTCATCAGTTGTGTCATATAGCTTCTTTAGCAACAATTGAGAATCAGAGACTCTCAGGGAAATAGTAGATAAAGTGGCCTGAACTAAAGCTTCCACTTTCTCACACAACTATTGTGCATTTAATAAGAAGGTTAAGGAGGGCTTAAGTTGAACAATCTCATTAGAGATCCTATTCCACACTGAAACATATAGCTCCTTGACCAGATTCAGAACTCCAACATTTTGTGGTCTATTAGCCAACTCAAGTGTTAACTATTTTGTCATTTGTTGCTCAGCTTGGAGTTGTGCCTGTATTGCAGTGGCAGCATTTTGCTCACTCAGCAGCTTCTGCTAAAACTGTGTGGCTTGTTGCATCTTTTCTTGATATCTCTTCTCTAATTTGGCCTTTTCCTACCTCAAAATATTTATTGCAGCTTTCTCTTGTGCTAGCTCCATTTGCAAAGAAGCATTTTGGGCTTGAGTGGCCTCTATTTCATCTTTCTTTGACTTCAACTCTGTAGCAAGGTTGCTACAATTTGTCTTCTCCTGGGCTAAGTCAGTTTCAATCTTCTGCAACTTCCTAGACACTTTCAAATAATCAGTTGCTACAACAGAAGTTGTTTCATTGAGTAGCTCGACCCTATCTTGTGGTCTGAATAGTGACATGTCCATAGCTACTGCATTCATTGCATAGTCCTGAGGTTGCATCTGCTCATTTGGCTTCACCACATTTGGAGACAAATGTGTGACAGTCAGCTACTGTTGTATAGGGTCAAAGAGAGACCTCATATGTGAAACTGCTAGGATCTTATTTTCTTTCTTTCTTTTCTTGTCTAGCCTGGCTTCTCTAGCCTTCTTTGCAGTGTCTGCTTGAGCTTGGAAAGTGGGGGGAGAAGCAATATACCCTCCAGAAAAGTGGTGACCCTAAGGTAAACCATAGGGAATAGCCAAATGTTGGCTAGGAGATATTTGGGGAGGTGTTCTTCTTGGAACAGAGGGGGAAAACAATGGCAATGAGGCAGCCTGTGGAGACATGGCCTGAGGATTATTAATTGGGGCAAGAGTAGATATAGGCATAGCAGAGGTGGTAGGGGATACTAATGTGTGGCCCATTGGGATTGCCACCCCTATGGTAGAAGAAAAAGACTGAGAGGAAAAAGGTGAAGAAACACTTACCTGGGGAGCAACAGATGTAACTGGTATTTTTTATTGTGGTGGCTTTGTCTCTTCATCTGACTCTAGCTGCAGGTTTAGTTTTCTATGCTTCCTTGGCCTTTGTTCTTCTTGCTCCTCTAATTCCTTCTCTACAACATTTACCACTACTAAAGGTGGTAATGATACAAAACTGGAAGCCCCAGTGGCTGAAATTGATGGAGTACATTTAGGTGGTGATGATACCACATCCTTTTGTTTCTCTAGAGTACTGAGAGATTGGGGCCAAGAAGATACAAGGGCAGTTGATGAGGCTTGTCCTGTTGCTTGCACTGTATGAGTTGACCTAGCCTCCTCTTCAAACTCCTCACCCTTCTTGTGGATTCTACTTGTATCAGGGCTAGAAACTGGAGAGGGATGCCACTCATCCTAGATAGACTCCCATCTTTCATCTGTGTCAACCTTGCCAAAAGAGTGAGTCAACTCAAAAATTTCCCACCTATATTTTCAATAGGCCTCTATTTTCTCTAGTTTCCATTCCTTGCCTTTCAACAAAGCTATCTTCAATCCAGTGCCCATTCTGATCTTAGGGTCATAAGCTCTTTGTTTAACATAAAATGTCTCCCATGGCCTGGGAGCCTCATAAGGCAAATCTGCCAGTTTTGCATACAAATCAAGGGTATCTTCTTTAGGGTTTCTTCTATCCTCCCAAAAAGGACAACCCTCATGCACAATTTTAGCTCCAACCTTGTTGCTTCTAACCCATGAGGCTATAAAACTGCTTGGGTCATACTTCCATTTATCTTCAATAATGAGGAAACCCAAGGCAGCAAGCTTCCTTAGCAACAAGTGCTCAGCATCCCTAACTTCTAAGGCCATATTCTTTCTGACCCAGGGAATATCATACATTTTCTTCTTCTTCCTCTTGGTGCCATACTCATTGTCGACCACAGACACCTGTCGGGTGACTTCTAGAAATGTTAACCTGGGACTCAAAATTTTGGGGAGCAGCATAGGTTCCTCATTGAAGCCATGGACCCTAATGATGGTATTTCATGCCCCAAAGTAGTAGTCACATGAGATTGGGCAATTGGTCATGAAACCCCTGATGCTAGGTGTCAACCTATTTTCTATAGGTTCAGGGCTCAAATGGCAAAATGCAGGGGCAACAAAAAGTTCCCAGAACTCATAAGGGTCTGACGCCTCAGATAGTACATGTGTCCATGCAGACACAGGAATTGTTCTATTTTGCCCAAAATTTGGGTCATACATGCTCAATTACATATTTGGTGTAAATATATTGTGGTTCTGGTATAACATCAAATGAAAAAGATAAGCAAAATACATAAAACACACCAGTGGCTTTGAAATTGACGAGTTGATCAACCATGGAATAAGCAATTTGTTCTAAAAAATCTAGCTGGTATTCCTGCGATTTATCCATAGTCTTCAACCTGAAAATGATTGCAATTTGCTAGTCATAGATGGTAATATCTTCCTTCATTCCAAAGATGAAAGCCATCATAGACAGTGCCTCTTGACTGACTTGAGTGAATTGTGCCCTTCCTATAGGTAATGTGGGCATCTGTGTGTTCTCTCAAAACTAAAACTTTGAATTGAGAAACATAAGCTGATTGTTGACATTTGACCACGTCTTTTGCATCTTGGCAATAGTGGGGAATGTGGTTGTCCGATCATGGTACAAGGCCAACATGTCTCTTATAGCTTTGGGTGTAATCTGCACCATAAAGGGGTCCTATTGAATGGTGCATGAAGGCACATGAAATAGTTCCGTACACATATCAATTAGGTCGAGACATGGATGCACCCTCGGGACTATGAACTGTGCCAACTATGAAGTCCAAATCCTCATCCTGAAAGTTTCAGACTCCCCCTTCTTTGCCTTCTAAATGCATCTCTGGTGTGCTCCTTCTCAGAGAGCCCTAGTAGATTTTTAAAGGGTTGGGTCGAAGACATTATCTACAAAATCTTTAACCTTTTTTGGGTTGACAGAAAGACCCACCTCGGGAACCCTCATCCTTGGATAGGTTCTCCTAGGCTGCGCAAGCGCTGAGGTGTACTATTTGCTATTTAGAAGTCTATCAATTGATTCATATATTCTGAGTCTCTTTTGAGAGGACTGTGCTTTGGCCATGTCTGTGTCTGCAGGGAGAATGTGGGTGCTTCGACATAGTAATAGATGGAAACTGTGCAACAGGTGAGACACACGGCCAAAAGCACTTGCGAGGAATGAAAATTTGTAGGGGATTGCTAGGAAATCGAAGTAGAGAGACAGGGCAAAAATGAGTGCAACAGTTAAGGTTTAACTCCTATTAATGGGGCTTTAATGACACATTGAGTCTCATAAATGGCATTTATGCCGAGGAAGCTGTTAGTGTATCTTTTGAAATCTCCATGGAAAGGAGTGTCAGAACATTATGAGAGTGGCTGTGAAAGTGTACTTTCAAGAATTTTGGGGACTAGAGACAACCTTAACGAATGCGAGGTTTTTGAAAAGAGATGGGCCTTGTGTTGTTGCCACGTGTTCACAAAAAACTTATTTAAAAGGAAAGCGGGAAAAAGAAGCAAGAAAATAGGAAAACAATAAAAGAAACTAACTAACTATAGTACATAGGAGACACTGCTTAATTAAAATGCTTCAGATAGATTCCGTTCACAGGAATCTCTTCAGGTTCACCTTCCATAGTCTCAATCTCAAATGAATTTTGTTGCTTACAAGAATGAATCTTGTAAGGACCAGTCCACAGTGATTCAAATTTGTTGTGTCTACCGGGCTTGGCAGCTCTCTCATCCCATTTAAGCACTATTGAGCCAACTTCAAAATGGGGATTTGAAGTCTTCTTGTCAAAATAGTCCTTGATTATTTTCTAGTGTTTCATTAGTGACTCATGTGCTTTTTCTCTTTTTTCTTGCACCTCCAGCAATTCAGCAAGTCTGACTTGCATTGGGCCATTTTCCTCAATCTCAATTTGTTTCAATAATTGCAGAGCAGGAACCTCTAGGCTTAGTGGCATTACAACTGGCTTACCATAGACCAAATCATATGGGGACATCTTTGTCACCTGCTTAGGTGTAATTCTATCAGCCCATAGTGTAGTATTGAGCAATTTGTGCCACTCTCTTTGATAATTGGTTCCAATCCTCTTAATGAGTCTGATTAGGTTTTTGTTAGTAGACTCTGCTAGACCATTACCCTAAGGGTAATAATTTGAAGAGGTTTTCAAATAAATTCTATACCTTACTGCAAACTCTAATATCTTCATTCCCAAAAATGCCTTAGCATTATCTGATATGATGGTACGAGGAGGGCCAAAACGAGCAGTAATGGTTTCCAGAAAGTCTAGTATTACCTTTTTTGTTGCTTCCTTGAGTGGTACTGCTTCACTCCATCTGGTAAAGTAATCAGTGGCTGTGAGGATCCATTTGTGTCCCATACTTGAAACTGGATTGATCATACCAATGAAATCAAGACCCCATTGGGAAAAGGGCTCATCTATAATTATAGGGCTTAGGGGCATTGCTGCATTTCTTCTTTTTCCTGTATAGAACTGACAAGACTGACACTCTTTAACCAGCTAATAATAGTTTGTGAATAAAGTGGGCTAGAAGTCTCCTGCTTGAGTTATTTTTATTGTAGTGGTCCTTGCTGAAAAGTGTCCCCCTAAGGCTCCATGATGCAGTTCATGTAGTATTCTTTGGGCTTCATCTTTTTCTATGCATCTTAAAAGTATGCCATCAGTATTTCTTCTAAAAAGAACATGGTCAATTAATACAAAGTAGGACCCTTGCTGTCTATAATACCTTCTCTTATCATGAGAGAGCCCATTTGGGAAAATCCCATGTTTCATAAATTGAATCCTATTTGTGACCCAGGAATTCTAATCTATCTCTTGGATTCTCAACACATTCTCACTTTCTGTTTCTTTAGTCACTGTTCTCTCCATGTCTTGGGCCATATATTGGCACAATCCTTTGCCTCTTACTAGTTTAGTGGGTCTGACCTCCACATCATATTCAAGAATCTTTATTATCTAGTTTGCCCTTTTCTCAGTGATCTCTCCCTCCATAATGTATTCTCTTACACTAGGGTGAGCCACTAATATCAAAATTTTATTTCCTGTTACCATGTGTCTAAATTTCCTAAGGGCTTTGACCATGGCATATGCCTTTTTCTCCACAAAATTATTTCTGGCCTCATATTCCCTGAGTGTTCTAGAGAAAAAGGCTATTGGGTTCTCTCCTTCTTGTTGGTCGTCTTTCTGAGTCAAAACAGCAGCAACACTGAATTCACCTCCATACACATACATTATAAAAGACTTAGAAAAATCTGGGTTTCTAAGTACTAGGGCTGTTGAAATGGCTTTCTTGATTTCCTCAAAAGCCTATCTCCCTTCTGTAGTCCACTTGAAAACTAGGTCCTTCTTTAGCAACAGTGTCATGGGTCTAATTAGACCTACAAAATCAGATATGAACTGACTGACAAAATTGATCTTTCCTAGGAAAGACTGAACTGCTTTCTTATTGATTGGTAGAGACAAGTTCTTTATGGCAGTGACTCTTTCTAGATCAATAGAGACTCCATCCTTTGACACTATATGTCCCAATAGTTTTCCTTGAGGTACTACAAAGATGCACTTCTTGGGGTTGAGGGATATTCTGAACTCTTGACACTTTTTAAAGACAACCTCCAAATGATCAAAATGATCAACAACATTTTTAGAGAAAATAGTGAGGTCATCAAGATAAATCAGGATGATTTTGTTTATTAATTCTCCAAATGCTACATCCATTGCTCTTTGAAAAGTGGCTCTAGCATTTGAAAGGCCAAAAGGCATCTTAGCATATGCAAATGTTTCCCATTTAGTAGTGAATGCAGTCTTATGCTGGTCTTCATCAGCCAACCAAATCTGATTATACCCAGAGAAACCATCCAGCAAGGAAAATCTCTCTGATCCAGCCACAGTCTGTAAAATTTGTTCCATAGAGGGCAAGGGGTAGTGATCTTTCAAGGATGCTCTATTTAGATGTCTGAAATCTACACAGAGTCTTATGTCACCATTCTTTTTCCTGACTGAGACTAGATTGGATACCCAAGTTGAGTGTTTGATTGGAAAAATTATTTTTGATTCTAAGAGCTTCTACAACTCATCCACCATTAGAGGTTCAATCCTTGGATTCATTGGCCTTTGCTTCTGTTTGACTGGTTTAGATCCTTCAGCTAGCTCTATTGTGTGCTGAATGATATTTCTGTTATAGCCATGAAGGTCTTCATAGGTCCAGGCAATCACTCTGTCATATCTTTCACACAAGTCAATTAGTCTTTCTTTTTCTTCTGGGGTTGTGGAATTTCCAATTTTCAACTTCCTTCCTTCACTAACTTGGATTTCAAAATAATCTGCTTTATCTACTTGAAGCCTCTTTTTCTCTAGGCTTACATCCTCTGGGTCAAATAAGTTTTCTAAGGTAATCAGTCCTTTAGGGAGCTTATTGGACTTCAATTGAATACTTTGGTCACCATATGCTTCTTCAATCCTAGGGTGTAATTGATCAGCAAATTCTCCTGATTGTTGCAAAAATGAGAGGACTTGGAAATCATTTTCAAAAACTTGCCAATTTTGGTCATTGTCTAGGATAGTTGTCCTCAATATAACTTTGACTGACTCATTATTTACCAGTAAATTAGTTGTTAGATCAAACTGTGAACCAACCTGTGCCATTCTATCTACCTCAGAATTTTGGGCTCTAGGAACTACTTCAATAATGAAAGCTTCAAAATCATCTATTAAATCCCAAATCCTATGTCTATATGATCTCATCCTTACATTTTTGGCTAATGCCTTTTCTCTGATTTGTTTCACTACTAGTTCTGAATCTCCTTTTACTATCAGATTCTTTAGTCCCTTTTACTTGGCTAACATGAGTCCATGCACTAAGGATTCATACTCAGCTTCATTATTGGTACAGGCAAATTGAAAATGGATGGCTCTTAAAATTTTATCACCATTTGGGGCAGTAAGGCACATTCCTACTCTAGCTCCATTCTTACTTTTAGGTCCATCAAAATTAAGAGTCCTTTTCAGGTTCTTGGATCAGTGATGTTTCTTCCTTTAAAACATTTGGGATTTCATGGTCTTCATCAAATATGACATAAGTGCCTAGACCAGTAGAGTCATAATTCCATAGGGGTCAATTTGCATCATAGTCAACAACTGATTATTCTCTTCCTCCTGTTGGTCATGTTCAGTCCAGTCACCTATCTCTTCAACAAAGATTCTTTCATCTTTATTCAACATAGCATAGGCTACCTCTAATTTTGGGGTTGGTTCATTTGTGATATGGTCTTTTGACAATGGCCCAGACAGCATCTTCATCTTTGTCCCATACTTGGTTCTTAGAATAAGATGTGACCAATCCATTGACATGTAACCTCCTATCTTGGCTGTAAAATCTCTAGATAGACATAGACCAAATAAAGGAGGAATATCTATGACTACCACATCCTGATTCACAATTATATTTGGGCAAGTATATAATTGCAATGGGAGTTGTTTAATTTTTCCTATTGTTTGCACTGATTTCCCATCCAACTGCATAACTCCTCTTGTAAGTGGCTCATATTTTATCTTCAAAGCATCTGCTATTTGCTTTGGCATTATTGTAGTACTAGCCCCAGAGTCTATCATTGCATTATGTAACAGTTTCTTCCCAACTATTAGAGTTAAATAAAAAGGATCTGGTTTAGATTTACCTACTTCAGATGCATTATTCAACAGGGCTGCTGTCTGCAGAGGTACAGTATCTTTGAGCTGTAGTTTTTCTTTATCAGCGGGTCCTCCTTTGGCACCAGTATGTTTAGGCACCTCTTGGCCCTACAGAGTTTCTTGCAACAGTGTCTTCTACTCAGGAATAGCTAGCATGTCCCAGATTGATACATGTGCTGGGGTACTTTTTAGCTAATCCACTATATTGATAGGTCCTAATGCCTGGGCCTTTGAGTAATAAGGGTACCTTGCCTTTTCTTGAACTTGACCTAAGGCTACTTGATTCTGCATAGGCTGGGGTATTTCTTGTCTAGAAACTGTGTTCTGATGACCTTGAAAAGGGGGAGCTCCCATGATCTCATTATTAGTGATTTCAGGTTGTTCCATCATTCTCCTCTTTGCTCTGGTATAGTAATCTGATTGTACTAATGGCTTCTTGGAAGTAGATGTTTCATTCAAGAACACTGACTCTTCATCTTTAATCCATGAAAATAAAGCATGTTCAGGGGCTATTTCCTCTTCTTGTTGTAAGGACATTCCTTGCATCTGGGCCACCAGGACTACATTTTGTACACCAGGAGATTGATATTGTGGGGTATTAGAAGTTACAAATTGTCCTTCTAAACCTCTCTATTCTACTATATTCTGCTATAAATTTCCTCTGGGGCAGTCTTTAGGCATATGGGCGTTGTTGCAAGGAAAACACCAAGCATTAGTACTATTTACAAAATTATTTTGCCCTGGGACAATTTCCCTATTGGGATTAGGAGGGACAGTCTGTAGAGGTGTAGGGACTGTGACTAACTAGTTTGATGGCTGAGGGTTAGCTTGCCTTTGAGGGCCTTGATACTGATTTGGCTGAAAGGGAGGTCTATTTCCTTGGTATCCTTGATATTGGGGTTTTGGATAAGGATTATGTTGTCTCTTCAAATTGATTATCTCATTTGAGAAGGTTCTTAAGATGTTCTTGACATCATCCACTTTAGATGATTGAATAGGGGTAGTTACTTTAGCAGGTTGCTGAGGAAAAGAATACATAGACACAGGTGAGGTTATAGGATTAGGGACTTCTGTTGGCAAGAGACACTATATGGATTCATGGTTGTTGTCATTGATGGCAACAAAGGTCATCCCACATATCCGCAAGACATGATATGTCTCTACCGGAAGTCAGAATAAAGAATGTTGTGGTCCGGTGAAGAAGAACAGAGCATGTGGCAAGGTCCGACAGATTGGTCCGGACCTCTCAGAGGAAGTGTCTTGGTGCAGTGCGGATTTGGGGAAGTCAAGAGGACTACCTTGAGTGGTATATTCCAAGGATTTAGCCTCCGGTGATGGACAAGGAAAAAGATATGAATGGTTGAGTACCGGATTCCTGAGAGACAGTGAAAACAGAGGAAGAACTGACTGGCAGAGTATCAGACTGCTTTCCGGATGGGTTACTATTGATGACAGAGGTTGTGAAGGCATGAATCATGTTTGGCCAACATGATTAATGATATCTACAAGTATATGCTTGATCCGCATTGCTTGGTGAGGAAGGATTCAGCCGACAGAATGAAAGTTTATAAGAAACTAGACTGTTCCGGATGCCGACTAGAAAGGTGATGAAATTACTTGTGCGGATATATATAGAGGATGGATTTAGTTGTGAAGGCGAAGTTGTTGTGGAGAGATATGCGAATAAGTCCAGATAAAGAGCAGAGGTAGCAAAAAGGATCCGGTATGTGAAAGATAGCAGAATAAAGAACAGAGGAAAGATGAAGTGTAGCAGATCAGTGTACTGAGCCTAACCGGAACTGAACTCCAGCATATGCAGATGCTTCCAATCAGTTCAAGACTGTGATTCTCATCACTTTGTAGACAGTGTGTCTTCTTGTAGGCAGTGGGCCTCTTGTGAGCAGTGTGCTCGGGCAGTGAGCCCTAATTGGCAAGTGCCATCTTTGTAATTTCCTATTCTTCTAACAGAGAATAATTTTGGGTTAATCACCCCGTGGTTTTCTCCCTTAACAGGGTTTCCACGTCAAAAATACTGTGTCATGTGTTTCTTGTTTTATGGTTAATGTTTTATGTTTGATTTTATGCTGCATCAATTAAAAGGAAAGTTCAATAAAGGAAACAATTAGGATAACTGATTCACCCCCCCCTCTCAGTTATCAACAATTGGTATCAGAGCCAAGTTCCTCCTAATAGAGCCTAACAGCTTGAGGAAGATCTGGGATTTCAAATGGATGCATATGGTTTAAGGGAGCAACTCAAGACTGCTCTTGAGGATCTTGAACAGTCGAATTCTGAAGTCAGTGAATTAAAGGAAAGACTCAAACAGGCTGATGAATTCATGAGAGAATTAAAAGACAAATTAAGTCTCTCTATGAAAAAGAGAAAGGAGCTGCTTCAACAGTTGGCAAGACAAAGTGAAGAAAGCAATACAAATGAAGAATTGACTGAGCAAACCAAGTTATGTGAAAAGTTATCAAAAGAAGTCATTATGTTAAGACATGAAATGGAATCAGGAACTATAAAGTTTACTCAAGAGATTGAAGAAAAAAGAAAGGCTGAAGACAATCTAAGACAATCTCTTAAAGAAAAATCAGAAGAATGCCACCAGATGGACAGGATTATCAGACATCTTGAATCTGATCTTGAAGATGCCAAAGATAATGAAGGAAAACTTGAGGATCAAATTGCCTCTCTCAAAAGAGACCTTCAAACAGCAAATGAATATAAAGAAAAATTCAAGATAAGTTCTGCTCAACTTGAAGTTCTTCTTGGAAGTCAAAAGAGGACAGATGACAAGTATGGTTTGGGATATGAGAAAGGAGAAAGCTCCGGATCCGGTCAGAAGAATCTTGGATCAGAAAATCCAAGAAGCAGGCCTAGAAGACCTCCGGTAAGACAGCCAAATGCTCAAAGATATCCATCCTTCAATGGATACTGCCACAGCTGCAACCACTTTGGTCACAAAGCTAATCAGTGCAGAATGAGAATGAATCAGATTAATTCATCCTTCTCCGGACAGTGCTTCAACTGCAAAAGGTATGGACACAAATCCCATGAATGCAGAAGTATACAAGTAAACAAATCATTCAAAGGTAGATGCTTCACATGCAATAGAGTAGGTCATATGGCTAATCAATGCAGATCAAGAGGATATCAGTCAAATATGCGAAGAAATGTTATTTGCCAAATCTGCAATAGGTCCGGTCATAATGCTAAAGTTTGCAGAAACAAGAATCAGGACAAAAGAGGTCCGGTGTATAATCAGAATCAAGACAAGGGTAAACAAAAGATGAATGCGGATGAGGTTAGGAATCAGATGAGCAAGATCTGGGTGAAGAAAAGTTCAGAGAATGTAGAGGTTGGATCCGCACCAGACTCTGGTGCTGATATTTCTTCCGGAAATTAAAAAGTGAGCTCAGGCTCAGGGGGAGACTCAAAGAAAATCTTGTTCCCCCAGCCAAACAAGTGGTACCGGATGTGGCACAAGATGCGGACCAAAGGGTTTGTAGATATGAGTCTTGAGATACTTCAGTCAAGTTTTCAGAGGTCCGCATGAAGTTATGAAGAAGCTGTGATCGATCAAATAAGACCTGTTCAGGGAGATGCTCCGGTATGATAGAGGATTACAAAAAGGTCCGGAAAGATCCGGAAATGCACTATCTTGTTCTGCGGATTGAACAGAGTGTTTGGGATGCTCTTGTAATATGTTACCTCGATTTATTCATGATTGAAAGATCCGGATGATATCCTCAGATCAGAACCAATTCGGGATACTCCAAAACCGGAATGATGTAGGTGAAGCATTTATTGCAGACAGATATTAGGGTTCGCGGAGCAATTTAAGGGATTTCTCAAAGGTCATTTGCTCATTCTGCACTCGAGAAGAAGCGAAAAGTGGAGCTCTGCAACAAGGTTCATCAAGCACCAAGGATCTCCTGCCGAAGCTATTGCATAAAGAAATCAATCCAACCACTCCGTGCAAACTGAAGGCGCATAAGGTATTCTCCGTTTTTCATTACCTCACTGCAAATCTTTGAAGAATGGCTACTCCAAACATAGTTAAGATCTCTGATAGACCTCGCCCCTCATTCAAGAAACATCCCTACAAATCATTAGAGGTAGACCCACTAGGAGCCTTCTCTAGTGTTCCCCACGGAGTTTTACACACCGAAGACATTAGGGTTTACATACATGCAAACATTGAGGAATTTGGGGAATTCAAATTAAGAGACCTCTATCACAAGCAGCTGATTGACAATGCTTTTGAGCTTAAAACAGAGTATAAGGATATTCAGAAGAAATAATTTGAGCAATTTATTCATTTCCCCTGTTTTGAAGAGGATGAATGGGTCTGGTATGTACTGAGCAGGATACATGACAACTTTCTATGGCTAGATAGACCCTGCAAGATCACAAAAGAGGCAATTAGAGCAGTAACTGGCCTATACTCTTCCGGAGGAGTACCTATCCTCAAATCTGTCAAGAACAACATTGTAACTGAGGCCACCGGATCAAAATTTGACAAAAGGGCAATGACCATTGAAGACATCTCCCATCCGGATATCAAATATGCATCAATGATAATAGGATACAAGATCTACCACTCCAGCAGGGAGAATTCTGTATCCGGAACTGCAGTATACACTGCCTATGAGATGCTAAGAAAGAATGCAGAGTATGATCTCTGCGAACTACTGCTAAGCCAATTAATGGAAAATATACAGAAAATCAAGAAGGATAAGAAGAATTCCTTTAAGTATGGTACTCTGATTGTATGTCTATTCTTCTACTTCATGAATGAGCTACCCGGAACAAGTGGATGGGTATGGCAGAATGACAAACCTGTTGCAGTCCAGATAAGAGACTATTTGCATGGACTTGGGGATGCAAAAGCGAGAAATACAGCTCTATGGGGATACTTCAAAAACTTTCAGAGCATGATGCAAGCAAGAGAGAGAATTCCCCAGTCTCTCATTGAGAAATACAAGGACTCAGTGTGCTTTATGGTTGACACTGATCAGTGCCTAATGGAGGCAGTGGAGCCAAGGACTGTCTGGATCATGCCCATGGGGTATGAAGTTGATGAACAGATAGTGGAGCTGCATGTTCAACACATGCTAAGTCAGCCCAAAGATCCTAAGGCAGAAAGGTTTGGAACCTTTGAGGAGCTGAGTGTAAAAATACATGTAGAACTCAGGGAACCTGAGATTAAAAGAAAGGTAAGAAAAGAAGTAGAGCACATTGCTCAAGGCCTAGGTATCTCAAAGG
The DNA here is from genome assembly GCA_027924645.1 of Cunninghamia lanceolata. Classification (NCBI taxonomy): domain Eukaryota; kingdom Viridiplantae; phylum Streptophyta; class Pinopsida; order Cupressales; family Cupressaceae; genus Cunninghamia; species Cunninghamia lanceolata. Next base: position 5,255,642 of record BSBN01000703.1, on the reverse strand, counting down.
AGGCACTTGATGCCAGCCGGGAAAAGAGGAGGAAGGCCGAGGAAGAAGAGAAAAGCAAAGAAAGTGCTCCGGTTGAAACTCCCACCCGGACCAGATCATCAAAGAGACCTGCACCTTCCACAACCAAAAGTTCAAAACCGGAAGTCCAGGCATCCGGTAAGAGATCAAAGGCAAAAGCCACAAGGGCTTATGGAAGCCAAAAGGATGAAGAGGAAACAGAATCAGATGAGGGAGTAAGAGAAGTAAAGAAACAGAAAAAGAAAGGATCCGGTAAGCCCTCCACAGGCCAAGACAAGGAGGAAATGGCAGAGGTAACTGTTGAAAAGCCCACTCTGTCACTAGAGAGCATAATCAAGTCGGTCACGGTGGATGGAAACCTTCAACCAATGACTGAATCATATGATGACTTCAGTGAGGCCGACCAAAAGACTCTGCAGGAGGCCACAGTAAAATATCTTAACATATATAATAAGGCTTTCATTGAAATAATATCTCTTATTCCTAAAAGCCTAGAAAAGGAAATGGAAGTGAGAAAGAATAATGCTCATGCTAAAGATCTTGAGATCCGGGAGCAGATAGCTATTCAGCTATATCCTCAAATTGATCCCAAGACCATGAACATTATCTTCAAAGACTGCAAAGATGAGTTCAGAAGCAAAGCCAGGATGAATCAACTCATGCTTGGCGAGACTGACAAAGTGGCCCAAGAAACAGAAGAGATCCTCCGGAAGGCCTTCAAAAGGTTCAATCTTCCGGTTGTAGAGGATTTAGGTACAGAAACAGCTGAGGACTTGGGACCCTCTGCTCCAGAAGAAGTGGCTCATGAACAAACTAGCATCTCTCCTCCGGTTTCCCCTACAGTCTCCGGATCCAAAGAAGAAGAGCAACTACAGGAGAAGGAAGCAGTGGTGAAAGACAAAGAGGTTGACAGTTCTAAGACTGCAGAAGAAAAGAAACATCTGTCTCCGGCAAGAGACACTGCACAAACTGTTCAACAATTTTTGAGTAAAGAAACTCTAGAGATTGATGAACCGGAGCTTCTAAAAGGTCCATTTGATTTTGACTCTCTCTCTCCGGTACAAACAATGAAGATAGCTTCATTTGCAAATGCCAAGGCAAATGAAAAGCTCCTGAAGTCTCATATGGAAGACTGTGAGTTGATAGAGGCTGCTTCCGGAATACTTGTAAAGATCATGCCATCAATCCAGATAGATCCGACAGCCTCCACTTCCGGTAATCTAAAAACCTTAGTCAGCAGTGTTGATACACATTTTGATTCTTTAGAAAAATCAGCTGAAGAAAAGGTCCGGAAGGAATTTTTGGATAAAAGATTTTCAGAGATATTAGAATTAATCTCTAAAGATAGGAAGATTGTAAGCATTGGAATAAAGAGCTTAGAGAATGCTCTTAAGGATGGCGGTGACATCTATAAATTTTGTATATCCTGGTCAAAGGCAACAGCAGCATTTGACAAGAAAATAAAAGAGGAACAGGATAAGCTACAAAGCTTATCTCAAAGTTTTGATCCTCTCTCTTCCTCTATAATAAATCAAGAATGTCAGACCATTGCAGTCTTGAATGAAATAAAAAATCTTGAGAAGGAAAGGAAGAACATCACTAACCGGATGGGAGAACTTAGAAGGATTATAATCCCTAAGTTGGAAACCATGCATGAGGCCATCAGTGATGCTCAGACCACCGCCCAAACAAAAGATCCGACAGATCTCAAGCGGGCAGAAGCGTTTGCATTTTTGCTAAGTGGTCACATTTCAATTTTGGATAGAATGAAGCAAAGTTGGGCTACAGAAATGATCCAATTGCAGACATCCTTTGCAGACATTCTTCAATATATGTGAGTATGTAAATATGCGGCTAAGTATAAGAAAATTTTGAAAATTTTGATATGCGGACCCTACCCTTTGCCATTGATGTCAAAGGGGGAGTGAGGAGCAGTGAAAAATGAGAAATCCAACTAAGGGGGAGTTTCGGAAATTGTATATAAAGACAGAGCATCAGCAAAGGGGGAGCATAGTGAAAACACTTAGTCATTTTTCACTAAGTGTTGCCATCAATGCCAAAGGGGGAGATTGTTGGCAAGAGACACTATATGGATTCATGGTTGTTGTCATTGATGGCAACAAAGGTCATCCCACATATCCGCAAGACATGATATGTCTCTACTGGAAGTCAGAATAAAGAATGTTGTGGTCCGGTGAAGAAGAACAGAGCATGTGGCAAGGTCCGATAGATTGGTCCGGACCTCTCAGAGGAAGTGTCTTGGTGCAGTGCGGATTTGGGGAAGTCAAGAGGACTACCTTGAGTGGTATATTCCAAGGATTTAGCCTCCGGTGATGGACAAGGAAAAAGATATGAATGGTTGAGTACCGGATTCCTGAGAGACAGTGAAAACAGAGGAAGAACTGACTGGCAGAGTATCAGACTGCTTTCCGGATGGGTTACTATTGATGACAGAGGTTGTGAAGGCATGAATCATGTTTGGCCGACATGATTAATGATATCTACAAGTATATGCTTGATCTGCATTGCTTGGTGAGGAAGGATTCAGCCGACAGAATGAAAGTTTATAAGAAACTAGACTGTTCCGGATGCCGACTAGAAAGGTGATGAAATTACTTGTGCGGATATATATAGAGGATGGATTTAGTTGTGAAGGCGAAGTTGTTGTGGAGAGATATGCGAATAAGTCCAGATAAAGAGCAGAGGTAGCAAAAAGGATCCGGTATGTGAAAGATAGCAGAATAAAGAACAGAGGAAAGATGAAGTGCAGCAGATCAGTGTACTGAGCCTAACCGGAACTGAACTCCAGCATATGTAGATGCTTCCAATCAGTTCAAGACTGTGATTCTCATCACTTTGTAGACAGTGTGTCTTCTTGTAGGCAGTGGGCCTCTTGTGAGCAGTGTGCTCGGGCAGTGAGCCCTAATTGGCAAGTGCCATCTTTGTAATTTCCTATTCTTCTAACAGAGAATAATTTTGGGTTAATCACCCCGTGGTTTTCTCCCTTAACAGGGTTTCCACGTCAAAAATACTGTGTCATGTGTTTCTTGTTTTATGGTTAATGTTTTATGTTTGATTTTATGCTGCATCAATTAAAAGGAAAGTTCAATAAAGGAAACAATTAGGATAACTGATTCACCCCCCCCTCTCAGTTATCAACAACTTCTTGAGGTAGTGGTAAGGTAATTTCTGGAAACATGGGCATAGGAGGCCTTGGGGGCAACTTTCCAGCATCTATTAAGTTATTTTCTGGTAGTGTCTGACCTCTAAGGGACTGAATCATTACTAAGATATCTGAGTTTAGAGCCTTAAGATAAAACACAATAGCCATACCTGGTAATGGTCTTGCTATAGCAGGAATCCTCTCCCAAGTCTTTTGAAACCTCGAATTGAAATCAGTCATAGCTTCTTGTGGTGCCCTTTTGATGGTGATCAATTGTTGTAGCAAAGAAGATTTATCACCTTTCTCTTTGAATCTCTCAAAGAAGGCATCACCAAGCTGATCCCATGTAGAGATTGTGTTTGGGGTTAAAGATCTATACCAATCCAGAGCCTTCCCTTTGAATGAAGCTGCCAACAACCTTATAGCTACATTCTGTTGAGTGGTCACATGCACTACACAAACATCAGACACATCCCGCAGATGCTCTTCAGGAGTCTTGAAATCTTCCCCACTGAACTTAGGCAGAGCCTTCAGAGCATTGGCTAGGATAGGATCCCAAGTGGCTGGTGGTATTGGGAGAATCAAAGGACTGCCAGTATTCCAATTTGCATAATTTCTTGGGGCTATAGGTGCTCCCATGTTTGCTCTTGGTGCTGCTGCAAACTGATTTACTGTTCTCCTTGGATTAGCTACCGATGGTGGCAAAATAATACCTGGATTAATAGAAGATCAAGCTCTTGTTACAAGTCCACAGCTCTGACTCCCTGTAGCTCTCTAGTCCATACAATCCTGACAGAAACTTCAAGAAATTGTCCCACTAGGTGTGCCAAAAACTGTTGATGTGTAAAATTGTGTGGGTTCCAACACCAACATGGGAAGTTTCAGGAATGTGGGACTTGCTCCCTAAAACAACCTCCAGATTTTAAAGAAGCTAGCTCTTCTTTAGCTTGTATGGGTTTTGGGAAAAGGGTAGAAATTAACAGAATTAAAGATAAGATGAAAGCCAATCTATCTATGGCGATGCGCCTGAATAATAAGTATCTCTCCAACTAGACGCAGTGAAACTATCCTCAAGATTCAGTCACATTAAAGAGCAGATACTGCATGATTAACAGAAACATATATAATGAATAGAATCAAAGGTCCACGATCAGACAAATTGCAATGACACAGAAAATATCAACCAAGGCACAGAACTCTATATTTCTCATTAATTTTCAGCAACATAAGAGGCACAGCTATATGCACAATTACATTTACTTTCTGAATCACAAATAACAAAATAAAGGCAAAATGATATTCACTGGACACAACAAAAGTCTCAAACTTCTCTCTTAAAACTCTGACAAAAAAACTATCTTTGAATGAAGTCTTCTGTCTCCTTTAAATCTATGAATTGTTACATATTTATAGCATAGGAGCGACTCTAGATTGTCTACACAATCGAATCCCAATGGCCAAACCGAACTAGAGCTAACTAGAAGTTTCTGACACTTAAGATCTTTCAGATCTGCAAACAGTTACAATAACTGCAAGTCCATTAGTTGTGGCAAAATATCTGTGGCACTCCTCTTCTTATTAGGAAAAGACACTTGGCAGCTTTCGCATATTTGAGACAATAAAACCTTGTAACAGATGGCAATGTCTGCGTGCATCATTTGAAACTCTTTCATTCTTCAGAAGACACTGGAAACTGACACTTGGCGACCCCTGTGGCCCTTAGAAATTGATGCATGTCTTAATCTGCAGCTTTCATACTTTACTGTGTCTTTGTATTTGGGAGGGCTCCGCTTGTGACAGCTGGTGTGATCCGCAGCACTTACAACTTTATTACTTATGAGAAATGGGACCCACAACACTTAACGCTTGGTAGCTTTCAAAAAGGAAAATAGGGATAGGTGGCACCTTCCGCTATCACTATGAAATTGTATGTGGCACTTTCTGCATTCTTGAAACTCTTTAAGAAACTTGCATGGAAATTGACACTTGTCACCGTCTATATCGTTTGAGAAATCTTTATAAACATCAGGCAAAAGTTAGAAATCTTTTCACTTAGGCGCTGCATCCACCACGTGGTGCTTTCCGCTGCACTTGAAACTTTTTAAGAAACTTGGGCCTACCTCCAACCTTCACTAAATAGCGAAACATAAGAACCAACCCGTGGAAGCTGACACATGGCAACTTCCACTACTAGCACAAAGGACACATGGCGCCTTCCGTGCTCACACAGAAACAAGTCTTTGAAACTCAAGCGGAAACTGACACTTGGCAAGTTCTGCGGCTAGTAACTTAGAATAATGTTGAAATACCTTCCACCATGTGGCACGATCCGCGTTAAAGTTATAACATAGAAACAAAAGTGTGGCTTGAACTGAGGCTCAATACTTGGCAAGTTCTGCGGCTTTGAGACTTTGGCAAAAGAAACCCTTGTGGAAACCCTCGTGGTGATGCAAAAACTTTTACAGGAACACTTGAAGAGGCAAAAACTAAAAATTGCTATAACCCGCTGATGCACTATAACTGAAACAAAATGTAGAGTATTTAACTCTATAGTGTGCACACAAGATATTCATTAATGAAAAGTAGGGCTTTAGGAACTGACTGTGCATAGGCAATTCTAGTAGTTCACCATTTAGGGCCTGAAGAAAGTAGGAATCTCCCTCATCATTGTTGCTGATTTGATACGGGCCCATCCACAAGGGCTCAAATTTACCATGTTTGCCCTTATCCTGGTTCTTTGCATTCCAAATAAGGACCAAGTCATGTATCTAGAACTTTCTTTCTGTAGCCCTTTTATAAAATAGATATTTTACCATTTATTGTTTCTTGATGTTTGTCTTTTATGCTTCTCTTCTAATTTCATCCAGTACAACCAGTTGATCTATCCTTTCACTCATTGAATGTTTAATCTCTTCATCATTCTCTTGTATGAATTTATAAACTGGCAAGAGATTATTTACAGATAATTTAGCTGTTGTACCATATACTAGCTCAAAGGGTGACCTTCCAATTGCTTTCTTCACTGTCACTCTGTCAGCCCATAATGCCATCTTCAGCTTTAAATCCCAAGCCCTTTTGTTTTTATCTACCATCCTTTTGATGATTTTCATGAGGCTCTTGTTACTTGACTCTGCTTGACCATTTCCCTGTGGATGATATGGTGATGCATATGACAAATCAATCCCGTAATTATTGCAAAAATCAACAAACTCACCAGATCTAAAGCACATAGCATTGTCTGTGACCACTTTGACCGACACTCCAAATCTGATGACAATGTGTTCTAAAATAAAATCCATCACAACCTTGCTTGTAGCTTTCTTAGTTGGAATGGCTTCAATCCATTTTGTAAAGTAATTAGTAGCAACCAAAATTCAACTATGTCCTCCACTTGATTTTTCTGAGATTTCCCTTATGAAATCAATCCCCATTGCTGAAATGGAGCCTCCACAGTTATAGTCCTAAGGGGTAATGCACCCTCATACTTTAATTCCCGTGAGAACCTTTGACAGGGATCACATTTTCTTACCATTCTTTGTATGTCTGAGACAAGAGTTGGCCACCAATAACCTGCTCTAAGAATTTTGTGAGTTGTTTGGGCAGTATAGTGTCCACCACACACTCCTTTGTGCATATCACTTAAAATATTTTTAGCTTGATCCTCATCCATACACCTAAGTAGCACATCATCAGGATTTTTCTAATACAATTCTCCTTGAACAATGATGTGTTTGATAGCATGCAATTTTAAAGTCCTTTTTTGACTATCACTAAAATGAGAAGGACATTTTAAATTCTACAAATAATACACAATGTCCTTATACCATTCAGATTCTAACATGTTTATAACCTCATTCTGCACTAAATTTATTTGGCAGGCCTCTAGATTTGATTATGTCATCATTTTAGCCAAACCTTGTCCTCTTACCAATTTTGTGATCTAAATTTCAATGTTGAACTCTTGTAACTTGTTTATCCACCTGCATCTTCTTCCAGTCACCTCCTGCTGAGTGAAAATATCTTTAACTGTTGCATGGGGCACATATGCAACTATCTAAGAGCCCACTAAGTAGGGCCTAAAGCTCTTGGCTGCTCTAACCAATGCATATGCCTGCTTTTCCATAATATCATATTTCAACTCAGTAGCTTGCAATGACATGCTAAAGAAAGCAATAGGTTGTTCAAAACCTTCTTCATTTTTCTGCAATAAGCATGCCGCAACAGTGTGAAAAGAAGCAAATGAGAACAATTGAAATGGCTTAGAAAAATTAGGAGATCTCAATATAGGAGCCATCTTTATAGCCTCTTTGATATTCTGAAATGATTTAGTTGTTTCCCCTTCCCATTTGATAGTTGCACCCTTCTTCAACATTTTGGAAATATCCTTTGTGGTCTCTGCAAAATTGGGAATGAACCTTCTAACAAAGTTAATTTTCCCAAAGAAGGACTGAATACCTTTCACTATTTTAGGAATTTAAATTTTGTCAATTGTAGCAACCCTTTCAGGATCAATCCTAACTCCATCCTTGGAAACAATGTGTCCTAATAATTTTCCTTCCACTACCCCAAAAGCACACTTCTTTGGGTTAAGTGAAATACCATACTCCAGTGCTCTAATAAAAATCTGTTCTAAGTGCGTACAGTGTTGCTCCTCCCTTTTTTGAGTAGGCAATCAAATCATCCTTATATACAACCAAGATTGAATCAATCAATCCTGCAAAAGCAACATCCATGGCCCTCTGAAAAGTAGCACCTGCATTTGTCAATCCAAATGGCATTCTCGCATATACATAGGTCCCCCATGGAGTGGTGAAAGCAGTTTTGAATTGTTCAGACTCTTTTAGCTTCACCTGATTGTACCTAAAAATCCATCCATCATGGATAAAAGTTCACAACCTGTTACCTTTTGCAACATAGCCTCCATGTTAGGCAATGGGTAATTATCTTTCAAAGAAGATACATTCAGATTTCTAAAGTCCACACAAAGTCTTATATCACCATTTTTCTTTCTAACACGGACAAGGTTGGACACCCAAGTTGAGTGCCTGATAGGCATAATTATTCCAGCATCCCTAAGCTTCATAAGCTCTTCTTGCATTTTTGGAGCCAAAGTTGGGTTAATAAGTCTTTATTTTTGTCTGAATGGCTTAGCTTCAGGGTTCAAAGGGATTTCATGCTGGAATAGATCTTCTCTATAAGCCTTTAGATCCTCATATGACCATGCAAAGACATGCTTATGCTTTTTTAGTAATGCTATCAACATGCTCCTAACGTGTGGTTTGAGCTGTTTGCCAATGTATACCTTTTTGGGGGCATGAGATGTCCCCAAGTTTATCTCCTCCAAATCATTCTTATTTGTAGGAGATGCCTTTGTAGCAAACTGGTTTCTATTATCAAATACTCTCTCTAAGGCAACCAGCCCTCTGGGAATTTTATTTGTTTTGAGTTGAATTACCTCTTTCCCCAAAAGAGTTTCTTTTCCATCCACAACCTCTACAAAATTCTAAAAATCCATCTCCTGGTTCTCATATTCATCTATGCAATGCAGAAATCTCAACAAATCTTTATCATCATCAAACACCTGCCAGCTGCATACATTATCTGGTACTACAGGTCTAAATTTAACCTCAACATTTGTGACATCAGATAGAGTGACATCATCTGGCCTTATGGCTACATTAGCTAAAAAATCTGCCATGACATTTTTTGATCTCTCTATCCAGTTTATTGAAAAAGCATCAAACAATTCAATCGTATCCCAGACAGCATGCTTATACTGTTTCAACCTCTTATTTTTTGAAGCATACTTATCTCTAACCTGGGAAACAATTAACTCTGAATCTCCAAATACTTTTATCACCTTAATTCCATTCTTCAGAGCAACATTCAATCCTAGTAACAGAGCCTCATACTCTGCAATATTATTTGTACAGGCAAACTTCAACAAGAAAGAGAACTTTAGAAGCTTACCAGCTGGAGACAAAAACACAACTCCAGCACCAAAGTCTTCCTTTGAACAAGCTCCATTGAAATACATGGTCCATAGACCCTGTTGGTCATACTCTTGACTACAAATATTTCTCCCTTTACCTCCTTGATCATTTGAGACAACTCTAAAATTATCACAGTCAGTGTCCACAAAATAGATGTGTTCTTCTGAATCTTGATCTTTAACTATTTCAAGTGACCTTTCCTCTCTGACCAGCTTAACATCTTTGCCATTCATTGGAATCATGGCATATGATAGATCTAATTGCATACTTCCACCAATCAAGGCTGCCCATCTTCTTGACAACAGCATACCATATTAAGGCTTTATGTCAACCACTGTTATATTCATTTTGTAAGTTTTCTCTGCATATGCTACTAACCTAAAATCCACATCCTTCATGATTCCAATAACTGGCACCTCCCTAGCATCCATTGCATAGCATTTTCCACATGCCTTATCTATCTTCAATCCAGCTTGCTGCATGAGAGCCAAAGGCATGATATTTGTTGATGCTCCTGAGTCAAGCATACAATTCCTGATTGTTTTTCTATTAATAACAAGGGATACATAAAATGGCTCAACCTGTGAAGGGCACTTTGTCATTGTCACCCCTAGATATACTTCAGGAACCTCATCCTCATCAATACATAAGGCTTGTTTCTTACCTTGAGTTTCAACATTCTGATCAGCCTAACAAGCTATTCCTGAAATTAAGGACACTGTTTTATTTCTAAATTCATCCACCTTCATTAGCTCCATCAATGGAATAGAGACCTTTACCTAGGATAATACCTGAGTTATGTCAAAGGGAGCATAATTTTGTATAACAGTTGTAGCTTGAACTGTGGTTTTGTTCTTATCTTGAGCTGATCCAGCCTTGATTTTAGTGGTCTTCTAACTGTCACCCATAACCAGAGAATTTTTGTTTTGATCCTCATCTTGGGGAGCTTCATTTTCTAACCTTTGAAAATCATGACCTGCTTTCTGCTTAAAGTTTTTCTTATTATTGTTCCATTGTTTCTTATGCGGTTCAACCTCTTTATGATTGTGCACTGGTTGGCTCACAAAAGTGTTTTCTGGTTGATGTGGATTACCAACCTAAGCCTTACCTCTAAGGTTGTAATTGCTTTTGATCTGAGCTACTGCCGCAGCTGTGAGGGTTCTAATCTCTTCATCAGAAGGCCTCCTCAAGTTATTCAAAAAAATGTGAGTCCTGAGAAAAAGCATAGCTATCTTCATCATCTTCATCATAGGAAACCTGCTGGCAGACCTGGATCTCATTATCCATCCTTGCATCAACATCATGAGAAGGATACTCCATGTTTGTAGACAGCATATTGACACTATCATCCTCCATACAATGTGGCTCATTGCACTCATCACAGGCAATAGTATTATTATATAGAGACTGAGCAATCATACACTGTGACTGTGAATGAGGCATTTGACATATTATGCACCATGGGGTGTCATTAACAATATTAACAGCCTTCTTCAAAGGATCAGGAGTTTCCTTAACATTTTGAGTCCTTTGGCTAGTGTTGTTGTGTGGGAGAATGGGTCTACCATTATGCCAATTAGTGTTATATGGCATATCATGCAATGATGGCCTTTTCTCTTGCCTTTGGTATACCTGCCTGTCAGGACCTATCCCTTTTTCATTTTTAGCCAATCTATAACTTAGGTCCTTAACAACATTTGTCAATTTATCTAACTTCTCCTCAGAAGTAGATGCATTGCCTTAAATACTCTGAGATTTAGTATTTGGATTTTCCAAAATTTTTACATCATCCCTTCTGTTTGTCTTACCAGTTTTCTATTATTTTCAATATTGGTTGCAATTTTAAAAGCATCCTTGAGACTAGCAGGGCCCTTATCTCTTAATCCGTATGTTGTTTTGGCATCAAAAGCATTTATGTACAACATAATGCACATTGGTTCATTAGGTCTCATGTGATGTGGCAGTTTGTTCAACACTCTAGTCAATCTAGCATTAAAATCTACAATAGGCTCATTTGACCCCTTAGTTAATGAAAAAACTTTGATCAGTCTTGTCACCATACTATTCCTTAAAAATCCTTCTGAAATCATCCCATGATGAGACACTCTGGTCAAGTAGATTTTTGTACCATTCTCTAGCTTCATCAACTAAAGACTGCATAAACAATTTCATAAAAACATCCTGATGCTCCACCTCAAAGTTATCCATAACATTCTGAAAGGCTTTCAAATGATCCTCCCCTAATACAGTATTGTTTCTTGAAAATTTTGGCACCTGCGGCCTCACATGTTTGTCAATGGGGTTAGGGTAGCCAGGAATACCATCAAAGACAAGTTGTCTGAATCTGTCTAGCTACATAGGCTATCTACCAAACTGATTAATGTTTGCATTCCTATTTGCATTCTTATTTCTTGCATTGTTCATTGGTACCCTAACATTATTTGCATTTTGTCTCTAATTATTGTGTTAATTTTGAACTTCATTTCTCTACTGGTTTCTTAGCACATTTATATTATCAAGGGTAGGGATTGAATCATGTTGAGCAGCTCTCAGAGCTTGCACCTTTTGTCTCATGTCATCTCTATTTTTCAAAGCCTGCAAATATTCTAACTCAACCCTCAGACTCTTAATTTCTTCAGCTAATTCTTCATCTCTGGGCATAGAAGAGGATTGTCCCTTTCCATCTCAGTCATCATCATCATCCCTTGGGGATTCAACTTCTTCAAATCTGTCAGGGAGATCTAAGAAAGGGCGTTCTTGGAACACCTCTAATCTCAATCTCAAATTATCACCTTGTTGTCTTTCATATACATTTTGAATTTCAGCCTCTGTGTTTGAAAAATAAGGTTCTGTCTGCTTCGAAGATCCTAGATTATCATGGGTATTATCATTACTTCTAGGGCTGAGAGAGCCCTCTTGACCGACCTGAACAACCCCCATTTTCCTCTACATCATTTTTCTGGGTAATTCTTCAAGCAAAGGGTTACGCTGGGATCTTCTCCCCTGCATATAAATTTCACTTTTACCAGTTGGGAGATTATTTAGAGTCGCCACCTACAAGTAGGAATCAATTTTATTAGGGTTCTTACACAAAGCACTCCCCAGCGGAGTCACCCAATCTGTTGGATTTTTCCCAAACTACATGCTTTTTCCTAGTTATCCCTACAAGGTAGCCATCATTGATCAATAGGATTCTCGGGCTAGGGGCCAACAGTACAGGAGATAGACTCTATAAATATCTCATCATCTTCTTTAGGCTCTACAGAACCAAGGGGGTATTCCCTACTCAACACCCATAAAATGTGACTATGAACTGACTTGGGATGTTGACACAAAACAGATAAATCCTCTCTTATGTAGACCAAAACTGTGAAATAAGTGCAAAGGGGCTAGCTTTGGGCCTATGATTAGTTGTGAGATAGAGGATTTTGATCCTAAAACTACTTCTAAAATCCTAAAGGTTTATATTTGAAGTTTGAGTTTGTATTTTGGTATTTGGATGAAAAACTAGGACCTTGGTTGTAACCTCAATACAAGACTGGATCGGTGCCTATCTCAGGGCTCAAAGTCAATAGACATACACATGTGAATGGTTACCATAAACATATATCAATGACTAGATTTCAAGGGGATTTTTAGTGTCTGCCTTACAGATACTTCCCAAAAACCAAGTGTTTAGTCATTCCCTTGAAAATTGTAACAGTGCACCTCTGAAATTTTCCCGCTCAAAACAGCTGCAGACACAAAGGAAATCAACCCTGTTTGAGCATTTGAATCATAGCCATTGATTTTCCCTCCATTGCTGAAATCTATGGCCTCAAAACACCCAAAGAAGTCACCAACCAATGATATCGTGCCACGTCGGCACCATACACTTCTATCGCTGACTTCTCCGCCACTTATTTTGCCATTTTCGCCATGTATATGCATATTCAAATGCATATACATACAACTGTTTAACATACAGGGCAGACCTCAAATTGTTATAGAACAGATTGAAAATGCATTTGGGTCCCACCATGTACATTCCTCTTTGTATGTCTCCTTTGTATACTGCAGATACAAACACAATATACATTCTGCAGATTTCAAATTTTTATGAAGCATTTTGAAATCGCTTTGAAATCCAGCTTGTATCTCACTCCCTTTGTATATCAGCATGCATATACCATATACATGCAAGCTGCGGATGCCAGATTTTATTCATTGCATTTGATTTTCAATCAGGTCTGGATTGTTTGTCCTCTTTTGTACAAAACCAATGTATGTCGCATATTCAATGCAAACATACAATCAAAACATACAAACAAATAGCGGACTTCACCTTTTATCAACTGGAATGGATACGCTCTTCAGATCCGGCTTGTATCTTTGCGAATGCATATTTGATTGTATGTGTGAACATACAATCGCAAAAATATACAATCGGTAGGCCTCACCTTATGTTTCTCTTGCCTTGTATGTTGATGAACATTCAAAACCCCTTGTATCTTTTACTTTGCATGTAGCAAATGTATATTGCATATACATTCCACCTTGTATGTGAGGCAAACCCCACCAAATGTAACTCCAGCACTGTAGCAAATGCATGTTGGCACCTTTGTATGTAGCTGTTGCACGTTCAAACATACAACACAAATATACATGCAAACCTGATATACAAGAAGAGAATATTCTTGGAATCCTACAAAAGATTCCTATATGTATATGCACTTTTTTAAGCCCGATATGCAATTGGAAATGTATACAACTGATTTATTCCATTTTTTGAAGGCCGATTGAGATTTTTGACCCGCCAATGCATATTTGACCTGCATGTATATACAAACAACCCTGCATATACAAAGACATATGTATACAACAGTGTTCACTGCTACATAGAGTGATTTTGAAACTTAGCATCTTTTTCTCAGGCGTGATAGGAAGAGGTAGTAAAACAATGCACAAGGGTCGGGGAAAAATAACCTAAGGCATCAAGGGTTTGACAAATAAAAATATAGGCTTGCAGACTCAATTCAGAACCCTAACCCTAGGTGAGCACCACCATTGGCTCTGATTGGGGACGTGCAGGCGTAAGACTATAGCAAGAACTAGACAATCCCAGGGCAGACCAGGCAAAACTCAAAACTCAAAACATGACCGACTATACAAGGCATGTACAAACTATTTACGCTTAATTTACAGTGTGCACACAAGATATTCATTTATGAAAAGTAGGGCTTCAGGAACTGACCGTGCACAGGCAATTCTAGTAGTTCACCATTTAGGGCATGAAGAAAGTAGGAATCTCCCCCATGAGTGTTGCTGATTTGATACAGGCCCATCCACAAGGGCTCAAATTTACCATGTTTGCCCTTATCCTGGTTCTTTGCATTCCAAATAAGGACCAAGTCATGTATCTGGAACTTTCTTTCTGTAGCCCTTTTATCAAACATATATTTTACCTTTTATTGTTTCTTGATGTTTGTCTTTTGTGCTTCTCTTCTGATTTCATCCAGTACAACCAGTTGATCTATCCTTTCACTTATTGAATGTTCAATCTCTTCATCATTCTCTTGTATGAATTTATAAACTGGCAAGAGATTATTTACAGGTAATTTAGTTGTTGTACCATATACTAGCTCAAAGGGTGACCTTCCAATTGCTTTCTTCACTGTCACTCTGTCAGCCCATAATGCCATCTTCAACTTTAAATCCCAAGCCCTTTTGTTTTTATCTACCATCCTTTTGATGATTTTCATGAGGCTCTTGTTACTTGACTCTACTTGACCATTTCCCTGTGGATGATATGGTGATGCATATGACAAATCAATCTTGTAATTGTTGCAAAAATCAACAAACTCACCAGATCTGAAGCACATAGCATTGTCTGTGACCACTTTGACCGGTACTCCAAATCTTATGACAATGTGTTCTAAAATAAAATCCATCACCACCTTTCTTGTAGCTTTCTTATTTGGAATGGCTTCAATCCATTTTGTAAAGTAATCAGTAGCAACCAAAATCCAACTATGTCCTCCACTTGATTTTTCTGAGATTTCCCCTATGAAATCAATACCCCCCTTGGTTCTGCAAAGCTTAAAGAAGAAGAGGAGATATTTATAGAGTCTATCTCTTGTACTGTTGGCCCCTGTCCTGGGAATCCTATTGATCAATGATGGCTACCTTGTAGGGATAACTAGTAAAAAACATCTAGTTTGAGAAAAATCCAACACTCCCCATGGCTTTTATCCTTGTGACAAGTTCATCAACCCTTTGCATAAAGGCTGATACATTTTCATTTTCATTCATTTTCAAACTTTCATATTTCACTTTTAGACTTTGTAGCTTGGCTTCCTTCACAGAATCATCTCCTTCATACAGATTTTTCAACTTTTCCAATACCTCATTTGTAGTTAGTATTGAGTTGGTTGATGAACTTAGCAGAGCATCTTTTGCCTTGACATCATTCTCATAATCTTTGAATTCATCTTCAGTCGTCAGACCATCTGGAGGCATGGTGTATTTTGTTTCTGCATATCTCCATACTTTGTAGCCAAGACAAAGAAGATGGCTTTTCATTCGTGCCTTCCAGAGAGCATAATTCATTCCATCAAAATTCAGTGCTTCCTTCTTGTAAGACATTTTGGATCTTCCTCAAGATGTTAAACTTTCTTCTAAGGAATCTAGCTCTGATACCAATTGTTGATATGCCTCAGACAACTGAGAGGGGGGAGTGAATTAGTTGTCTCTAAAACTTAAACACTTTTGCAATTAAACATCAATCACTTATCCACAATTATTATGATTTAACAATGAATGCATGAAACCAGAAACTTAACCATAGATACAACATCAAACACAAGAGACACCAGATTTTACGTGGAAAACCCCAAGGTGGGGAAAAACCACGGAGAGGATTAGCTCTTAATATATATTGCAATCTTGAAATAATGATGTTTAGGCTTGGTCACTCCATAGGCCTAACATACTGACTCACTGCCATGAAGAACAACTATGTCTAGCAGATTCACTGCCTCAACCCTAAACCTAGCAAGATTACAATAAGGGTTGTTAAACCCTACTGGTGGCTCACTGCCAAACTTACTACCTCGATCAACACCTTTTAATGTCTTTGATTGAGGTACAATAATTCCTCTGCTCCGCTATGCCTCTACTTTGCTCTGCCTCTTCTCTACTCTGCCTCTTCTTTGCTCTGCCTTTTGGATCTTTCTTATTATCTTTCCATTTTCACTCAAGGACACCTTTTCCATGAATCAACTACAAGTATTTATACACTTCATCAACCTTTGAATGATCATCAAGGTCAACATCACAATCATCAACCATTGGAACAATCTCCAAGGTCGGCATTACAAACATTTACAAAATAGTTCCTAACCTATTACAATATTATGCAAAGGAAATGAAATGTGGATCACACCATGCCTTAGTTGGGACTCAAACATGATCTTCCACACCACAACACGCTTCCACAATCTTCCAGAGATCTCCACAATCACTGGTATTAACCAGGTCGGCCAAAACTGGTTACACATTACACTATCTGGGAACAATCTTCGAACACGATCTCAAATCCTTAACACAGACCAATATCAAGATAGTAACATGATCAAGAGACATCCACAAGCACATTACAATCATCAGGAGCAACCACATGAACCTTAACCACTTTATCCATAGGAATCTTCTCACCGGAACAAATGAACTTCACTGTCTTCAACTGTCATAAAAGAAAGATAGCCTGCGGACCACCAAAACATGAACCAATGCAATTGTAGGCACTTATCATCATCCCATACGTCACTTTAGAACCGCAGAGAAAAATACTTTATTGCAGAGGAATGCAAATCATAATACTTTCTCCCTGTCACCAGAGAATAATCAAAATGAGTAGGCTTTATTCTGGTGAATGCAACTTTCTCACAACTTCACATCGGAGGCTCAAACTTAGGATTTAGCATCTTCGGACATCCCTCTGAACAATTCCACTCTGTAGACCTAGATCTATAAGCAGAAGGAAATGCAAAGCAATCTACCGGATTGTTCTTCAGCATACAACTCACTGTCTACACTACACTCCACTGTAACTCACTTGATTCTTCTAGAGAGGCATATTTTCTCAATATCCTCAACACATAAGGCTTCTAAACAAGTAATATAATATGACACAATTGACACTAATAACAACAAAGATATGTTGACATCAATGACAACACCAATTAGGCACATACTTGCAACAGTTTTCTATTGAAGGGGCCTTACGTTGCTCTGCTTTCAAGAACTGATGTCTGAACATATGTATTTCCTCCTACTTTCTACAAATCTCTTCACAAACAAGGTTAGTCCTACTATATTCAAAAGATGATGAGGATATTTTATAATTTTGATCAATTCTTCTGATCATCAACTATCATGGATTATATTTCCCTTCTGCACTATGAATTCATTTAAATAATGTGCCTACAAGAAGATATTTGCATGATCATTACTGAGATTTATATGTATTTGCATGATATTTTTCAGTTATACATGCTAATTAGCTCAAATATGCTATGAATATTCAGTTTACTTTAGGATATCAACATTTTTACTTGTATTTGCTTGAGATTATCTATATATTTGCAATTGTGATGATGATTTTAATGAAATTAAACAAATTGTATTGAATGCTTTCTAATCTTTACTAAAATGAGTGAATCTTCAGCTATTGATCCATATACATTCTAGATAGAGTCATGAAGAGAAGGAAATCAAACCATAGGTTCACCAGGATGTTCCACAACTAAGTATGGTCGATGCACAGCTAATTATGGTCAATGAAAACTTCGATGGAAAGGAATGAAGACAACATACACAACATGAATTGCACTCCAAGGGATGCAGCAAATCAAAGTACAAGCCAAGAATTCATCCACAGATTACTCAAAGTATATGATTGTCTGTAATCTAGATCTTCTTCTTCATTAAGTATGCAATAGACATGTATATTTACAATCAGCTTTGAGAATTAGCCTTGAGGCTTCAATAATCTAATCTCAATTAAGTTTTGAATATGTTACAAGGTGCACTCCATCTCCTTTTATAGAACAAAGAGAGGAGGTGGTTACAAATGATCCAATGATCAGGATTTAGCTATCAAAATCAACGGTCCATATCATCTTTGAATTAGCCAACAAAAGTTAAACGTGGCATAGGTTGCCAACTGGCAACCATCTAGTGGTACTTGATCATTTTTTTGTCATATGATGTGCATGACCCTATCATCCTACATCCTTACTTATTCTTCATCTTCTTCATTTGTAGATGGTTCATCTCCTATATGTGTGCTGATGATCCCCATGATGGGTTCATATGCCTGCACTATCCATTCAATCTCACCCCCCTCTTGAACCTTAGCCTTTACTATAGCATGCTCTTGTGAGTGGAATTGCATCTGTAATGCATACCATTTGTTCTTTCTACTATTCAACATTTCATTATATCCTTCCACCTTTGCCTTCATCCTCATGGCTTTATTAACTACATCTTCTGACAAATGGTGGAGAGGGTCATTTGATGCATGCTTAAAATTATCTTGGGAAGCTTCAATTGCAAAATCAACATCTTGATTTTCTATCTTCCCTTCTACCTTGTCCTCAAGAGCTTCCAATATGTTTATTTCCTTGGACATGAGGTGATACAACTTGACACTGATGTCTCTAAGTTTTGTGTTACATTTATTTAGGATATTACTCTCAAACTGAGTATCCTCATACCAAATACCCAATAGCTATGAAGTATGATTGTTTAATACCTAGTTGTATATGAGTGCTTTCATATCTATGTATTTCATCTCAGTCAGAGCAATCAGATCCTTTTCTACTTTAACTGATCTTTGTCCAACCTCCTTTTGTAACTTATCCACTTTGCTCCTTAATGTGCTGAGCAAATTCCAATTGGTGAGGGAGGTCTTTATTACCTTCTCTACTTCATAAATGAATTGAATAAACCAATTATCCATCACATGTGCTTTATGCTTCATGATATCCAGCCCTGTTACCTCATCCTGAGATATAATGGTCAAAGGGGTAGCCGTGCTGAATGGTATGTGATTTGGGTCAATTAATCCCTCTACGAATGTATGTAGCTGAGCAATGTGCTCCTTGTGCACCTTATTTTTATTTCTCTCCCTTTCCACACTTTTTAAAAAAGAATCAATAATATCCTTGGCCTCTTGGCCTTCTTGCTCTTCAGTAGCACAACCTAAATCAATATTGGTCATCTGAAATTCATTAATACTTATCTCTCCCATTGCTTTATCTGCTATAGGTAGAGGTACCTGAGTTATTCTTCTGTCAGTGGTGGGATCTCTTTTTATTGCAGAAGTGTTCCTTGCCCTTCTCCTTGGCTTAACCATGTCAACTGAAAATAATGCAGAAATATCAAATTCAGGTACATCACTGACCTGAGGTGGGTTTACCTCATGTCGTAACCAATATGGTATTTCATCTATAGACCCTTGTTGGTCTGTATGCTCAATGTGAGCATCATGAGACTCTAAATTTTGTTCCACTATTGGTGGTGAAGGTTCCTTCCTTTGTTCATCTTTAACCTCCTCATGACGGACCTCTTCCTGTGCAAGGACTTCTTGTTGTGCTTTCACATTCCGATCCTATGTACCTTACGATGCTTGATCCTCATGAGGAGTCTGAGCACTCTGATCTAGCTTATTTGTGTGATCATCCTCATCATTCTTATTTACATTTTCTTCTTATTTTCTCTCATCATCACCCTTTTGAAGACCTTGTTCCCCATCCTTTGAAGTGTCTACTTCTCTAGGGTCTTGGGCTTTATCCATCCCTTCTTCAATTGTTCTACTTTTAAGTACTTGTTCATTGTCCTGACCATCATTTTGATGAGGCATCTCTTCATCCTCCATATGTACATTAACTTCTAATTTACCCTATTCTAGACATAAGTCTTTATCTTTGTTTTGGTCTTCATCACCCTGATAAGTCAAATCTATTGCTGCAGGGATAGTGACTTGATCAACTAATCTTGTCAATCCAATTTGTTGTACTACCACTTCAGGTTACCTTCTTCTATTTCCTCTATTTCAACCTCCTCATGATGGACTTCCTTTTGTGCTATGGGGGTGCCATAAAGGGGTTATTTTAGTATTCTTTATTAATGTTTCCGTAGAACTAGTAGAGACCTCATTAACAACAACATCATCAGATCGATCTACTATGTTATCTAAAAGAAAGAATGGATCCTCTCTTGCACTATGCATCTCTTTTCTTTGTTCCTCTTCCATCTCAGACTTAAACTGCATGATATCTGGGATAGGGACCTCATGCTGCAAATTCTTCAGAATGCCTTCACCACCTGCTCCTCTTAATAGAATAGGGTTTATATCTACGGCCCCCCTGATAACAGGTGTTTTTTTCTTCCAAGGTGGCTCTTGGATCTTCTTCCTTTTCCTCCTGATCAAGCGATCATCATCCAAGCTCTCTTCCTCCTCTACAAGAGTAGGTGCAGGCTTTGCAACCATTTTCTTCTATTTTGCAAGTGCATGAAGTGATTCTACAATAGATGTGGAGGCTACACCTTCCTTTTGTTGAGGTTGATGAATGATTGTCACCCCAATAGCTTGGTTTCCCTTCTTGCCTTTACTTTGCTGCCTCTCTCCTTTTGACAACCTCTTTTCCTTGAGGAAATCATCATATTCCTCATCTGATAATTCTTGTCTTTTCCTTTTGTTATCAATGGTGAGTGTCACTCCTTTATTCTCCATCTTGGTGATCTCTGCATCCACCTAGTCTTTGGTCAGTTGTATGACCTTCTACATTATCTGATCCAAGTAGATCACCTCTGGTTGACTCTAATCTGGGGCTGATATTGTTTCATTATATACTTTATTGTCCTCATATTCTTGGGACATGATTTTACCATTATCTTCATGTAATTGTGCAAGCATTGGTATGTAATCTAGTGTGTGTATCTGCTTCAGAGTAAGTATTTGGTAGCCTCTCCTTCTTACTTCTGTCTCATCATCACAATCAACCTAGAAATCTTCAATGTGCCTCTGATGCATTGGCTTATTAAGTAGGGCTTGCATTCTATCATAGGGGTCATATGACCTGGCCAGTGAGAAGGGTTGTAGGGACATCAATTGTAGTCCTCAAATTACATCTTTTACACTCTCCCTATCAGGGCACATATACCATCCAATTATGATTGGAAACAAGGCATTAGGTATCTTTCCTTTCTCAATATGACCTTCCACTGAAGGCAATATCTACCTGGCTAGCTCCATCAAAATGACCTTGTCATTAGGATATCTTGGCAACATGAGAGGTTGCCTAGTGAAACCCTCTATTATTATGTATGACAAGGTGGGAAACTGGATGAACCAAGTCCCATGTCTATATACAATAGCTTGAGCCTCTATGGTCAGTCTCTTCGCTCTATCTTCCTCCATAGTCCTGACAAGGTGCATGGAGAATGAATCATTCACCCTCCGGTAATGTTGGAGAGACTTTCTTCTTTTCAGTTGTGGGTAATGAAACCCCAAATTCTTACATCTCCAAGGTTGCTTTCGGCCCTGCCCACTGTTTGTAATGCATCGAAAATGCCTCTGAATGCACAGGCATATACTACATAGGAAGTCATATGGAACATATTAGTTCTTCCTCCTAACTTCTTCATCCCCTCATCCGAGCTGTCGCTTATGATCCTAGCCCATTGGGGTTTCTCATTAGTACAGTCTACCATCCTTATGATGCCATACATCCAATTATCAAAAGACCCAGCATTCAGTTTTTCGGTCATTCTATTGGGCATCACCATCATATATTGATACTCTAGAGCAAAATCAAACTTGTAGAGATACACGTACAACTTGATAGAAGCCTTATATGTGCTGGCATTGGCTCTCCATTGGTACATGATCCTTCTGACTTCCTTCTCTTTGCTATTATACTCCTCCAATTTACCCAAGTTTAGTTTAACCACATGAGGTCCTCTAGGCAGATTAAAGGTTGCAGTAATACCTTCAATTGAAAAGTCTGCATAAACCCTACTGTGTTTCTCTACCCTTCTAGTATTCACATTATAATTCCAAGTGCACTCCACTACCAATTCAGTGGCCTCCATTGCATAAGGAAATCCCCCCACATGCCACATTCCAGAACTGTAGATGCTCATGAGCAGAGGATTTCTGCTTCCTTTCACTAATTTTGATGTCCATGCATCAAGATATGTGCTTCCTAGATATCTGAAGGCTATCCCCTCAGGCTGTATGCATATAGGTTTGAAGAATTCCATTTCTGACCTGTTCTTTCTGACTGCCATTGGATCCTGCAATGAAACATGTATATATCTTACCCTAACATGTCATGTGCAGCGTTGGATTCAATGATCACATGAATTTTATAGTATTGATTCTTTCATTCTAGTGTATTTCATGCATCATTGTATTAATTTACTCTGGTAAAACCATTTTTACCTATTCATTTACCATAAATGATAAAAGAGGGTTTTATCGCTACATACCTAATAATTGTTACCCTTTTACTGTGTAAGTGATGTCTAGATGAGCATATTCACCTTGCAATTACCATTCTCCATTCGCCGTTTGAATGTGTATCCCATTTCATTGAGCTCGCAAGTTGCAGTAATGTCACCTTAATCTCACAGGGGCTCTGTAATTCTTCACTTAAATGTTTGGTAAACTAAAAATAAGCTCAAATTCTTACTTTTAATCGAACACAATGGCAAATTAGGGTGCAATTAATGTCCTCCTATTAGTATCCATTGATTGCCACCTAAGGCTTGGAGATGTTAACAAGTGGCAGGTGTTTATTCAAAATTTTGAAGGATCGACCTACTGTTGAAATGGCATTTAATGCAAGGATGCATATTCACGGAGATCAGGGATATTAGGAAATATGACTGATATCTGGAAGATGAGGATGACATCATCACGAGGATGGTCAATTGTCGACCTACAACCAATGTCGAGTCATTATATCTTTATTTAACAATCGTGATAACATAATGCATTGATATGATCAGGTCAACGCGCCACGTGGCAGGATTTTATTGGTTACTAGAAATCCTCGTATCACAGGTCTCAAAGGTTAATATGAGGGATATTAGGAAATATCCAAATATTCAACAATATGAAATATCACTCTATTCTAGAATGTGAGGATGATGTCAGCATCTTTTATAGTATTTCAAATTGGTCAAGGAGATGACATCATCATCATATTAACGAAGATCAGGGATGTTGGGAAATATGACCCTCTTGGATCTGGGTCATGATGACATCATCATCATATTAGGTCCTTTTATAAAGCAGAACAAGATGATGTCATCATCATGTTACCGAAAGTCAGGGATATCAAGAAATATGATGGATATTTGAAAGATGAGCCTCCGGGAACATGCGTGGGTACTTGACGGGCAAATGTTCTCTCATATTTAAATTTGACATTTGCATATTAAAGGATATGTAGATATCAAGTTCTCTTCTTTAAAACATAGATCAGGGATATTAGCGAATGTACCCTTTGGTAATATCAGGTTTGACCAAACTTTGACCGACCATAACGTTTTACCCCTATGGAATATCAGGGTGATTGAAAAGGCAAACCTACTTAGAATTTCACACTCTTCCACATTATGAGGTTTATGATAGCAACATATGACTTTGACATTTAACCTTCCCTTATGAGGCACATGCATGCGTAGGGGTGATATACTATTGTTTCATCTAACTTTTACCAAACTGTCCAAAGCAAGAAAGAAAAGAACAATCAGAAGCAAAAAAGTTGGGTCCCTATTTTACTGAGGCAAAATGGGGTGTGTTGTGTAACCACACAACAATACGCTATGCATGTTCACTTCCCTTCATTGTAAAAGGGTCATAGTCTTTCCTATTCAAAGGGTCACAACTTTTCACCTTTGAAATGTCATCAGTATTCATGAGAACATCAAGATAACACTTTCTGCAAATGTTTTGCATACATTATCATCCTTTTTATTTCTCACCCCAATAAATTGGGTTGTTTTGAACATCAATAGATCAACCATTCATGTAGCACTTCACATACTAGTAAAAGACATTAGCCCTCTTAAGGGTCAATCTCTTTCAACTTATCAAGAAAGCATTATTTCATTTGTTACATTCATATTAAGGAAATGAGCCTCATTAGACTAAGGTTGTTAGAATGAATTGATAGCAGGTTGCTTGAGGAATTCTTTAGTGGTTTCTCTACTCTTCTTGTTGGTGACCTAAGATAATTGTGACTTGTAAGGGACATCCCAATGTATATTACATCATTATATGAGACAAAACTTTGGAGAAGCTTCCAAAAAATTATCCAACTGGATAAATGTTATCAACAATATGAGGATGACCCTTCCCATTTCTCAAAATTCACAAAATCCTTACAAATGTCAGCAATATCAAGGTAACATTGATAGATTGGAAACCCCTCACATAACACACCAATACATGTATCTCTACAAATAAACAAGATAAAATTATTTCATAACTACATTTTCTTATAACAAATGATTTGGTTGTAATACATAGCAAATGCTAAAAATAAATGGCAATACTAGTTGCATGATGCATTGTTAAGAAAATAGGTGTCAAGTTTTTATGACTTTAATATACAATATCGTGCTGATATTCAACATGATGATTCATTTTTATTTTAAAGGACTCTTTGGTTGGGTGTCTTCAAAAGATTAGCTTTGTGTGCTAAGTAGATTATGAGAGCCATAGAGAGAACTGAATTTTAAAAAATCCTACTATGTAATACAATTGGACTTTAAATATTTGAAGTAAACCATCTACAAATATCCATTGAAGCGTGGATTTATAATGCAAATATGGAGACCATCAACAAAAATGATTTGTATTAACCAAATATCCATATAGGCATACATCAATATCTGTCGATATAAGTATAACATATATACAAAATAGCCATATAGGCTTACAGGAATACCATATAGGCATACAATGTCAACTATATGCAGTATAAAATATACATCCACAAATGCCATATAGGCATACAACAAAGGAACACAATAAAAAGTCATTCCCCTCTGTCTAGTGAAGAGAATAGATCACTAGCAACCTTTGATCTTCAAGGGGATGAAGAGATGTATGAGGGTGGTCTACTACGAACCTGAGGGATCCTCCTCCTATTTAGTTGTTCATGGATCTGTAGTGGTTACAATAAAAAGTATATACATTAATATATATAAAAAATGAAGCATTTAACAAAATAATCACTTATCGCTATCTGAAAACATGTCTCCTCATTTGCCTCAGTACTAGGATTAGGCTATGGTGATGTCATGTCCTATAGAAACCATCCAGTTAGAAATTAAACTTCAAATCAATAATCATTTGATTTTTTAAAAATAAACAACTATAACAATGAATGTAATTTGAAATTTACTAATCTGCCTCATATCCTCGTCAAAGGCATGGAGCTATGAATCACAGAGGACACACCATGCTCCATTGCCCTATGAACTTCGGGAGGTGTCTCCACAGCCAGCATCATCTAAAAATAAAATAACATTGTTAGAATATATTAGGCTCATGATTCAAGATTCCAGTAACACTCTTTGTAGCTCAAAATGTCTCTATTTTGACTCTATCTCTAGGTTTTCCATCTCATGTGGTGGATTTTTGAATTTCACTTTTGATTCTCATGCATTCTATGTGTTTAGGTGAAAATTGGGATTGTTTTAGTTTAGTGTTTGAATCCTTCTTTCACCCTATTACATTCAAGGACCCTTGGATCGAGTGGTAGAGCACTATCAGGTCCTTGGTCACTTACAAATGTAGGGAAATTTGGATTAGGGTATTTGATTATCAATTTTCCTTCTCTTATGCTTAATTATCCATCAAAACCCTAATTATGCAAATATGATAATAAACTGATGAATAATAGAAAATGCTTCTGTAGAAAGATGTAAAATTACAAATTATTGTGCACCTATTTTCAGGGTTCTGAGGTGGAAAAGTCAGGGACACAGGAGCGGGCACCCAAGTCTAAGACCCTACTTTTTGTCAGGATTTGGAAACTCAGTCTGCAACCTATTTATGCTGCTTCAGAGATTTTCCCATCATGGAACTTTGGGGACTAGGGAGCAGGCACCCAAGTCCAAGGTGTCCTTTTCTTCACTAATTTGCAATTCCAACACTCCAATATGCCCTCCTGCAACTTCACTTTGTTTGCATCATCAACCTGTAACCTGCAATCATAAAACTTTGGGAGGGGGTTGTGGTGTTTAGGAGCTTGCCTCAGTCAAGCCCCAGAAGGACACTTAAGTCTTCCAAACACCTTTGTCAGATAGAGAGTGCATGCCCTTGTGAGGCAGAGGCAAAAACTAAATGAATAATGATCACAAACACAATATAATGTCACCTTGTAGTGAAGATCTCATGGGAGGAAGATGCTCTCCATTCCATGAGGAAATGGATGCTCAAATCTACAAACACAAACACATAAACCACATAATTTTGCTCTTGCAACACAATGAAAGCCTTGAATCACCTTGAGAACACAATAGCTTGCTAGTAATCATCTAGTCAAAATCTAGTTTACAAATGAATGCCTAAACATGATTTTATATGCAACTACAAATAGTCCCACCAAGATTTTCGTAATTCAAACTTACCGTGTTGGCATAGGACCCAAATAACGGTCACAAGCCGACACCCAAAAAATGGAATTGCCCCAAAATAGGGCAAGACTAGGGCATGGGCACCAAAGTCCTCCTCCCTATTTTGGGCAAGGCTAAGCTCAAGGGGTCCCACTAGGCCCCATTTGTCATGATACCAAGGGTTCATTTCATTGGAATGCCAAATTATGATGTAAGATGTCCTAAATGCACACTAAAGACCCGGGAGCTAAACCTTAAGAGGGAAAAGCCCCCAAGGGGACATTTTTTGATGTTACACTATGGTGAACTCTCTTGGCTTTTCAACTAGTTGTGAACTCTTGTGAAGATTTGGCTCTCTTGGTGAAATACTATAGCTCTTTCTTATGCTTCCTCAAGTCTCCATTGTTGTTGTGCTCTTTTGGTACATGTTTATGTGAGTTCTTGGAGGATTTTGTGCTCTCTTTCATCTCAAAGAATATAGTAGTATTAAATGAAGGGTCCTCATTAGACTTAGGTGGGTTAGATGTAGGATCAGAAGTAGGGATGGAAGCAATTGAGCCAATAGGATTGACATAGTTTGTAGGGGAATGGGTTAGTGTAGATTTGAAGATTTTAGTTAGGGGTGACTTGTTGCCCCCATAATTAATACCTAAAACATAGATGATGTTGGAGTCAATCATATGCTATATAAGATGTCATAGGCTTGTTCTCCTCTTTGGTGTCATGTCCTGGGGTCTAATTGGTGGTAATTGGATGAGTTAATTATTAGAGAGAATTTGTCGAAGAATAGTGTCGAGGGGATCAACAAGCTTTGGTAGACATGTATGGAAAATGTGGTAGCATAGACAAGGCAACGAGCTATTTGAAAAGATGCCTCAAAGAAATGCGGTCTCATGGTGATGTCATTTTCTATGCATCTTCTTGTCATGGCATTCCATGAGATCACATTTCTTTGAGGCATTTTTTCAAATAACTATATTTTAATTAAAAATTTGTCATCTATCAACATCTAGTTATTACCTGAGTGAAGCTTTGAACTCCACCACCACTGGTAGGTGTTGCCATGAAATCTCCAAGATTTACCTATTCAACATCCAAAATCAGATATTAGAATAACATTCATATAACAATGCTATTCACGTAATATTTATAATTGTTTACTAGTTACATACCCTAGCAATAGATGTCATAGTGTAATATGTAGTTGGAGAACTGCTAAAAACTGCATCAACACTATGACCCTGAAATTTCATTAAAATTTTCAAACTAAATTAGTTAATCTTGCATTTAAAAAATAAAATTTAATAAATTAAATTCAATGAACTTGCTAACATTTACTTGAGTATCAAGGCTGAAAGTCTCACTCAGGAGGGCATCTGTCATCACCATTTGCTCAGCCGCAGATGTAGCCTACGCACCTGTGTCCTAACTATCCATGGGGTGATAACCACAGGCTGACCCACAAGCTTGACAAGTATGGGGTGGAACCCTACTCCTTGAACTCTCCCCCAGCCAATGCTGTGCTATAGGACTGGCATGCTCTATGATGCTTTGGGTCAAGGCACTAATGGATTGAAGTGTCTCGACCTCAGCACTCTCCTTCACAATGGAAGGTATAGACACGTGCTCATGGGTTGGTCTGGTGAGTTCTCATCTCGCTGGCCATTGTGGGTCAACACATGCCCCTAATCTATCCTATACTGACCCCCCACCTCTACCCTGGAAGTCTTGCATATCAAAATAGTTTAACACTTTATTTTTGACAAACTCACAGTAGAGTTTCCTCAAAAACTATTGAGGGACCTCATTATTGTTGCATGGAGGATGGTAAAAAACCATCCACCACCTCTGCCCAAAATTGTCCTTTATCGCTTGGTTGTTGCACCAATGGATAGGGAACCTCTTACATGTAAGAGGTAGAGGTTGATTTGTTCATGGGTCTATAAAAATGGAACACAAGTCCAATTTTGTAATTTGTTCATTTTTTACTTGTTCATATGACTTGTCTGCCTAGTACTCTCTAAATTCTCTCCTCTTTTTTAACCAACTAGATATTTTCTTGCTAATTTAATGTACATTTGATAACATAGATTCAAAAGATTGAGCAAGCGTGGATCTATGCAAGGTTCAAGTTGCAGGATCTTTCAACCTTACAATTATGTCTTCAATTTGTTTTTATTGTTTTCAATTTGCCTCGTTAGATTTTCTTGTGTTCTAGGGGCATGTCGAGGATGAATGGAGGTGTTTATTGTTGGGGTTGTTCTTAAGTAGGTATTTGTTGTTCAGGTGATTCAGGGTTTTGTGGATTTTCAGGAGGAGGGGGAGGAGGAGCATTATCAATTCCTGTCAATTAAGGAAATTTACATCAAAAATCAACTTAAACCTACCTATTTAAAAAAAAATTCACATAAAAAAAAACAAATACAACTCACTCCTTTGGCCTCCCCGACATCGTGGCAAAATTTTGGCGATGAATCGACAAGAATTTGGTGTCGAAATTAGTCTCCAAACGCGAGTGCGCTCCTTAGGGTTTGCAGGTCGTGGGTGAAGAGAAAATGAAATGAACAAATGAGTGCAAATGCAAGTTTTTTTTTAAATACTAAAACATAATTCACTCGCTATATAACATGGGTGCATTATAGTTTGGTGTTGCCGAGCGTTATGGCTCAGTATCACCAAACCATAACATGAGCATGCACTCACGTTATGTCTTAGAAGTTTTTTTAAAAAATTGGCCACTTTTTGGCCCCCCAATTTTTTGCACCTGCCCAAGGAGTAGTAGCTTCCTTGGTTTGTAGCCCTAAAACAAAGTTGTAATTTTTGAGCTTCATATATTGTGAGTTAGTCCTCACTGTGGTTTTTCCCCTGTTGGGGTTTTTCGCGTATATCTAGTGTTATGTGTTGATGTGCATTGTGTTGATCTTTCATGTTTATGTTCATGTTGTAATGTTTAAGTTTTAATCTGCTCACGAGGATTTGAAGTTTGTTTGGATATTGATTCACCCCCCTCTTAGTATATGGGTGTGTTCAACAAGAAGTAGTACAACATATTAAAAATGTTTATTTTCTTGGAGTGATAACTAGCTTAGTCTAGTATGAAGGATGTTGAAAATAAAATATATTTTACAAGCTATAACTATCTATTTTCTCTCAATTCTCCCTATTTCTAAGGTTGTCCTTCACAAGATCAATAAGACTTATAAAGATTTTTTATGGCAAGGAAAAACTGATGAAAAGAAATATCCTCCTATAAAATGGGAAAAAGTATGTATAGAAAAAGTTTACGGGGTGCAAGAGTTAAAGATTTGGAAGTTCAAAATATGTCACTTGGAGCTAAGCTAGTGTGGAGAATGCTAGATTATCCATAGGCTCTTTTGAGTGTCTTCCTAAAAGAAAAATACTTAAGAGGCATCAACCCTTTTGTATTCCTTCATTCTAAAATGGTTCCCAAAGGGTCCTCTATATGGAGATTAATTCAAAAATCAAAATTTTTAATTAGTGAAAAGCTTACATGGGAATTAGGGGACATAGCTTATGTATACTTTTAGAAGGACTCTTGGATAGAGAACCCTCTTCTTGGATCCATCCCTAGGCTTGAAAAAGCAAAGAGAATCCTCACAGCTTCCTTAGGAAATAGAGTATGCAATTATTGGATGGAAAAGGTAGTGTGGAGGGAAATGAGAATTTGGAAGAGCTTGGTAGAGATTTCAATCTATTATCCTCAAATTTAGTTGTACTCAATTTGTAGGATGACCCCTACGAAACTTGTCCATTTTGTAGCCTACAACTCTAAGAATGCAAAACGAGGCGAACCACATTTGTCATCGTGCGTGGTCCCCTAGCTCTGGAGAATCCATCTAAGTATTGTCTTGTTTCAGTTTCTCGAAGTTTACAAAAATAAGTGAAATGGCAAACAAATCAAATTTCAAGTTTGGTGCTTTTTCTGGAGTTCAAAAATTTTCTTTAACATGCAAGGGTGGTGAAAAATGTCGCCAATGCACGATTGAAGTTTCTACCTTTTTTGCAATGGTGGTAAAAAATGTCGTCGATGCATGTTGGTCCATTAAAGTTGTGGAGGTGGTAAAAAATGCCACTTAAGCAACTTTAAGTTCTCTTCGAGTGTAATTAATGTGCATCAAGTCATGGTATTTTTGGGGTTTTTATTAGTTTTAATGATTTTATTTTTGTTATTTTCACTTCTCCTTCCTTTCGTCGAAGCTCTACATCTAAGGGAATCCTTCAAGGTTGCTAAGCATGTCGTTAGACGGATTTGACTAAGGTTTCAAATCAGATTTTCATTGGTTTTTTCCACTTGCGTCACTGGGTAAGGATTTTTTAGTTCCTTTGTTCATTTTTGTTTTCTTTTTAGCATCATGCGCATTAGGGTTTGTTTCTTTTCTTTGATGTTTGTTATGCTTTTGTTTAGATCTGTTGATTTTCTTTTTAAAACCAGTTAGAAATATAAACTTAGCGATTTTCTCTAAACCCTATCATTTTCCTGTGATAGATTTTTTATATTTCATTTTAGAATTGATGTTTTTCATCGTTTGTAGCCATCTAGGATAGTTTGTCAAAAACCAATGATTTTCATCCTTGAATCATTGACATTTTTTACTGATGATTGTTCTTTCAAGAGTTTACATTTTTTTGCAGATGCAGTAAAAAATGCCACTTACGTGAAACTTAAGTTTTTACCAAGTATGCACGAGTAGTAGAAAATGCCACCCAGGCTAAAAACTTAATCATTTCCCTAGATGTAGAGGTGGTGATTTTCGCCGCCCATACAAAAATACTCAAAGTTTTATCAAGTGTAGGGACGGTAAATTTCGCCACCCATACATAAATGTTATGTTTATATAAGATGGAAAAGCGTTGAATTTTGCCACCTATACACTTGCAAGTTTTACCCCAAATGCATGGGCAGAAAATTTTGTCACCTTTATATCAAAGCAATCTACCCCATATGTAGAGGCGACAAATTTCACCTCCATTACATCACTCACCCAAATTTCTCCAACTCTGGGAAATTTTTCCTTTTGTCAACCATTGTTTGCTTTCGCTCTATTTCTCACCTCCATCACTCTCTAGCCATGCTAAGCTCATGCTCTTGAACATAATCTTCATCATTGCAATTCCCTATAACCATATTTTCCTACCACAGCAAAATCATGAATCTTGTGTTGCAATTTCTTCTGCACGTTTTCTGAGATCCATCTTTCAACAAAGACACTAGTGATTCAGATGACTAATCCATCACCAAGGAAGACAATTATAAGTATCAGGGAGTGTTTCCTATAACATTTGTGACATCTAATGTGGATGAGATTAGAGACACTAAGATTGGTCATGTGGACATGACCGAGTTTGTGGAGAGAATGAAACAACAACCCCTCAATCACTTTATGAAATGGATTGTAGAGAGCAACATTCACTTGGTGGTTGATTTCCCTATTGTCGCACATAATCCTAAGTTTGTACTTCAAGTGGAAGCACACTACAACAAGGATAATAGGAGTGTCACTGATGCCAATGGGAATGTGATTATAATATTGGATCTAGAGTTCTTGGATAAAGTCTTCATGTGTCCTAGCCTTCACACCTGTGCAGAGATTGATTTTGATTATTCTCAGAAAGAATATGATAAGGATCCTGAGGCAGCAAAGAAGATAATCAATACCAAATGGCTAAAGTCTCCAAGGCCAAGTCTCTCGAGATGGCCTAAAAGCTTTCCTAGGAGTGATTTCATTGAAGAAATCAGTGATTTGATTACTCTTCTCATTAGAGTAAGGGGACTCTACATCTTCTATTTTCATGAGTGGATGTACCTCTACATCAAGGTGATATTGAAAGGAAACCAAAAGATATTTTGGGGTGAATAGATCGGCAATGCCATTCATGAGTAGCTTACCAAGGTGTCCACTACTTCCAAGTTCTATATGACATTTTATCTTGTTTATGTTGCTTCCTCCATGAGGAGTTTTCTAGGTCTATCATCGGAGGGAGATCAGAGGGTGGTGCTTGTATATCAATATTATCCTCAATTGACTTTTAAGGGAGCTATTCATCATTTCAGGAGGGTGAATGATGCTTTTTTTTTTTTCATGTGTCTTTTTGATACACAATTAGAACATAAGAGAGTTTCAAATGAATCTTGGGTAGTAGTTAACAAATTTGGTTGTTTGTATCTGCAATTTCCCACTTTCACTTATCTAAGAGTTGGGTATTTCCAAGGTTATCCCCTATATGTTACCAAGGTATCCAAGTGATAAGATTGTAGTAATGGAATTATGCTAATAGATCATTTTTGTGCATAATAAACAAATGGAGCTGAAGAAACCTAGTTTCAGATTCCTGATTGAGATTGGCAGGTATTCCATCTACACTTCTACAAATGCTAAGGCCATTGAATCTAAAATGCAACTTGTTACTATGAAGCATTTCAAGAGAGGATATAACTTTGATTACAGAAGAGTTAAGGATAAAATAAAGAAGAAATCTTTATCTCATGTGCCTATGGTAGAAGATGTTTGGGTTGATCTAAGGACAAAAGAAGACATCAGGAAGATGGACTATTGCTAGTTGACCTTAAGTCAAGTGGAGGAGCTAGAGCTGGTGGATATTCCTGATGGTATGATAGATGATGGCAACATTTTGGATCCTTCCTGTATCAATGAGAATATTGCAGGTTATGTTTTGCCTATTATTCAATGATCAAAGAAAGAAGTCACTTCAATCAAGAAAAGATTTCAACCTATCCTAGAAAATACCAATGTTTGGTTGGAAGGTAAAGGCATTCGTCTGAAGAACTTTGTCATTGGATCTAAGGAGGAAAATCAAGAGCAAACATGTAAGAAGTCTAAGCTAAGGACAAAGAACAAAAGTGATGCACCTAGTTCTAGCAAGGTTACCAAGCCCAAGATCATATTTGTGTCTAAGTGTGGTAAAGCTAAGGTAGTTGAAGAAGAGTCGACTGCTAAAGAGATAGTTACTGAAGAATACGCTATTGAGGACCCCGCTACTGAGGAATTAGCCACTGGGGAAATATCTTTAGTGGATAGAGAAGAGATTGAATAGGAAGCAGGAAAAGAAGAAGAACATGAACAACGTGAAGAGCCTACCATGTCTCCTCAAAAGGACATGTCCCAGGAGTCACATGTTTCTTCTCCTTTGAACACTTTTTCAGTTTCCCTTTCTATGCCCACTGTCTCTGTTACCCTAGTTATTCCAATTGTTATTCAATCTTCTAATTCTTCTCTGTCTTCATCTAAGACCATTTTTTATAGTCCCAAGACTACTTTTGATGTTGTTTTTGGTTCTTCTGGATCTTTT
Organism: Cunninghamia lanceolata; assembly: GCA_027924645.1. NCBI lineage: Eukaryota > Viridiplantae > Streptophyta > Pinopsida > Cupressales > Cupressaceae > Cunninghamia > Cunninghamia lanceolata. Next base: position 5,221,454 of record BSBN01000703.1, on the reverse strand, counting down.
CCAAGCTTGTCTTCCCCATCATATGATAGTGGTACTCAACCTATTTTAGATTAATTCATGTCTAGTTCTAAGCAAGTTCCAAATGTTGATGTGCCAGGTGCTATTTTTACCAATACTTCACCAATTGTGACCACAACTAGTGTGAGTTTAGCTCCTTCTGCACCAATTATGGTTTATAATCCAAGTGCAAATTTGTTAGTACCTCCATGGCTCTCAGCACATACCCTGAAGAGAAAGAAGCAATCCATCTCCCCAGATGACTTCAAATTTGATAAATTAGTGCCTGTGAAGACCAAAACCAAAAAGAATCCAAAGACTCTATCCAGGCTCTTTGATGATAAAGGTCACAGGTATGCTGAGATAGCACAACCTCCTCCTAATGCAACTATGGAATATTTTGATATGAATGACTATTCAGTCTCAAGAGTCGAATTGGGGAAGATCACACATGAGGGTGTAAAGGCTGATGCCCAATTCACATTCAATTCTCTTATTGTCAAATTTGATCAAGAGAATAAAATGAAGGATCAATATAAGGCCAGGGATGAATAGTTGACTGCAGTACTACAGAAAATCACATTGACTTAAGAGTTAGTGGAACCTATGGCTATTACTGTTGAAGATCCTATCATTCATAAAGTTGAGAAGATACATTCAAGAGGAAGAGTGGTTGGGGAATTTTTGGAAAGAATGATTGAACAAGGTACACTTCTTCTAACAACTTCTATGGAGAGAAGAAATAAAATGGAAAAGGTAAGGGCCGAATTGGATGAGGTAGTTGATGCTTTGTCCCAAGAACTCCAGGACATGGATGAAATTCTAGAAGAATGGGTGAATATGAAGAAGTTGTTCAATTGAAAACCTTGGTAGGAATTGGGATCATTTCCAATCATGAGTCATATGTTGAAACTAAAGAGACTTTGATTCACATAATCGATGCTCTGAAAGATTTGATCAAGGACTTGCAGAGTGCACAAGAAGTTAGTGAAGATAATGATGTTAGTCTTCTCAATAGGCTTAAAGAACTCCCATGCAAGTTAGTAGATGATGATCATAAGTTTCTTTTTGCAGAGGAAATGGTGCAAGAATTCAATAGCATGTTTCAAAAAGAATTTGAGGAACAAACTTTTTCAGTGACTTCTATGGATACGCTGTTGGATTATCAGTTGACTCTGGATAATCTTAAGACAGATTTGGGAAGGTACGAGAAGGTAGCTACCAATGTGAAGGACTCAATAACCAGGGCTCATGCTATTTCAAAGAACACTTCTGGGCCATATAGCATTCAAATGCAAGCGATACTAACAATGTACAAAGAATTCATGAAGAAGGACGACGGTGGGAGTTGATCAATTTGATCATGCCTTAGATTATTTTCCAAACATTTCTTTTATGCTTTATGTATTTAGCTTTGGACATATTTACATGTACTTTTCAAATGTGCAATTACATGTAGAAACAAGGAAAGTCCTAAATCAATAAGGACTCTTTTTGTTGAATAAGTCATAGTTAGTTTTACTTTTCCTATTTTTGCTCATGGCCTCTCCCTATAAATAAAGAAGGCCTCTTTTGTAAATACCATCTTTATTCTATTGAAGCAAAGCCTTGCTAATTTGAAAGACAATTTGATACTTTGTGCTTATTGTTGTAAATCAATTTTCAAGCAATTATCAATACAAGAAAAGCGAGTTAGCATCTAATCTTTGTCTTGGATTAAATTTGTTGTGTGATAGAATTGTTCTTATGTCTTTTCTATTGCATTATCTTTGATAAGTGGTTGAAGTGTGAGCGTATATATCAAGTGTTTAAAGAGATATTTCAAATCTAATTTTTGTAGACTTTGAGCTACCATATCATTTGTGGAAATTGTGTTATGTTTGTGAATTTGAAATAACTTGAAGACTTTGAGCTGCAAGTTGATTTCTGTGATCAGTTTATCATATCTCGACATATAGTGAAGACTTTGGGCTGCACTCTATTCTAGAAACCTTACTTTCATTTAGCATAAGAAGCAACAGAAAACTTTGTGTTTTCGTGGGTTTCTTCATGATTCAAACATGCTGGTATTATTTTAGTTATTCTTTTGTAACTCAAATACATATTGGTTATTATTTCTCCAAGATAGTAATTCATAGTGAATGTATGACATAAGCTTTGTATTGTGAATTGTAAACATCTTTTCTAAAAAAAGAGAAATAGATGATATGGAAACACCCCATGGCTAGTTTTAGTGTAAATACATCTAGTTAGCTATTGCTTGATTTCAATTTGCAATAAGAAGGGAGCCTCCCCTTTCTGAGAGGAGAGATTAAATCTCATCACACTGTGGTTGATATAACCATTTTGTCTTCGGTTAGTTGACGACAAAATATTCACCGAACACAATCCTAGAAAAACAAAAGTTGCTTCTCAACTCTTTTCTTCAGTCTTTGATTTTCTTGAGCTTATGAAAAGTGAATGTGGCAAGGTGGAATGATCATCAATTAGGTTTGTATAAGCTAGCAATGGACTACTATCTACTAAAACACAAATAGTTCCCTTCTTTAGAACATTGGCCTTCCAATCTTATTTGGTGTAAGCAAGCACTACCTAAATGTGATGCTTTTACTTGGTTGGAAATGCTAAACACAATTCTCACTTATGATAATTTCAAAAAGGGGCTTTTTTGGCCCTTCAAAATGTTGTTTAAGGAAGTGGAGGAAACTGTAAATCACCTACTTCTTACTTGCCCTCATTCCACATTTTTTTGTGGAATAGTAGTCTCTAGAAGATGGATTTAAGTTGAGTTCTACGTAGCTCAATAGATTGGTATTATGTTGTGGGCAAAAATGTTCTAAGAATTTGTGTAGTATTTGGAACAAAGTGTCCATGTGCACTGTGGGGTATATGGCTAGAGTGAAATGCAAGAATCTTTAGGGAAAAATAATAGTTGAATTCTTGTTGGTGTAAAAGAATCTATTCCTCTATGCAACAATATTTTAGTCCTTTCCTCAAAAAGAGAATGCTTTTTTTCTCCATATGAGTTGGTAATACTAAAGAGATAGGGATTCTCAATTGTAAATCTTGTTTAGGGGTTAAAAAAAAATTGAGGGAGCAGGGGAGGATATGTGGCTTTCTTTCTTTGGATAACTATATCAAATTAAACTTTGATGATGCCTCTAAAGATAACCGAGGATCTTCAAATTCTCATTGCTAGAATAGAATCTACTCCCCTATCCAACAATATTTTAGTCATTTTCTCAAAAAGAGTAAGGCTCATTTTTCTCAATATGAGTTGGTAATACCTAGGAGATGGGGATTTTCAATTGCAAATCCTATTCAAGGGTTAAGAGAGAATATTTTATTTCTAGAAGAAATGAGGTACAGAGAGGTAGAGAGGTTAAGTGAGCAAGAGAGGGTAAGTGGCTCCCTTCTTCAAATAACTATATCAAATTAAACTTTGATGGTGCCTCTGGAGGTGGTCTTATTCTTAGAAATTCTAGAGGAGGTTTGGTATAAGGAGAATCTCTTTTCTTAAGTATCAAAACAAATAATGAAGTTGAATGGAGAGCATTAGTTGTTGGCTTGAATGTGGTGGTGTCTCAAATGTATCTAAAAGCACAACAGAAGAAGATTTGATGGTGGTTATGTAACATTGGAAAATGTCCCATTGGGGGCTTTTCCCTCATAAGGTTTAGCTCCTGGGTCTTTCATTTGCATTTATGACATCTTGCATCATATTTTGACATCCCGATGAAATGAACCCTAAGTTTCATGGTAAATGGGACCTAGGGGGATCCCTTGAACTAATCCCTAACCAAAATAGGGAGGAAGGACTTGGACACCCATGCCCTAGTCCTGCCCTATTTTGGGTCAAGCCCAAATTTTAAGTGTCATCTTGTGACCATTATTTGGTTCCTAGGATGACACGATAAGTTTGAATTATGAAATTCTTGGCGAGAGTGTTTGTAGTTGCATATATAAGCATGTTTAGGCATTAATTTGTAAACTAGATGGAAATTTCATGAGCATTGACATTTTTGAAAGTGATTCAAGGCATTCATTGTGTGTTAGAGCAAATATTATGTTGTTTATGTGTTTGTATTTGTAGATTTGAGCATCCATCTCCTCATGGCATGAAGAGCTTCTTCCTTTCATGAGATCTTCACTACAAGGTGATATCATTTATGTTTTTAAGCATTTATCATTTGGTTTTTGCCTTTGTCCTCCAAGGGAACGCACTCTCTATCTGACAACGGTTTTTGGAAAACTTGAATGTCTCTCCAAGGCTTGACTGAGGCAAGCCTCTAAACACTACAACCCCCTCCCACCTTTTCTATTATTGTAGGTTACATGTTGAAGAAGAAGGAAAAGTGGAGTTGCAGGAGAGTGTTGCAAAGTGTCAGATTCGTAGATCAGAGTTGAAAATAGGCCCTGGACTTGGGCACCCGCTCATTAGTCCTCCATATTCTGCAATGAAAAAATCTCAATGACATTAGGAACAGGTTTCAGATCAAGTTCCCAAATCCTGATAAAAATCAGGGCATTGGACTAGGGCACCCAGTCTTTAGTCCCTGATTGTTTCACTTCCTAAACTTTGAAAATAGGTGCACATTTATCTGTTATTTTACATCTTGTCGCAACATTTTCAATAATTTGTATGTTTTCTTCTGTATTTGCATAATTAGGGTTTTGATGAATAATTGAGCATAATTGGCAATCACATCATCCTAACCCAATCTTCCCTACATTCCTAAGTGACCAAGGGCCTGATAGTGCATTTCCACTTGACGCAAGGTCCTTGAGTGTGTAATGGTGAAAGGAGGATAGACATAAACTAAACAAACCATCTAGTCAACCCTATCCAAAATTTCCACATTACATTTTGGTGAACCCGTGTTGTTGGAATTATTTGCACCTTGCTGATTGTTTGGCTTTAGATTTGCATTGATTTTATTCATTCATATCATCATAAACCTTATTGCATTGGAAAACCTACAAAAAAATTGAAAAATTTAAAAAATTTGAAAAAAAATTGCATTCTAGGGTTTCTATTTTGCATTAATTAATTTGAATTTCATCAAATTTCTGATTTTTGCATTAGATCTGAGCTAAATTACAGAAAATTACAAAAATTCAATAGCTTGCATTACATTTTCATCATAAAATTGCAAGGGTTTTGTTGGAAATTTTGAATTTTGCATATAACCTAGTAATTTCAAAAACTAGGGTTTGTAGGTAAAATCTTGTTTCAAATTTTTTCTACTGATCTTAGACACTCATTCAAATTTGCATTTGGATGTAGTGTTGCATTTTAGTGTAAATTTGCATTTAGATTTCAAAACTTTGCATGTTTACATAGAAAATTTTGACTAAACTAGCATTTTTCATTAGATTTGCACTTGCATTTTGCATTGTAGGACTTGAAAATCATCTTAAGATCTGAGGAGAACTAATTTTATTCATAAATTAGACTACAAGACATTCATATAGCATTTTGCATCAAGATCTCAAAGCTAGGGCTTGAAAAACCTTGATTTTCACTAGATTTGGCCTTATTGACTTTCCAGATTTGCACTAGACATGTAGTAAAGAATCTTTTTGCATTAATTGGCTGTTAAAATAGATATTATCTACTACCCCTCCTAAAATTATTTACAACATCCTTTTATCGAGCGCTTGTATTGAAAATTTGGTGAAAAATTGCACATTTTTGCTATATTTGCCCTAGGGTTTGACCTAGATTGCACTCCAAGCGTATTGTAAAATATTTTATGATTGTAGGTGACTGATATAATTGCTATTATTTTATGCACCTCATAAAATTCATTACAACACCTCTTTCATTAGGTCTTGGGATTGAAAAATTGTGAAAAAATTGCATATTTTAGGGCATTTTCACTAGGTTTTTAACTTGTCGTCATCTTAGATTTGCATCAAAAGTGTGTTGTAAAGGGTTTGACTACCTTATTGGATTAAAAATAGACATATTATTTTCTTCCCCTAATAAAAATGTTTACAAAACCTTTTCTTTCATATATTTGCATTGAAAAAGTACAAAAAATCAAGCATTTTAGGTCATTTTTGCATATAATTTTGCACTTGTCTTTTGCATATCTTTTGAAAAACTTTTAAAATATGATTTGGCACTCATGGCCTCATCCTCTCAGTGCTCTTTGGAATCTTTACATGCATATATCACAAAATTTGAAAATCTTTACAAATTTCTTAGTATGCATCCTCATGTCATTACCTATGTACAAGCTATGTATCACAAGGATATATTTGTGTCATCTTCCTTCAAAATCCTTGACTATGTATCTAATCTTAACAACTTCATATCTCTCATCAATACATACCCTTGGGTAGTAGAAGAACTGATAAAACACACTTTGAATGAAGAGCATGACACTTCTCATAATAGTTTGGAATTAATAGTTGAAACATATGGAGATGATATTGACAATGATTATGAGAGTGATAATGAATTCACAAGCTACCCTACTCCTACAACTGAACATTCAGATAACTCAGATGAGAAGACTAGGGTTAGCTCTAGTAATTAGAATAATCCTCCTAGCCAAAGTACAGCATTAATGGATGACATCCTAACAATGCAACACTATTCTGACTCTCTTGACCTATTTGGTGTGATTGATGTCGATAAGGAATAATTTCATAACCCACCTAGTCCACTAAGAGATGATATTTATGTTGAGGTCCATCCTTTGTTATCCCTTCAGAGATCGAGAAGTGATCAAAATACATTAGACAAACAAATGGAACAACCTGCACCTCTTTCTAGCATTTAGATTTGGGAGGATGATGACCTCTAGCACGAAGATCCAACCAGGTAAGTATTTCTAACCCTTTTATCTCTCTCATGATATGCTTCCCCCGTGATGTGTTATGTGTTGTTTAGGCCTCTTGGGATGACCCCTGATTCTCTTGTAAGGTCTAGGATACCAGGAGACCGCCTCTGTTGTGACATTCTTCTATTTGTATCATCATTCTTCTATATTGCCTCTCTCTAATTTTATTGTTGTGTGTTGTGTCTTACAGACATAATGTTGCGGTTGGTGAATTCGGGGCACCCTTCTACGTGATTGTCCCTAAGACACTTGTTTCTCCTCTCTTATTTATTGTTTCCCTTCCTCTGGTGTTTCCATCTAGCGGGCAGATGACGAAAAACATTTATACTAATGCGGACCTAGTGTCCCTTTAGCGAGAAATAAAAAATTGGACTTAGTTCCTAATATCACGATGGGGTTGTAATATATTATCTGACGCTTGGCTAGTAGAAGCACTCCATGCTTTCTGCTTAGTGATTTTGATGATGTTTTATTTCACTTACAAACCTTAACAATACTGCTACTCCATGCACTTTGTTTGTCTTTGGATCTCACCTTGGTGACACTCAGTTCTGAGATTTTCGTGATATAGCCCCAAGGTTATCCTCGATCTTCAAATTTGTAGTATAACCTTGGCTCTTTGTGTGATTGATCATATGCATTGATGTTGTTGTTTATCATGATTATGTGGACACTAACATGTTTCTTACAAGGATGTGTTTGTGGGAACATTTGGCAATCGTAAAGTACATGTCACCTCTAGGGGGCATGGGCTTTGCGAAAGTCCATGTTCCCTTGTGTGTTTTCTTCCTACCTTAGCGTGCTTGATATCAATACCTGATATCAACCACCTTAAGGTGGGGGCATACATAAGGTAAGTTGTCTATTGTAGATGTTAGCAATGTGCTTGTCCTCAGGTGTAGTTTAAAGACTAGTGCGATGATTACTTCCTACACTCTAAGTTTGTTTGCAATCAATCAATCAATCAATCAATCATCTTAAGCCCTCTGTGGAGGCAGGGGTGGTGTATCTATTGCGGAGAGTGCCCATCCTGTCATTTTCAAAAAGTCCTCATCAGGAGGCAGGGAGTGGTTCTGTGACTAACTCAACCCTTAAGCATGTCTTTGGTGATTGTTGTGGCGAAGCCCAATCATCAGTGTGTGCCTATAATGTGCTTGAGATGGTGATGAGCCTAGAAATAGGAACACTCCATCGCTTGTCTGCCGTATTTTTCTTCGTGTCTTCAAAGTGTGTGTGTTTGGCGTGCTTGCTTTGGAACAACGTGATGAGTGCTTCCTGCATTTTGGGAGGTTTAGTGTGTCTTGCGTGTGTGTTGTTCCATGTGTAGTTTAAAGACTAGCACGATGAGTGCTTCCTGCATTATGGGTGATGTGTTTACTTTCTTTGTACTTGCATCTGCATTTCATATATATGAGAAAAAGAAAAAGAAAAGAAATCATTCATGTCTAACATGCATTAACTATCTTCTATGCATTTTCCATCTTCTCCGTGTTTTGTGTGACTGTAACTGTCTTCTCTGTGTTTTGCGTGCCTGTCATTGTCTTCAATGTGTTTGACGTGTCTTCTCCGTGTTTGGTGTGTTTGTTGTGTTTGTTGTCCGTACTTTAATGCATGTATTGGCCTCACATTTATACATACATTTAAGTGTGGGCTAAATGTAACATCAAAAAATGTCCCCTTGGGGGCTTTTCCCTCATAAGATTTAGCTCACGAGTCTTTCATCTGCATTTAGAACATCTTGCATCATATTTTGACATCCTGATGAAATGAACCCTAAGTTTCATGGTAAATGGGACCTAGGGGGATCCCTTGAACTAATCCTTGACCAAAATAAGGAGGGAGGACTTGGGTGCCGGTGCCCTAGTCCTTCCCTATTTTGGGTCAGTTCCAAATTTTAAGTGTTGGCTTGTGACTGTTATTTGGTCCCTAGGCCAACACAGTAAGTTTGAATTATGAAATTCTTGGTGAGAGTGTTAGTATTTGTAGTTGCATATATAAGCATGTTTAGGCATTCATTTGTAAACTAGATGGAAAACTCATGAGCATTGGCATTTTTGAAAATGATTCAAGAAATTCATTGTGTGTTAGAGTAGATATTGTGTTGTTTATGTGTTTGTATTTGCAGATTTGAGCATCCATCTCCTCATGGCATGAAGAGCTTCTTCCTTCCATGAGATCTTCACTACAAGGTGATATCATTTGTGTTTTCAAGCATTTATCATTTAGTTTTTGCCTCTATCCTCTAAGGGCGCGCACTCTCTATCTGACAACGGTGTTCAGAAGACTTGAATGCCTCTCCAGGGCTTGACTGAGGCAAGCCTATAAACACCACAACCCCCTCCCCATTTTTCTATGATTGCAGGTTATAGGTTGAAGAAGAAGGAAAAGTGGAGTTGCATGAGAGTGTTGCAGAGTGTCAGATTCGCAGATCAAAGTTGAAAATAGGGCCCTGGACTCGGGCACCCACTCGTTAGTCCTCCATATTCTATAATGGAAAAATCTCTATGATAGCAGGAATAGGTTGTAGATCAAGTTCACAAATCCTGACAAAAATTAGGGCATTGGACTAGGGCGCTCCCTCATTAGTCTCCGACTGTTTCGTTTCCCAAACTTTGAAAACAAGTGCACATTTATCTGTCATTTTACATCTTCCTGTTGTAGCATTTTCAATAATTTGTCTGTTTTCTTTCGTATTTGTATAATTAGGGTTTTGATGAATAATTAAGCATAATTGGCAATCAAATCATCCTAATCCAATCTTCCCTGCATTCCTAAGTGACCAAGGGCCTGATAGTGCATTGCCACTCAACCCAAGGTCCTTGAGTGTGTAATGGTGAAAGGAGGATAGGCATAAACTAAACAAACCATCTAGTCAACCCTATCCAAAATTTCCACATTACAGGTTATAATAAATGTTTTTAGAAAAGGTTAAATACCTAGTTGGAGGCTTAATCAATATGTAGAAGAAGTGGAGGTTTTGAAGGCAAAATTTGAAGAGATAAAAGTTATGCATTGTAAGAGGAAATTGAACTCACCAACAAAATATTTAACAAATGCAACTATTGATCAAGAGCCTATAACTGAGAATTACAGCCATATTTCTAAAACATGGAAATATCTAGAGTGTCGTTTAAGTTATAAGCCTCCTTGATTTATGCTGAACAAAGGGAGTTAGGGCCCTTTTGTTGTATGTTTCCTTGACTTAAGCACAATAATGCAATAAGGTAGTAAGGCCCAAGTTGCTAGTGTTTTTGTTTGTGATGATTTAAATGTGCCTAATAGATGTGGTATGTGCGGAATCCTCAAGAGGAATAAGTCAGTATTTCTCATTATGTGGTGATTATGGATTTGATGTAAGGAAGACACTTAGGCATAAGGAGTGTTATAGTAGTGTGAGTTATTAATCAATCTTCAATGGTTGAATGTGCTACTAAGAGCTTTTTTAGCATAATGCCTTAAGCTAGAGAGAATGAATGAATGAATAGCTTTTAACATCCACGAGACTAAAAAATAGCCCATGGGATTACCAGCCTTGTTGTTTTTTGTCTTCTGTATTTTAATCCTTTTCTTGTTCAAGGTGATGATGAGCTCCCCCAACTTCTCAATAGTCTCCTTGCTGAATAAACTGTGCAAAGAGATAGTTGTCAAGCTATTGGCATAACTATCCCTAATGTCGTTGAAAGCATCACACTCCATAATAAAGTGTTTTTTGATTTCACTGCCCTGGTAGTGCAAAAAATATACACCTATTCTTTCCATGCTTCTTTAGGTCTTTTCCATCACCCCATCTCACATCGGAGTTGATGAGAGTTAGTTCTTAATTGAGCAATAAGAATCTTTGCTCTCCACAAAATACTAGCCCCTATGTATGTTTTTTGTTAATGATCACATGTAGGGTTGAATTCGTCAAGATAATATTTCTTCTTTTTCCTAGCACTTTCCCCCATAACAAAAGCCTTTACCTCTTTGCTATTTTTGGGGCAAGCATTCATGTTAGACATTCCATTTGTTCATCCATTTGCTATTTTGTTTCATCCATGTCTTCTTTTTTTCCTTATGATGTCGAAAACAACTTTAAGCCTTCTAGCTACCTCCATTTGATTAATTCTTTTTAAATACCTCATGACACACATCATATCAATTGCTTCAATAGGCTTTGCCCCTATTTCACTCAACATTATCTCATAAGGAACCAAACCTTTTATTTTGAACTTGCTTGTGATCAAACGCTTTTCAATTTTCTCAATTTGTTTCCACTTTGAATCTGAAGTGCTGCTAGCCCACAATTCACACCCATAAAGCACCATCGGAAGCACCAAAAGCCCAAAAAGAACCTGAGTAGTTTTCCAATCCCTTAACTCTGCCTCTCTATATCTATTTTGAAGAGCATTAAATGTTTTCCATCCTCCCAAAGTTCTCTTCTTTCTGCAATGCTCTCAACTAAATTTGTTGTTGAAGTCAATCCTAAGGTATTTGTACTTAGTTACTTCTTTAAGAGTATTGCCTTCAAAGTAGAAATTATGTTGGCTTCTCTTCTTTTTGTTGGAGAAAATCATGATTTTGGTGTTGCTGGTGTTGACTTGCATCCCCACTGTTCAAGGACATACAAGTGCTCTTGCAACCCGTCAGTCCATTTAGCATATAAAAGAAGCTTTATCAAAAACTCTCCCAAAAGGATGCCATCCCCTCCTTGCAAATTTAGTCACTTCTCAAGTTTGTCAATATATAATTCAAAAATAGTAGGGGATAGTGGGCAGCATTGCTTGACCCAATGTCACTCCTTAAACTTTTCAAAATCTGTGCTAAGTTTTGATTTTGACTCTGACCTCTTCATAGAGCCTATGGATAGCTACTCTCAAATGCATATAAATCCCAAGTTCTTCCATTCTACACCATAACTTATCCCTAGGACCCATGTCAAAAGCTTCTTTCAAGTGAACAAAACAACAAAATGCTTCTTCCATTTCCAAAATGCATGGTTTCTTTAGTGTGCTAGGCATGGTTTGTTTGTTTATTTGGGTGGATAGTAAGGTGTTTTGGTGTGTACACTTGGATGGTGACTTACAGTAGGGCTGGCAAAGGAAAGGAAAAAAAGGGCAGAAGATCTGTGTCTGAAATGAGATTAAAGCAATTATTATTTTTTGAATCTATGGCTGATTTAGGGTTTGTGTGAGGAGTATTGGGAGAGGGGATTAGAGGTGGGAAATAGGCCAAAATCTACCATTCAGGGGGACTTTGTTTCTAACTTAGCATTGGTAGTGGTGGATACGGAATTACGTTTATGGCTACTCAAGCTTTTTCCTCCCTCACCAGTTTGGTGATATGAAGACAGTAAAGGGAAAGGAAGCAGTGGGTTTGTAGAAATCTTTGGAGGACAGATGTTTGGAAGGGGATGATTTTGTATTTTTTTTGGTGCAGCAGAAAGAGGAGGATATCAAGGGCATGAGAAGGGAGTTAGTTGTGCTGCAGGCTTTCTGCAATGATGTGGGCAAGGTTTTGGCAGGTCTGCATGTTTCACACACACATAGTAGACTAGAAGTGAGTAATAACTTCACCATTCTAGTTTTTTTAAGCGTATCTATTCATAGAGTTAGAAGGCACAGACAACTCTGTCGTGGTATCTAGTTTCCTTCTTTGGCTGTCTCCTCTCATGATATGAAAAACCCTAGTGGCCCTCGAGGAGTGGCTGACATTATAGAGGAGGTGTTGGAATCTACAGAGGAACCTCACATTAGCAAAGAGCGATGGTGACTGGTTGTTGATAACTGAGAGGGGGGGTGAATCAGTTATCTAATCTTTCTTTCCAACTCAAACATTCAAATCCACTTTGTTATTCATTAGCATAGCAATTAATCATTCATGAAAGCATAAAGCATAAACATCAGAGCAGATAAACATCAACATATGAGACACCAAGATTTTGATGTGGAAAACCCGGTTAAGGGAAAAACCACGGGGTGATTAACCCAAGGATTATTCTCTATTAAAAGAATAAGAAAATAATGGCACATGCCAATTAGGGCTCACTGCCCGAGCACACTGCTCACAAGAGGCACACTACCTACAAAGAGACACACTGTCTACAAAGTGATAAGAATCACAATCTTGAACTAGAGAATGTCATCATTACCATGTCTGAATCAGTTCTGTTTAAGCCCATAAGCTCCTGCTCTGCCTTTCGCACTTCTCTTCGCTATATCACACTCATCACCATCAGACACACTTCAAAATGAATTCACAAACCCTTATTTATACAAGGCATCAACTTAGGAACAATCATCTAAGTCGGCAATCATCTACAAGATCATTCGCAAGGCATGTAATACATCCAGTCGGCCTGTCTCTGGAAGAACACCAACAACCGGTAGTCAATACATTAAATCCAAACTCTAACTTCAATGCAGACCGCCAACATGAACTAGACATGATCCAACGATCATCACAACCTTCCCTGAATCATCAAGAACATCCGCACTTCATCAGCTTACCAGAATTCTTCTCTTTATCATCCAAAACTTCAAGAACACATACTACCGCCACTATCATAAAGCAAAAGATACTTCCAGACCTCCAAACCATTCACACATCGAGATGACACATCACAAGGACATCCCAAACACTCCTTCCAATCCGCAGAATAGGAAGATACAATTTCGGATCACACCGGACCTTTTTGTGACCGTCTGTCACCACTGAACACCTGCCGGAACCAATTCCACACAAACAGCCATAACTTCTTCAGATCTTTATGCGGACCTCTGAAATCATAACTAGAGCATCTCAAGACTTATATCTACAAACCCTTTAATCCGCATCTTTTGATACTCAACCTATTGTCTTCTTCTCATCATTGTTCTTCACTGTTCCAGATGGAGACTAATTTCCTCAATAGCAACAGCACACAACTCATCCAATCCTTCTTATCAATGCAATATGAGTATGTTGACATCAATGACAACATTGGTTAACCTCATACTTGCAACAATCTCCCCCTTTGTCATTGATGGCAAAATATGATGTGAAAAACCGTCAAGACAAGAACTTCTCCTTTCTGCCACAGCTTCCCCTATCAGCAACAACTCTTCATATGTCTTCTCTTCCTTTACTGCTCCCCCTTTGATCATCAACCACTTGTTTTTCACATGTCTTCTCTCCCCCTTTGACATTAATGGCAAAGGGCTCATACTTGCAATTCCAACACATCAGAATCATACCAGCTGCTCCCCCTTAGTAGCAGCTCCACATCATCAATCCGGATCACAGGATGTGACTGTGATATCCACTGGACTGATGCACAACAATGCATCCTAATGCATCATCGGAGGGGCCATGACCCCTAACGTCTCCCTGAGATACTCAAAAGAGTCCTTGGGAAGAGGTTTAGTAAAGATATTTGCAATCTGATCCTTGGAGGGTACATACTCCAATCTGACTTCATCCTTGTTCACTTGTTCTCTCAGAAAGTGAAACTTGATAGACATGTGCTTGGTCTTAGAGTGCAACACCGGACTCTTAGAAATATTTATTGCACTTGAATTATCACAGAAAATTGTGATAGTCTCCTTATATTCTACTTTAATGTCTCTTAGCATTTGCTTCATCCATAAAATTTGAGTGCAACTACCTGTTGCTGCAATGTATTCCGCTTCTGTTGTGGACAGTGATATTGCTTCTTGTTTCTTGCTTAGCCAAGAAACCAACCTTTTTCCCAAAAAGAATGCTCCTCCACTTGTACTTTTCCTATCATCCACATCTCCTACCCAATCTGCATCTGTATATGCATGAAGAGAAAAGTCTTGATCTCTGGGATACCATAGGCCATACTCAACTGTTCCTTTCAAGTACCTAAAAATTCTTTTGATTGCCATGACATGAGATTCTCTAGGATCAGCTTGGAATCTTGCCACAAGACCAATAGCCTACATAATATCTGGTCTAGTTTGAGTGAGATACAATAGTCCTCCAATCATTGATCTGTACTTGGTCTGATCTGTTTTAGGAGAGTCATCATCTTTGCTCAACTTACATCCGGTTGCCATAGGAGTGTTCATTGGCTTTGAATCTTCCATTCTGAATTTCCTCAACAATTCTTTCACTTATTTGGTTTGAGAGATAAATATGCCTTTCTTTGTCTGGATAATTTGTAGACCCAAGAAGAAATTCATTTCACCAAGCATTGACATTTCAAATTCACTTTTCATTTGGTTTGCAAAGGTTTTACACATACTATCTTTTCCTCCAAAAATGATATCATCAACAAATACTTCAACAATCAAGATGTTTTCATTTTTTATTTGGAAATATAGATTACTATCAGCAGTACCTTTGTTGAAACCAATCTGCACAAGATGCTTGTCCAACCTTTCATATCATGCTCTTGGGGCTTGCTTCAATCCATACAGTGCTTTTTTCAACTTGTAGACCATATCATCTTGATCAGACAATTGAAATCCATCCAGTTGTTCAATGTATACTTCTTCTTCCAAATCACCATTTAGGAAGGTAGACTTGACATCCATCTGATATACCTTGAAGTCTTTAAAGGCAGCAAATGCAAGAAATAATCTGATTGCTTCAATTCTTGCCACCGGAGCAAAAGTTTCTTCAAAATCAATTCCTTCTATTTGAAAGTAGCCTTTGCAGACCAATCTGGCTTTGTTTCTGATTACTTCACCAACTTTATTTAGTTTATTCTGGAAGACCCATTTGGTTCCAATCACATTCTTGTTACTAGGTGTGGAAACAAGATCCCAAGTGTGATTTTTCTCAATTTGCATCAGTTCTTCCTCCATTGTTTTTGTCCAGTTTTCATCATTGCATGCTTCATTTATTGTCTTAGGTTCAATCTTTGAAATCAGACAACATTCATTTGAATTTTGAGCAACATTCCATCTAGTTTGCACACCTTTGCTTTTGTCTCCTATGATCTGATCTTTAGAGTGGTTCAGTCTTACATACCTTGGAACTTTGGGAGTTTCTTGCACTTTTGCTTCTTAATCAGGCTCATTCGGACCTATCTCTTCTTCCTGATTTACCGGATCAGTCTAAATCTGACCTTCATGAGAGGATGGAGCTCCTTAAACCAGAACATCATTCTGATCATCTTCATCATACTCATAAAATCTTGAGGGCTTCTCAATACCTTCATCAACCTTCACATTTGTACTTTCTATCATCTTTCTCAGTCTCTTATTGTAACACTGGTATGCTTTGCTTTGAGTGGAGTAACCCAAGAAAATTCCTTCATCACTTCTAGCATCAAACTTACCTAGATCTTCATCTCTTTTGATGTAACACTTACTACCGAATACTCTAAAATATCTCACAGTGGGAGTTATACCAAACCAAAGTTCATAAGGAGTCTTACCAGTATTGCTTCTGATTTGAACTCGATTGAGAGTGTAGACTGCAGTGCTGACAGCTTTTCTCCAAAACATCTGAGGAACATTTGCTTCCATCATCATTGTCCTGGATGCTTCCTGGATGGTCCGGTTCTTTCTCTCAACTACTCCATTCTGTTGTGGAGTCCTAGGAGCAGACAACTATCTCTTTATACCATGCTTCTCATAGAAGTCTATTAATTCACCGGATGTGAATTCACCACCTCTATCAGACCTTAGACACTTCAGTTTCAATCCAGTTTGATTTTCTACCATAGCTTTGAAGATTTTGAACTTCTCAAAGGCTTCTGATTTCTCTTTTAGAAAGGTAACCCACATCATCCGGGAATGGTCATCAATCAACAACATGAAATATCTATCACCTTGCATACTTTTTATTCTTGTCAGACCACATAGATCAGTATGAACTAATTCCAATAATCCGGTAGAGGACTGATCCTTGCTTTTGAAAGAGATTCTGCTCTGTTTACCTAGCTGACATTCTTTGCACAAACTATTTGTAGGTTTCACCAACTTTGGAAGATCTCTTACAGCCTGAGTATTGCTTATTTTGATGATGTTATCAAAATTTACATGACACATCCTTCTATGCCATAACCAACTCTGATCCACTTGAACAAACAAACAACTTTTATTAGAACCAACCAGATGGAAGATATTACCTTTTGTTTGAGTACTGGATGCAATCTCAGTTCCAGAGCTTTCAAAGATCCTGCATCTTCCATTTTTGAACCAGAGATCATAACCTTTGTCTACTAACTGTCCAACACTGAGAAGATTGTGCTTCAATCCTTCAACATACAGTACATTACCAGTTTTGCTCTTTCCATCAAAAGAAATAGTTCCCCTACCTCTGATTCTACCAGCAGAATTATCACCAAACTTCACCATTCCTCCTTCATACCTTTCCAAATCTAAGAACTTGTTTTTGTCACCTGTCATATGGTGAGAGCATCCACTATCAATAACCCAATCATCCTTTTCTTCAACTTGGGCAGCCAAAGCTCTTTCTACAACCTTTTGATTGACAGAATCAGATGATATTGATTCTTCTTCCTTGATGGCAATAAACACCCATTCATTTCTGAATTTGTCTCCTATCTCTGATTCATCATCTGTTACTCCTTCATTATCAGCTTCTTCATGAACATAATAATAGTTCTTTTGGAACCTTTGTCTGTTAGAGTTTGACCTTGTAGATCTTTCAGGACATCTTGAAGCAAAATGACCAATCTTATTGCAGTTGAAGCACTTAAAAGGTAACTTTCCTTCATACTTACCGGATCCTCTTGGCAATCTCTTTGCAATGAGGGCTTCAAGATGAGCTATTTCTACTTCTTCGTCTTCCATGTCTTTCCTTGCTTGATCATACCATGACAGCTTCCTTGAAGAGTTTTCTCCCGGATCAAATCTTTCTTTGCCTTTCACATAGGCACTGGCTTTGAATGCAGATTCAGTCTTGGGGGGATCATCTCCAAACTTGGTCATTTCAAATGTAGCCAGTTTGCCAGCCAATTGCTCTCTTGTGACAATTGTATGGGCTCTGAATTCATCAATGGCAGCAACCTTGATCTTGTAGGCAGCAGGAAGGGATCTGAGAATTTTGTAAACAATCTCATTTTCATCCAGAACTCCACCAGCATTCCTGATTCCACACACCAGCTCATTTACTCTTTGTAACAACGCTTACTTTGCTGAGTGGGCCCATTACATATGACTGCTTTCCTTGCTGTTACCTCTGGCGTGGGCTTCGCTGCACTGTCATCCACTTAGCCATTTCTTTCTCTTTCACGGCAATGGGAGTGGGAGTCGGTGTAGTGGGAGTTGGAGGATGTGGCTGTCACTTCTTATCCACACCCCTCCCACGATCATTCTACAGATATTATTTCAAGAAATATCTCTTAGGTGGGTGTAATTGTTTATTCAAAAAAATCGTTGGCAAACAAGCATAAATAAAGGAAAGAGGAGTCATCCAAGAAAGGAGATAGAAAATAGACTCATGCTCAAAGAAATATTTGGGGAGCTAACACATTTTAGAGGGAGAAGAAAAGGGAGAGTTTATGCAAACGGAGAAGCAAGGAAGGAGGAGAGCAAAAATAACAAAGCAGTTTTAGAGGGATTTTGGATAGTTTCCAAATACAGATCAGCATCACAGCCAACTGCAATTTGGTGCTACAGTTCAGTCTTGAAGCATCTATGTTTTATTTCTTGTTGTGATGATTTGTGATTTTTTTATTTTATTGATCGGGGCACAGTCAATAGAAATATTTAAGGCAATCATAAGCCTGTAGGTTTAGGATTTGTGATCTGGCAATAGGTCACATTAGATCTTCAGTCAGATTTTATTAGATCTATAATTTTGCTATTACAAATTCCTCCTGCCATTCTTCTTTCACTCTCCAAAATTCTGGTGGTGTAGATTTTATCAACCCAAAGACAAATTGCAGTAGTAAATATGATATTATGTGCTTTGGGTGTCTAGGGAAGATGTTCAACAGCAGAACAACTTTCAGAAAGCATTAACTGTATTAACCATCTGCTTACACTAAGAAATAATGGCCTTGATATTGTTAGTGCTGTTACGGAAAAGTCTTTCACACTATTCATGCCAAGGTTATAGATTTTCATAGTTTTGACATCAGAACTTTATATCAAAATATTTGGAACTTGGGAGGTGAAAAGGGTTAGGATGCAAATGCACTTCACAAGTGAGGATTGACCATAGCTTGTAATAATCTGTTTACTAATGCACTTCTTTTCCTCATTACAATTCTTCTTGAGAAAACAGAGTGGTCTTTGCTTTGGTCATACAGTCATTTTCTACTAAACAGTTAGCCTTGTGCAAACGGTGATTTCTTTTGAGATAAAGAATGTTATGGCACAAAAATACCATAGAGGCAGTGATTAGTGTTTGGGCATTGAGATTTTAGTCACATAATTTCTCATATCGAAAACCAGTCACACAACACAAGGATGTGAGGGATCTACTGGAGGTGGGTTTTTGTAAGTCTTTTTATTTTTATTTTGTTATATTAAAACATGGTTGACAAGATATAAAATTCTAGGCTATGAGTTGACTTGCGTCACCATTTGCCATACTTCCCTTCTGATATCCATGCATTCCTTTGTGAAGAGTAATTAAATTGGGGATCTCGGGAGTGATTATAAACTGATCTAACTAGTAGAAGGCCATTTTCAACCAATCACACTGTCCAAGAGAATCTGGGTCTTGTAGACCATATTGTTTTTATCTTGACTATTTTAAATTTATAACTCAGTGTTTTTCGTCATTTGAATGCCTCATTTAGTCAAACGAGATGAACAAGGTCTCGGCATTAGAGTGGTCGTCTGGAGTGGCTCTCTACGGGCCCGGAGCCCACAAGTGGCTGCCAGGGGAACTAGTAGCACAGTTTCATTAATAAGTGATAACTAAATGAAAACATTGGGGTAAAAACATTAATAAGATAATTTGTCCTCATGCATGGCCTTGAGCGCTTGTAAAGGCTAAGGATGTAATGAGAAGGCCTATCCGTTTGCGGGGCGTCGAGTCATCCGTCTGCGGGACGTGGATTTGGGCACGATTGAGTCTCTTCATCTGTATGAGAGGTACTTGGTCCCATGTGTGCCATCCCTTCGAGCATATATGATGACACTCCATATGATTACACTCTAGTATCTAGCACCTTAGGAGTTGTGAGTAGTACCCGACTTATGACTTAGATGAGTACACCTATTTTATGACTCTGACTATAAGCACTGTTCTCCGTGTCTTCTCTGTGTCTGATGTGTGTGTGTTGGCCACCTTGTACCCCTTATTGTTGTTCATTCGTTTGGGCCTTGTGAGTATCTCCGAGCACGGTGGGGTGGTCTTTGAGGAGTCCACATGGTTGGGAGGCGTTGCCACCACCATAGGGGACCGGCGAACAAGTTTTGGAGCACCAGTTGAGATGATCTCTCTCTTGATCACTTCATTCAGTTATTGTATCCTATTCTGGAATATATCATTGTACTTGTAAATGTAGTTATGTAATTGAACTCTCTTAGGAGAGAAGTTGTAATCATTGAAATTAATGAGAAGAAATGTGATGTTCCTTTATTACTTTATGGATTCCGGTGTGGGTATCAGATCCACCTGTATTTTTATGCTTATGGATTCATGTTGTTATCATATGTGAATTGGAACATGTGTTTTGGTGTTGAAAAAGAATGGTATCAATCTATCGCATTGACAACTAAATCTATGTATGTTGTTTACTTATGTTAAAAAAATTTTATCTTTCTCCCTTTTGGCTCTTACCCTTCAGGGTTACGTCGCGGGATGTTACACTCTTGGCATAAAAGTAGTGATATTTTCATCATCTCTCATCTTCAATCTTTCAAATTTTCCTTTGAGACTTTGCAACTTTGCACTCTTAACAAACTCATCTCCTTCATGCAAAAGTTCTAGTTTAACCCAGATCTCATAGGCAGTGGATAGATCAATAATATTTGAGAGTTCTGAGTCAGTTAATGCACTTAGAAGAGCCTCTTTAGTCCATAGATTGTTTTCTGTATCTGTGATTTCATTTAGAGTTGTTGGACCACCCTGTGGAGGTTTGTATGCTTTTTCGACCATGGACAAGTACGCCTTTCCCATACACTCCAAGTGACATTTCATGTGGCCTTTCCAAAGAGTGAAATTGGTTCCATCAAATTTCGGACTATCCTTCTTGTATGACAACATCCTGGATCTCCTCAAGCGGTTAAGCTCCTTTTAGAGGAAATTGGCTCTGATACCAATTGTTGATAACTAAGAGGGGGGTGAATCAGTTATCTAATCTTTCTTTCCAACTCAAACATTCAGAGCCACTTTGTTATTCATTAGCATAGCAATTAATCATTCATGAAAGTACAAAGCATAAACATCAGAGCAGATAAACATCAACATATGAGACACCAAGATTTTGACATGGAAAATCCAGTTAAGGGAAAAACCACAGGGTGATTAACCCAAGGATTATTCTCTGTTAAAAGAATAAGAAAAAGATGGCACATGCCAATTAGGGCTCACTGCCTGAGCACACTGCTCACAAGAGGCACACTGCCTACAAAGAGACACACTGTCTACAAAGTGATAAGAATCACAATCTTGAACTGGAGAATGACATCATTACCATGTCTGAATCAGTTTCGTTTAAGCCCATAAGCTCTTGCTCTGCCTTTCGCACTTCTCTTCACTATATCACACTCATCACCATCAGACACACTTCAAAATGAATTCATAAACCCTTATTTATACAAGGCATCGACTTAGGAACAATCATCTAAGTCGGCAATCATCTACAAGATCATTCGCAAGGCGTGTAATACATCCAATCGGCCTGTCTCTGGAAGAACACCAACAACCGGTGGTCAATACATTAAATCCAAACTCTAACTTCAATGCGGACCGCCAACATGAACTGGACATGATCCAACGATCATCACAACCTTCCCTGAATCATCAAGAACATCCGCACTTCATCAGCTTACCGGAATTCTTCTCTTTATCATCCGGAACTTCAAGAACACAGACTACCGCCACTATCATAAAGCAAAAGGTACTTCCGGACCTCCAAACCATTCACACATTGAGATGACACATCACAAGGACATCCCAAACACTCCTTCCAATCCGCAGAATAGGAAGATACAATTCCGGATCACACCGGACCTTTTTGTGACCCTCTGTCACCACTGAACACCTGCTGCAACCGATTCCACACAAACAGCCATAACTTCTTCAGATCTTTATGCGGACCTCTGAAATCATAACTAGAGCATCTCAAGACTTATATCTACAAACCCTTTAATCCGCATCTTTTGATACTCAACCTATTGTCTTCTTCTCATCACTATTCTTCACTGTTCCGGATGGAGACTGATTTCCTCAATAGCAACAGCACACAACTCATCCAATCCTTCTTACCAATGCAATATGAGTATGTTGACATCCATGACAACACTGGTTAACCTCATACTTGCAACATTGGTGTAGGGATAGGATAGTATGAGAATGTTTAGTGTATTTCCTTTTAATATTATGTATTTTGGTTAGTTTGCAAGTGTAGAGGGCCTCTATATGTAGGTTAGGGCTATTTTAGCTTCTTATGTGTTTGTCTACCTTGGTGGCTGTTCTACTGATAATAGTTTATGGTAGTAATATAAGATGTTTTATCTTCTTGTAATGAAGTAATGATTTAAAGGGCGGGGACCCAATAAAATTTCTACTAAGTTATCTTAAAAAACTTAGAAGACAACCTAAATTGCCTACTACTAATGTCAAAAAAAAACAAATTCAGAATTGAAGTTATAACAAATGCATTCAAGTTATTCAGAATTGAAGTTATAACAAATGCATTCAAGTTGCCTCATTTAAGAATTGCTGAAACCATAATACTGTCACAAACTACACTACAGCAAATGCAAAAGTTATAGATCTGTTTGACAAAAGTACTCTTTTCCCAAATTCCAGGCATCATAAGTCTGTTATTCCTGATTTAATGGTTCGTATTCTTACCAAAATTTCCAAACTGTAAAAGTATTTGCATGTTAAAACTGCAAAGATTAGACATGGGAACCACAGAATAAACATCCAAAAGCAGATGAAATATATTTATTAGTTAAAGACCCTGTTTTATATGATAAGTTCATGTCATACAAATACTAAATATAAAATAAGCTTTAGGCCATAAAAGCTTGTGCGCAACCATTAGAGAGAAAGAGAGAGATTGAGACTATGTTCAAACTGCCTATATAGTATATAACCCTCCACATACTATATTGGGAGGCCTATAAAAAAGGGCCCTCTGAAGGCCTTACTTTCTTGCATGGTTAAACCCTTCGACAAACATCTCCGTCACAGATGACTTCTGCCGGCTTGTCCTCATTTTCAAAATCCTCACCTTGTGTCTGCTGTTTCTCATTTCCATCAGAGTGGTTATCCTTCAAAGCACAATCTGGATGAAGATCAAAATCACATTCTTCGCAGTAGAAAGACCAAGCACTCCCTTCTTCCTGACACCCATCACAGTTGTAGTCCTTCCTCTGAGTCAAATTCAGAGAATGTTCATGCAGGTTATGCTTTATTTCCTTTGGATATTTCTCTGCTACTACTTCTATTTCTTCCTGCAGCTCTAGGAGGCGAGCATCAGTAAAGGGATAAGCCTTGGCCCCATGGACAGAAACAATGTTTCTGGCATCTGTTGTCACAGTTTTTCCATCAGGGCCAACTATGACCAAAGATGGAATTCCTTCAATGCAGAAGTAGTGGCTTAGATCCTTCTTCACTTTGTCTCCAAATGGAAGAGCTAACCATGGCATGCTTGCATAGTATTCTTCAAAGGCTTCTTGGTCTTTGTCACTAGAGAGGAAAACAATCTCGAAAGCTTCTCCATTTTGCTTGAGCTTATTGTATACTTGTACAAGTTTTGGTGTGAATCCTCGGCAAGGTGGGCACCAATGAGCAGAAAAATATAAACCAACCGTCTTGCCTGTGAGCTCAGAAACTGGCACCTGCACCAGAATAATGGTCAAGAATGATCACCTCATTTATGGCTCTACTAACACACATATCAGAGGCTTGCACCCATTATACAATGAAATGGGTTAGTTGAAAGCTATAGCTCCAGATGAGCATTGCACAACCCTTAATCTAACTATTACAGCATTAAATGAAGTGGTTCTCTTGCAAAACTACTGTTGATGGAGATGAAGCTGGTTTAGAATTTTTTTCTGCAATCAACCAGCTTCATCTCCATCAATAAATATAGAAGTTAATGATTTGAGATTTCCACAGGTAAACATTTCAAGAATGTATCTGGATAGAAGTGTTAAACTTTTTCTCTCCAATGTTTTGAGTCCCCTCCTTGGAGACCTGTTAGATGGAAAAAGCAGATTCTCATAGGAAACTCAAAAACTAAAATGTTGGAAGGGAAAAGTAAAGTATTGAAGTAGACTTGAAACATCAGAAGGAAAAAGTGGAGTCTGGAAGGAGACTTAAAAACATTGGAAGGAAAAATCAGAGTCTGGAAGGAAACTTAAAGTTAAAATATTGGAAGGAAAAAGCAGAGTCTAGAAGGAGACTCAAGGTGTTGGAAGGAAAAAAGCTAGACAGTTGTACCCGGATGCATTCTGGAAAATGCTAGTTGTTGCTAAAACAATGGAGTTGGTGTCTTTCAGGTCATACACCATAATATTATAATGTTATATGTGGTATGTACCCTTAGTTTAGTCCCATGTATTGAGGTTATGGAGAACCCTGCATGTGATGGGAATATCATGGGTGATTATTCCATCAGGTGTGAGTCAGGTCAATCTTAATAACCTGTGGGCTATGTCTAGCCTAATGTTAATGCTACGGCTATTTATGTTTCTTGCATTGTATTTGTTATGGAAGAATCTTATGGAGTTTCAGGATAGTTGTATGGTGAAACCCTGTATTAATACCTGCCTATATGGTGCATCTTTTTAATTCTTTGCATTTCGGTGTTCTGATTCTTTTACACTTATCTAGTTGTTAGGGACACGTGCAGGTGAAATTACAGAAAAAAATTCTAAACCAAAACTGGTGATTAAGGGTTGAATAGTTCAGCCACTGACCTTTCCACCACTGTTTGTGATAACAAAATTGCGCTTATCAGAGACTAACAGAGATTCCAAGGTCTGTGCGGCACGTCTAGCTTCCTCTTGGGCTTTGAGTTCATCCAATTTCTCCTTTGTAAATGGATAAACTTCAACACCGAGTTCCATAACCAGCTCCACAGCTTCTGTTTGTAATGTTTTCCCATCTGGACCAATAACAATCAAGGCTGGGATGCCTTCAATTTCAAAGTACCGCCACAGATTCTTCACCAGTCGATCACCATAAGGCAGAGCAAGCCATGGCATGCTTTCAAAATATTCTTGGAAGGACTCTTTATCTCTGTCACTGGAAATAAACACAATCTCCAAGTCCTCACCTCTACTCTTCAGATCATTGTAGAAGTTTATAAGCTTTGGAGTGAACCCTCTACAAGGAGGGCACCAGTGAGCTGAGAAATATAGACAAACAGTCTTGCCTACCAGCTCCGATAAAGGCACCTATTTATGAAGAAAGAATCAATTTTCAGTAATTTGCATGGATTCGTAGGGGATATCATTTGTGAATTTTATGCTGCTTGTATTACAAAGATATGGCATGTCTATATTTAAAAAAAGAACAGGGGAATCCTTAATATCATAATCATAATACAAAGTTATCCTAAGAAAATAGAAGCCTCAACTCAGATCGTGATAACATAAATCTTACTCACATTTCTTCCTCCATTGTCAATGACAAAATCTCTGTCAGGAGAGACAAGAAGAGAATTCAAGGACTGTGAAAGCCTTCTGGCCTCCTCCTCAGCTTTAAGTTCACCAAGCCTCTCTTCGCTAAATGGATATGCGTCGGCACCATAATCTCCAACAATACTTACACCATCAGCAGTAATAGTTTTGCACTTCTGGTCCAAAAGGATAAGGGTGGGAATACCATCGACATCAAATACCTGGTCAAGTTTCTCTTTGGCCTGTGTATCTGATAATGGCAATGCAAGCCATGGCATGGTCTTGTGATACTCTTCAAATGAATTCTCGTCTTCATCTTCAGACACAAAGATGATCTCAAAATCCCCATTCTCCACTAACTTTGTATACACTTCTGAAAGAACAGGGGTGAATCGCCTGCATGGAGGACACCAGTGGGCAGAAAAATACAAACCCACTATTTTCCCTTCCAGTTTCTCTATTTTAACCTGAATAGTTTAAAACAACCAACTATTTCTGAATGATAAACCATTGCAAATTTAATATAAATGAAAATTATGTTGATATGCAAAAAAAAGTTTTAGGAAACTGTGTACTTCGTTGTCGTCCACCTCTAGTATCAACTAAGTGATCCATCATTAAATTCCACTACCAAATTTATTTTAACAACAATGATGTTGTAGTTCTGTGTTTCAGGATTTAACTGTGTGATGGTTTTTTTCTCAACGTTTCGGATCACACTCCATGATCCATCATCAGAAGAGTAGAGAGCAAGAGAATGATGATGGATCATGGAGTGTGATACGAAACGTTGAGGAAAAAATCATCACATAGTTAAATCCTGAAACACAGAACTACACTATTATGGACTGTGGAAATTTGATGTCTACTAACAATGATGTGATGTATTGCACAATAGCAAATTTAATCTAGAAGAACACAATGGCTCTTTTAATCTTAAAGAATATACCCATAGCTCAGTTTTTAATACCCAATAACAAATTTGATCAAAGTGGACATAATTTTATCTACCACATGTACACAGAAGAAAGTCATGATTTTCCAAATTCAAAATTCATAGTTTTAAAAATGAAAATAAAAATAAAAAACATTAGGAAGCTTTGAATCTGAGGAAAATGGTGAACTAGCACATAAAAACAGAGTGCAAAATCATCAATACTGAAATCCAATTGGTAAAGATGAGACCTGCTCTCCATTGTTTCTGATCAAGAAATCTCTTTCTTCAGTGCAGAGCAGAGACCTCAGGCTGTGTTGGGTTTCAGGCCCAGCCATTGTATACAACTTAATGTTTACTGCTTCTCACAAAGCAACTTTATAGGCTTCAAAACTTATCAGTCGCGTTGCTAGGACAATCTTATCCTCCCTTTTATAATGCATAGCTTAAGAGAGAAGGAAGATAAAAGATAATTTTTAAATATACTGAGGACAATGTTCCCATCGGCTTCCTCTGTCACCTTCAATTGTATTCTTTTGGGTTTCTTCCAATTTCTGGAAGGTAGATGCTTTTGTCCTGTTTGGCTTTTTCTCCAAGCCGTCTTGGAAATGTGGGGCAAATTTCCAAACGTGTAAGGTGCAGATTCATTCCAGAGAGCTTAGAATACAATCCAGAGAGCTTGGAGTGGATTAGATCAAACCAATTAGTGGGTTAGATCAATTTAGATGTTAATTTACATACAGCACGCTTTCCAATTTCCTGTGTGTCATAGCCCACAGACAATTTCTTTTTAAGTTTATTTTGCCTCGTGGATGTTAAAAGTCTTCCATATTCTATTCTTTGCTTCTATTCTTTGCAGGTGCCCACTGGAAAAACAATTTTCCTGCTTCTTATCCTCTTTGATTTTTTTAAAACTGTGTGTCAATATGATAAGAATGACGAAACAGTCGAGTAAATTGTCGAAAGTTAAAGCAAAATTGATTTCTACCTTCCCAAAAGGAATTTGAATTTCTAAAAATGAAAGAATAACAATGATTAGCGTTTAACAAATATAACTATAGAAATCACTTTTCAGGGAAAATTTAACATTTCTTTTCAATTTAATAAATTTTCAGGACCTTTCTTTTTAATATAATAATTTTATTTTAATTAAGAACCATTAATTTAAAGAAAATTAAAAATATTATAAATTCATTTTAATGAAGTAGATGTGACTAAGTAGTAAAGATGAAGTATTATTATAATAAAAATTAGAAACAGGGCCTAAATTTGACTGTCGACGTCTTTAGGTATTTTTGTGGTAAAATACAATCAAATTTTTAAAAAGATTGTATCATATGAAAGATGGGATTTTGGATAGATTGTCAAAATTTATATAGAATTGTGACTATATATATGGTTTATATATAATTTTACTTTACTAAAGTATGTCATAGAATTTTAAAGGTACCTTTGAATGGATAACTGCCATAAGAACTGTGCTTGACAGGTAGGGTCTACCGTCAAATTTAGGCCTTGGTTGGAAATGCTAGGGTTGTTCCTATTGTGGTGGCATTAAACTAAAGTCTAATAATTATTAGTTCATGCCATAAATGAACCAATGAGATCACAAAATTAAAACATGTTGACTATATTCTCTAATGTTTATTTTTTCCTAAATTTATTTCAAACAATAAAAATTAATTTATTTGTCATTCTATTGGTTAATATATGAATAGTCTTATTGCTTATGTAAGCTATTGTGTACGTTTGCTTAAATATTTTCAGTCCACTAAAAAAATGTCATTTCATTGGTTTGTATTAGACATTCATATTTTCTTATTAAGTTTCTTTTTCCTATTTCCTTGCATGCTTGTAATGAATGCAAACATTGTTTTAAATGTTCATTTTGACTATTAAACATTTCATAATGGGGCTCCCAAGTCATGGGTCTATGAACACACCAAATTTGGCAAAAAATCTCATTGATATGCAAAATCTATGGTAATATTTGCCTCATTGTTTGTGTTTGTCAATCTTTTTATTTGAGGAAGAGTTGCATTATTGCACATGCATAACACCTTGTCTTGTTCTGCCTTGGGATTGTATAGTTGGTTTGATGCTACATATTGGTGTTTATAGTGGGTCACCTACTCTCAGCAACGAGAAACAAATTCATACCTGATGTTGGCTCTATCTACCTCTATGTTAGTGATTTTTTTAGTGGCGAATCTTCGCCAATTGGCAAATAGTTCATATCCGCCAATTCAAATTTGGCAAATATATTGCAACCAGAGGGGGGCCAAATCGTCTGGATTTTACCAATTATCGATCAAATGCATTTCAATTCACCACCAATTTATTTTACGAGGCATTTGTAACTAATATTTTTTCCACAATAACCTACACACTTCTAATGGTGATTCACTTGGAATTTCAGAGGCATGCTTTAACTTACCCACATGTTTGCCAATAACATTAAAAGTTCACAGTGTATGAGGACTTATTTTGCCAATACCATTATAACTCCATGCTAATCTGAGGGCCATAATCACCTTGAAAATTACAACATATGTGTTTTATCAAGGTTCAATTCACCCAACATTTATAAGCACCGTTTTATAATCATGTGAGATTTGCCAAATTATTACTATACCGTTCAAAAATCCCACGGAATTTGCCAAATATGGATTGATATAAATACAATCGAAACTCTAATTGATCATTTACACATTTTGTTCTATTTTGAGCTCTCGATTTAGATCATAGGCAAGTTACAACTACATGCATTAGCAAGTCAGTGATATCCTAAAGGTAAGTGGTCATTTCTTTAGAGTATTATAAGATTATTTATCTCATTGTCAGTTTTACTTCATTCTCATAGATAATATTGTGTAGGGAGACATATAGGGCCTAGGGATCTATATTTTATGATTCCTTCTTAATATATATATATATACAACTTTTATTTTGTGAGAGATGTCGAGCAAGAACAAGTTTCTTGAAAGCGGTGAAGGGAGGTCATCAAAATGCAAAAACATAATATAGTACTTTGGAAATATTTGCAGTCCATCAAATGGAGCTACAACATCAACACTTGTACCATTTATTAATGAATAAGGAAATACCTCAGAGGAAGATTGAAATGAGTTAATTGACTTGGATTATGATGACAATGCCATAGATGATGTTTCAGGGGACACCCAAGGTAGCGAGAATGATAATATGAATAAATCGACCTCAACAAGTGATGAGGAATATGTAGATCTTGCATGGAAGGGGGAAAGAAAAGCCAAATAAAAAATGGAGCGTGAGTGGGATATAACAAGGAATTTTTAGATTGATTGGGTGGAAAGTAACCATTCATTGAACCAGTGCAGAATGCAAACAAAGATGAACTTCCAATAGAATGCAAGTGTAAGATTTTTAATTGGAAATATTGTAGGGACAAGAAATTGTAGCTAAAACTTGACACTAGAAAAACATATTGGTAAAGTTTATGGAAAAAAATCATAGACGAAAAGGAAAAATTAGTGATAAGATGGAAAACAAAGAAAGAATGTCGTCATTTTAAGAATGCCCTCAAATATGATGTGCATACGCAAAGAAACGCGAAGCTTGCTGCATGTGGAGGTTCAATAGAAGCTTGATTTGGAAAGATGATGGGAGAAGCACAAATGACAAAAATTGTTCAGTTGAGTGTCGTTTTTCATATTTTGACCAGAGGGCGTCCTATGATAGACTACCTAGAATATAATAGTTTGTTATCTTTTATGGGCGTTCCTAACTTTCCTAACACACATTGGTCAATAAATAGTGGATGGGAATGGGCAAGTTGTCTTGCTGAGGTGGAAAAACATGATTTACAAGAAAAAATAAAAGAGTCAACCTTTATTGCATTATCTTTAGATGAAGCTGCAACAGTAGATAATTATGAATGCATGTGTATACTGTAGACAAACATGTTCAACAAGCTCATCTACTCTTTGTTTATAAAATGAAGGAGAATGCAACATCGCAAAATCTATTCAAGAACTAGATAAGAAATCTTTGAATGAAATTAGAGTTATGGATGAGTATACAATTGTCAAAAAGTTGGTGTGTATAGGGGTTGATGGAGCATCAATAATGCAAAGTCATAGGAATGGTCTTTGCGTAAAGCTACAAACCTCTTTCTCACCATACATGATTTTCATTCACTACATGGCCCACATAATGAATTTAGCATTTAAAATTGTGAGCATGTTTTCTACAATATCAAAAGTTGAAGATCTGATCCGCGAGCTCTACTCATAATTCTATTGAAGTCCCAAACGGTTTATGGAGTTTCAAAATTTTGTTGAGGGAATAACTGCAAGAAACAAGTTTCTTAAGGATGTTGCTACCAAATGGATCTCCTTGCATGGACCAACGCAATGAGTCTTTTCAGAATATCATTCCTTGATTGGAGTAATGTACGAACATGCCTCATAGTAGACAGAGCTCCTGACCTCTTACATAGGTTAAGTGACATAGAGACACTCTTAACTTTATTTGGTATTCTTCCCATGCTGGAGGAGATGAACATTCTTTTAAAAAAATCCCAAGAAAGAACTATGTATATTTTAGAATATACTAAACTACATAAAATGATATGCATGACCCTCGAAAATCTATATCTATCAGAGTAATCATTTATAAGTCCAAAATTTGGTAGTTGGCACTTGATGACAAATGTGAACAATCCTACTAATTTTTAAAGTTTAATGCAAGTAGAGAATTATGTGTCTCTATAAGGGGATATGAGATACTAACACACAATTTTACCAGGGTCATGCACACTATAAAAAAAGTACCTATTACAAGGGAAGCTTTTGATAACATTGTTAATTCTATAAGTACTACTTTAAAAGATATTATTCAAGATCTCTTTTCTCAGAGATTAGAAATCGATTCCCTCGTGATGAATTGTTTGAAGCCATGTCTATTGTGTATCCTCAATATTGGGTCAACTGTCAACCAAATGATTATCATAACAAGATAAAGACCTTGCTCAATCATTTTCCTAAAAATTTAAAATTTAATGGACAACAAATAGAAGAAATTATAAATAAATCTAAGCTTATAGAGCAATCAACCCATTTTACAACATCAATGATGAAACAATTTAAACTCATGGAGAGTCCCTTCCAAGATGGATCGATAACAAAGCTTTGGGCAACCTTAAGTTAGAGTGAAATATTATGTGATTCAATATCAGAATATTTCAAACTTGTTGTGTATGTCAAACCATGATATTGGGGTCGGTGGAAGTGAGAGAGTTTCCAATTCATTGCAGTTCTTGACATCAAAGATCAGAAACAAACTGGACAAAAATTTAGAAAATTGCTTGAGGATGTATACAACTAGGTATGATATCCGAAGTTTTCCTTTTGAAAGGGCCTCACAATTTAGAGGTCCATATGTGAAAGAAGAGGGTTGTGCAACACTTCAAACCATACTGGCACATATGATAGTGACACAATGAATAACACATGTAGTGGTAGCGATGAGATGCATTTAACTGGACATATACATAGCAAAGAAAATGAAGATTAGGATCATGATGGCCCTCAATCTCATGGTTAGAGTGAGGAGATGATTTGGCAAATGGAAGAGATTTAGCACTTACTAGTTATTTATAATGCATTTCATATTCCAAACTCCAAACTATTGATGGTATTTTATTTTTCTATCATTGAATCCTGATATACATTTTTCATTTTTCAATAAAAAATTAATAAATTAACATACTACTATTTTCCAATGTTCCATTTTAGAATCTAAATTTTAAGCACTGTTTTCAAATTTGATTTATTAAACACATTTTCAATTTCTATTTATTAATTAATATATTATTAATAATCTCATATTCTTATTGTGTGATATTGATTAGTTTTACATGCATTCAACTAAATGCATACTAACAACAATAGCATATACAACATTAGCAAATGTTTAATGTGTATCTAGAAACCAGAGTTTACTTGAATTAAACAATTAAATAATATAGATAATTTGAACACTCAAATGGATGAGTTTTATATTGATTTTCAAATGAAGGAATACATAGAAGTATTACAATATCTTGCTCAAAAATAACTCTGCACAATGCTTAGTTGGAAACTCATATTATCAAATCATTCTATTAGTTTTTGTAGCATGCTCCACTTTTCATTTGATGGAAGTGTAATTTGTTCTAACTTATAGTATCTAACTTGTAAATTTGTTAGCATTCATAAGTAACAGTGGAATGTATCTTGAATGTATTAATCGAAGTTGCATTCAAGGTTATCAATGGTTTGATGTAATCCAAAAAGTTTGCCTCATCTAGCTTATGAGGAAATTGGTGCAAATCCAACTTCATTGTATCCTCCATCTTTTTGAAAGCACCATTTTAAATGTATCACTCTATTGTGTCAAAATCTAACAAGAAACCAAGCTCTATCAAGTATTCTACCTTTTTATGCAGCTTCCACATCATTTTTGCAACCTGATCCAAAAATTCTTGTGCTTCATCTAGCTTCATACACAACTAAATGATAGATGATGCCTTTATTGAGGCATCAATCAGGTTGTGAATTCCTTTGGATGCCAATTCATTGTCACTGACTTTGTAGATTGTTTGCAAAAATTGCTTTGCAATTTTCTCTCTTAAATTCATGTTTTTGTTCTCAAGAACGTATTGTTTGAGCTTCATAATCTGTACTATTAGACCATAAATCAATTCAAACAATTAGCACAAATGATCAATCTTTTGCATTATTTCCTCCTAAATCTTTTGTTTTATATGCCTCATTGTTTTCTATAAAATTTAGTTACTCTATTTTGGGAAGACTTTATTTCATTTTCTTCTTTCTTTAGCTCTAGCATCAATTTTTCAATTTTTCTTCTCTCTTCCTCCATTTTATGTTCCCATAGTTTTGCTTTTTCTTTCTATTTTTCTAGTTTGACTTGTAATGTATTTGCTAAGGCATTGGCTTCTGCCAGGTATTGTTGTAATTTTTCTGAATTAACTCTTTCATTATCATATTTATTTATGCTTTCATCTAACCTTTGCTTCAATTCATTTAGTTCCACCTCTGTCTGTTCATTCTCTTTGCTTGTAGATTTAGAGGCAGTTTTTTTATCCTATTCTCTAATTCATTGCTTTTGTTATCTGTTGCTTTCCTTTTTGCTTTCTCATTTGCTAGGTCTGCCTATAACTTTTCTATTTGATTTTGCAATATATTTCTCTCTCTCTCTCTCTCTCTCTCTCTCTCTCTCTCTCTCTCTCTCTCACTTTAGCAATGATGTGTACACCACTTTGTTCATTTTTTGATACATTAATTCTGTCACATTTTTTCATTCTAAAAAAATCCACTTGGATAGTGCTCACCTCATAGTTGGAGTGATGCATTTGATCCTCTAGTTTCTTTTGAACTTTGGACACAAAAATCATGTACTCCATGGTTTCTGTATCTGGGTCATATGTAGACATTACCCTAGTTGTTGCAAGATCTGAAGTTACAGTAGTTGTACTCTTTAGCACTTGCTTCAAGTGTGTCTTTTAGATTTTTCCACTTTCATTTTAAACTCAACTTTGTAATGAAAACAAAGGATTGCTAACACAATCAAATGCTTGAATCGTGAAGGAGTACTTGAAGTGTTGGGGGCATCTCTAATTATTTAAGGCCGAGGATTATCCATTCTTGTCCTAGTCACATAATTAACAATTGGAGGGGTGCCTTCTGGAAATATATCCTTTGAGGCAGAAATGGAGGCAGTTGGACTTGGAACTGTCATAATCTTTCGCCTCTTCAGAATTCCTCGATCATTGAGTTTCTGTATAGTATATTCTAGTTTTGGCCTCTTCTAAATATTTTGTTGTTATAGCACTTGATGACCACTATTACCACTTGTACCATCACCACCAATAGCACTAGATTCTCCATCATCTCCTTTACAAATCAAATGAGTATCTTGAAGATTTGAAAACCCTTGTGGTAATAGTT
Source organism: Cunninghamia lanceolata (assembly GCA_027924645.1). Lineage (NCBI taxonomy): Eukaryota > Viridiplantae > Streptophyta > Pinopsida > Cupressales > Cupressaceae > Cunninghamia > Cunninghamia lanceolata. The sequence goes on along the minus strand of BSBN01000703.1, from coordinate 5,186,953 downwards.
GTGATTCTATCTGACTGCGAGGGTTTGAAGATGTAACAATTTCAACTATACCATCTGTCCTTGTATGCCCTTGGGCTTGTTTATCAGCTCCAATGCCTCAAAAATCACGTGGTCTTCTAGTGTCTACCTATGTTACCACACAAGTGTCACCTTGTCCTTTGGATCCCAAACCACCACCTTCATAACCTAATTTTTTGACTATGGCTGCCCCTGAAGTATATGTTTATTTTGTGGCCTCACTCAAACCAAGTTTGTATGCATAGTCTACACTGGTAGTACTAGTGAGATCCAAGGGTTGCTTTTCCCTATCATCATCAGATTCATCATTAGTTAATTCAGAGGGATGCTCTATATTCTATAATTTGCTAAACTCTTCATCTTCTAAGATCTCGTCAAAACTTGTAATAGTTTTTGAATCACCTAGATCCTTCCTCATAGATAAAAAGACATTTATTTTTGTTTGTATTCACTATTCCTTTGTACAAGCTACTCTTAGAGACTGGTATTTTTTAAACTAGATGGTTGAGCAACTCTTTTATAAAAAATATTATACCTCTTGATTGACATCTCTACTAGTCCCTATAGGTGTAATGCCATTAGTTATGGTGCCAATTGTTCAAAATAAATACCTTTCTTAGCAATAGTTTCCTCCATTATTTTTGACCCCATCCCAAGAATTCTTATTTTTTAATATTTCTAGCAAGGGTTTACTTTGATGTTGAATTTTACTTCCAACATTCTTATTGGCCAGAAGCCTTTCTATAATCACGTCACATGGGTCATACTACCAATGAAAGTCAGCATCAATTTTTTTTTAAAAAAAATTTCATGTACCACAGTGAATGCTTTTCTCTCGAATGTCAATGCTCAACATGAAAAAGGTAACAAAAGAAATATGTTCCTCTTTTGCTGACTAACAAAGTATAGTTGATTCGTATTGTCCATTTGCCATATATATTACAATGCAATAACCCTCTTTGTCACATGTACTGGAAGTTTGTAGGGCTCTACTCCTGATCCATAAAATCTTAGCATAGTATATTCTTCCATGAAGTACCAGTCAACCAATTGTATTTTTGATCCCAATTGTATGTAATCTCTACAAGACTTAGGCAATCTAGGTGTTGGGACTGAAATTCCCAAGTTACTTTTTGGCAAATATTAAGTTTCAATCATCCAAAGATTTTAGTATGTGAGCATATATATGGAAAGATCCACAGTTGTTTTCAAGAAAAAATTAACAATTGAGTTGATAGAAATATTTGGATTTGATCTATTCTGATTCCTAAAGACTTAATATAACATGGTTGAAGTGCTCATTAAAGACGAGCCATAAACAAGGAAGTGAAAAGTTACAAACCTTGTTGAAAATAAGGGAAAAATGCCATTAAGTACTAGAGCTGAATATGGGTGAATTCCTTGTCGAAAACGAATAGGGGTTGCTTTTTGAACCATCTTAAAATTCCCTGTATTTTGCAAGTTATGTGTGTTTTGGGTAAATTGCATTGTGGTATGGGTTTGTATGTTTGTATATACAAAGTCGTTTGTATCTATAAAGTCTCTTATATACAAAGTGGTTTGTATGTTGTGTCATTGTATGATGCATATACAAAGTCCCTTGTATATCGGGTCGTGGTATGGTCGCATAAAGGAGTCATCGGGTTGATGCATTGTTTACTTGTATGCATTTGGTTAACGTTTTATTGTTACATACAAGGTGAACCTGACGAGGTTAAAAGTTGAAATGTATTTTCTATTGGGTCCATTGCTTGTATGTTATGTTTGTATGTTTGGCATAATGCAACATACATTGTGGTACATAGAAAGCAATATGCATTGCCCGGAACTGAAACAATTATGACTTAACATTAAGTCTTTGTATGTTTTCACTTTGTATGTATGTTGCGGTATACATACATTACGGTACATACAAGGCGATATGCATAGCGCGGAACTGAAAGATTATGAAATGTGGTAAAATTGTTGTATGTTTCGTGTATTGTATGTTTCGGGTTATACAAGGCTAATATACATGCCGTGGATTTGAACAAGTATGAAATGAAGTTAAGTTGTATGTATCACGCTTTGTATATGTATGCTTTTGGAGACATACATTTTAATATACATACATTGCGATATGGATTGCACTTATACAAGTGACGGAACCAAAAGCGGTATTAAAATTGGTTTTATCCTTGTATGTTTTGGGCCTTGTATGTATGTTTTAGATACATACATTGCGGTACATACAAGATGGAACTCAAAAGAAGTTAAAATGTGGTATAAACGATGCATCCTGACTTAAAGTATATTAAAAGATGCATTGCTTTTTATACATGTTGTGGACCTGAAAGTGAATAAATGATGGGTTATAAAAGGAATAAGTCCGGAAAGGAGATATAATTGAATTTGTATGTATCAGACACTATATATGAAGGTTGGATACAAGTAGTGGGTCCCATCGCTTGCACATTGGGCTTGTATAATAACAATGTATATTTTCCATATGCCAAAACTATTGTATATACAAGACATGACTTGTTATCACTGGTTCTCTTTACTGTTTCTACAAGTCACCTTTTGTATCCAACATAATGTACATTCTCACATACATTCTTAAAGATACATTTGTGATATACATTCGCATTACACCTTCGCTGAAACAAAATGCACCTTACGTTGATACTCTACCACCAGCAAACATAGAACAACTTATACAAAAACAAAAACCCTAAAACGACATTAAAATCCGAATGGCTAAGATATTTTTCTGACATTTGAAATATGGGTTTTTTGCAGGATATACATAGCAGGGGTCGAGTTATGTAAACACCCACGAAAGGATCTTGAGCAACTGATAAATCATTGATAAGGGAAGTAATTATTTAAGTAAATACATATGTTTAAATAAATTTGTTTTGATCATAGATTAATTTGTGTTGTATCTGGTCTTTTTAGGAATAATAAAGAAACCCTCGAAGGATATTAAGTAGAACTATAGTTAAAGATCTTTGTTTGACCCTGAAATGGTTATCCATTTAATGATTAAAGACGAGTGTTAATTTTTCTAAATCTGTTTTATTAAGACAAATACTGTTGTTCGGTTATCAATCGTCACAGCTATTGTAACTGGTCTGAAGCTTGTATGTCGCTCTTTATAAGAGATGACCAAGACCAGAAAGAGGAGAGATAGAATAGGATAGGAAAATAGGAAAGATTACAGAATAGAACAGGGGATAATATAGATTAGATTTGAACAACAATGCTAGTTCATTTTTAATATATTTTATTTCTGGTAGACCATGTGCAAGCATGCTCTGATGAAGTCAAGTCTGTGAACATGAAGCAGTAACTGTAGATTTCAGTATCAACTATCTATTTAATTTATTCAATTATATGACTGTCTCCTTAAAGTTTTCTCTATTATTCAATTTGAGTTATCAAGTATATCTTCAAGTTGTCTATACACATTTGCTGTTATAGTGTGATAAGATTAATTGGTTTCTGCTTTTAGAATTAAATCCTTTAAATCTGTCACAGTAACTATGAAGACATTGTCATGGATCTGTAAGAAGAGTCATATAGTTAGGGTTTGTATTCTGTCTCCAGTTTTGATAAATCTTTTACAATTATAGTATTATTCAGATAGGTTCCTTCAAAGAGGGATTAAATCCTTTTAGATAAATGCAGGTAATTTGATTTTATCAATTGGATATATATAAGTATGGGATATTAACTATTTCCTTACAGGGTTGTACAAGTTACATACCTATTCTTTCATGCCAGATAGTTTGAGTTTTTACCAAACAAACAGTTATTTATTTCATGATCATACTGACTCTATATTCAATAAGGCACTGATCTAGTGTTTTCATTATCACTTATAAATTCACTTTAGGCTTACTTAATTAGATTGCATTATTGTTTTAGCATTACAATTTAGATCATTTAGAATTAACTTGCTGTCTTTTCATTTGTTTTATAATTTATGCCATTATCAATAGTTAGATTAATTCTGATCAAAGTAGTGATCATCTTTTTATTTGTTTTATTAATTAGAGGTTTACCCACCCAAGTCTGGCAGAGACTAAAGTGAAGGGGGTTTAGCCATATCTACCCCATGTCAGTTAGCCAAAAATGTCAAGAGAGCCGAGCAACCTCTTAGGGTTAACGACCTGCATTTTTGAGACCTAACACTAGGCATTGGAGTATTTGTAATCGCTTGATACAATGGAGCCAAAAAAATAGTCCACAAAATGATTGTAGTTCTTTCGATTATCATGCACCTTTTTCTTAGGGGTCCAATCATATAGTGGAACCAGTATTTTTTGCTTCGTCATTTGTATAGGGCTAAATTTGAAGCTTGTTGGCCAGAAATGTTCCACTAAACTGCACTAGAAATAAATAGCACAAGTAGGTTGTAAACCTAAATGTCTTAGTGTTGGAACTAGAAATGGAACCTCCTTTAATCATTAAAAAATGTTTATGCATGGATTTTGCAACGTGCTCAAGAAATATGTATTTAACAGGTGGAGTAACATAATGGATATTGTATACCATTTCAAGGAGGCTTGCACCCACTTGTCTATTACTATCCAATCCAAGGCAAAATGTTAGCATAGAAATAGTATCCTAAACCTATGGACCTTGAAATTTTTAATTTGATAAGGAGGCTTATGATTCTCTTTGAGTATGATACCATCCACTATTATTTTTTTGAGAAAATAAATTTTAGAATTTAGAGTGGTTGCTTCATAATCACTAGCAAGATTTTCTAGGTTAATGTTGACATTTCCAAAATATTCATCTAGAAACCCCAACAATCTCCCAACTTCTTTTGTAGTAATGAGTAACATTTTTTCCTGGCTATCTTTTTTAACAATTGCTTTTCTATTTTCATGATAATTCTGGGCGCAAACCATGATAAATTGTGGGCAAGGGAAAACCTCAGGGAACATCATGCATCCCAATTCAACCACCCACGGTGCAGTGATACCATTAATTGGTAATATTTTACTTTTGTTATCTTACATTTGCATTGCAACCTTTTTCTCATATGAAAATCTAATTTTTGAGTTAAACCTACCAAAGATTACAAGATCACAAATATCATGGTATTCATCAGTGAAGCCTGGGGTTTTAAGTAGTTCAACATAGTCTATTTTTTGTATTGCTTTGCCTTTACCAATCCTTGGTCTAGTAGTAGTGGTATACATGCTTGTAAACCCTCAACCCTAAACCCCAATACTAAAATTTTTTAAACTGAAGGCTTATAATAATAGAAAAATTGATGAAATGTAGGATTTCTATCTTTCACTTACCAAAAAATTGAAAAGATGAATACAAAGACTTGTGCGGACTGACTCTGTTGCATCCTAGAATCTCCATGTTGCATTGCAATCTCCCTAACCCTCTCGCTTAAAAATAATCACTTAGCAGTTGCAACTTCAATTGCCTAATTCATGTGTGCAATACTATGACTTATCTTCTTAATTTTCTTCTTACTCTCAAACAAGTGCCTAGTAATAGAAAAGCAAATGAAACGTGTTACCTCTTGACTCCAAAATTATTACATTACAATTTTGTACTACCACTTCAAAAAAAATTAAGGATGGCATGCAAGTCTGCGGCTTCAATTAATTCAACATGTTTGGTGGATGGTGTCATTCAAAACATATTATAAAATCTCAACCATTGATCTTTACAAATCTAATGGCTCTGGGGTGATTCCAGAGGTTTGAGTTTGCAAGTCTATTACTCTGTACATTTCATTCTGGAATTCAACTATAGCTATTCATCGAATGTTCATCAAATGGTGACATATTTTTATACATGATTTCTAATTTTATAATGATATATTATTATGTCATATGAAATGAGAATCTTTATTATAGTTGTTTTTATTATTATATATCATATTTTATGTTATACACATTTTTTCTAGTTTTCTAGTGATATATTATTATGTCATATGAAATGACAATCTTTATTATAGATATTTTTATTATTATGTATCATATTTTACATTATACACATTTTTTTAATACAAATAATATATATATATATATATATATATATATATATATATATATATATATATATATATATATATATATATATATATATATATATATATATATATATTAATGGAGGAATCAATACCTAGTAGGACCCGCGAAGTAAAGTCCTAACATACACCACTATAACCATATATAATATATATTTTAATAACAATATACAATTGCTAAGTAATTATATTTTACAATTTACAAATGAAATCAAATCAAAATGATGCCCTTCAACTTCATTAAATTCATTAATTCACGCTTTTGAAAGATTGAATTTCAACCATTGATCTAAAAATATCTAATGACTCCTGATTGATTATGGAGGCTTTTGTTGGCAATAAGTAGCTTTTGAGATCTACCCTTCAGAATTGAGCTACAACCATCTATCATTTGTTCATTGAACAGTGAATTTTTTTTTAAGTGGATGGTGGGACACGTCAAATTATAATCTGTCAACAACATTATATTTATCCCACCATTGCCATTCATGAAATATGAAAAGGCAAGTTGCAACCAAGGGTTCGTACACACACATATTTTTTGATCAATGAAATTGGTATAGGACCACTATATTATATTAATATAATAAATTTACAATTGAAATGGCATTACTAGTTACAAAATATAGTTACATAACAACAAAACATTTCTATTGAACCCTATGAATACAGAGACAATTATAGCTTCTCAAGGGAGATCTCCAACAATGCCTGGATTCATCATCTGAAGGCTGCCCAATTATTTTGAAGGCTTTGAAATCCTTATCTAGTTCTATTATTTCCTTGTGGGAAATGCATCGAAGCTTCCCAACTTCAACCTTTACTTCATATTCTAGTTGAGCCAGTGGAAAAAAGACTACCTCAACTTCTGTAATACTTAGTAATTGTTCCCGATCCCAAAATGATGTTTGATCTTCTTGTATGTTCGTGAGAATTACATTGAATTCTTCTTCTCCCACAACACAATCATCACTTTGAAATGAAGAGTGTAATCCTTGTTGTACCAAATAAACAATGCACTCTCTCATTTTCTTCACACCCTGCTCTAAAGTTGTCAATTGAGTTATACACTTTAGAGTAGCTTTATGTTGTTATATGGATCCTAATCAAACTCAAAGGTTAAATTTTCCCCACTTTTATCAGTGCGGTTTTCCCCCAAATTATTTAACAGGGGTTTGGGAGTAGCATCCCCAAGACGGGGTTTAGGGGCAGCGCCCCCGGCATGCTCCCTGTCGTGATACAGGGCGGGTTGAGGGGTAGCACCCCTGAAACCTCAAACAATTTTTATTATTTTATAAAGGCGTTGGGAGTTATTTTTCTATTGGCCAACATAAAAAAACCCTATTTTTGTAACCGACATAAGGCTTGATAAAAGTGGCTAAGGGTTAGGGTTTTCATTGAGATATTGTATTGTAGCATTTGTAGCAGTATTGAGTTGCAAGGATTGCTGGTTGTAATCAGTTTGATTTGCTAGATAATAATATTGGACCCTCTGTTGGTGGATGTAGCCTCAGTTTGGGTGAACCACGTTAAAAATTATCTCTCGAGCTATTATTATTTCTGTGTATTTTTCATTCCTCTGTTTAATCTTTATTTGCATTTAATTGGTATCTTCTTCATGTAATTCTTAACACTTTATTCCTACTCCAGACCTCATTGACTTTAGCCACTACAACTATCTTGTCGTCAATCCCCATGAATAGAAGAACCTCATTTGTCACACTATATAGTTTCTCAACCCAATCTTGAGTCTGAGTGATTTTACCTAGGTGCTAGTGATAGGAGACTTTGATCTACTTCTACCTTGACTTTCACTATTAACATTTGAGTAGATGCAATGAATTTGAAGGCCGAAGCTTAGTTGCACTCGCTACTATTTTGACCCAATAGGAAGTGTATAAGTCTTTAATCAACAACACAACTCTAGGCACATGACGCACAGTGTGGATCTCCATTTGTAATTGCTAGATTTCTTGATCTTTAGTGTTGAGATGAGATTTTAATGACTCAGTGAGTCCATTAATTCTATCAATCTATTGTGAAGTAGAGTTGTTTTGACCATTCTACTTTTCCTACTCATCTACATTTTGAAGCTTCTATCTATAGCTCTCTACTGTAAGATTCATTCTATCTAATTTAGACTACAAGGTGATCTATTTGGATTGCTCAACTTGAAATTTATCAAGAGAGACCCAGGCTTGAATCTTTGAAGTTAGCTTTTGCAACTCTTGCTCTTGCACCTTTTTTTGAGCTTGGAGTTGATTTATTGTCTTTGGTCTGTTTCAGCTCCAACTCTTTTTTTTTAGCTTCCTGCTCAACTTTAGGATATTTTTTGTGATAGATTTTTGTGCTTCTTGCATCAACTCTACTCTGTCTTGAGGGTGCGCTTGTGCCAGAATCATTCCTATAGCATGGACAAAGTAATCTTTAGGTCGCATTATCCCATGTGACTTATCTACAATTTATGTCATATGTGCATTCATTAGAGCCAATTGTACATGATCATATTATGATCTTCTTGTGTGCATGCTAGAGTTCTATCCTCTCTTTGCCTTTAACTTTCTATTTTGGCCTAACAAGTCTGTCTAGCAGTCATCATTTGTTTATGGAGATTGGTCAGTGACTAAATGAAACCACTGACAAATGGAAAACCCTAAGGAAGTCCATACGAATAAGTGACTTCTTGTTGCTAGGAGGAAGCTCTGACAACTATGGGAGGCAATGGATAATGCACCATGAGTGTGGAAGAGGAGAAAAGAGGTAGATTGAGGGTATGAGGAAGAACTGGCACAAGGGTTTGTTGGGAAGTGGGGGGTGAAAATAATGTTGGTAATGGAGTCATGGCCATACCAAATGGTTGAATTAAAAAATGGGAGGTTGGTGCAACCATTAGAGTTGTTGTAAGTATAGGAAAGGTTGGCATCGATGGAATTAGTAATTCCACTAAAGTTATCAAGATGGGGGAGGCCAAAGGAATTGATTGTATGGTGGAAGTGTGTGATAGTACAAGAGAGGCCGAAATAGATTGAACATAAGAAGAGGGAAGGGAGATACTTACTTGTGTGACTATGAGGGTTATGGGTGTTGTGGTTGGTATGGTCACTGGTATGGTAGTCTCCACTCCCTCATCATCAAACTATATTTGTAATATTAATTTCTTTTTCTTATTTGTAATATTAATTTATTTTTCTTCTTTTGAGTCTTTGGCTCTACCTTTATTATAGTAGCAGAACCTTGTTCTAGAGCTAATTGTGCTATAAAAACTTATGCTTCTACACTACTTATTGGCGGTGTCATTTCGATAATTGGCTTAGCCATTGTAGTTACTAACTATGATGCAACTTAAACACCAGATGGATAAATTCTTCCATCATTTTTGAAAATTTCCTCCACTTTGTTGGTAAGTGATTTATGCAGCTTGATGATCCTACATAATTTCTACTCTAAGGCCCCCAATTACTAAAGCTACTTCGGCCGAATGAGCAAGGTCTTGCGATAATTGTTCAACTTGTCATACTGAAAGTGGCCATTGGCTATGAATAGAATCTAGTTCTTAGATTTCTTCTATAGAAGAACTACAACCTTCTTCTACTTGTTCTTGAACCTCAGGGTTAGAGCACTCACCTGCTTGAATGCATTGAAATCATAGTTCAAAGTAGGTGAGGAGTGTTTCGCATCCCATAGATTCTCCGAAGTGTCATCTATTAGAATTAACCCATATGAATTCTCCAACTCTACTATCTCTTGTTTATATTTCTAGTAGGCCTTAATCTTATTTTCACTCCAATCCTCATTTCTGAGGGCATAATTGTACATGCGGACAACTTTATAGAAGATCTCCCATGGTGGAAGCAGTCTACAAGGGAGGTCATGGGTCTCAACATACATAGCTGGTGAGTCATTAATAGGTGATTTTTAGCCTCAATGGTTGGCTAACTTTGGTGAACAAACACCTACTTTATTTTCATCTCTTTAACCCACTTGTCCATGAATCCATTTGGGTCATACGACCAACAATTGAATATAAGCTCTATGCCTAGATTTGCTAATTTCAGCATCAGAAGATGCTCCATTCCTCTCTTCTTGATTGTTATGCCCCTAAAAGAGAAAGTAATATCATAAAATGCCTTTCTCTTTCCATTGGCTCCAAATTTGGAGTCAATTACATCTAGTTGTCGAGCATATTCAATTCCTAGAACCCTATTTTAAGAAATTTATGGATCCTAAAAGACTCCTCCTTGAAGACATGCACCCTAATTATTGTATAGTGTGCTCCAAAATACCAGTCACAAAGGATCCAACCATTTTCCATTAATCATCTCTAGCTATCACTCACTCTGGAGACATTCTCATCATAATTGAGATCTGTAAGGACTAGGGTAAGAATTTAATTTTCCACAAACTCATAGTAGTCTGAGCTTTTTGAAAGGGTATGTGTCTAAGTGGACACCAGAATGATCTTATGAGCATCAATTGACTCTTCAACAATGGAAAGATGCATATGGGACTAGAAAAACTGGGAGTTCTGATATAAAATCAAGTGGAGCAGGAAAAAAGAATACATGAATAATTGTTCTATATCAAAATGGACAAGTTGGTAACATATTTTGTCTGCTATCATTGTTGAAAAACAAACTTTAAAGCTTGATCTCAGGTAATAATATTGAGGTTGAAGAGAGCACCCAACTAAAAATCATATATGCTCTTGTCATTATCCAAACCAAAAATAAAGGCCATCATGGAGCACACATCCTAGAAATCTTGTGTAAACTTTGGCAGAGCAATTGAGAGAGCTAGAAGCATAGTGTTATCCCTTGGTTAACGAAGCTCCTCATTTAAGAAGCCGAGTTGATTATTTCTTGTGTCCCACATTTTTTGCAATCTTTGGTAAGATTAGACAAAGGTTTCTTCATCATATCTCAACTGCAACATCTCCCTAATAGCGTCGACATTGATTGTCACTTGAATATTCTTTCCCTAAACTTTCCTTGTTTTTGAATCAAAATAGTTGACACAAGATTGAAATATTTTTGAGCATGGGTGAACAATTAGGACCATAAATTGTACTAATGTAGAGGTCCAAACCCTTATTTTGAATCTCTCTTTTTCTCTTATTCTCAATCAATTCAACATTCATGCACGTGCTCCTCTCAGATTCTTGATAGCCTTTGATAGAACTGTATCAAAAACATTATTAACAATATCGAATAGTTTGAACACTTCCTCTTCCTAACTGTTCTTACATTTGAAATGTGTGGCCTTGACTATGTAGACATTGTGGCATAGGATTTACTATGTGTCAACTTTGGGGGAAGGTCCTAGAGAGGCTTGGAAGGTGAACTCCTCTTCCTCTTTGACATCTTGATGTTTGATACCTCCTACAAATCTAATCCCTTTGCAAAAAAATTCAGTGAACCACTGAAATATTTGCAAATAGTAGGGCAAGGATGGATTCTTCAAATCTTCATAGGTGTAGCATAACATTTTTCTTTTATGCTTAGGGCTCAACTTATAATTATAACTTGTAGAAATGCTCATTAATTGTAGTAAATACATCTTCACTTAAGTGTCACTTCACACATTTGGGCAATCTCTTCAATCACAGTCTCTAATTTTCTAGATCATTGCTTCAAATCCAATGCTTTGCTGCATTCAATACCTTGATCTGCGACATTCAATACCCCAGTACAAGTCACACAAGCCATGTTTGAGAATAACATGGATTTGAAATTATCTGCAGTGTCAGTGCCTAGAGCTATGTGGAGAGATCTCACAATGTTTGAAGGATGTTAGTTTGACACATTCTAAACATTTCTATTGGATGTTTCATCCAAGTTAGTGTTTAGCGCGACCCACTATTCTCAAAGGTTGTGTTAAATGAAAAGTTCCTATCAGATCTGTTGATGACCTCGCGAGAAAATTCGACATGACACAATCTCACAAAGTTTAGATGTTGTTAGACTGACAACATTACAATCTTGCACCATTGGCTAAATTAGATGAGTTGGCATATATTGCACAGGTCCCTATATCTTTTCTAAAAGATTAACTAAAATCTGAATTGGGGGTCCCCATTGTTCAAAAGTTCTTATTAGAGTCGTTGATGTCCTAAAGAGAGAGTTTTACATGGCACAATCTCGTAACATTTAAACATTATGAATTTGACAAGTGACAACTTTAAAATGTTATGCCATTGGCCAGAGTACATGACTCCATGAGCTGGCATACATCGTGGGTCCCTATCTCTTTTCTGAATGATTAAGTGAATAAGGGTTAAATTGTTAAAATGAGGTCTCAAGTGCCACATGGTGGCATCCTACAATATTTTGGGATGGTAGGAGACGAGAGAAATAGGTTCTAAACATTGTGCTATTGGTCAAATTATGCCAAGTTGGAATCAATAGACCACAATGTTCAAATGTTCTTAGTGGAGCCATTGATGTCCTGGAGAGAGAGTTTGACATGGCACAATTTTGTAACATTTAAGCATTGTGAATTTGACAACTTTAAAATACGAAGAAGGGTTAAATTGTTAATAATAAATATGAGGTCTGAGTGCCACATGGTGGCATCCCACAACATTTTGGGATGGTAGGTGTGACAGGGTCTAAATGTTGCACTATTGGTCAAATATCTCCAAGATGAAATTGAGGGGCCCCATTGTTCAAAAGTTCTTATTGGAGTCGTTGATGTCCTGGAGAGAGAGTTTAATGTGGCACAATATCGCAACATTTAAATGTTGGGTTCTAAACGTTGTACTATTGGTCAAATTATACCAAGTCGGAATCGATGGGCCCCAATGTTCAAAAGTTTCCACTACTACAGGTTACAACATGGATGAACAATATATTTTAATAATTAGATTAACATAAAAAGTTTACAAATGAAATGGCCTTGTGGCACAGTTGAGAGAACATAACATTATACATAATCACATAATAGATATTGTTAATTTGTTATTGAACCATCTATATACATTACCATTGAACTCATGTCAAATCATAAATACTTCTCTATTTTTTATTAACATCCTCGTCAAAAATCTTGGAGAATTCGAAATACATGGACATAGAACCAAACAACATGGAGAAGACACCAAGACATTCAATTAACATCATACTATGTAACTTTTATCCTTAGACCTTGATTTTGTCCTCCAAAATATTTTTGTTCTCTTTTCAATGATGTTGAATGAATATTTCATTGTAGTCCATAACCATCCTATTAATAGGAAATGTTTACATTACAAATTAAATTATGTAGTCATTCATAATGTCAGTGAATGGTTTTCCATAGAACCTTGCATTGTATGTACAAGAAACCACTAGGCATGGGTAATAATAAGGCTAGTAAAGAAGAATTAAATCAATTTTCTTCAAGTCACTGTCAATTGCATTATAGTACCAATTCTATGTGTCCATTCAAATTTCTAGTGTCTCATATATGCATGCATCTCTAAGAAATTCAATCCACCATCCAGAGTAGTATGTGTCATTTACAAATGTGAAAAGTGTCAATTCTTGACACAATACATTTGACTTGACGAAAGATTATATTTCTTCATTTTGAGAATTGTAAAGCAATAACATCCTACATAGCCACACACAAATAAAATTTTCTATCATAATGTTCTACATCTTTGAACTCTATTTTAATATTTATATAAATTCCTAATTCGAAAAGGGTAGAGAGCTAAAGCTCAAAATGATAAGAGAAAATGAAAAAATAGATGATCACAAAAATCATCAGTATCACATAGTTAAATCTAAAACCATGAATGAACACACAAAAAAGTACTTGGTAACTTACTTTCTTCATATAGCTACCATAATGAAAGCCATTAATTTTAATTGTTACAGTTTATTGAGTCTTTTATTGTCTAATTCTCAGTAATGCAAGTTATCAGTCTTAGTTGAATTTCAAATTTGCACTTCAACAACTTAACCTTTTAACCTAACTTTGCCTATTTTCTAATATTTCCAAGACAAGGAGTAAATGCATATTTGTGAAACATCTATACAACTAATTCAACCAAGGTTGAAACAATAAATAATAATAAATATATATACATGTAGTACTGAGAAAATGACTAATGGCAAGCGACTACATTAAATTCACTCTACCATCACCTATAATGTAATCATTAATAAATTGAATTGGTATTGGCTAATCTAGGTGGTTTGTCTCTTAGATTTAAAAGTATCGCAATTTGATATGATGGATTTGATTGCAGAGGAGATCTAATTAATGATAAAGATACTACAATTTTTCCTATCAATCATGCAACATTATTTCCAATCAATCCCAATCGAGATCAGGATTAACCCATCATTTGATCTTTTATTTCATTGTAAATACATTGATAAATGTGCCTGGTGGCATAGAAGTTATACATTTTCACACAATAAATATAGCATCTTCTATAAATTTATTGGCATCTTCCTTCTATTTTGGTTGTTTTTGTTTTCATTCTTGGTGATCATTGATCAAGATGAGAGTTGATCTCTCACCATGTTTCTCTCTTGCCATGCAAGTGGGAAATGGTGGATTTGGCTAGATTTGAGAAGCAAAAATTGGGGAAGGTGTTTTTGATTGACTCCCCCATGGTTGATGATGCTATCGAGGGAATTATTGGCCATGATATTCTTATATAATATCCTTAAAAAAATCTATTCAATGACATCATCTATTTATTTCTATCAAATTTAATGGACCTGCTCGATTACCTAGGTCTGGTGAAGATGATCGAGAAGGAAATGATTCAAGAATCGCTTATCCCTAGGGATAAGATTGATTTAACTTTAAATGGTTATGACTATGATACCAAACCATGGGATAAGTCTACAATTTTCCCTTTACATGTGTTAGAGCACTTGGTTGCAGCTAATTGCATTCTTAAGGTGACAAGGAGGGCACTTGTTAGAGGCTCGTTGGAACACTTTGACAGGGCCCTTCTAATACATAATGATTTATGTGACTGTTTATTAAGAATGGCAAGGTCTATTGTCTATGCTACAAATTTTCTTATTGAAGTGGCAGTTGTTAGGGGACACATCAATGGTGGCCACTAACAACTTTGTTTTCATTTTTCAAAAACCTTGCATCTTTTAAATTTTCCATTTCCTGCGTACGCCTTTATCCAAGGTTCATGTTAGGGAACCTTGGCTTTAAAGGGCTATCTAGAAAATCCTCTGTAAACTCTTTTGTTTAATATAATATTATAATATGGGTTATTGATGCAAATTGCAATTGTTGTTGAATCCTTTTAATTTTTTTCTTATTATCTATTATTTTTTGTTAATAACATAATTTTCAAACTTTTATTATTTATGATTATAGCCATTGGTTAATTCTATAAGTATCATAGTTCAGAATATATGTAAAAAATAAGGTTAATCTAAATAATTCACTCATTGACACTTGTCTCTATTTTAGAGTCTTTATATAGAAATTTGGGTGTGTTAGAATTTTCGCCTAGAATAGAATTAATGACATTGATCTACAAACATCGAATGATCAAAACTTATTATAATATTATAAGTACATTGATATAAATTGTAATTGTAGTAATCCTTTTGAATTTCTATTTTAATATCTATTATTTTCTGTTAATCTATATTGTTCACTCATTGACATTGTCTCTATTCTAGAGACTTTATGTAGAAATTTGGACGTGTCAAAACTTCGGCCCAAAATAGAACTTATGTCGTCGATCTACAATCATTTGACGATAAAAAAATATTATAATTACATCGATGCAAATTGTAATTCTACTCATCCTTTTCATTTTTTTCTTTATTATCCATTAATTTCCATTAATCTAAATCTTTCAATCATTGACACTTGTCTTTATTTCAGAGACTTTATGTACAAATTTGGGTGTGTCAGAACTTCGCCTCAGAATAGAACTTATGTCATTGATCTATGAACATCCAACGATGTAAATGTAAATATTTTTAAAGCTATAAATTTGCCAAATAACTTAATCATTATCATTTAGCATTAGATATTTTTTCCAGCCACATTATGATTTTTCAAAAACTTGCCAGTACAATCGCTAAATAATCAATTTTATATTTTTGAATATTTATATAATTTTCCACTGAACTTATTTTAATTTTTTGAATACAAGCATAATTCACCAACGATTTTTGTTTTTCAAATCTATCTATAATTTGCTAGCTAAAATCACTAAAGTGGAGAAATTTGAAAAAAATGGCCAATGAAATTATTTTTTTCCCAAAAATAGGGATACATTCCCCACAAAAATTATTGCCTCTAGCTAGAATTCTCAAGGATTTTATTGTCTTTTAGGGGGGTTCCTTAAATTTTCCACTACTCTGTGTAGCACCATTGGGTTAGTAGTACATGCATGAGAGCGAAAATTTGTAAGATTGGCTTGTCATGCTTGTAATCTCTCCTACGAATCAAGGGAGAGGTGTAAGCTCATTTTTTGTTTCCTAAAATTTAAAGAAGTTTAATTTGTAACTTACTATGCAATACTTGTGATAGTCATTAATATTTTGTTGCCTTGTTATGCTAAAGTTTAATTATTTTATTTCTTGTTTATCATATGGTAGCTCAATTTTAGTGACTATTGAATATTGTTTGGCCTATACGTAACTATATAGGCCCTCATATGAAATTGTGATAGGGCGTATGTATGGAGATGGGGGACCAAAAAGTAGCCAAACCATGTTTTGGTCCAAACAAGACAAAATGTGAGCACATTATAACGTGCTCACGTTTTGTCCTATTTTGTACATAAAAAATCAGCAAGGTATTAATATGGTCAAGCACCATAGAGAGAGGGGGAGAAGGAGATATGGAGAGGGAGATAGAGAGGGGGGAGAGAGAGAGGGAGAGGGAAAGAGATAGAGATAATG